>LR999965.1:39647427-40264890 GCA_905220375.1 Tachina fera | reverse complement strand
GCGTATCGAAAAAAAAACGATTTTAATATAACGAAATTTGAAGAAATCGTAAATTTTTTTAATATGTTTATATATGAATACCCTTTATGCATTTCACAATGACAATTGTATCGATGATGTTTTCCAGCAAATACGAAATACAACCACAGCTTCAATTAACAAAAAAAAAAAACAGTTATACATATATGTACTTAGGAAAACCCATAAATAAAGCTAAAAGATTTTTCATGCAATTGTACGGAATAAAATAAAACACTCGAAAGTGTATAACCTGCAGGCAAACATGAGCACTTGAGACTTGAAGCAAGTGTTAAACATATTGAAACAATATTCTTCTACAATTTTAAGTGTATGTATGCATATAAAAAATCAACGTTCATGTATGTATGAATGCAAACATCTATTTGACTTTATTTTATAGTGGAGTTCGGTTATAATGAATTCAAAATTTTTTCCTTAAAAACGAAGTTCGAATTAAATAATATTTTTTTAATTTAAAAAGAGTGTTATAAAATATATTTCGTCCATATACGAAAAAGAAAAGAGTAACAAAACAAACAAAAAATTTACTTTTTTGAAAAAAAATTTAACCGACTGCCAATATGAGCACTAAAAGTGAAAAATAATTAGAATTCAGTTAAACAAGACGTCTTTATATGTGTTCACTGGATTTAAATTATTTTTGACTTTATAGTGCATATATTTAAATTTTTTTATTAGGACTGTAGTCAAGCCCAATTTAGCATACATTAACATCCCGTTACTTTCAGATCTTAAGGTGTGTGCCAAGTTTCAGAAAAATCGCCCAATTCCTTGAACACAAAATTATGTCATTCTAAGAGTCAAAACTTGTTTGCCAAGTTTTATGGGAATCGGATAAGTAGGAGTATATGTATATTATTCTATATCAACATTTCAAGGCCGTGACGTCGCCAACATCTTTAAATGAAAATTAAGTATTTTTGCAGAACTCAACTCAGATTAAAGATCGGAAAAGTATAACTAAATATAATTCTATATTTAACATTAGTGGTTTTGTATTTATGATATGAACTGGGTAAAGTTCGTATCGCTTTTTAAGCCAAATTAGATGTGTAAATTATTAATGAAGAAATAACACTAAAAGTAGTTGTAAATATTCTGACTAACACATAGTAGAACGGAACAACTAGCTGTTTTCGAAGGCCCCTAAACCTTCATCATCAGCGTTCTTTTGTGTTTGGTCCACTGTGTGTGGTATCAGTCTATGTAGATTTCTGCTTTATATAAGTAACTTTTATGCAATTGGAATATGCGAATTGTTTTGATTCATCGTATTTCAATTTGCTGAAAGCTTTTTGTAATTACAATAGTCTTACCATTGTCGTTTATTATGCACATGTTAGTTTATTTGCTTATTTTTGTTCTACTAAGGAAAAACTTTTTTGGTTTGTTACTGTTAAGTATATTTTATTTAATTTTTGCTACAGGCCCATGGCTATTCATTTTAGTTCATTTTAAATTATTATTGATCGAACTTCATTTCTTTCTATATTTATGATTTGAACGGGCTAAAGTTCGTATCGCTTTTTAAGCCAAATTAATGGCTTTGACCCGTCAAAGTTTTAAAAATAAAAGATCGTGAATCTTTCGGATCTCGGGTTGTGTTTGAAATTTTTTAAAAATCGGTTAATATAATGTGAAGTTTAAATGGGCGTAGCTTTGCTCATTTTGCCGCTTTGGAATTTTGTCATTACGAATTTTAGGAGTAATTCGACAAATAAAAACAAATTGAAATATTATTGCAAAGCTGGTGATTACACCAGCATTAATGTATTAATGAAAGCCTCTGGGAACCATAAATTCTGCTTCGATAATTCTTTATAACTTGTATTCGTTATAACCTGATTTCACTGCACTATTGTTCATGTTAATTTTTTTTTATGAAAAATTCGATTTTATTGCATAAAAACAAATACATTTTAAGTGTACGAGTAATACTTCAGATTTGTGCCAATAAAACAAATCATTTATTAAATTTTTAATATGCTGACAATTTGGGGGAAAGTTACTTCAACAAGCATTTGATTCTTACGATTTATAAAAAAAGGTTAAAAATATTAAACTAAAACTCTATAATGCAAATATAAGTAGGAAAATTAAAAAAAAATACTTAGGAAATATGTATATGCAATCTAGGATGGAGGAGAGCACTTTTAAGCGTTCAAGTCAATTTTCGGAAATTTATTTATTTTACAGTTGAATTGGGAAATTCTCTGTTAACCTTTATTTTTTTAAACAACCATCGCTTTAGACAACATAAGTAATACATTTAAGTTGAAATATATATACCAAAGTATAACCTAAATTAAGCAGTTATTCTAAAAAAAATTAAAAGTCAAAAAAAAATAAGTAGCAAGTAATTTTGTTACAACTTCTTGAAAATTCGCACAAATTCATTAAAATTTTGACCAGAGGTACTTTCAATTATGCAATTACGGGGGGGTGCTATTAACTTAAAATAAGCTTATCTCTACTTGAGCACTTTTTCCTTTTTGCCACAGATATTTTGACATTTTAAAAATTATTTTTCTACATTTTCAATTAGTAGATTTGTAAATTGATCTTTAATTCCCTGTCACAAGCGAAAGAAGCCATGTCTAGTTACTGTACACAGAAACAAGTAAAAAGAAGATTCAATTAAAAAAAAACAAAGATTCAGTCAAAAAATTAATTAGTTTTCAACCAATCACGGAAATTGTAGTATTAACTCAATTATTTTAATTGAAAGTTTTTTTGGTTTTTTCAATTAAAAAAAATTACATTAACTAAAAATTTAATTGATGGTTTTCTAAAGATTCAATTAAAATTTAATTGAAATATTTTTGAAGATTCAATTAAAAAATTAATTGAAATACTTTTTAGGAATCAATTAAATAACTTATTAACATTTTTTAAAGATTCAGTTAAAATATTAATTGAAATATAAAAAATCTAAGAGTATAAAAATATAAAAAATTTTAAAAATATAAAAAATGTTATGTTCATACATATGTATATATGTATACATCTCCATATAAAAAATTTACAAAAATGGAAACATTTGTGTATTGTACCAAAAACCTAACTGATGCATCGCATGGCTTTTGAAGTTTGAATGGAGGAAAAAAAAGTACAATGGCCGTATCCTGTCTTGCGTAAGTGTAAATGCAGAATATTTTATGATTGGATTTTAAAGAAAGGCTTCGATGATTTCCATATCTACTTACGCAAGACGTTTTGCATCGAACCCCTAATACAGCCAATGTACTAACTTTACCATCCACATTTGGTCTATAAGCTTGCATTTTTTATCATAATTGTCTTATTATTTCTCAACAAAAGGGAACAAAATGAATTTCTGTTTTTTTATTTTCACATTTAATTTTTTATTCAACTTATGTCAAAATTACTAAGAAGAGTAGTTTTTTCTCCCATATAAAATATCAAAACCAATTAAAAGATTAATTGAGTATTTTAATTGAAAATATTTATATATTATTTATATATTATATTTATACTACAAAAAACAGTTCGATTTTCATACATAAAAACAAAAGTTACATTATTTACATACAATTAACATGTAAAAATTCTTACCCATTTCAGAGTATTCTGAGTTAAGCTCTGTTGATAGCACTTTTTTGTTAGAGCAGCAAAGTCAATTAAAATAAACATATATTCAATTAAAATTTTAATCAAAAGTATTATTTTTTCTAAGCAATCACTTAATTAAAAAAATTCAACAATAATTTTTTCTGTGTACGTAGGAGGCATTGCAGACTGGTTATTGAATCGAACAATTTACAATAAACCAATATTTTCGTAACTGCATTACAAAATGGTCTACATAAAAGTTAGAAGAGAACGTAGGCTTTAATAACAAAAAACTTAATAACACAATTTGAGATACAGTGAGTCAAAATGTTAGCCATATCGGCTTATAAAGACATTTCCTAACGCGTCACCCTTACAATTGTCGACCAATTTTAAAGATGTTTACTTTTTTGGCAGATAAGTCAAAAAGTGAAAAATTTTATTTTTTTCCCCCCAATAAAGTCCATCAGAACCAGAAGTTGTCATACGTAAGGAGTGCCACATTTCTAATAATTTTTGTTTTTACAGGGAGCTATAATTTTTATATATTTTTTTTATCGGATTGAAAGTTGTATTAAAAAACAGAAAAATTAGGGCATTCAGTAAGAAGATTTTGAAAATTTTTGTTTGAAAATACTTTTGAGTTCTTGTGTTTGCATTCTCTAATAGGGTATTTACATTATATCGAAATCTAGTACTTACGAGATTTCAAGCTAAATCTTGCTCTCTTGTACTAAATTTCAATAACAAAAAATCTATTTTGTCAGTAGATTTCTATGTAATCTAATCAAAATCTAATATTTTTATTTATTTTTTACTACCCTGTGCAACATATGTATTTCTAAAAAAAAAGATGAATGAATTAGCTGCCATCTGCTTAAATAGGTAATTGAATTGGCTACTTTGCAGTTGTTTGATTGTAGTATTGGAAATTTTTCAGTTAATGGTTATGTCTTGGATAAAAAATATTGATATATACCAAAAAAAAGTTTGCTGTAAATGGTATAGATGTTCATAAAGATTTTAATTAAAATCTATTAGATTTTGTGCAGGTGAAAATGCCCTATAAATTCTTTTCTTCAAATACGGTTTTTGTCTTTGATAATGAAAAATAAAAATATTACTGCCATGTTTTTAAAACATAAAAATTAAATTAAA
This sequence comes from Tachina fera, assembly GCA_905220375.1. Taxonomy (NCBI): domain Eukaryota; kingdom Metazoa; phylum Arthropoda; class Insecta; order Diptera; family Tachinidae; genus Tachina; species Tachina fera. Next base: position 40,260,117 of record LR999965.1, on the reverse strand, counting down.
GTATTATACAATGATATGAAAAATATATAAAAAAAAACATGTCTTGAGTATAATGTTTGGAACAAAATTATAAAGCAAATACACGAACTTTCTAGCATAGACAATAAATAATAATTGTTATAAAGAATCACAACTGCGGCTTTTTTTCGTCCATAGACCAAACGATACAATCGTCGAACAGAATTAGGGCATACGTTTGTTGAGTAATTTTTATTTGTACCAAGAAATTTATTTTTCATAGCCCCTGTATAATATGGCATGAAGACCGTGAACAGAAGTCCAAGTACTATTTCAGTAAATTACTAAAAGGTGGTATATATCAATGTAGAGGTCGTTAATTCACTGCTTTTATTGATTTAATTAATATGTATATGTTTATTACAAAATATATTACGGCCCTATAAAACTTTAACACGAAATGGATTTTATATACTCCTTATAATTATTACAAATAAGTCGTTAATAAACCAAATATTTGCCGCATTTTTATGGGGGAAATTCTTTATATTTATATTTCTAAAAGTTTATGGTCATCACTTCTCCAGAAGTCAAAAAGATATGAGTATATTTATAAATATTTTATGAATAATGAGTATGTTTTTCTTTAAGAAAAACGTGCGCTTTATATGTTGGATATTATTTTAAAGACATATGAACTTAGGTTAGGTTAGGTTAGGTAGGGGTGGCAGTCAGAAACCCGGACTCACTTAGACCGTTTTGGTCCATTGTGATACCACGGAGACTCTGCTTATGCGGAGTCCCCACCGTCGAACCATCCAGAGCTCAGTATAAAGCTGCTAATACGTTGAAGTTTAACACCAGCAACGTCAGAAAGTTCCCTGAATTCAAGAGCGCCCATTGTGGCCATTCTCTTTCCTGCAAGTCCAGGACAGTGACAAAGAAAATGTTCTATGCTTTCCTCTTCTTCAATATCTTGGCAGCTACGGCAAAAGTCGTTGTGTTCAACCCTTAGCCTTTGTGCATGCCTACCTATGAGACAGTGTCCGGTTAACACGGACACTAGAATCGAGATTTGTTTCCTATTCTTTGAAATTAGGTAATCCGTACCTTCCCTATTTAGGTGAGTCCATAACTGCCTTGTGATCACGCAATCATTTCTTGTGACCCACCTTCTATTTGTTTCATCCTCTGTCTTGCGCCTAAGTCTGAGTTTGCAAGAGAGTAGGGGTAGACCTACACATTCCAAATCCGGTGGAACCTGTAAGGTTGTCCCAATTCTAGCAAGCTCGTCAGCCCTAGAGTTCCCCTGTAAGCCTCTATGCCCCGGGATCCAGATGATCCTAATATCAAAATGCTCTGCCATCTCATTTAGAGATGATCGGCAGTCGAGGGCTGTTGTTGTTCTTAGAAGCGAGGATTCAAGGGCCATAATAGCTGCTCGACTATCGGTGTAAATGTTAATTAAAGTCGTTGAAATGACATTCACTTTTAACCAGTTCGCAACTTCTCTTATAACAAGGATCTCTGCCTGAAAGACACTGCAGTGATCTGGAAGTCGCCTTGCAATGCGAAGACCTAAAGCCCTCGAAAAGACCCCATAGCCCACACCCTCATGTGTTTTGGAGCCGTCCGTATAAAAATCAACACTTGTTCTTCTACCTGGAGTTCCATTCATCCACATTTCTGTAGATGGTATCCAGGTTTTATAAAGACGTTCGTGTAGTAGAGCAGGGGAGGTTTGGTAAATCCTCCATCCCCTAACTTCACCATCGAGTATTCTGCAGTGGCCGGTTCCATTTCCGTTCCACAGAGAAACACATCTAAGACGGATTGCCGAGGACGTTGCCATCTCCTTCCCTACTAGATCTAATGGTAGTAGATGAAGAAGCATCCCCAGTGCATCCGTAGGAGTGGTGCGAATAGCACTGGTTACATACAAGGATGCAAGTCTTTGCACCTTGTGTAAGGTGTATAGATACGTCTTTTTCTCCAGGGATGGCCACCACACGATGATGCCATACATGAGAATTGGACGTACTATTGCAGTATAGATCCAATGAACAATTCTTCCCAATGGATTTTTTGCATAGATATAGTGAAATTGTTGCTTTTTTCACTCTCTCTCTCTCATATGAACTTGAATTTTAATTAAAATATTCTGCTATTTGAAGTTGATTTAATTTGGTTTTTTGCTTATAGCTTTCATCACAGCTAATGAAATTGTAAATAATAAACAATAAAATTATACCCTAATATATATTTTTCTCAATGAACGAATGATATAAGATTTTATTCGCGAAGACATTTTTTGCTAACCTGCTATTCTCTAGTTTGCGCAGCATGTCGTATGAGTATTATGTACTAGAATAATATATTGCTCATACACCGCACTATCAAACGAATGAGAAGTCCAGAATTATTATTTAACGTATAACAATTGTTCTACTGAGGGCCATTATTATGACTTAACGATAAAGTTTCGGATAGTTATTCCTAACTTTAGCAAAACTGAACTATAAAGTGACCTTTAAAATTTTCCATTATTACAACTGTCCGATAAAATAAATAATAAAATGTTTGGTTGGTGGCAACATTTCTGTGGATATTGTTTGTTAAAAATTATTAGTGGCAACTTGCTTTTGTTTATTTTTCAAATTACAAACATAATGAAAATATTTTTGTCAATTCTTTTGTTTTTTTATTATTCTTATGTGTTTTGTGTTGTATTGCTTTTGTTTTATGCCATATTTTGACCAAATAAATTTGATTTTGTTTTATAAAGTAGAAAGTGTGGCAAGTGGCGAAAATGTGGCAACTTTAAATGACTATACCTCACAATAAAAGTTACAGGTAGGATCAACTTGTCTTTAATTTATCGCTCACTTTTTGTTAAAATGAAGTTGTAATAATGAAAAAGTGCTTATCCATCCAATAGCAACCTACTTTTAGCTAACGTCAAGTTATACTAATGGCCCTAAAGAGCGTAGACTCTAAATTTTTAAATGGTTCGGTTTCTTTCTAACCACTGTAAAAATCGAACATTATTTTCTCTACTCTTTCGCCAGAAAAAAAAATAGTATCCCTCTTTGCGATATAATTTATATATTTATTTAGCTTTATTTCTTAAGGCTTTATAATTAAAAAATATTTAAATTAATCAATTTAATACCTAGTCATGATATTTTTGTTATAATTTCAATTACTGAGTAAAGTAAAATCTTTACACATTTAATAACCACATAAAATATGCAGACTGAATTGGAAGGAGTATAAATTTCTCACTCATAACTTTTGAAATTTTATTTAGCAGTTCTGACAATAAAAAAGCTAAAGAGTTAATTTAAATACTCTTTACTTAATTTTGTCTGCTATACATTTTTAATTTTTTTTTTAATACTTTTGACTTTTTTCTACCTACCTGCCAACAGACAGACAGCATTTACTTAAAATATTTTTAATATATAAAAAAAACATTACTGACGTAAAAAAGTTGGAGAAATACTAACTTATATAATGGAATAAAAACATTTATTTATAAATTTTTTTTCAGTAAAACCGCAGACTGTAAATACTTGACTTTTACACTTCATTATGTTGAGCTAAGCAAAGCATACATATGTGATATATACAAACGCTTTATATGCTCTACAAGGGTTAATACTTTTTTTTAGTAAATATTGCAAACTATTTTTATATCCTTCACCAAAAAAAATATTTAACGCGAGTCAAAGTAAATGTGAATTTAAAAAATTTCACTATAATAAAATAAAATAATTACAAAAATTTATTTAATTATTAAATTAAAAAACAAAGTAAAACCCCGATTAATTTAAGAAAATAAAGATTCCATTAAAAAATGTAATAGGGTGCTTACACGTGCAAAGAATTTAACAGATTTGAGCAGCTAGTTCCTATAATCGAATATTAATTTGTAAATTTATTTACTATTAATTAAAAATAAATAAATAAATAAATTAATTAATTTTTTTTTAATAAATAAATAAATTAATTAATTAATTAATTTTAATAAATAAATAAATTAATTAATTAATTTTTTTTACATTTAACAAGATTTTTTATTCAAAACAACAAAAAAATAACCAAAACTACAACCAAACAACTGCAATGTAGTCAATTCACACACTTTTTTATATACACTAGTTGATGTTTTAATGCAAATTTAAAAAAAAATCTTTAAGTCCTACCAGATTTTAAGTAGATTTTGACTAAATCTAGCGACAAAGTAGATTTTGTTTTGCTCAAAATTAAATGCGCTATAATTCGCGTATTTCATTCCATGAATCACAGCACCATTTAAACAGAGATTTTTTGTAATATTTTCAATTAAACAACTATAATTTTAACCAAATATTTAATTCATTCTTTTTAAAAGATTTCAGTTAAATTTAAATTGAAATGTTTTTAAAAAGTAAATAAAAATTGTAGACTCTTATATACCCTTCACAAAAGTACGTATGGAGTACATAGACAAATAAGTAAAAAGATATATGATTAAATTTTTTCTTCTAGTGCAATATATGGAAAGTGACCTAAGGGTATTTTCCGACTAAATAATTTGATTCAAAGAAACAGTTGAATATTTTATTCTGCACTTCGCATTTAAGATTATTTTACATTATTAGTACATTTCCTTTTAAAATGCATAAAAAGAAATTAATTAGAGATGTCAAAGTGCACGCAAATCAAAGATATGGTTGTAGAATGGTTGAGAAAACAATATTATGTTCTCAGAAACAAATGTGTGCTCGTTAAAAACAAGTTACGGTAAGCAAAGTCATGTTTGAATTTAATAATAACATTATTATATTCATAAAAAAGTGTGATATTGGTAGAGTTAAACCATACAGTTTTTTTTAAGAATTTATGACTGCAACATAACTTTTGTTATTGTTTAAAAATAATATAATGTAAATAACAATATAATGTTATCCAAAAGCCATATTATGTTACGTTTTTAAAAAAACATTTTTCAGAAACATCTGTCAGTTCAGTGTTTCGTTTGTAAGCAAAGGGTTTGTACAAAAGGATAGATAAATAAAAACATATATGTTCATACGTACACATGTTTATTTGAGTATACACACATATGTTAGTATACATTTCTATATACACATTTTATTTCAACAATATTAATTTATTTTTATTTCGGATTAAACGCACAGCTGTTTTGAACAAGAGATCTACCAATAAATATATGATTGAAAAACAAAATATTATTATTATATTTAATAGTACTGTTGTTATATTTAACAATATTATTATAATTTAAGAACATGGTATGGTGAGTCTCAATTATTTTTTAGTTACATCTAACAATAGTGTTGTCATATTTACAATAATAAGTTTAGGTGTAACAAAGTTCATTGTTTGTGTTGATAATATTATTATTAACTCAGATAATAATCTTATTAAATGTTTTCTTTTCTATTGACAGTAATATGATTTCACTACAAACATATAATTCAATCATAGTATGCTGCTGTTTGACTATGGTTACCTCAACCATATTTTTCTATGCGTGTGGTGCGATCTACGAAAAAGTTCAACTCTGGTATGATGGAGTTTATGAAAATTTTCAAAAAGCAATAACAATTCATGATACCAGGGCTGTAGTTTTTCGTAGATCGCACGACATTGTATGATAGTGAGCCATGGCCTTAACAAAAATCAGAACTTTCAAATGGGAATTTATTCACCCATATATAAAGCAACTTGAATCTTCACCTTTATATATATAATTCTACTGAATGTGTGTATGTCACTGAACTCCTCATATACGGTTGGAACGATTGGAATGAATTTTTTTGTATGCCTTTCGGAGGCACGGGGGATGGTTTAGATTCACAAAAATTACCCCGTCAGATGGTGGTGCAGTCGGTATCTAAGTTATTTAGCTATACAGCAACTAAACGGCTTGATCGACTTGAATGAATTTGTGTACATGCATTCCAGTGGGGGCGTAGGACAAAGTTTTCCACGCTCAGCTGGTATATATGTATATATAAATTTAATATTCTCCCATGATTTACCATATTGATGCCGACACCGAAAACTGAACTAAATAACAATTAATAATAGTATTTAAACAAATTTCTATTCTAAAACATCTGCAAGCAAACTAAACTCATTAAGCACCTAAATTTGTGCATAAAACGCAACATATCACTAAGCTTTGTGGGACTAATGAGTGCTAATAATTATGATTAAATTGTATATCATATACAAATTGAGCAAATGCCTTTCTAAAATATAAAATATATTTAATTCAAAAGAAAAAAAAAACAATCAGGTATGTGATGAAAAATGATTTAAACACAAAACCAATTTGACAACTTTAAAAAGTGTGATGTGGTTGCTATAGTCGTTATGTCAATAATTTTACATTGGCGGTATTCATTGTGTGATGCAAACGGTAATGCGCAAGTGCAAATGCAACATATCGTAGCTTTTCTTTGGATTGTGTGTGTATTTGTTGTTGGATTTTAAAGAAAAGCTAAAATATTTTGCATTTACAATGACGCAAGACCATTTTGCATTGAACATCGAATACCGCCATTTTGTTTTTAATAGATTTTGCTATAATTTTTGATAAATTTCTTTTCACAGCCCTGTTATACTGTTTATATGTATTTATCTTGTTGTTTTTAAAAGTCAGTAGCTTAAGATCTAAAATGATATATAAAATCAATCCGAATTCATCACATTTTTTTGCAACAATGAGTTTGAAATCGTTTTGAAAACGATCGTTTTCCAACACATACCTAAATGTTTTATAAAAAAAATTGATTTTCAACCCAGGAACCATATTATTTTTTAATTTTTATGATTTTTAATACTAATGTATTTTTTTCTTTAATATAAAAACTATATACTTGATTAACAAAGAAAAAATAATTTTTATTTAGTTATTTTTGTGTACTCAAAAAAGTTTAAGTTTTCCAGCTCTGAAGCTCTGAAATAAATCCAATTTTCCAACCCTGGGGTCATCCTTTTATTTTTTCTGATTTCCTTTACCAAAATATTTCTCTCTATATATAAAATATGTTTAATTTATAGTGAAAAAGAAAAAATTGTTTTAATAGGTTATTGTTATATACCAAAAAAAATTTAATTTTCCAATCCTGGAATCGTCTTTTTGATTCATTTTGATTTTTAGTACCAATTTAATTCAAAATTAAATATAAAATAGATTTAAATTAAAACAAAAAAGCAAAAATTACTTTCAGCTAGTTACTTATTTCGCAAAAAAAAAGTTTGAACATCCCACCTCTGAACCCGTATTTTCGATTTTGCTGATTTTCAAAACCAATCTATTTTGTGTATTTATTTCAGACTATTTTTCATACAGACATTCAGACAATTTTTCATAACCGAAGTTTCCAGCTATTAAGGGGGCTTCGGAAAACCGATCTCACTTACAGACAGACGGACAGAGGGACATCCCTCATTCGTCTTCCCTACTCATAACGACCCAGAATATACATAAAGGGTGTTTTTATAGAGTGACACAAGTTTAAATCATAATAAAACATAGACATATATTTTAAATATCAATGAAACGGGCTTTATTGGAGAGAAAATATTATGAAATTAATGTTTAAATATAATTTCTGCCAAGTAGCCGCCACGGCTGGCGCGTAGAAGGCGAAATCTGGAACATCAATTTTTAACAATTTTTGGCATTCTGACCATCATCGTTTTTGCAGACATATGTAGCAATGACTCCGCCAGCCCATAAAGCGCACCAAGCAGTAGTTTTCTATGGATGTTATGGTGTTTTAACAAAAGCTAGTGGATTTTCCTCAATCCAAATGTTACAATTCTGCTTATTTACGCGACCATTCAATTATAAATGGGCTTCATCGATTATGTACGACATAAACCGGAAGAAGTGCCCGATTAGTTTGACGAATAAAACAATTGTTTTGATGAAAATTTCAACAATTTGCACGCGTTTGTTGCTCTGATGTAAGTCGATTCATAATGAAATTTCAAAGCAAACTTAACAAAAAGCAGCTATCAGCTCTTAAATGTGTGCTCAAATAAGTCAGTGACCCCAACTCAAAGTTTTGACACTTTATGTGTCGCGTATTAATATTGTGGAAATAATACAGGGAATGTAAAACCTATATATACCCTTTATATATATCATTTCAACTTACTAAAGACCATTTGCTTGTTGAAAAGAACAAAATGAAGTTTACTTTTTTTGTATTAAAATGACTATAGAATCAATTAAAATATTCATCAAAAATATTATATTATTTTCTCAGCAATAACTGCATTGAAAAAAATTTAAATTTTTTTTTGTGTAGTTTTGATATTTAAACAGCATTTATAGACAATCATTAATATGTTGGTCACTTAAAAATATTTTATTATGGTATTACATAACACTTATCATGACATTTTTAATTTTCACTTTTTATTGTTTGATATAAGTCAAGTTTTTTGTACTTCATAAATTCTCTGATCCTTAAAAGCCATATACATAGATACATATGTATGTGTGCTTGTAAAAATAAAGTAACAATAATAATAGTAACAAAGAATTTCTTTTAGCAACACATACGTAATGAATGCAACAATATAGAACATAAAATATCTCAGACAGCCACCAATTTATTTATGACATTTATTGCATTCTTCAAAAGCATGAGTGTATAAAACATTCATAGAAATATGAAAAGAAAGACAACATTATTAAAAGAAAACCAATATTTTTAATGAATGAAGAAGTATTTTCTATGGATAAAATGAATAGATTTTGCTTATAGAAAACTCACAAAGATTAAGGTACTTAAGGAAGTCCAATTTTTATTTTTAAGAAAATTTATACATACATACTGTATACAAAAGTATGTTCAGCATTGTTTGACATTGTTAGTGATGTTTTGTGTAATAAAACCATAGGAAGCCAACCTTACTGAAACATTATTTTATTTTATTATTATTTTTTGGGGTTGAATTGAACATGACAAAAAAGGAAGTTCTTTATTATGGACACATAAAATAATTATTTTCCTTACTGCTGTTATCTTTTGTTTATTTTATTGCAATTGCATACCGAAATGAATTATGTGCCTATAATTCAAAAATTTTGTAGCCATCTAGCTTAAAAGAATTCAAAAGTAGTTTATCAAAAGATTTTATGCTTTGTCCATGAATTGAAACATTCAGTTGGTCCCGGGTAATATCAGAGTTACTAGTTTGACCTTTTAGTCTTATTTTCTTTTGGCTTTTGAGCTTGTGGATTTTAAGTAATCTATTATAAAGAACCCTAATTAGTACGATAATACATATATATATATATATATATATATGTGTGTGTGTGTGTGTGAATATAAATAAATAAATTCTTTAGAATTATTCCTGATTATGGGATTTTAATATTTACTAATAAAGATGATATTATATGATTGTTATTGACTATTAAAATACATTGGCTATATAAAAAATATATCGTTCCCTAATCTCTAAAAAATCTTAAGTTATATAAATTTCGAACTGAATTTTTTAACAAAATCAATTATTAGCGATCGTAAATAATTGATTTTCATAAAGAGAACCAGTTCGGTTAAGCTTGTTTGGCTGTTATGGCTCGATATGCATGTACGAGTACTACGAGTATATATAACGTTCGAATATTAAGTTATTAAAAAAGTTTATTAACAAACTTAAATACAATCACGAGTGTATTTCTTCTCCTCATTTTTTAACTTTATACTAATATAAACTAATATAAACATCAGTCGTTTAGCAGCTCTGGGTCGGGGAACATCTCTCGCGTCATCGTAATTATTTCTTAAGTGCGGTCAGGCTTGTGTGTGTTGTTTGGCCTTCGAAAGTTTTTCGTCTCGCTCGCACTGGCTGACTGATGTGCCACGGATAACCGTATAATCTTGCGGTTTTTTGTGGAATTTCTTTAACAACCACGTTGCCTACTTCCTATGTGAAGGCATAGGTCGTGTACAGTCAGTAACAAAACCTTTTAAAATACTGTTAATACCATCTTGGGCATATGGTCTACGTTACTCCGCCCATATTTGTGCAACACCATATTATGCAAATTTACTTTGCATTAATATGTTTAATAAATAAATAATAGTATAAACATGTAATACTAAACAAGCGAAACGATAAAAAAATTATTTCTTTAATAATGTTTATCTGGAATCTTTGTTATTTAAATATCATATTCTTGTTTGTTTTTTATACCATATGGAGTCGCAGTATGTGTGCTCCTACCTCCCACACGCGTTATATCTACTCATTCGCAAAAAATATTTATTTTAAGGAAATTACCTGAGAATCGTGTAGGCGCCTTCGCTTTAAAAAGTTATTATTTAAATATTTATTTAAAAAATGTATTAATTTTTTAAAGGCAAAAGCTTTCGAAAGAATAATTATATTGAAATGATAAGCAAACAAATTAGCAATATAAATACACAAATAAGAAAGAAAATTGTATTGTGATACAGTGTGCTGTGACACAGTAAGCTTTCCTATAAGGAAGCTGGGGTCCAGTCGTCGCTTTAGATAACGATCTGATTCGATCACTTTTATTTAGTTTTAGATTATGGCATTTGCTATCGAACAATGTAATAATAAATATATGCCATTATCTCAAACTGAAAAAACGTAATCGAATCAGCTCTTTATCGAGGACGGCGATTAGACAGACCCCTGTACATAATAAGATTTTCTATAAGAAAATAGTGCTGTTTCAATGTAACCTTTTCTATTAAGACAGCACACTTCTCTTATAGAAGAAAACTTTACTATATTTACAGCACACTTTTCATATCGAAAAATTACCTGTACCACAGCACACTTTTTTTCCGCTGTATCATAAAAATTTTTTTTGAAAACTATTCCAGCAAAAAATTACACATTACCTACCACCAGAGCTACTTGCCATATAATGACTTACTTTTCTGATTACCAAATTTATTTATTTTTTTAAACAAACACAACCCGCAAAGCGATTAACTTGTCTACAGAAAACACCCAGAGTCTATGGTGGGAATCGAACCCACGACCTCTGGACTGAGAGGCTAGCATCGCTACCACTCAGCCACAGGGGCATCATTACTCTCTTACAAATCACATTACCTTAAATTTAATAAAAAATTATGTAAAGTTGCTAAATGAAATAAGTAAGTTTTTCTCAAGAATCGATTATTTTAGTCTCAAGCTTTGTTAAAATCATTAAGTTGGTAATCCAGTAGAGAAGAGCTTCCACCAAAAAAAATGCTTATTTTTTGATTTTTTTTGCCGGGTTGCTGTATTCCTCCATTTTTTAAAATTGGACTTTTCGTCATATTTCGTCGTTTTAAGGTCGAGCCAAACGCTTCTTTTTCGCAAATCAATTCATATCTGTACAACTACAATAGTGAGAGTCACTAAATTTTTGGTAGCTATTAGAAAAAACCACATGTTCCACCAAAATCTTCACGGTATAGGAGGAGGGAGACAGGTACCACCATATAAAGTATGTAATTATTATTTTCCCTATATCTTCAAAACTACAATAGTAAGGCACACTAAACTGAATGTGGACAACTCTTAAAACAAACTGCATGTTCTACAAAAAATTTGGTGTAAAGGAGGGGAGAAGCGGGTATCCACCATAAATAGTAATTATTAATTAAGTAATGAATATGATTTTTTCATTTAAGATCCATCGAAGCAGGAACAAAATGCAACTGATGTTAATTAATTCTTCAGGGCGTGTGTGAATAAAAAAATCATGACTTTTTGCTTGTCTTTTTTGGTTAAGCACTGGCAATATGCACTTCGTTTCCGCTAATGGGACTCGTCAGGAGACTTCATGAATTGCTTTGTTCCCAATATTTATAGTTATTATGCGATATTTAAGCAAATTTATGAGCTTAAACAACAGAACGTCGCTTTAGACGAAGTAAACTTTGTTTGCTGGGATGCTTTACTTAAATGACTATTTGTATACCAAACTGTAAAGAGGAATGAATGAATGTGTGTTCATTTGAAATTGCCGTATTGACGAAAATCTCATATTTTTATGATCCATAAAAATGTGCTGCTGGTCAGAGATGGGAAACATAGCAGTTCACATGTTGCTTACATTAAAATTATTGAAAAACTTGGCTAAAAATATTATGTCCTTGTGACTGCTAACTTAATATATCAGGCCTGTCACAAAAAATTCGATCGGAATTGTTTTGATTACAAGTTTTCATTTCGATCGATTTTGTTTCAACTTCTCCAGATTTCGATCGATTTATTCATTCGGAAAAAGCGTCAATTTGATTGTTTTCAATTTAAATGTAGCAATATTGGGCAACACAAATCAAAAACCACATGGTTACTCGTATTAGAAGAGCAACAAAATACTAAAGGATCAATTTTTTTATTGAAGTGAACCAAATTTAAAAAATTATGCATGAAATATCTGTAATTGCAATAACTGCTCTTTTGGACCGCTCAGAGCGGTCAAGATTTTGCCACAAAATTGCTTCAGATCCACTTTCGTATCCAAACCTAGTGTACATATATGTCAAAGTTTTATTTGACAAAAAGAATATTTGAGTTTTTATGATGATGCATTTTTTTCTTATGTAAAAAATTAAATAATACAAATATATTTTAAATAAATGGTTGAAAATCATTTTTAGGGTTCCGTACACCAAAGGTGAAAAAAGGAACCCTATTGTTTTCGCTACGCTGTCCGTCTGTCCGTCACACGGTATTTTCTCAGGAACCGTAAGAGCTACGGACCTGAAATTTGGACAGAGTATGTAGATCCTTGGTCACTACAACAACAAATACATGAGAATTAGAAATTAAAGGGTGCTCCAAAACGAGCGACGAAAAATTTTAAAATCTCATGTAATATACATACACTTGTATGTACATATGTATATTGACACTTGAATTTTGTAAAATTAGTGTATTTTTATAGACTACAACAATAAACATTAAAATATTAAAAAATTTAAATTAAAGGGTGGTCCATCAGTTAATGCAATTTTGACTATGTAATTTTGACAACTTGCTATATCTTGGAGACCGTAAGAGGTAAACTCTTGAAATATTCAAAAACGGTAAAACTAAAAAATCCAAAAATTAATAAATCGCCAAACCGAAAAAAATCGCCAAAACCTGAAAAAAATCGCCAAAAATTTAAAAAAAATCGCCAAATCGAAAAAAATCGACAAAATTAAACAAAAAATTCTAGCACTAAAATAAATCGCCAAATTCGAAAAAATCGTTTAAATTAAAAAAAATCGCCAATATGAAAAAAACGCCAAAAACCGAAAAAAATCGCCAAAACGCGAAAAATGCGCCAAAACCAAAATAATTGTTTATGTGAAAAAAAAATCGCCAAAATGAAAAAAATCGCCAAGATTAAAAAAAATCGCCAATTTAAAAAAATCGCCAAAAACGAAAAAAAACGCCAAACTTTTAAATAAACGCCAAAAACCGAAAAAAATCCTCAAAACGAAAAAAAAGTTCCAAAACTAAAAAAAATCGCCAAAACCAAAAAAAATCATTTATATGAAAAAAACGCCAAAATTAAAAAAATCGCCAAAATAAAAAAAACGCCAAAATAATAAAAATTGCCAAAATTAAAAAAAAAATTCAAAAATAAACAAAAAATCACCAAAACGTGAAAAAAGTGCCAAAACTCACAAAGCGCCAATAAATTCAAAAAACCCCCAAACTAAAAAAACGCTTAAAACCGAAAAAACCCAAAAACGAAAAAAATGCCAAAACTATAGTTTATATTGTTCGTATTGAATTACATATCTCGTGCCCGTACGGAACCTTTCGTGCGCGGGTCAAAGTCGAACTTCACTGAATTTTATTCTCTGTTGAAATAAAGTTGTTTCAATCAGATTTTTGTACTTTCACATAGACAAAATTACAATTGCGGTCACTAAAATTAAAATAATTTAATTTCGAGCAAATTCTTCGTTTTTCGTTTTCTGACGAATCTAATTACGGAATTGAAATCATTTCGATCGAATTTGGTTTCTGTGACAGGCCTGTATATTAGTAAAAAAAGCCTGCTGACTTCATTAAAAATAGCGAATAGTTTTTTGGAAATGTTTGTCTTTAATTTAGATACGCTTTAAAATCTTAATGCATTTCATTGCCGTTGCTGCTGCTGCTGCTTATGCAAATTCCACAGTACACTTGAGCAAAAAAATTCTTAAAAATAACAATAAAAAATTTAATTATAAAATCACTGCAATAATTTAAAGAATGTGTTATTATTCTCATTTTTTAAAGGGCCATTAAGTCACCAGTTCTGAATGCTGGTATTTTTTTCGTATTCATATTTCATTGTGAATTAAAAAAAAACTAGTATGAATTCACACAAAATATCCAAGTATGTATGCTCTGTGTGATGTCGTTTATCGTTGCACCTGATGCAATGTCCTTGTTGGGAATCATACTCTAGTCAATAAATATTTTGATACGGATGATTTTGACTTTGCTTTTGCTCTCTATACAACAACGCAGGCAGTCTGTGCAATTTTATAAATTGTTTTTATTTACCTTTTATTTTATTACCAACAAATTGGGTTAAAAGCATACGAAATGGCCAATAATATTAAAATATATTTTTTATCATCTTTCTCACTGTCTCTCATTCATGCATAAAATTAATGTGTGTGTAGCTATAATTTTATTTGTGGTTCATTAATATAATTTGCGTTAATAAAGTTGCAGCGCAAAAATACCAACGTATGTAGATAAAATCCTTTTGTTGGCAAAATGAAATTTAAATGTAATTAGGGATATAAATTAAATGTTTTTAAATAATGTAAATTTTGGGAAGTTCATTAAAAGATTAATAAGAAACCAATATACAAAACAGAATTATTAAAATATTTTTATTTATTGAGTTTTCTTATTATGAAAAGTTCTTTGCTTATTAATCTTGGCTTTAAAAGGTCGGAAACATATTTTAATTTCTATAAAAAAGTCGAAATCTTTTGAAGACAGGTTTTGTAAGCTGCATTATATTGATGTATTTTTTTAAGAGTTTTGCTAATATATTTTAAGATTTTAGTTTCATATTTCTATAAATAAAAAGGTGTTGCTGATTAAATCAGCTTCAAATTAGCAGGTTAGAAAAAGATTACGCTTTACACTGACAATACGATAATATCAATTGTATGTGTTATTTATAAACTCATCCGGATACTTTATTTATGCTGAGATTATAAAATAATTTTTCACTTCTGTTATTCCAAGATTTTCTTACTTTTTCCTTAGATATTTTCAAAATATCTAAGACGAACTGCAAATTTGTTTTATTATGGGAAGCAATTTTTAAGCGGCTTATGGCCACATACTGAGAGTTATTGACGATGATCACAAAGTAATCACATCCACTCAGCAATCACAGATTAATTTGGCCAAATATACCTCATTTTTATTTTATCAACATGTTTTAAATACGATACGTTACATCCCAGTAAAAAAAGAGACTCCAAAAAAGTCATGAAAATGTAGAGTTTACGATGCGGAAGTAGTGCAAATTTCGATCCGATCTAATGATTTTTACATAGGGTTGCCATTGCAAGAAGTTCTCTTTTTCGATGCCTGGTCACTGAATTGGAAGCGATATTAAGAAAAATTCCCTTTTCTGTGTTCTATGATAATATTTTCATCTAGGAAAAATGGTAAACAGTTACCTTTTTTAACAATCCGTTTCTTTTTATACGAATTTAAGCCCGAAACAGTGTTTTCATGTAAATTGAAGCAAATAAGTTTTAAATTTTAGACTAAAAATAGTTCATAAATTTCTTTAAAAAAATAAATTTTTTTTAAATTCTGGTGAGTATTTTCTAACATTATGGAGGAGTTACAAGGTTTTGTGTGACTAAAATTAGCTTCTACATGGTATTTTGCTCACTCGCGGCAAATTAAAAATATCGATTTTTTGGAAGCAATGAAAATGTTCTTCCACTAGAATGACTTCCATTTTTTTTCACTGGGATGCACAAGAGCAGCTCTGATGATCACCCATTGTTTAATATCACACCTTGAGAGAGACATGATGTCGTATTAAACATTGCATTTTTATTATTTTTTGTCGCAAATGTATTGGTTTACGAAAAACGCGGTGTCTTCAGTTACTTCCCCCATTTGATAGAGCAAATTTAAAAAATTATTGGTGATTTTTAAATGGTGATTTTTTTTAGCAATTTTGTTTGGCAACTTAGCTGTTTTCGTCCATTATTTTACTGTTAACATGTTCAGTTTGGTCTATAATTAAATCATGAAATGAACTTACAAATGAACAACGCTAAAAGATTGTTAAATTTTATAATCAAAACTCATGCTCGGTTAAGAATCGCGCATTTCTTCCATTTTATGGTCAGTTTGTGTGACCTTCTGAGGTGGCTACACCTAAAATAGCATGGGACATTTCGTAGATTGTTGCGTATTTCTAAAATTTTAATTTTGACACACCATCTGCAAACGAACTTAAATTCACTCCAAATTTATCGAAATAAAAATTAGTTCAGCGGCATTAATTTGTAGTTTTTGAGTAACCTTATATCCTTTTTATGAAATGTTTGAACATTAAACCAACGTAAAGTGCGGACAAAGTAAAATATCGCAGGTGTATTCACCAGTGTTGTTGATGACCGTGAATTATCGATTCGGCGCCATTCGCAGCATTTAGGCATCTGTATTTTTTTTTGCCCAAAATGGAAGAGTGAGACTTGGCTGACATGTGGCTTCAGCTTGACGGTGCCACACACCACGCGAAACAATGACAGATTTGATAGGCGAGTTCGGTGAACAGTTTATTTAACGTTTGGAGTTGGGCAATTGGCGGTATAGATCGTCTGATTTAACGCCTTTAGACTATTTTTTGTGCGGCTATCCTAAATCTCATGTCTATACACACTTTGTAATATTAATTAAAATATTTGTAGTACCAATTAAAAAATTAATTAAATTTTCACCTATAAACAATTTGATAATATCAATTAAGTTTTTCCAGTCAAATTAATTAATACAATTAAAAATTTAATTAATATAACTAAATTCTTAATTGAAAATATTAATTGGTGAACACTTTTTTCTGTGTAGGGACCAGCCCGTAACGGCCAACGCTATGGAGAAATATATCTAAGAATTTATTCGTGATATACCGACCGATATGTTGGATAGAGTATGGCAAAATTGGACCCAGCCTACACAGAAAAAACTAAATTTCTTTTTCAGTAACCAAATTCATTGAATCAGTAAATATTTTGTGTGAGTGCGGGCCTACAAAGAAATTTGTAAATTCTGATAACAATTTTGTAAAAATTTAACTGAAAAAAATTTTTATTTTTAGTTAACTTATTATGGCATTAGAGAAAACAGTTAACTGAAACTCAAAATATTTTCAGTCAAATATCTTAATAGGAGCAGCAAATTATTTTTACAGATTTTTTTCGTGTTACTCAATAATTTTTTTTTTTAATTTACAAGCAAATTCACTAAAACTTCTTTAATTATCAGAAAATAATATAACTGAATCAATAACAATTCTTTAAAAGGGACTTTTTGCATGCTTTCAGTTTCCTAGCAGTTTTGCCGATTTTTAAAAAATATTAGACTTTGTTATCATCCTGCTGTTAGTAAACGCAAATAAAAGATATGGTTGTAGAATGGCTGAGAAAACAATATTATGTTCTCAGAAACAAATGTGTGGTCGTTGAAAACAAGTTATTGTTATTTTAAACATTAATTTTGTTATGGTAAGCAAAGTCATGTTTGAATTTAATAGTTACATTATTATATTCATAAAAAAGTGTGATATCGTTAGAGCTTATAACTGCAACATAACTTTTGTTATTATTTAAAAATAATATAATATAAATAACAATATAATGTTATACAAAAGCCATATTATGTTAAGTTTTTAAAAAAATATTTTTCAGAAACATCTGTCAGTTCAGTGTTTCGCTTGTACGCTATCGGTATTGCACGCGTCGTGTTAAATAAATAAATAAAGTACAAACATACAAAAGGGTAGATAAATAAAAACATACACATGTTTATCTTTTTATACAGACGTGTCTGTATTTTGAGTATACACACATATGTAAGTATACATTTCTATATACACATTTTATTTCAACAATATTAATTTATTTTTAGTTCGGATTAAACGCACAGCTGTTTTAAACAAGAGATCTACCAATAAATATATGATTGAAAACAAAATATTATTATATTAAATAATACTGTTGTCATATTTAACAATATTATTATAATATAAGAACATGGTATGGTGAGTCTGAATTATTTTTTAGTTACATCTAATAATAGTGTTGTCATATTTACAATAACAAATTTAGGTGTAACAAAGTTCATTGTTTGCGTTGATAATATTATTATTAACTCAGATAATAATGTTATTAAAAGTTTTCTTTTCTATTGACAGTAATATGATTTCACTACAAACATATAATTCAATCAAACTATGTTGCTGTTTGATTATGGTTACCTCAACCATATTTTTTTTGCGTGTACATTTTTGCAAATTTTCGCGATTTTTATTGATATTTTTGCATTCCTTACATTTTTGGCGATTTGAAATCAATATTATGAATTGTTTAAAATTTTGAAAATTCTCGCGATTTTTTGCAAAGTTTGCGATAAAGGCGACTTTTGCATGCTTTCAGTTTCCTAACAGTTCACCCGATTTTTAAAAAATATTAGACTGTAACTTTTTGCGATTTTTCCTAATTTTCGCGATTTTTTTGATATTTTTGCATTCCTTACATTTTTGAGGATTTTAAATCAATATTATGGCTTGTTTAAAATTTTGCAACTTGAAATTTTTTGCAAAGATCGCGATAAAAGCCACTCTTTACATGTCTTCAGATTCTTGGCAGTTTTGCCAAGAAACTAAATTCAAGAAAGTAGCAATACAATCAAATTTATTTACTACTACACTCACATTGTTTCAGTTTCCACTCAGCTATCAACGATATTTTCAAGAAAGTAAATTTTTGATGTTTCCAGAAAATAAAATGAAAAAAGATTTACAGAGTTACACCCTTTAAAGGTTTGTTAAAAATATACAGGATTGTGGAAAATAGAAGAATTGTAGAATAATATATTTCTTGTTTTCAATATATATTTAAATTATTGTAATATAGATGAAGAAGACAATTAATTCATGCCTTTGGAAAACAATAATATTATTAAAATATTAACAAGAATACTTATTCCCCATAAATTTGTGTATGTGAATATTCTGGGTAACTCTAATGAATTAGTTAATAAACCAATTTTTTTCCAACTTTACTTTTCGACGAAATTTTTAAAATGAACTTTCACTTTCCAATCAAAACCAAAAAGAAATTTTCATGAGTCTTTTATTTTATTATGGAAGTACTTTCATGTGTGAGTGTACCGTTATATACATTGATAATTAACCGACTTCAAAAAAAGGAGGAGGCCAACAATTCGTCTCTACTTTTTTTTAGGTTTGTAGGTTCATAACTCGGTGCATTTTAGACCCATTGTAAAAATTTTTTTGTTGCCTGAGAGGGTATAGCTTACCATTGGTCTCATTTGAAAAAAGTGGGCGGGGATACGCCCACAATTTTTAAAATTTAATTTTGTGATATTCTACTCATTTGATTGCTGCGAAATCTAGCAAACACCTTTGGCTCTTGTAATTACAAAGTTTTTAAGTTGCAAAAAGTGGGCGGGGCTACACCCATTAAAATGTATTATAACATTTGACGTGGTTCTATGAAACCGATTTTTACGAAACGTAGCACACACCTTGAGCTCTAAAATAGACACAATCTTTTTTTAAAAAAATGGGCGGAGTCAAGCCCATTAAAATTTTATGTTATATTTTACCGATTTTTACGAAACTTGCCACAAACTCTTAGCTTAAATAAAGGCACAATCTGGCTTTCAGAGAAGTGGGCGGGGCACGCCTGTTACATTGTAGTATAATATTTCACGTGCTTGTGTTTAACCCATATTTACGAAACGTGGCACACACTTTGAGCTCTTAAAAATACACAATCTTGTTTTTAAAAAAAGTGGTCATATCCACGCCCCACAAAATTTAATACTTTATTTTACTTGCTTTTACTTATGTCCTGTTTCTACATAACAAGTCAGTTCTGAGGCAAGCAAGCAGTACACAGGCGAGTACGTAACAAAATGAGTTTTTATACTACACTTGTCTAGTTTACGTTATACTTGGTACCACTTTTTGTATTTTGAATTTCATTATTACCATGGTATATAATTTGGTATTTGAGTTGCTTTTTTTCCATACTAGCAGCAGTATTGAATGGCAGCCCTAGGAGAAAATCAAACAAAATAAAAGACAGCTGCTTTATAATTATAACTCAACATTAGGCCAGTTCATTTACTCTTCAAGCAAAATCGAATAACTGAATAAATAATGATTATTTTTGCTAGAAGAGCAATAAAGAATGTTTGGATAAATTACAAAAAGCTTGAATCATAAATTTTGAATTAATAACATCGATAATGACACAATTTTTTTATTTAAAATATTTTTACATATTATGAGAACTTAATAAGATTTAACTGAAACAAGCCAAAAATCGTTCTTGCTTCTTGTCTTTCAAGTAGCTAGTTAAAATTATTGTATTTGCTCAAATAAATATAAAAAAGAAATCCTTCGTTCATTAAAAACAATACGCATATCGTTAAATGTTTACTAATTTGCAGCATTTAATGAAAATATTCCCAATATTCTTTCTCTGAGTACAACTACATTTCAGATAACAATTAGGAATATAGCACAGCAATTTACTCATACATAAAGCAAAATGTTTACTAAACTTAAAAATTGTGGATACTAGGAAACTTTAGAGCTTAACATCTTTCCATATATTAGAAATGTAGAAAAATTTATTAAATATATAAACTTAATATTTTTTTTATTTTATACACATTGAACCGATATATACTCCGGTTTTTTAATACGATTCAAAGCATACAATAGGACGAACACCCGACGAATTTACTTAAAAATACTTAAAATTCATAAACATGAAAATTTTAAACGATATTTCGGTAATCAGTAAGTGCTTGCAATTACTCAGACATCGATCTGAAAATTAACTCCTTCAAGATTTGATGTAAACGAAGGAATTTCACTATAAAACAGCGAACCTCAGTAAAAATGTTTTACGTACTTGAACAAACCTATTATTATTTTCCTTGAGCAAATTTATGTGAACAAAATTGAAAATAAAATTGTGATGAAAATATGGTTTATATGTAAAAATGTTTAGATCTATGCTTACCGTTTCCATAATGGTTCCACTATATGATTGTGTGGACATTAATATTTCTTCTTTAACGTATAAAAACCTATACACAAGTACTTATTTTTGATTGCCTGTATTTGACATTAACAACAATAAGAATTGTTATGTAGAAACAACAAAATAAAAAATTATTACGTTTTTACTAAAAAAAAAAGTTGACACTTGTTTTATGGAACCCCAAAGCCAATTTTTGTACTCATATGAAAAAAATTTTTGAGTTACTTGTAATGTAGAAACATGCCATTAATCGATTTCAACGAAACTTGGCACCCACACTGAGCTTTAAAAAATACTCAAGCATGTGTTAACAAAAAGTAGGCGGGGCTACGCCCGTGTAAGTTTAGTATTAAATTAAATGTACTTCTGCTTATTAAACGTATGCACTAAAGAGGTAAAAATAAAACTTTTTAAAAAAAATTAGGCCGACTTAAAAAATAAGCACTAAAAAGCTACAAATAATATAAAATAAAATATATATAAAATATATATATAATATAATATAGGTAACATACATATATGTATAAAAATCTTTTATTTAACTAGATCTATATTATTTGCACTTTTTAGTGCTTATTTTTGAAGTCGGTTTAATTCTTTTTTTTTAAGTTTTTTCTGTACAGTTTTTTTACATAAAATAAAATTGGAACAAATAATTTACTGAAACAGTAAAAAAATATTAACTGAAGCTCAATTTTATTTCAAAACACACGTTTGTTTGAAAATTTTTTGGGAATAATTTTTTTTGTGTATATACTATATACTATTTTAAACGTTGAATTATATAGATAGTTCTACAGACTTAAGTAAAGATTTCAGACATTTCTCTAAATTGTATGTGTTTTTTTTTAATCAAATCCAAAAGCACTTATAGATCACCCTTAACAATAGAACAAACATTATTTGAAGTCACAAAAGAATTAAATAATATCAATAAATTTAAAAACAGGAATAATAAAATATATCTTTGATTTAAACATTTTACACAATTTTATAAAAGCTTTTTGCCATTTTATATGAAGAAAAAAATAAATAGTAGTTTAGCTTTTGTAGACAAAGGGTCATGATATTTTAATAATACCATTTGCTGTTTCTTTTCCTTTTACATTATTTTTTTTATTATCACTTTTGTTTCGATAAAATAAACAAAAAACAGTAAATATAATAATAAAACGTATGGACTAGAACATGTACTGACATTAACAAATTGCAAATTTAATTCAAGCTGTCATTTCACATGCGACACCATGTGTTTAACGATGCCTGGCTAAAGTGACAGAAATCACACTTTATAGGGACAGTTTGAAATAATGTTTATTTTTTTTTAATTTATATTTTCCCGAGTAATTTTTAAAAGGAAATACAAATTATTTTTTTAAGTAAAAAGTCGTATATAAAGGTACATACTTTGTTTGGGCAAGAACACAAAGACAAATTCGTATTTAAATCAGGCGATTCGGAAACATTTTATTTTGCTCTTACTGTAAATTATATGAGCATTATTATTACATTCATTAGTAAATTTAAGTATGATTCCTTAACAAATAATCGTGTGTAAGGACAGAACTTCAAAAAAAATCACCCTTATTTTAGATGTCAATATCGACGTCACGTCAATAGAAACTAGAACTGGTCTACTAGCTCTCGAAAGCAATTTTGTGCAATTTAAAGAATATTTCTGTTCCTTAAGATATATAAAATGGCATGATACTATCAACAGCAGTTAGTTGTATACGACATTTGCTAGACAGGCACCAATTTTTAGGTAATTTATTGACTTGACGTCGATGTTGACTACTGAAACAAGGGTGCATATTTTGAGTATGGGAAGTTTCCATCCTACCGTCTCTGATGCGAAAGCCTAGACTAGTCCATCCGTAACCATTGTTTTGAATACAAAAACGATGAAAGGTTAACTCATACAAACATTATCTCTTAATAATATTGATACAGTAATATCCACTTAAATCCTAATTCATTAAAGATGTCTAATTTTTTAAGCATAATGCTCGTTATTTCTACAAACATTTAATCTACGAATATGCCTTTTAAAATTTTACTTAGACGATAGATATCTGTACACGAATAGATATCTATGGGTAGAAATAACGAGCATTAATCAGGCAAATAATTAATGCAGTATTCTGTTAATTTATTCAGTAAAGGTAGCTAGAGGCTACACCATATTTTTGAGTACTCTATTGATATTATTATTCTCGCTTTTTGTTCCACACTATTCAATAAGTTGCACAATATTTTAAAAATTATTTAAGTCGGTTGGCGCTGAAATTTTTCGCAGACCTCCAGATTCTAGTGGAGTTAGCAGCATTTTATACACTTTTTAAGTCCATAAAAATGAGTGAATATGTTAAGTCGATTGTAAAAAATACTATTAGAAAAAAAATAAAAAAAACATGATTTCGAAATTTTTCGTCAGCGATGTCTCTGAAACTAATCAGCCGATTTAAGTCAAATTAGCAGCAGCAGTTAAAGCCTTTTTGAGGTTGGGAGCTGCTAAGATTTGTCACATGATCGGCTTAGGTTAGTTAAAAATATTTTTAGTGTTTTTTATGGAAAGTGTTACAATTTAAGTTTTAAATTAGTTAACGCACTAGTAATCCCAAATTATTATTTTACTTATTAAGTAAAATATTTCAACTTTGTTATTTGTTGTTGAGCTTCTCATTTGTTTAAATGAAAGTTTATAACATAATAACTCTACACCCAGAGAAAAAGCAGCTTAAAATTAATAAAAACCATATTGAATTAATAAGAAACATTAACGAAAGTCTAGTCATGTTGAAACTTCTTATTTCAATATGGAAAAATATTAATTTACAGTATTATATTATCAATTTTATTTATTTTTAAGTATTTCCACATACATTTTCTATAATATTGAAAGTTATTGAATTAATGTGGCGCGTTCTTATTTTCTTATTTAATAAAAAAATATTTTACTGAATAAGTAAAATAATATTTTTGAGATTATTAGTGCGTAAACAAATTTTGAACTAAAATTGTGAAATTCCCATAAAAACACTAATTATTAATTTGACTGCACCCGGTTAGAACAATACTTGTGTGGCAACACTCTATTCTTGAATAGCTGTTGTTGTTATTTACATTTATTTTCTTTTTACATACTCTTTATATCTACAATTTGAAGCTAAAAAAAGTCAGCCAATGTAGTAATGGTAAAGTAAGAAAATAAAAAACATGTTGATTATTGAGTTCTTGTTTCATCTTTGTTATTTGTTGTTGAGCTTCTCATTTATTTAAATAAAAGTTTATAACATAATAACTCTAGTTGTGCTAAGAAGCTTTGGGTAAAGGTTTCCTGATGATCTGCATTAGCAACAGCGAAATGCGCATAGAATGCAGCTAAATCCCTGAATAATCAATTTTATGGCCTGACTTTCTAAAACAAAACGAATTTTCGTTTTCATTTCTGGTTGGAACGTAAACGAAAATATTTCAAATTTTGTAAAACGCTACGTTGTTTTCGTTTCATGTCAAAATATTATAATTGAAAAATATATTATTCCTCATAACAAAAATTAATATATAAATGTTTTCAAACGCAAATTTTATTTATTTTGGAATATGTGCTAACGGAAATAATAAATTCGGAATCAGCGGCGTTACACTCAAAAAAAGACATGTACTATTATTAAGAATTTTTTTTTCTAAAATCAAGTAAAAAAAATTCGAAGTTTTAGTAATTTTTTCCAAGTTTAAGTAAATTTTTACAAAAATCTAGTAAAAATTACTTAATGTGAGCAAAAAATAACAAGTTCATATCCTCAAAAATAGTTCATAAATATACACAATAAATTTCTCACATTTCAGGAAATGTTTACTGACTTAAAGGAAATATTTACTAAGAGTAGGAAAATGGAAGGAAATTTTATATTAAGGACTAGTCCTTTTCGTCTTAAATCAAAAAATAAACTTTAGGAAATGAATTACTCTTGATTAGTTCATGAAATTTGACTTACTTAAAAGATGCAAAAGGTATACTTAATTTTAGGAAAATATTTACCAGTTTTAAGTATTCTTCCTTTAAATTATAGAATATATATTTAGTTTGTATTAAGCAAAAAATCTCAGTAAATTTTTCATATTTTCGAGGAATATTTGAACTTGAAATTTATTTTTTTGTTATTAAAAAAATTGTTAAAACTCACTCATTTTAATGCTTATTTAGGCTACCTTGTTAGGCAATTGGTTAGAGTGCTTGCTTATCAATCAGAAGGTTGCTGGTTCAATACTTGTCTCCTCTCAAGGAATTTATATGTATGTATGGCAAATTATAATTAAGAATATGACATGAAAATATAAAAAAATATACCATGTGGTATACAAAAATTAATTAAAAATAAAAATAAGTACCAAAATAAAAGACAAAAAAAAATTGGAAAATTTACTAAATTTGAGATCAAAAACCAAAACATTTTTTTGCAAAGCTCCGAATTTTATGGGAAAATTTTACTTAATTTTATGACAATTTTACTAAAATATGAAAATATAATTACTATAAACTAGTTCATTATTGAACTAGAAATTTAGTAAATATTTTACTGGTTTTATGTAAAAAACAGCTTTGGCGCCATACGACAACTTTTTTTTATTCAAATTTAGAAAATTTTCCTAACTTTTAGTTAATTTTTTTTTGAGTGTAGTTAAGGGCCTATAATAACTTATTGGACCTTTCTGAAACTTTGAAACATTGAATACTTCAGTGTTGAAGTAAAATGCTATTGTGGATGGATATGATTTCCATCACACACATGGATTTTGCTTAGGTAGCTTCCCAAGTTCAAGTTCCTATCCAAAATCTGACACTGGCAATCGTCAAGGGCTCATATCATTTCTAGGCAGCCTGTTTACTTCATAACATTTTTCTTTAAATAAAGAAATAAAAGAGATGTTCGCTATTATATCCTGTATTAAAATTGTAAAAATATTGCCAAGTATGCAGGTTGACTAGTTATGGGGATGTTAAAGCGAATGTATGTGTAAATGTAGACACTACGTGCATAGGCCGAGCTGGCCTGCAGCTCTATCGTACACTTAAATACCAATTTAAACATTATTGCACCAAAACTAATGCAATAATCTTGTAAAAACTTTTTAAACGAATACAATTTAATGAAAGTTTTGAAATGGCATTCAAGTCGTTTGAAAACGTTTGCTATTGTTTTATAAAATACATTTATTTTACGTAAAATAGAATTTTCGTTTTCAAATGTTTTACAAAATCCAAATTTAAAAATAAACCAAAATTTTGAAACGTTTCGTTCTGTGTTACAAAATTAGGCCATTAATGTATTTTAAATAAAAAAATATTTTACAAAATGAAAAATAAAATCTAAAATTTAACATTTAAGAAAATTATTATTCGACATATTGTCATAATTATATTTTAATTTGAAATTTATTTGCTGGTGGTTCAGCTTGGTCTATATAAATTTTAGATTTTATTTTTCATTTTGCCTTGTAATTACTTGTATTGTTATCCAATGGATTTCTAATTGTATAAATGTGTAGAAAAATAAAATAGATTCATATCGAATATAAATTATTTGCTGGGTTTTGTATGAGTTTCAAAGCATACTAAGCTTATTTTGTCTTTGTGATTTTCAAAAATATTATTATTTTATCAATTCTCATATAGTTTTTGAAAGTCTGTGCATAAAGTCAGAGGTTTGTGACTGTTCAAAATTTGTGGTTGAAGTCTACTGATGATTTGGTTCAAGCGCCAATGAAATACTTATATACACCAAGCTGAAGCACCAGCAAATAAATTTCAAATTAAAATATAATTATGACAATATGTCGAATAATAAATTTCTTAAAAATATTTTGCTTAATAAAAAATAATAAAATAATAAATTTGGAATTATTAGTGCTTAAGAAAATTTAAAACTTAAAATTTTCGAAAACTTCGAAATCTAAAGCATTGAATCTATTTTTTAATTTTAATTTTTTTTATAAAGAGAAGTGGCACTCAGCTAATCATCACAACTAGATGATACCTTCTTTTAGGAAAGGAATAAGAGGACAGATGCTGAAGGAACAAATAGAGGACATTAGCTCAACATCTTTTGAAGGCGGAAAATTTGATTCAGATCCGTTTATGCGTTTTAAAGTTATAAGATATTTACAAATGCATACATACACGCACACACACACACACACGAGCATCATCGCAAAAATAATCAGAATTATTTCCAGGATCTCAAAACTTCGAAATATGACGAAACTCCATTTTCGAAGATTGGGGTAAAAGCAGTAACTGCATATAGCGAAAAGTTAAAAAAAATATATATGCCACAACTTTAAAAAACGTTTGTATTTAGGAAATTGTATAACTAATTTTTCCTGATATGTACATGCATCCCGTCCCCTAAAAGCCAAAAGGTAAAAACTTGCAAAATATTTAATATAGACTTTTTGATTGATAATGAGGTAAATAACTAAAATATATCTTTCCTTAACATTTTACACGTTTACGTTTAAAAATAAGAACTTTATTGAAGAATTTCAACAGGATGTACATATGTATATTGCAAACTAATTCGTGAGTCAAAAAGAAGTAACATCACTTTTATATAAAAAATGTTTAACAATTTGAGGTGGCACTCCTGCTACTTTCAAATGCACATTTGGGAGTTCAAATGGTAATCATGAAGGTCATAGTATTAGAATATTTTAAAATTTATGTTTGAAAGAAAAAATCTAAAGCAAAACTAATTCTATTAAAATAGTTTAACAAATATGACAATATGATCATTATGAGTGTCGTTTGAATACCCCAATTGATTTCTGAACTCATTTTTTTCTACTATTGTTTGTATGTTTTTTTCTGTAATTTTTACAAAAAAGTTGAAACGTATTTTGTATATTTTAATATTCGAATAAAAAGGAATACAAAGCAAGAAACATATTATTACTAAATATTCATCTTATTCACCCTTATTCTATTTGGCGTCGGCAAAATTAAACGACATCGTTTTTAATGTGTTTTTTGGCAAATCGGTATTCCCGTAGATAGTATTGCCATTTATTGATGACTGTCAGCATATGTTTGGTATTCTTTAAGAAAAATTTATGTTGATGTTGCCGTTCATTATGTCGTCGTGTTCTGTTTTTGATGTCGTGTCCTGTTGTGTGCATATCTTAACAAATTTGAAAAATATTTTAAATAGTAAAAAGTGAAATTTAAGGAAAAAAATTTATATATAGTACATACATATGAACACATTTATTTGAAAAAATTTATTAATTAACAAAAAGTAAAAATTTTAAAAATCTTCGAATAAATCTAGACAAGATGCGATATCTTTTAAACGGCTGGACATAGTCTCTTAAAACATGGCTAAGAACCCTCTCGACCAAGTCACTTTTCAAACAGACAAAACTATGGCTAAGAACCCTCTCGATCAAGTCACTTTTTAAACAGACAAAACTAAATCAAAATCGGTCCAGCGGTTTGGTGTGTACGTGGGCACGGACAGACACACAGACACACACTACAAACTTACAACACCCCTTTTTTTAATTCCGGGGTTAAAAAGGGAAAAATATAATATGGACAAAATTAAATTTACCAACCCCAATTAATTTGAAAAGTTTGTGGGAGAGTTGAAAAAAAATCCTTTTTTGAGCTAGAGGATTCCGCTGGGGCAGTGTTCTTAATAGTTTCAAGTTAGAGTGGCAAATTGTTGCGACTGCACTAAATTCCCTCAGTCCAACATTAGAACTAGTGGTGTATGGTAAAATGTAAAGTAAAAAGTGTGTTGGGAAAGTATACTGCATGAAAGATTTATTTTTACAGATTTGGCGGGAGTTAAGGTTTAAATTAAAAACAGGTTGCAAACAATGCTTAGTGTGAAGCAACAAGAGGCAGCGTATATAAACAATTAGCACTAAGCCCCTTTGGATGAAGCTCCGATCCAGAGTAGCAAGCCGTGCCGGCGCGGCTGGCGGCTAGCCAGTCAGCCGATTTTTTTACACAAGCCGAGCCGCCGCCGAACCACTCGGCTTATCGGCGGCTTAGTACTCAGCCGTTATTTTGTCTTTTATTTTTTATACTTTTTCAAATTTCGTATTTAATAGTTTTTTTTTTAAACAAACACAACCCGCAAAGCGATTAGCTTATCTGCAGAAAACACCCAGAGTCTATGGTGGGAATCGAACCCATGACTTTTGGACTGAGAGGCTGGTATCGCTACCACTCAGCCATAGGGGCACCCTATAGCGAGCATCCCGGAAAGATAGTTGTTTTTGCTTCCTCATAAAAAGAAAATGTTTATGAGAATGGTAACGTAGCTGCGACAACACCTACGTTCTCTTTTGGAGTCCGTTCTTAAATACATGCACGTTTACATATTCTTTTTTGTTTAAGCAGTCAGGCGACTATTTGATAATTAATTGTTCAAAGCTTTTTGTTTGTTGATCCGTAGCAGTGTTCCAATAAAGTAATTAATTTTTAATTCAATCGGAAAGCTTATATAAAATTTATGTAGAAGGCAATAATGAATAAAGTTCCGCGAGAAATTTTTCCCGGGAAAAAATTCCAACTAATAGCAAGTAATATGGAAAGAAATTCTAATTTGAAATATGAGAAATTTCTCGCGAAATTTTATTCACAATTGTCCTGATAATCTAGAATATGTTTCTATGATTTAACAAATAATTTACGAAGCTATTTTTTAGGATATCAATTACTGCAATATTCAAACTATTGCAAAATAAATAATGTTAAAACGTGGTGATTCAATAATTCACATATTTTTCTAAAAACAGACTGTGTTAAAACTTTTTCTCAAATGCTTAAACAAATCGGCGTTAAGCCGTTCAGCCGCCGCCGCCTTAAACATTTGTCTTTCAGCCGCCGCCGAAATTTTATGATCGGCTTGCTACTCTGCTCCGATCTCCAATAAACGTTGATATGATCCCTTTTGTTTCCAAAAACACGTTCTATTTTAACCAATACATGCTTTAATGATGTTTTATTCAGCCGAAAATAACTTGAAAATATTAAAACGATGGACATCGCTCATTATTTTAAAAAATATGTCGATATTTATCATTTACTTTTCATTGGGTTACTGACAAATGCGTGTGAGAAATCTTCTTTTCACTAATTAATTTTTTATTGTCTCCATCCCGATACGAAAGAAAGACGTTTTATTTAAATTTATTTACAAAACTTTTACCTATTCAAAAACACTTCTACCAAAAATAGTAAATAAAATGAATCAGCTGACTCAAATATTGCATTTATCAATACACAGGCAACGTCGTCGTAACATTGTTAGGGAAGACAAAGTTAGCATTCATGTTGTGTTAAATTGATGTTGTTTGATAATTGATGACGATGTTGCCGACGCCAAATAAAATAAGGGTGATTATTTTTTGTAATCAGTGCACTTACGCCTTTTTGCTTCTAAAAGGTCGCAAGTACTATTAAGAAAATATAACCATTGTTTCTTCACTTTTTTTGTTATTGAAATACGTCCGAATTAGTTTCCTTACCTTAATTCTAAAATTTATATACTAAGAAATAAATAGTCTTAAATTTATAAAGTTTTTCGTTTCTACTGTAGAAAAAAATTAAAATTGCTGTTACGGCTTTTTGAATTTTAAGTGACGATTTAAAAAAACACAAATTAAACAATTGGGAATTAAATTAATGCAAAGTGTTGTCAACACTTAAAACCAAATAACTTTTTGCGCAATATGAAACAAAATACATTGGATTTTATCCAATACATTGCGCCACCTATTTAACATAATATACACACAAGCAAATTTTATTGTACAATATCAGTAATTGCACCATAATATTGCTAACGTATGGGATTTTTATGCAATTGCATGTTTTTAAAACTTATTAAACGGGTAAGCTGATTGCCCGGTGTTCAATTTAGCGGAAACCACTGTAGCTTAAAATACCAAAGATACTCGCAGTAGTAACAACTTAATTTTAAAAGCAATAAGTCAGCTTTAGAGCTTTCACTTTAATTTGTTATACCTTAAACTTAATAAAAAAAACATTTTCACGATTGTCAACAATAAAGATTCCCCTATACTCAACTTATTCTTTTAATTTTTAATTCCAGTTCTAATAATCAACTTTTAAACGCATTTCCAGTTTTAAGCCTGAATGAAAAAGCATTTGGTGGTTGTAATTGAAATTAGTAACACCTTGTACTTTCATAAGACTGTGGCGACATCAAACGTACTTAAACGCAGATAAAACATGCCACTTAAAATATTCAAGCTTAAGTGGCTTATACACATTATTTTTTATTTGATTGAAAAATAAAAAATATCATGAGGAATGCTTGAAAATACAAACCAAAATAATTAACGACAAATGCGTCATGTTGTAGGAAATAATTAACCATGAAATTGAAATTTTTATATAAAAAACATACATATTTAACTGAGCGGAATTAATTCAAAAATTTAACATTACGACTATGCAATTAAAGATATGCATAGATTTACATATTTGTTCGAACGAAATGTGAGTATGTAAATGCTTAAACAAGCCAATATCACTGCGCAAACTTTCTACAGTTTTGGCTAAACATTTAATTTTAAAGAACATTTAACTGACTAGCGAATTAAAGAAATTTAAAAAAAAAATACGAAATTAACGTTACCTTATTTTTTTAAGTGTGTGAATAGAAGATAAATTTAAATTTAAATTTTTTTTTTAATATACTTAAGTAAATATTCTTAATTTAAGTTTTTTTTTTAAGAACAAACACAACCCGCAAAGCGATTAGCTTGTCTGCGGAAAAGACCCAATAGACTTGTGTCCAACAACTCTTTTTGAACTAGTTTGAGAGCGTTCGAATCAAAAGTTGTTTCAACCCCATTTAATTTACATTGATATTTTTGACCGGACTTGTGTCCAACTGAACGAACTAGTTCAAAAAGAATTGTTGGACCCAAGTCGTCTAACACCCAGAGTCTACGGTGGGAATCGAACCCACGACCTCTGGACTGACAGAATAGCATCGTTACCGCTCAGCTACAGGGGTAGCTGCAGCAGAGACAAAACCCAAAAAAGTTTACAGAGTCAATTTTGCAGTTAACAGGGGACTGTTGAGAGCTTAACAGTCCTAGTAAACTAAAGGAATATTATTTCGGTGGCGAAATCCAGGAACGGGGACTGATACTATACCCAAAAATTAATGGAAAATATCGTGCGAGATCCCAATAATGAAATTATAATAATTGGATATACAACAGATACATACATACATATATATCTATGTATGTACATATATATGTACATATATCAAGGGTACAATAACTTAATTTAAAAAAAGGTCCCATTTTGGGAAAGTGGTCATTGTGGGAATTCAAAAAAATTTTACATACATAAATATATTCCATTATATAGAAATGTTTTTTAAACTGCAAATGAAATCGCATTTCTGAAATCATTTTGTGATTTTAAAAATTAAAATTAATTTGACAAGTGAATTTTGAAGCAAAATTTCTGGAGAAGAGTAGTGGCCATTGTGGGAAATTTAACTTCTTGTTTAGAAATATTGTAAAATTATCATATCACATTTGTTTTAAAAATGAGTACTAAATTGCTTTATGTACCAAGAGATGCCGCTAACACGTCGGTTCACCATCGAATCTGATATCTAAAAATCAGAAATCCAGAACTAGTTACCGGAACTACTTACTGGAACTAGTTCAGTAACAACTTACCGTATTTTATTACTGTAACTACCCAGTAAAAAAAAGAGACTCCAAAAAAGTCATGAAAATGTAGAGTTTGCGATCTGGAAGTAGTGCAAATTTCGATCCGATCTAATGATTTTTACATAGGGTTGTCATTGCAAGAAGTTCTCTTTTTCGATGCCTGATCACTGAATTGGAAGCGATATTAAGCAAAATTCCCTTTTTTGTGTTCTTTGATAATATTTTCATCTAGGAAAAAATTTTAAATAGTTACCTATTTTAACAATTCGTTTCTTTTAATACGAATTTAAGCCCAAAACAGTGTTTTCATGTAAAGTTAAGAAAATAACTTTTAAATTTTAGACTAAAATTAGTTCATAAATTTCTTTAAAAAAAATATTTTTTTTTTAAATTCTGGTGAGTATTTTCTAACACTATGGAGGAGTTACAAGGTTTTGTATGACTAAAGTAAACTTCTATATGGTTTTCAGCTCACTCTCGGCAAATTAAAAAAATCGATTTTTTGGAAGCAATGAAAATTTACTTCCGCTAGAATGACTTCCATTTTTTTCACTGGGTAATTACGAAACTAATTCCCGGTAAGAAGTTCATGTTACATGTTCCGTAAGCACTTCCGATAAGTAGTTCCGGAACTAGTTCCGTAAGCACCTCCGCTAAGCAGTTCTTAAACTAGTGCCGTAAGCTCTTCCGGAAGTTCCGGAGTTTCGGAAGCACTTTTGGAAGTAATTTCAGAAGCACTTCCGGAAGTAGTTTCGTAATCGCTTCCGGAAGCACGTCCAGTAAGTAGTTTCGGGAGTAGATCTGAAAGTACTTCCGGTAAATGGGTTTGGAAGAACCAAACAATAAACTAAAGTTATTGTCTTCGTGATGCTTAACCAACAGGAAACAAACTTTTTATTTTTATTTAAACCCATTTTATTTTATTGATTTTTTTATATATTTTTTGCTTTACGAAATTTTGCATGAAATTTTTTCTTTTTAACCCCCGACTAAAAAGTAAGTTTGTAGTGTGTGTCTGTGTGTCTGGGTATCTGTGTACAGACCAAACGGCTGGACCGATTTTAGTTAAGTTTTTGTTTTGTTTGAAGGGTGACTTGATCGAGAGGGTTCTTAGCCATGTTTTAAGAAAATTGATTCAGCCGTTTAAAAGATATCGCATCTTCTCTAGATATATTCGGGGGTTTTTAAAATTTTAAATTGTTGTTATTCTAATTGTTAACAGAAACGATGTAGACAGAAAAGAATAGTGATAGATATAGATTCTTCTATATAGATTCTCGATTCTTGCAACATAGAAATAATTTTCATTACGCACTCAGTACCTGCGACATTCGAAAATTTTTGTATTACTCTTGCATTCTGCTTTGTACACAAAAAAAAACAAAAATTTTTAATTTCTTTAATTCCACATAAAATATGTATCTACTGTTATACGAATGTTTTGAACTTAAGTGTTTTGATTTGAAATATTAAACTTAGATTCTAAACAGAAACTCGGTATTTGAGACAACCTCGAAACTTTCACCGAGCCCGGTTTTTATTACGTGCAAGAATCGAGTTTCTACTGTATTTGTTTGATAAAAAAATATTTCAGTCAATATACTAGTTCAATCCCTAATACTTCTTCAGCTCATTTATGAAATGCATCTGTTAACAGTTTTCAATAAAGTAATAAATATATAATAAATAAGTTCATATATTTTTTTATGAAAAAAAAATCTTAGAATATTGATTAAATTAAGAATTTAATTGATTCAATAAAGAATTTATTCAATTAAATCTTTAATTACTTTAATTAATTGGAGTTTAAAGCCATAATTGACATTATTATATATTTTAATGGTGAAACTTTAATAAATTTTTCAATTGCTATTACAAAATTTAATTGATATCACAAAATATTTCATATTACATATTTTATATTTTCTGTGTTTCTGTAAATATATTATTCAAATCGAATTGATATTTTAACTCATCCTGTGTTTTTTCCAAATTAAATTATTTTCCTCTTTTGTGTGTGTGTGTGTGAAATTAAAATTTTTGGGTCGAGTTGATTAAAACCAATTTGTTTCAGAATAAATCTGAATATAATAAGCGGACATGGCAAAAAGTCAACGTGTCTAGAAAGTAAAATTGTGTGTCACTAGCAACTACTGCAAGTGAAGTAAAAATTTATAATCAGAAATAATTTTTAGTCAGGCTTAAGTTCAGTAATTTCAATTCTTATTGAATGAAATATTTTTATTAAATAATGTGAGTATTAATTTAAATTTAAATTTAAATTTTCAATGAAACGGAATATGAGAAACGATTGTTGTGTATACAATTGATTTACCTTTGGTAAACACATTTATAAGTATCACTATTAATTTTCTGTTTTTCCATTTTTTCATTTTTCTATTTAGAAATTAAAAATTTATATTCATATGTTGACTGGTTTGAGATCTTAAATAATTTCAAATTTAGTTAAATTAAAAAATTACATAATTTCCTTAGAAATACAAAATTTTTACTCAGCCCTATTAAAATTTGAGCCACGACAATCACATATTGCCCATAGTGTCTTATAAATAATCAGCTTATCACAAAGTTTTTGTTCGGACCTAATTTTGATTAAAAAACATGATTTTTCCTTATTAAATAAAATATGCCAGCCAAAAAATTCTCTGAATTTTACCTAAAAGTATAAATAATATCTTCGACAAACAAATACCGCGCTGAGCATTCATACGCCCTAATAAAAAAACCGCATAATTTCAAAAGGCAGAAAATCACAAGTGCGATGATGACACTAAGCACTATTCCAAAAGTGTACGTATAAATGTGCAGAATGTTTAGAACGGCCACTGCACACCAATAAAAAAGTCCTGCAATGTCAGCGTCCATTTGTTCCACTTCCGTAGTTTCTTTATATTCCTTTGCTCGTTTAATGTTGTTGTTCGTTTATTTGTTTGTTCTTTCAAGTTTTCGGCTATAAAAATTACCATTTTATACTGACATTGCGTTCAGTAAACATTTTCATTTGAGCTCCGTTTTTTTCTTCTTTTTTTTTGGCCACCAAAAGAAGTTATTGCTTGTGCTTAAGCAAAATATTTCTGTTGCTGCATTTTTCTTTCTTTTTTTGTGTCGTTTTAACCCTCCAGTCTGGCAAATGGTTTGGCTGACAAAAGCTTTACAGTTTGTCTTTCGTTTCCATTTTAATTTTTGCCCTGAAAAAATCATTCAATTAACATCAAACGTGGCGACAGGCATTCACAACGACTTCTAGCTTGACAGCGTTCTTATATTTTTTTTGTGTATAGTGTTTTCCTTGGTTATATTGTCGTTGGCATTTTGCAGCACTTTACCATAAATGTCAAACTGTTAAAGTTATTATGATTATTTTCAGGCATTTTTCTCTTGCCCAGTATTTTAAGTTTGTATATTTCATATGTGAGGGTCTGTGGGCCAACTAAAAAAATATATACATACATGCATATCATTCAAACGCCAGCCAGGTCATTAGGGCATGTTTAAAATTTGTTGCTTTTTTTAAATACTAAACTTAAATGAATGGTCAAGCCATAATGCTGTGAATAATTATGGTCATAAGTGCAACCACCACCATGACAACCACCTCTAAAATTGTAGTATTATTGTTCTTATTGGTGACATTTAATTGACAAAAAAAAATTATGAATTTTTTACTGCATAAAATTTCTCTAGCGTAAAAATTTTGCTGCATGGCAGTGCACATTAACAAAAAGTATTGTTCTTATTATGAGTGTAAATGTATGCACATGTAATACATATGTACGTGCATATCAGGTGTTAATGTGTATGCACTGTAATTAAAACTGGGTCATATTTGTACTCGTATGCACTCATACGATATCGATTGCTTTTAATGAAGGCTGTAGTTAAATGGTCTTGTAGTAAAATTTGTTGTGGTGATGCGATGACTTGGTTTTATTTATGTCACATTTAATAATATTGTTATTTAAACCAATAAATAGAATAGAGTTATTTATCAATAATGAATTAAGTCTAGCGGGAAGTACAGGACACTGCGACCAAGGTACATCTATTGTATCCCCTTTATCAATAATATATGTATTTATTTTCAAAACATGATTTTAACAGTTGTCTTGACTCAAGCTGTAACTACTTGACATATCACAAGTAAGAACTACTCCTCGAATAAAAATGCAATCTTACAGAATTCAATGAAAATTATAGAAGTTTCGCGTTCTTAGTTCCCAAAACTTAAGCATTTTCTTCTCGAGCAAAATTCAGAAACAGGGGGTCTACTCTGTAATTCGAAACTAAAGGAAATCCTTTCAAATTTGCATGTACTTAAGATACAAATTCGAAAATATTTTTCTCCTTTCGAATTACAGACTAGACCCCCCGGGATGGTCGCATTTTGTGCTTCAAAAAACCCAAGAATTATTTGTAAAACTTAAATTAAAATTATTGGTACTGAAACTAAGAAAACACACGAGTGTTCTGGCATCCGTATCATGAAAAATAAAAATTTGAAATGTAAGATATAAATAATTTTTTTTGTAAGCAGTGAAAACAAGAAAATTAAAAAATCTTTAATCTTCCATTAATAAAAATATTTTTCTACCAAATCCGGATGCTAGAAGATGTGCTATTAATTTGAATTTTTTAAATTAAACAACTGTAGCATGCATTTGGTTTGACATTCGAACTGATAAGAAAAATTTTGAAAACGTACTAATGCAGTGTTGCCTCTTTAACAGCTGACTGTCATTAACTCTCTCACTCTCTTTTTTTAAGTGTTGTTAGTAAAGATGAATAAAACATTCGTACTGTTGTTTGACTGTTTTGTATAGTAATCAAATAATTTACAAAAACAATTAACGTATGCTTCAAGTGTACGTTAAACCGGTTTTTGTATGCAAATTTTGTCTTAACGTGCACTTTACTTTACACTTTAATTTTTTTTGCATATGGGTATTAATTAATAGTTTTTTTTTTGTATTAAAACCATTTATAAAATAAAATGAGCCTAGCTATTTTATTTTATAATATTACATAAAGCTATATTTGTCAGAAGGGGTTTTAAGAAGTATTCAAAACAATCATACTGATTCATTGCTTTAGTGAATCATTTGAGTGAAATTGCAAGCAGTGGCATGCATTTATTAACAACAGTCTCATTGATATGAATCATGCAATAGCATCATTCATTATTTTAATGTTAGTTAGTGCTAGCTCAATATTCATTTTAGAAAATCCAAAATTATGCCGTTTAAAACGTAAGCATGCAGATCTCTGATAAAAATTTTTAGTAGAACCAAATAACTGCTTTTAATTTCATATAATTTTATATTGAAAAGAGGGATAAAGCTGTATTTTTCTTTTGCAAGAGTACAGAAAATAATGTAAAATATTTACATTAATTTTCGCCAAATACAAAACAGAACGTTGGATTTTCATAGTTACAGACGCTTCAAAATCAGAAACAAATTTTGGGTTCGCTGCTGTCGGAGAAAATGGGTTGTAGCTCAATGGCATTTTACCACTTGACGCCTCAGTTTTAGAATCAGAAGCTATCCAGAGTGTTCTGAAATTGCACAAACAATCAGTAAATAAGATTATAATCTGTTCAGATAGCCGAAACGATATCCAACATCCGACAACTTTTAATACAACAACAAAACAAAGTAAAACTCATGTGGCTTCCAAGCCACGTAGGAATAAAAGGAAATGAGCTCGCCGACAAAGAAGCCAAATCCGCCCACTCCCAGTGAAAAAAATGGAAGTCATTCTAGTGGAACTACATTTTCATTGCTTCCAAAAAGTCGATATTTTTAATTTGGCGAGAGTGAGCAAAAAACCAAATAGAAGCTTACTTTAGTCATACAAAACCCAGTAACTCCTCCATAGTGTTGGAAAATACTCACCAGAATTTAAAAAAAATTTTTTAACGAAATTTATGAACTAATTTTAGTCTAAAATTTAAAAGTTATTTGCTTCAATTTACATGAAAACACTGTTTCGGGCTTAAATTTGTATAAAAAGTAACAGATTGCTAAAATATGTAACTATTTATCATTATCATTTTTCCTAGATGAAAATATTATCATAGAACACAAAAAAGGAAATTTTTCTTTATATCGCTTCCAATTCAGTGACCAGGCATCGAAAAAGAGAACTTCTTGCAATGACAACCCTATGTAAAAATCATTAGATCGGATCGAAATTTTCACTACTTCCGCATCGCAAACTCTACATTTTCATGACTTTTTTGGAGTTTCTATTTTTACTGGGCTTATATCCGACATTCAAATACATCCGCCAAACAAGGTCTTACATATGCAGAACATCAGTATCCAAATTAAACAAATCATTGAGAAACTCCTGGGATAAATACAACCATCCGCATCCAAGAAAAATTCAAATTAAACTGCCCTCAACAACTAAGGGCGACTTTTTGAGTTGAAGATTAGAGATTAAATTAACCTTAATCTTCATTTGCAATTTTTGGGCAGTCGATTTATAATAGTTTACTTGCTAGTTTAAGCGACCAATCGTGGTGGTTTAATCTTACTTTAGTATTGACAACAAGCACTTGTGAAACATATAACTTTTTGTAAAAATTATATGGTAAAATAATTTAAAAACACTGAAATAAATATATTTATTTTATATTATATATATAATGCCTTTAACACGCGCAATATTTTACTTGTAAATAATAAAATATGACAGTTTCTTCTTCTTCCCACAAAAAATCAAAGTGTGTTGATAACATGTACGACTTTTACACAGATAATGTTGCCACTATTTTGTTCCTCAGTATGGTAATACTACACATAACAAAAAGTTTAAACTACCACTCAAAAACATCAAACTCAATTATATGAGATTAAGTTAATTTTTGGATTAGCTAATTAGAGAAATAAACTAATCTTAATCTCGAACCCAAAAAGTCGCCCTAACTGGCATAAGAACAAATGTTTTTTAAGGCTTAGGCTAACCCACACCAAATACACTCATCAACATCTACTGTTAGGAGAACCAAAACCTTTATGCTCATTTTGCAACAGAGCTCTATTAACATTATTTCACCTTCTCAGAGACTGTCTAGCCTTAAATCAAATCCGTGTAAAAATATGTAATTCTTCAAAACAAAATCCAACAGAAGAAAATATTATAATAATATCTTTAATTTTTTAAACTTAGCCAACAAACTATAACTGTAATTTATTTTATAGTTAAGCCGATAGCGTATAGTAGAGATAGTGCTTTGTATTAGTTTATTATAATTTAAATTATAATAAATTTTAAAATAAATAAATAAATATTTACAGTGCGTAGATATGACTACACTTTACGTTGGTTTTGCCGTTTATTTCGGTTTGTTGGGATTATTTGAGTTTTACCAACTTTTTTTTAGTAAACATACTGATGTTAACAAACAAAACACAAGCATTATAAAAGTGAGTGGAAAGCAAAATTTATTCAACTCATACAGTTCTCTGATATGTATACACAGATATTTATGTGAGTGCTGATCAAATAGAGTTCAAAAAGTATTAATATTTCACCGTTACAAATACTTCATTAAATTGCCCTGAATTTATGATTATTTTAAACAAAAAGTTTTCAAAATTTTATCAAAGCTGTTATGCCGTCTTAAACTACATTGTATAGTATTGCAGTGTAACAAATTGATTTATAGATCTTAACACATTAGTCTTAAATACCCACGATATCAATTTGAATTCAATTATTAAAATTTTTTATTTATTTTTGGTTTTTTCTAACCAAACAATTTTATTGATTTGACTATTTTCTAAATTGTGGTTTTATAAAACAAAACAAATAATTTATAGACTAAATAAAAAAAACCTATTTCAATTTCACCTTAGATGTGTAAGAGCAAGCACAGCTAGTTAGCGATAGCATTCAATAAACTAAATAATTATTCAAAGTTAAGAGCTATTAATTCAATAGCAAGTGACACTATTCGAAAAATAAAAATATTCAAAAGAAAAAGAAGAAAAAAATAAAGCAAAGTTTAACTCAAAATGATTTAAATAGACTCTTTGAAATTCATTTCTTGTAAGCCGAGCCACAGGCAAACAAAAGACAAAGCCTATGATTAATTGTTTTAGCCGAAAATTGTTTATATCAATATAGTTGAATTTTTGTGAGAACAAGACCACAGATCACGTATAATATTTCCCAGAAATTTAATTTTTATTTAAAGCCTTAACACAAATTTATTTCAAAGCGAAATAGATTTTTTCAAGATAAAAATAAAAATTATGTAGGAAAAATGACAAACGCTGAACTCAGAAGCAGTTAAAAATTACTCGATATCGGCTTAAAATTTTGTTTTACAAAGCTGTAAAATAGTGTCGGGCTGTCTAAAGTAAAAAAATAATCTCTGGTGAGCATTAAAATAATTGGATTGAAACAAATGTGTTGCAAGTCTTAAGCGCCAAGACGAGCCAATAACTGTATCTGCCCTCGCAAAGAAAAATTTTTAAATACAAAACTAAGAATTATAAGCACTTTCTCTGTTTTAATATTTTTCAGAAAATTTTACTCACATAAAGAAGTATGTATAAGCGTAGTTAAACAATGTTGGTTCCGCACTAAAGTCCTGCACAAGACCATTTATAAATCCTTTCAAGACATGGGAGATTTTTCAAATGCCTTACTACAGCGAAATATTCTAAAACAAACGCTAAACAACACTGTTGGCAAGACATTTGTTTCAGTTGTTTGTCTTGTCAACAGTGTTGTTTAGCGTTTGTTTTAGAACATTTCGCTGTAGTAAGGCATTTGAAAAATCTCTCATGTCTTAAAGGGTCTTATAAATGATTTTGTGCAGGACCAGTGTTTCCAAAACGGCGGTTTTCCCGCTATATATGACTGTATTTTGTTGTCATTAGCGGCAAGTCTATTTAAAAAACCACCAGCGGGAATTTTAGCGGAAGAATTTCTTAGTTGACGGATTTTCAGCGTTTTTCTGAAACTTATAAAGAAAGATATTCAATCAAAATAAAGTATTTTTAACGCCGCTCTGAGACACGTACCATGGTATTTATGAAGAGTTTTTTTCGATATAAGCACGCACAGAGAAAAGAAACTAACGTCACTTTTTTGCAAATAAAAAATTGACATATTGTGGTCGTGTAGTATAATGTGAAACGTTAAGAGGTTAAAAATAAAAACGGAAAACAAACCGAAAAGTGGGTGATTGGACCAGTGAGTATGAGGAAAATATAATATCAACCAAAATGTCTCAAACATAACTTTTTCTGAATAATTTGTCTTTGATTAGACTTTTTTAATTAATTTTTTTTCCTTCGAAATTAAACTTCAAGCCAATTTGAATTGAGCCACAGAGTTTATTTTATTAACACTATTTTTTAATTACAGATAGTCAGAAAGTCAGGAAATTTTAACAATATTTAATAAATACTTCAAGCAAAACGGCAAGATATTATACTACACGTGTAGAATAATTTGGGTCTATCGCAGAAAATATTGAAAAGATACTGATTCAGCTTAAACATTAATATTATAAGATGGAAAAGTCCCTTGGATTCTAATTTTTCCTGGTTCGATGTTCGTGTATGGAAACTCTGCAGGAAATAAAATACCTACTCAAAGAGTAGGCTGAGTTTTGCTTAAAAATATTGGATAAATTTGAGATTCCAACATCTATGAATATGTATACATATTTTATAAAATTTATCTTATTCTCTTTTTTATCAATAAACCATTAAAAGACATATGTTGGTTATAAAAAATTCAGCGGTTATATTAGCGTTTATTTTTATTCAGCTAGCGGTTTTTAGCGGGTTTTCAGGGGCTATATGGTGGGAAATGCCTACAACATTTTGGCAACACTGTGCAGGACTTTAATAAATACGTGCGTTACATAATCTTCAAATGCAGCACTATTTTTTAATATGTACATGCAAAGAAGCTAAGAAATTAAATTCACAGCAACAAAAAAAACAGCAAAAGAACACACTCTCCAATTTTGTGATGTGCAAACTTAAGGATTGGGAAAAGACTAGCTAGGCGGCAGGCCAGCAGTTGCAATAATACAAATTTTTTAAATTTTATGAGTTAGACCTTTAACAGTGATAAAAAAATTTTACGTGATACGGAATGAGTTACATGCTGCGTTAAGGCTCAATGAGATTTTCCTTTTTTTATCTGGACATAAAAATTATTTTTATTTGTTCATATTTTTGTCTGTTCAAAAATACCTTTAATTTTTTTGCTGCTTGCAATACACAGAAAAAAGTAAAAACAAGATTCAATTAAAAAAAACAAAGATTCAGTTAAAAAATTAATTAGTTTTCAACCAATCACGGAAATTGTAGTATTAACTCATCCATTTTAATTAAAAATTTTTTTGGTTTTTTCAATTAAAAAAATATTACATTAACTAAAAATTTAATTGATGGGTTTCTAAAGATTCAATTAAAATTTAATTGAAATATTTTTGAAGATTCAATTAAAAAATTAATTGAAATACTTTTTAGAGTTCAATTAAATAACTTATTAACAGTTTTGAAAGATTCAGTTAAAATATTAATTGAAATATAAAAAATCTAAGAGTATAAAAATATAAAAAATTTTAAAAATATAAAAAATTGTATGTACATACATATGTATGTATGTATCTTCATATAAAAAATTTAAAAAATGGAAACATTTGTGTATTGTACCAAAAACCTAACTGATGCATCGCATGGCTTTTGAAGTACAATGGCCGCATCCGGTGTTTAATAGTCTTGCGTAAGTGTAAATGCAGAATATCGTCGTAGCCTTTCTTTGAATTGTGTGTATTTTATAATTGGATTTTAAAGAAAGGCTTCGACGATTTCCATATCTACTTACGCAAGACATTTTGCATCGAACCCCTAATACCGCCAATGTACTAACTTTACTATCCACATTTGGTCTATAAGCTTGCATTTTTTATCATAATTGTCTTGTTATTTCTCAACAAAAGGGAACAAAATGAATTTCTGTTTTT
The DNA here is from genome assembly GCA_905220375.1 of Tachina fera. Classification (NCBI taxonomy): domain Eukaryota; kingdom Metazoa; phylum Arthropoda; class Insecta; order Diptera; family Tachinidae; genus Tachina; species Tachina fera. The sequence goes on along the minus strand of LR999965.1, from coordinate 40,216,026 downwards.
TTTATTTTCATATTTAATTTTTTATTCAACTTATGTCAAAATTACTAAGAATAAAAAAAAATTAAGCTGAGTAGTTTTTTCTCCCATATAAAATATCAAAACCAATTAAAAGATTAATTAAGTATTTTAATTGAACATATTTTTTCAAAACAATGTGGCATACTACAAAAAACAGCTCGATTTTCATACATAAAAACAAAAATTATTTACATACAATTAACATGTAAAAATTGTTACCCATTTCAGAGTATTCTGAGTTAAGCTCTGTTGATAGCACTTTATTGTTAGAGCAGCAAAGTCAATTAAAATAAACATATATTCAATTAAAATTTTAATCAAAAGTATTATTTTTTCTAAGCAATCACTTAATTAAAAAAATTCAACAATAATTTTTTCTGTGTATAGGTTTAAAAAAATCAATTATAAAAGCTTAATTCCAGTTTGTTTTTGAAAAAAAATATCTCATAGAAAATCCTCTAAGGTTCTGGCGTTTTCTTTTGTAGAAATAAATGAAAAATTGTGAACGCTTTCATAGAGAAAGAAATAAATTCAATGCTCATTAATACATATCGAGAGCATATATTCAAAAGACGTTAACTCAAATTTGGTCAAAATGAGTTTCTGATGGTAAATATCTCGACTATGCAATATTCATCTGTAGTATAAATTTTGAATCAAAAAAATTATTGAATGCTTGAAAATTTTTTTTTGCTTATCACTACTTATGTATTATTTACAACTATCACTTAGTTATGTCTGGCATTGGTCGGGCCTATTAATTATATGTTAGATTTAAGATTTGAATGCTTATTGTTATTTCATATATGAAGATACAATAAATAAAAATAACATGCATAAAAAAAAAATTATTTTATCTCGTTTTATATAAATTTTTTTTATTCTGCTATCTCAGAGTATAATTTTTTTTGGTGAAAATAAAAGTTAACTCCCATGTAAATTTCCAATATTTTAAAAAAAAAATTTAATTTATTATAACTCTACCTCATAGCTTATTGCTGAACACGAATCTGGTAGGTATTTTGAGATATGGTCACTTTTGAGATATGGTCACTTTTAACATATTAATTCATAGGGGTTCCATTAAAAAAAAATTTGTAATTGTAGTCAATAATATTAGCTTTCCAAAATGATAACTTAGAGTGACCTTGTTACACTAGAGAGTGAGTTACAGAGTGCTAAAGTTGAGCACCTCGAGATGGAAGAGGCTTTCAGTTATTTTTTATGGTACTTTTAGTTTTTTCTTGTAGCTTTTCAATTCTTATATCTAGTGTTGAGTAAAAAAAAAGATTTCACAAATTGATTTTAAAAAAATATATATAAAAAAAACATAAAAAATCTATAAAAATATTTGTGCATTTATGTATTTGTATCGACTAAAATATGCTATCTCATAAAAATATGCAAACCAGTGCAAAATAAAATATTTTTTAAGTTTAAAATTTGTTAACGCACTAATAATCCCAAAACTATTATTTTACTTATTCAGTAAAATATTTTTTATTAAGAGTCCAACCTAAATTAGAGCGTCAAGAGTAGCATTAGCAGCAGGGTACTATTTTCAGTACATGCCAATGTATAAAATATTATTTGAATGTATTGAAAATAGGTACCCTGTAGCTAACGCAAAGCTTTACGCTGTAATTTAGGTTGGACTGTTAAATGCATTGAAATTGGTTATTGAGGGGTTTAGATGCATGCTATGCGCATTTTACTGTTGCTAATGCAGATCATCAGACCTATAATTTAGTAAGTATATTTAAACCATATTATGGAAGGCACATCATTTATTTTTAAAATATTGAGAGAATTAACTAATTTTTTGCTCAACTGAAAAGATAGCTTTTTTGAGTTGGCGTATGAATACAGGCTCTCGATATGTACATTTTCAGTTTTTTTTTTAAATTTCAACTATTATGCCTTCATTCGAAGATTGTATCGTCTGGTCTATGGCAAAAAAAAGCCGCAGTTGCAATTCTTTAAAACAATTATTATTTACTGACTATGCTAGAAGATTCGTGTATTTCCTTTATGATTTTGTTACAAACTATTATATCCAACACATATTTTTTAAACTATTGTATAATACTTTAATAAAATTTTTATGTTTTAAAAGCATGATAATAATAATATTTTTATTTTTCATTATCAAAGACAACAACTATTTTTATACTACATTTACATTATCTCGAAATCTAGTATTTTGGATTTGCAATCTTTAACGAAATCTTTATCGTTTAGTCTGCCCTTCTTTGACATTTTACAAGATTTTGTATTCAAGATAAAATCCTTTCTCTAAAATGAAATCTTAAGCAGTAACCCAAAAAGTGCCGACTTAGCTTATTTACACACCTTTCATTAAACATTTTGTAGAGCGTAGCTAATTCACTCACCTTTTATATAAATATGTTCTACAGGGTAGTAAAAATAAATAAAAATATAAGATTTTGAGTAGATTTCCTACAAATCTACTGACAAATTAGATTTCGTTTTGTATGGGGAATCTAGTAAAAACCAACTAGATTTAGCTCGAAATTTCGTAATTACTAGATTTCGAGACAGTGTAAATGCCCTATTAGAGAATTTAAAATCAAGAACTCAAAAGTGATTTTGTAAGTAACTAAAACGTCCTCAATCTTCTTACTGATTTAGGACATTATAAAAATCAAAAAAGCCAGCTGTGGGTGCTTATGAAAAACTCTTAAATTCCAAATTTCCGCCATATAGGCACTGTTGCCAGAATTGACGATTTCTCTGCATTTTGACAATTTTCACCTCTCAAAATACACTAGTGACGATTTTAGGTCCAGAAATTACGAATTTTCTAAATTTAACATATATGGCAACTTTTTTTAGTATTGCAAAAATGCTAATTATTTTTTTTTTAAATTATCTCTTTTAAAAATTAGTATACGTATGTGAATTCTGATTTTATTTAGGTTTTTTTTCTTTTATTTTTAATTTTATTTGTTTTAGTTTTTAGGTTATATACATATATATTAATGTATATGTGTATATTTGTTGAAAGCACCCTGTAGTAAATAAAATAGTCGATTGACAAAAAACTATAGCTAGTGTTGATTATTTTGCAAGTGACTACAAATTGGTTTAAATCTCATGCAGATATCAACCAAACATATTGAATAGAAGCACACGTAAGAAATAAATAAAAGCAAAATAAGTAAATGAAAAGAAAACAAAAAAAAAATTATAAGAAGCATGCCATGAAATCAAATGTGTTGAAAAAAAACTAAATAATTTCAATACTTAATATGTATAATACTTTCTATGATCAGGACAAACTTTCGTATGAATGTATGTATTTTTCTTTTAAATATAAAAATACTAATTATTTCTATATATCAATATACATATATTCATTATATATAGTATATACATATGTATGTATGTATATGTTATACATAAATATTTATTTAACTATAATAGATATTAAGTGACTTCAGAGTGGTTGAAAAATAAGTAATTAGTAGTCAATTTAAAAGTCATGCAGAGATGGCCAATTGACTACTGCCTATGACATGCCTATGTTAAAATAGTGAGTCGGCGACAAGGAAAAAAGTCACTTAATCAACCAGTTGTGGTTATTAAAAAACCAGTTTGAAGGTACTTACAAATGAGTTTGAGTTCCTATAGGGCAGTTAATAAGTTTGAACCGTTGTAATAGTTTTTGTAATAAAACAGTTAAAATACAAACAAATTAATATTTTTGATTTGAGGTTTTTTTTGACGATTTTTTAAAATTACTTGACGTTTTTTGCACAGAAATCTGTAGTTTTTGACGAAGTTCTGGCAACAGTGCATATAGGTCTAAACTTTGGCTGAAAAAAGCTCAATTTACCCAAATTACCCAACGTGCATTGTGAAGTTTTATTTTCATTATTCTTCACTGCAAAGTTTATTTTTTCAATCATTAATTAAATTTAGCCATTTATTATATAAAACAATACAAATAAGTTATCGCTATAAATTTCTTTTTCTAATACCTCCTCATTGTAGTTTATTAAAATGTCATTTATTAAACTTTTCTTTTATAATAAATCACTGTATAAATAAATTTACCAACATTTCACTTTTTTTAATATTTTTATTTAAAACTTTTAAAGTTTCTTTATATTTCATCCATTAAAAGATTCTGTTTACCTCAACGAATAATTTGTGTTTCTTCATCCTTTTTTCCCCCATTTTACTTTTTTACATTAATCTTTTTTTTTTTTTGAAATAATACAAAAAAAACGTCGCGTGGCGTTTTATTGAATACACAGGATGGATATAAAAAAACTCAGCATGGAAAAAATGTGTAAATTATTTACACTTAATGCAGTACAATTATTTATTTTACCATAAACTTTTTATGGACCAATTTTTCACGAATGTTTTCTCAATGAGTCTTTAAAGTAAATTTCAATACCTCGCACTGATTAATGTATGAGTTTAAGTTTGAGTACCTTAATTGAAAATATATATGTACACACAAAAGATGAAAGCAAGCTATTAATATTAAATACAATTTTTAAAGTAAAATAAAGTGCGAAGTGAATTTATATGGCGCGTAAAATTTATAAACTTGATGTGAGTGCTTTCAAACATTACATCATATTTTTTTTATACATATATACAACACATATTGATATAATGAACCTTTCGTTTAAATAATTATTCCTATTATTACTCGTAGTATAAGGTTTAAAATTTAATGTAAAATACTTTTGCTACTTATTGTTTTAATGTATGTTTAAAATTGCCTAATTTAATTCACCTGGAGAATTTAATCGTATATTCAATTTGTATTATACCTCAGTACTTTTTAAAGATTTTGCACGTAGTTAACTAATCAAATATTAGATAAAATAAAAAAATTATCATATGGCCATTTCTACAGAGATGTCCACTGACACCAAACAATTAGAAGTTCATAAAAATACTTAAATTTTAAACAAAAAAATTTAAAAATACATTTAAACATAACCCATTTCAAAATATTCGCATATGCAAAGTCACAAAAGCCCAAATTTTTTCATTTGGATATTTTTTTTTTGCGTGGTCTATTTTGACAACAATTCTTTAAGAGAAGCATTATGCATTAAACACATTCACTACAGGAGGCTACACGAACACACGACTTCAAATGCCACTATTAAGGCCCAACTATAATAGGAATAAGCGAACTTAAGCAACTGTGCGGTTACATATAAAACGTATGTGGCAAACTATAATGTACTTATGGAACTTTTCATCAAGTTTCGTCAAATGTCATTTGCTTAAGTTAAGTGCCAAACTGAACGCACATTCCGTACGGAAAACACTGTTTTTTGCATTTTTTTAAACTCAAGCAAACAGCAGCAGAAAATATTCATTGATTTTAAATATTTTTTTATTGTTTCTTATTTTAAACTCAAAAAAAAAGCAAAAATTTTTTTTCATTCTTTGTTTTACAATACACACATACACATGAGATTATTTTTTGGTAGGCAAAACAAATAAAACAAGTAATAAAGTGTTGGATATAATTACACGTGAATTTTTAATAGATTAGGACATTCCAACAGGTTAATTTGATTGAATTGCATTCATTTAGTAGTTATAACAAGAAACAAAATCAGTAAAAAAATTGTACAATACCTATATGTGCAGCTGTGGCTAAAGAATACTTAAGTGCATGTAAGTACATTGTGGCCACCTAAAAGTCACATCTGAATTGCTTAAGTATTTGACAGACTTATCGTTCAATTCTGGCATTAGCTTAAGCCAGCATATTCATATTATAGTTGGGCCTTTAGAATTTGTCGCTTCGTAATTATTTTGGAGACGGCAGCAGCACCATCTGCACCTGATATTCAAGTACAAATACATAATTAAGTATTGCTCGATCATATATCTTGCATTTATAAAAATTAATTACTCTTTTAAAATGTACTTATTTCACGTAAAAAAGCACGTAAAAGCACAATTTTTGGATATTGTTTCTGGTAAATGATATAAAATAATTGTACGACATCAGTCATTCAACATTTTGTATTATACTGGCAACACTGCATTTGCTCATTGTAGCCAAAGAAATAAAAATAAGTTTAATTGGAGTACAAAGACGAAATCAGCATAGGCAACAACCTGTCGCCCTGTTGTCTTGCTGTCTTTAAAAAAATCATTCTCATATAAAAATGTGTATTCTATCCTTGACATTTTGTAGTCGGTAGCCTGCTGTGGTGAATGTGTTTAGTGCAGTATCCCTTTTTTGCTATCTTCAATTTTTATGCAGGTACAAAAAGTCATAAAAGATTACAAGAGAAATTATGCGATTGCATTTAATTATAAATTTTTGCTTTGCAAAATTGTGTATTACAGTGTCACGTGCGACATTGAAAAATAACATTTGTAATCAGCACGTCGAAAGTACATGCAGAAAGCTCATGAAATATTTAGTATGAATCTGTGGTAATAAGTAAAAAGTGCTTAAGTCATATTATACTGTTTTTCAGAAGAACACTTTTAAACATTCAAGCCAATTTTCAGAAATTTATGTATCTCTTTTGCAGTTCAATTAGGAAATTCGGTTTTCACTTTTATTTTATTTACACTTGTGAATTGCGCTTATTGTCAAAATAAAAATTCGTTTGAGTTTAACTTTCTTGCACTTTAAAAACTTAGGACGGTCACGTGCCACATCGTAGAAATTCCCATATATAAAAACTAAACCGCATGCCAATTTAGCAGCACTGAAATGTATTGTAGAAAATAAATTTAAAAAAAAATACGAGTATCTTACTTTTAACTTTTAACAATAGAAACATGTGTTTCATCTTGAAATTGTCAAGTAATTAAAGCAAATATTTATGCAGAAACAAAAAGAAGAATTAAAAATAAACAAAAATCTTCAGAGAAATAAAAGGAATGAAATATTAAAAAAAAAAATACTTTAAGTTTGATCTTTCGGTTGCATAATTACAAAAGAAGTTTTAATGGATTTAATGGATTAATGGATACTAGGTGATCTCCATTTGCAACTCTGCGTACTCGCCCTTTATATTTGTTAGTGTAAAATTTCTTGTAGTGCGATTCAGTAACTTTCAACGATCCGACAATCGTAAGTTTTGTCTATACATTTTGTCGCTTAAAATAACGATTGTGTGATTCTGAAACTTATTTTTAACGACAGGACGCAGCTGATATTTTCTGTTGATTTTTGTCGATAAAATTAACAGCACATAAATAAATACACAGCTGACATTAACATACAGCAAATATCGTTAAAAATTTTACTAAATAGCAAATTCGATAAATTTTCGTTATAATTAATTTGACAATGTGATTATCGTTAAAAAAAATAGTGAATCGCACTAATGCTGTCAGAATATTTATTAACGTTTTATTTGATTTGACAGCAGAGAAGTTATGTCAGCTGGTGAATTAAGATCACCTTATGTGAATTCGCCTTGGATTTCACTATAGACTAGAAAGAGAGAATAAACAAAATTGGTTTTGTGCAGATTCAATATATTTTGAATTTTAAGTACAGATAAAAAGTTGTTCTTCTCTTTTAAAAAAATCACACTAATTAATGCAAATATTTATTCAATAAGAATAGCTTAAGCAGGTATTCCTGATTTTTTCCATTATTTTAATCTTTAAAAGTTCTGGACATGTCCACGAGACTTATCAATCTTAAGAACAACCATTAAAATCAATATGTAGGTAAGTAGTGCTTAATATTACACATGTATGTATGAAATAAATATAATTTTGCCATACGAGTATTTAGCAAATTAGCAACTAAAATTTTCCCCTTTTTCTAACAAACATTATTTCATCAACTTACATGCGTGCAACATATGAACAAACTCTAAAAGTTTGTACAACCTTTTTGATGTAAGAACACAAAAAAGTTCCGCCTTCCTTACAAGACTATGTACAAGTTTTTTTTTTGGTTTAATCAAGACTTTTATTTTAAAGCAATAAACTGGATTTGCAATGCATATATTTGAAAATAAAATACAGAGTATACTGCTGCCTTGCAACCCTGCTCGTTCGCACATTATTTTACTGAAGAATGCAAGTGTGCGAACAAAAAATAGAACAAAAAGTTTATTTAAATACACATTTTGCATGTAGTGGCTTTAATCAAAGATTTGATAAAAATCTACGAGTAAAATATAATAAAAAAAATTAAAACTTTCAATTTCATAAAAGGATTTGTATTTTGTATTTTGCATTTTGCGAGTAAAAAGTATATTTTAATTAAAAATTGATTCAAATAATTACAAGCCATTTTATGAATAGTTTGTGTCCAGTTTAATCAGAGTTTTGCAAGTTTTGGAAATTAAAATTGTGTCCTAATTTTAAATCTGAAACTTTTTCTGATATATCAAGGATTTTCATTATATAGATACCAATTTCTTCCATTCAGAATTTGAACAACCAGCATAAAAATCCATTTTGTTTTGAAAGTCCAGTAGAGCTTTATACAATTTATCAAATTTGTCTCCAATTTTTTTATTCCTCCAAAAAGATAAGATTTGTCCAAGTCATTAAAATAGGTATTTGTTTGTTAGACAATATCATCGTTGGAGTCAAATCTCTTTCTGCCGAGTAATTTTTTCACGTTTGCCAGCAAGAAATAGTCAGTCGAGCTACAGCCGATGAAAATGGGTGGGTGAAGGATTTGTGCTATTTAAACTTCATATGCGTGCACAAGCCATGAAAAAGTGTACAGTATTGTATTTTTTTCCAGAGCGAATGTTGTTTGTAGTGGTGATCGTAATTGAGTGTAAAGCAAGAATAGAGAACAATGAAACAAAAAACACACAAAACCATTGTACAACAGTTGAACCGACAGTTGTATCAAGTGTGCAATATTTTTATTGTACACTTCATAGTGCACAATAGTTCATTTCACAAACTCAAAATTTCATAAAATATTAAGTGATAATAAAACTTTTACAATTATATCCATTCGTATTTTATTATTTATTTATTTTATTTTTTTGTTAATCTTAAATTAATAAATTATAAAACTTAGAACGCTCTAATAATCTACGTTGTTTTGTTTTTTCTTTTACACATACACATATTTCTACACTAGTGTGCTCATTTTACAATTGTCTTTCGGTTTTGTGCACTAGTGAAATATGCTTCGACACTACAATAACTAATGCTCCAGATAACCAAATGCTGTTGCATACTTTTTCTAAAAGGTAATACCAGTTTTATTGATCTCATAAACTCAAGAGGACTAAAAAGAAAGAACAATTCAATATTGTACACCATGAAGATTAAGCAAGCAAACATCTTGTGCTCACCTCTACTGTGTTCCCTTACATTTTCCTGTTGGAAAAGCTTTCTGAGCGAAAATTGGTTCAAATCTTCATTAACTTCCCCCAATAAGTTTGCTTTATATACGCCATTGATTATTTTACCCTTTCTCGTAGTGTCATCAATATTGCGGTTGAACAACACCAAACTATCCTGCTAAGTTGTCACATGATGGGGTTTCGGTGAATTGTGAGCAAACGCATGGGTGCCGCACATGCAGAAAGCTTTCTCATAACCAAGTACTCATTTAAAATTAAAACCAATGAGTAGTGATGCCAATTTTTTTTTGGCTTTAAAAGGACATCAAAATTAAAAAAAAAACACCTTAAAGCATAATATTGAGATCTAAAGCACCCCATACACGTTTAAATTGAATTATCAATTGAGTCTTTGAATCTTGGCCCACACACTGCATTGAAAGATAAACTGAATTGAAAGATTTTTATTCAACTGTGAAATTTATATATTTTTCACAATTACAAATTTAAAAATGTAAAACTTCTATTGCATTCATTAATTAATTTTTATATTTTTTATTTAAAATTCAATGAAATTAAATACAATTTTAAAACTACATACATAACTTTTTCTATACAAAATAAAGTTGCAAACATAAATTTTGACAGCTGATCAAGCGACTAGAACACACACACACCACAATCGAATTGAAAAATTTGCTAGTCAATATGAAAAATCAAAATCTTTCGATTTTTCTTCAACCAACTCGACAACAGTCAAACTAATCAATTGACAGAGCCATACACGTTTTGATTTGGACAACAACCGACTCAAATGAAAATTTAATTGAATCCTCTATGGGTTGCTTAAAAAGCTTAAGAAAGCACTTACGTAAAATTATTTCAATAGAAAAATAAAACAGTAAAAATATTACAAAAAAACTTAAATTCCAAAACTAAAAACTGGAGTGCCCCTGTGGCTGAGTGGTAGCGATGCTATCCTTTCAGTCCAGAGGTCGTGGGTTCGATTCCCACCACAGACCCTGGGTGTTTTCTGCAGACAAGCTAATCGTTTTGCGGGTTGTCTTTGTTCTTAAAAAAAAATAGCTAAAATTAGTTGTGCAAAAATTCGTTGTAGATTTTATGGCTTCCCAGCAGTTACAAAAAGAACAACAATTGTGTAAAACTTATCTCATGAGCTTTGTGTAAATAAAAAAAAAATATATATGTGAATACAAATTATTTTTGACTTGAATCATGTCAAAGTATAATTGATTAAAATTGCATTGGGTTTGTTCATTTACTAAAACTTTTTGCTACCAAATTGTATCAATTGTTACTGGAAAGTGTTCATTAAGTCAAAAAGTTTGCAAGGAGATAGTTTCAAAAGAAAGAAACAAATTGAGAGACAAAAAATTTTATTATTAAAAAAACATGAAATTCTTTATTAAAAAAAAAACATGTATGCGTATGCAAAAAGATACGATAGAAACTGTGTACTTTACCTTTTGTAATTTAAAATATTCTAATACAAGTTTATCCAAAATACATTAGAAAAAGTAAATTGTATCATAATTTCCATCCATGGTTCTGATTTGAATACAATTTTCTTGCAAGTTTTTACAAGTAAAGCGTTCATTTACTTTTTCGTATCTGGGAGAGTAATTTTGTAAATTTCTGCCTTGCTCTCTCGTTGCAAGTTTATGGTACGAAAGTAAATGAACACTCCTTTTATTTGATTTTACATTAGTTTTTTTAATTCTTGTTGTATAAATAAGTTGAGATATGAAGGGTAAGTACCAGTGTTGGGATATGGCTATTCCTAAATTGTACCATGAAAATGATAAAATTGTACCAAATCAACATCAATTGTACCAAAATGTAGCCATCTACTATCGAAGCATCCACAATAGGAATTCATAACAATTCTTTATTTATTGAAAACAAAAACATAAAAAAATTAACTAATACTATCGAAAAAATGTATACTTACAATGTAACTATACATACAAAGTCTAATAGTGGATACACACTTTGCAAAGTGCTTCCGCAACACGTTTATATTACATGTTGCATACTTTGACACAGACACTGCAACCTACAATGCAACATATAAACATAAAATCATTTTAATATTTTCGAAACTTCGAATGCAATTTCAAACGCAACTATAAACAAGACTACACACTGTGTGACTGACAATGCAACCTGTCTAGTTGCATAAACACGTTGCTAAAAGTCTGTACCTACCATAAAGAACTGGGACAAGTGCTACCAAAACAAATGTAAAATATGAGCATAAACTACCAATGCTGTAAGTTTTGGTACTTATGATCAGTGTTAAGCCGAGATCCCACTATTGGCACAATGTACTTATTTTCGTCGGCTTACCGCAACAAAGTCGTAAGTAATAAACCAAACCGACTTTAATTCTCAATTAATTGTGAAATAAATCTATATGAATTTATTACCAATGCAGTGTGGTGCAATTATGTCCTTATATTTCAATTAGTTCAGAAATAAGGCCAATTTAGCTTATTTCTTATGACTTTATTTCAGTAAGCCGACGAAAATCGGTACATTGTGCCGATAGTGGGATCTCGGCTTTAAGCCTGGTACTATGTTTAAAAGTTCGTGCGAAATGCGGTTAAAATACATGTAAAAGTATTAAGTAAGAAATATTTGCGAAATAAATTCGCAAAAGTAGTTTTCTGTTCTTGTTGTGAAAAATACGTAAAATCTATCTGGCAGCATGTCTTTCATTGCAAAATTAATCTGGCATCATTTTAGTTTAGCTGCGAAACAACATGAGCAGTGTTTTTTTCCCACCTGTGACGAGCCTAATGTGTTTTAAATTTTGCGTTAGCAAGTCTAAAATAGTCTGTTTTCGTGTAGTATCTTTGAAAGACAAGTCTGAACATTTATTATATAATAAAGTCATGTAAAAATAGTTGAACATTTTCTTATATTTTAAAACTAAAGACTTAAACTAGCTCTAAATGTCACACCCGTGACGATGAAATCAGCCATTTATAATTTTAATATGCTTTGGATGTCAATACATATTTTTTAGTACATTTTTTTTTTGGCATAAAAAGTATAAATTTCTCACAAAAGTTTAGGGATTTTCTGTAATCAGCAGCAGCTTGTTATTGTTTTAAAAAGTTTTTTGGCTAACAATTTATATTATAATAACACATTTATTGTAAATTTATAAATATTAATACATACAAAAATGTACATACATATTCATAAAAAAATAAAATTAATTTGAAGTACATTTTAGGAAAATTTTGTATGAAAAATTTTAAATAAAATACATTTGAAATTCATTTTAAATTTTATGTATACGGGGGATAGTATATATGTATGCATATAGCTTCTTAACGCTTAAATAAACGACTAGAGCATAATACTTTCACTTTCCGTTATCAATCACATCGCTTAATCTACATTTAAATTTAAAGCCCTTATGTTAAAATTTTAACTGATGTATTCAACTTTTAATTCGAATACAATATGGTACAATTTTTTTAAAAAATATATACATCCCGGCTATATGTATTTCACTGTAAAAGCCCAACTGTTTAAATATTGCAACAAAGTTGTAAATAAAAAAAAAATTACGTTTTTTTTTAAATGTCAAGTCAAGTGTCACACCGTTAACACGGGGTGCAACTCGGTATAGGCTGCTGCAGTGAAAAATATCAACAACTGACGTTCACAAATATTGGCTGCATAAAGGATACTTATGCAAATATTTACAAAAGACCATTAAATAGTGGTGACTGATTACTAGTGGTGGTGGTTGGCATGACTTTAAATTAATTCACTTCAAACTTGCAATATTTTTTATTTAATTTTTCCACTACATCATGCATTGGGTGTTGTGCAAAAGGGTGTTATTATTGTCATTAGAAAAGCTTTTGTTGTATAAAAATAAGAAGGATGATGACATACATATATGAAAAAAAAAAACATTTACAACGTGGTGACATTTTGTTTGCAATCATTCAATTTAATTATTAAAAATTATTAGCAAGCTAATGTAATTATCAAGCATGTCATACATACTTTTCTATCGGAAGGGTTTTCATTTCATTCCTTTCCTTTTTTAATTCGGCTCGATTTTGTCTATTCCCCAAATTTAAACCAGCTAAGTTCAAACACACACACTCTGACATTTGCATTTGAGGTGAACGAAATCTCTTAAATTTGTTCTCGATTCTTTGCAAAGTAAGAGCAAGCATTTATGTCGACAAGATCTGTAGTGCAATTCACCAACTTTTTTTTAACGATAATCGCATCGTTAAAATAATTATAGCGAAACTTTATCGAATTTGCTTTTCAGTGCCATTTTTAACGATATTTGCTGTAGGTTAATGTCAGCTGTGTATTTATTTATGTGCTGTTAATTTTATCGACAAAAATCAGCAGAAAATATCAGCTGTGTCCTATCGTTAAAAATAAGTTTCAGAATAACACAATCGTCATTTTAAGCGACAAAATCTATAAACAAAAATTACGATTGTCGGATTGTTAAAAAATACTCAATCACACTACTGATTGGCTGTTGTGATCTCTGGTATTCTCGTCTATGTGAAACAATAAAAGCTCTTTTGTAAAAGTTGACTCAGTGTGACTATGACCTGAATTTAGCTGATCTAAACCATTCAATTTATGGTGTAGCATACCAGCAAAAAGTTTAGTAACTAACAATAACCGTTTAATTAAGAACTCGTTCCTAAACTATCTGCATAGCAAAGCAAAAAGTATGTTATATATAGCTTGGCACTAACTCTATGTAATAATGTACCTTTTCTTAACAATGTAAAACGGCTCTTGTCATCGAAATACCACAAATTTAGAGACAAAACTTAACATTAGAAATTAATCTATTCCGCTATGGCGAAAAATCAAAATTTCTTTTAAATTTTAGTACTTCCTTTATGATATTCGACAGTGCAATATAGTTAAATAAATTTAAAATTTCTAGTTACTTTTAATTATTATTGTTCGAACTACATTTGTTTCGAATTTTTAAAATTTGATCAGGCTAAAGTTCGTATCGCTCTGTATGTATAATTAATAATGAACAAATAACACCAAAGGTAAATAAAAATATTCTGGCAAACACTAGTAGAACGGAACAACTAGCTGTTTTCGAAGGTCACTACTCCTTCATCATCAGCGTTCTTTGTGTTTGTTCCACTGTGTGTGTGGTGTCAGTTGATGTAGATTTCTGCTTTATATACTCAGCTTTTTAGTGCAATTGGAATAGTTATGTGAATTGTTTTAATTCATAGTTTTACAATTAGCTGAAAGCTCAATTATACCATCTCAAACTTTACAACAGTCTTGCCATAGTCTTTTGTTCTTTACTAATTATGCACATGTTAGTTATTATTTAAATTCAAGAGGAAAACGTTAGCTGGTGCTAGTTAAATATAATTAAAATTTTCCATTTAAACAGCTGTGTTTTCCCAAGTAACTACAACGAGAAATATATGGATGTACAGTGAGCCAAAAAAAACTTGTACAGCCAACGCTCCTCCCTTCAATTTAAAATATCTCTATATCAATTTAAAATTTTGAGCTTAAACCAAAAGCCTATTAAAAGGCAAATTAATCAGCTTTCTATAACACTTTTTTGTTAAATTAAATAAATTCATTTCAATAGTAAAAATAAACAAAACACAAACTAGTTTTTTCATAGCAAAAAAAAAGTTTTACACTACGTTTTATTTTAGAAGGGTGTAATAAAATGGATGCTAGAACTAAAATTAGTTCTTTGTGTGGTCACCTCTTGCATCCAACACAGCTTTGAGTCTTCTTCTCATATAATGAACTAGATTCTTCGTAATATTGGGAGGTATGTTATCCCATATATCCTGGAGCGCACTTTTGAGTTCATTTTTACTCCTATACTGGCGCTCGCGTAATTTGGTCTCCATATACGCCCACAGATGCTCTATAGGATTAAGGTCAGGGCTCTGGGGAGGATGGGGCAGCACTTTTTTAAAATTATATAGAAGCCATTCTCTTACTATTAGGGAAGAATGCTTCGGGTCCTTGTCTTGAACCAGGCAATAATTACCATTTATATTTACCTTTGCAGCTGATTGCGCTAAATTATCTTTTAATATTTTCAAATAATCCATTTTATTCATTATGCCTTCTATAAAAACTAGATTTCCGACCCCATTCGACCCCATTGATCCCCACACCATGACATTACCGCCGCCATGCTTGACCGTTTTATTTAAATTTTTGTTATTTAAGGCTTCACCTTCTTTTCGCCACACAAAGCGACGACCATCAGATCCAAATAAATTAAATTTGGACTCATCAGTGAAAATAACAGTGTCCCAAAAGTCATCAGAGTGATTAATATACTCTTTCGCATATCTCAATCGCTTTGCAATGTTTTTATTTGATAAGTATGGCTTATTTCGAGGTGTGTATGCTCTGAAGTTGATTGAATGTAAGAAGTTCCGCACACTCTGGGGATGGACGTCTACGATTTGAGCCTCTCTAAGCTGATTGGCGATGGATACTGCTGATGTCTTAGGATAGGATCTTTGATAAAACGAGCTATTCTCCTCTCTGCTAGGAATGTACTTATTTTTCTTGGTCTACCGCTTCCGCTTGGTCTATCTAAATTTCCATTTTTTTTGTATTTTGAGATTATGTAGTGGACAGTAGTGTGTGGTTTTTTAACAAATTTCGCCAATTTCACGTGTACTTTTACCGTTTTTCCATTAGTCAATAATTAAACCTTGCATAGCTTTCGATGTTTGCTTATTTGCCATTTTTTTTTCCTAAATACTTTGCTTTAAATTAACGAGAAAATCAAAAATTGTTTAAAAAGAAGCCACCAAACTTATAAAACGGACTTGATAGTTAGGGAAAACAACATGGTTGCATAATTTAGTGGGTTTAAAATGTTGCCACAGAAAGTGTACAAGTTTTTTTTTGGTGGTGAAAAATGGAGTTATTTTCTTTTGTGTATTTTTTTAGTATTAAAATAAGTTTGTTTAATTTAATCAAAGTATTTTATAGAAAGCTGACTAATTTGCCTTTAAATTGCTTTTTGGTTTAAGCTCAAAATTTTAAATTGCTACAGAGATATTTTGAGTTGAAGGGAGGAGCGTGTGCTGTACAAGTTTTTTTTTGGTCACTGTAATTATTTTTGACATGAGTCTTTTCAAATAAAAAATAAATAAAAAACCATGACTTTTGATTTTATACATTTCTTATTGGAGACTCCAAACAAACAATAAACAGTGCACGCTCAATTTTTGCGACTGTCGCGGAAACAGAAATTTTTAATAATCCCCCATATTGTGAATGGCGTCGTCGACGTCACATCAAGATGACAGTAAATATTGTCACTTTTTTACTCTTTATCGGCAACAATTGACTCTTATTGACAATCTCTTACTAATCTCTAAGGCTTTGTAAACTAATGTCGCATGTTAATATTAGTCAATTGTAGTCGACAAAGAGTAGACAAGTGACAGTTTTTACTGTCTTGATGAGACTTCGACGACGCCATTCGCAATAAGGCAAATATGTTGTCCCCTGCAGAAAATTTGGTGACAATTGATTCAAAAGTACTAGTCCTTTGACTTGAGTAAATGCTGTTGTTATCAAAAGTACGGAGTAGTGTATGGTGAAAAAAAGTGTGAATAGTTACCTGTGCACCATTTTGGCGATGTATTGTCTTGATATTGTTGCAATTTGTTTGGGACTCGGTCTAGTATTATAGTAAATGGCATTGAACATTTTCGATGTGGTTGAATACATTGACTTATCAAATAGTGTATATATAATGTTAATTGCTCCCTCCAATGTGACTCTGGAACTAGTCCCGTATCTATTCTTATATATTAACCTAAAGTTAATTAGTGTTTATACTTTTGAAATATGAGTGGCCCTGCATGTTCAAGCCTGTCATGCAGGAGGTTGTCAATTGGAATCTCAAAAATTGTTCATAGTAAAAATAAAATGTCATTGCATTTGTAGCAATAAAAAAAAATTTAAAGTGTTCATTGTTACAGTTAAGTGTCGTAATGACATTTTTAAATAATTTATATTATTCTAAGTCAAGTCACAAAACATCAATTAACCATATCCTAGAGCATCCCCAAGTAAAAGTGGCTGGTCCGCTTCATAGGAAGTGTTAGAACTTGGACTGGTCCCTATCACTTGCGGACCGGTCACGTGACTAGTCTTGTGTCTGTTCGATTTATTGCAGTGTCGTGATTAACGAGCGGCTACTGTAAGTGTGTGGAAAGAGAACGCATGCATGCCATGCCCATTTAGCTTTTTGTACATTTGGTAAAACGAATTTTTAATTTTCGCTGATTTCTTTGGAATTTTAAAGATATTCTTTTAACTTTTCATAAGACTGACGCGTGTATCCCTTTCCCTAGAAAACTGGATACTTTGCCAAATAAAAAATACATAATAAAAATAATTTCTAGAATTTGTTTCCTACACACAAAGCTTGTTAAAAAAATTGTTTATTATTTGTGATGAACGTGAGCAAACAGCAGCAATAACAAAAACAACAACAACAACAACAGCAACAAGGCATATAAGTTATACAACCTTCCATAAAAAGACTGCAGCCAGTTAGTCAGTTGTTTGCTGCTAACTGCAACCCAACAGCATCGTGTTTAAATCATCATCAGCCCAATTGCAGACAAACAAAAGGGGTCGTCCTTTGTGTCATTTGTTGGCTGTTTGCTATTTGATTATTTCTTTTTCATTACTTTCATATAATTTTGCTTATTTTGGGGGATGACTGAATCGACCCACTCTCTAGTTGTTTAGATTCTCTGTTCTCATTCGCTTCGTTTTGTTATTCTTTGGTTCGAACAGCTGTTAAATTTCTATTTTTCATATCTTAATTTTTGTTGTTGCACAAAACAAAACGCAATAATATGCAACATGACTATTAGCTCACTTTGTTACCTTTGCAAGTATAATGCATGATGCCCTTTCATCTCGTAGTGTAGTTATCCTTTTTTTTTTTTTTGCTTCAAAATTATTTTTCACAACAAACAACTCATCAAACAACTGAGAACAAAAATATTAAGGCAGCATTGGTTGCATGTCCTCCCCATATTGTTTTTATGTTTACATGTGCAATAATTATTAATTTTCTTGTTTGTGTTTGTGCACACATATAATACATTTATTTAAAAAAAAATGTTCCTTTCTCTTTTTTTCGTAGCTGCATCATAAAATGTTTAATTGTTAAATAAATCAATGTCACAAATATTCCGTATATCATTATGAAAGATGAGAAAGTTGAGAGGGGCTCAAATACTTTCAAGTCGACGAGTTCAATGCTGGAAACAATATAAATTGTCCTGTGGAGGATTTAATTGCCAGTGAAGTATGTTTGCATTGTATTTTAGAAAATAATAATAGAAAAACGCCACATGTACAAACAATGGAAAAGCGAAAGGAATCAAAATGAGCTTTAACATAACTGATACTGTAAAATGCTTATTTATCATTACATTGCAAAGTTAAATTAATATATAAAATCCATCAAGGTAGAACATTTCTTTTGACCGATTGTTATTTTTGAAATCAAATTGGAACATGCATACAAACATACATGTATTAAAAAGCTTTTAGAAAGCTCTTGCGCCGCATAGTGAGGAGAAATCACTAGTAAAAATGTGTAATAAAAAGTTCACAACTTGTTAACTAATTTACCGCTTTTACTGAAATCAAATGTTTTGAATAATTTTTTTTTATATTTTTAAGACATTCTCAGTGAAAAAAATGGAAGTCATTCTAGCGGAAGTACATTTTCATTGTTTCCAAAAAATCGATATTTTTAATTTGCCGAGAGTGAGCAAAAAACCATGTAGAAGCTTATTTTAGTCACACAAAACCTTGTAACTCCTCCATAGTGTTAGAAAATACTCACCAGCACTTAAAAAAAAATTTATTTTTTTAAAGAAATTTATGAACTAATTTCAGTCTATAATTTAAAAGTTATTTGCTTAAATTTACATGAAAGCACTGTTTCGGGTTTAAATTCGTATAAAAAGAAACGAATTGTTAAAATAGGCACCTATTTACCACTTTTCCTAGATAAAAATATTATTATAGAACAAAAAAGGGAATTTTTCTTAATATCGCTTCCAATTCAGTAACCACGCATCGAAAAAGAGAACTTCTTGCAATGACAACCCTATGTAAAAATCATTAGATCGGATCGAAATTTGCACTACTTCCGCATCGTAAACTCTACATTTTCATTATTTTTTTGGGGTCTCTTTTTTTACTGGGTTGTAATTGAAGGCACCTTGTTGCCAGACGATAACAAAAATGCCGGTATTAATATATTAGGCAGCTGTCTAAACAATGGATTTCTCCGAGTGAACCTGTTCCAAAGAAGGCCAACGCGAGTTTGTCGGCCAGTAAGGTGATGGCAACAGTTTTTTGGGATGCACCCGGGATAATCCCTCAAAAGGGGAAAACAATAACCGGCGAATATTATGCCAACTTATAAGACCGATTTAATGATTTAATGAGAATTTTGGCCATATGGCCAAGAAAAAAGTTATTTTTCATCACGAGTGCACCCGCGTGCAGTCTCAATGGCAAAACTCTATGAATTGGTCTACGAATTGGTACCCCATTCGCCATATTCTCCGGATTTAGCCCCTAGTGACTACTCGAACAATGAAATTATTGCCTATTTTAAGGACTTCGAAAAGTCCTATTTTTTGAAAGGGATACCAAAACTGGAACTAAGTGTATTGAATTAAAAGGAGATTGATTATGTTGTAAAATAAATTTTTGTTTTGCAAAAAAACTGTGTTTCATTCAAAAAGTCACGGCCTTATTGATCCGACCTCGTATTATTGAATTAAAGAATAAAGTAGCCTAATTTTGTCTCCGTAGCCAACGACACACAATTGTTGAGTCCAAATCGAGCTTAGTCAAAGTTTACACTATGCAAGTCTTATTGCTAAGCTGATTAGTTTGTGGAAGAGAGAGACGAGGCGAACATAAACGGTACTTTTCCCCTCGTCTCTCTCTCACTCCTTCGAACGAACCAATGATGGATGTCTCGGTTTGCAGATATGTGCTCAACTCACTTTGCCGCTGAAGACTTACTTACACCCATTGTCATAAAATTGAAAATAAGTTTGCAATGTATTTTATTTAAAAATTTTCATACAAAATTTTCGTTAAAATATTTTGGGATGTATAAATTTGTTCTCAATTGTAAATAAATTTTAAAACAAAGTTTTTTGTTGGCCACTTTTAGTCAAAAAACTACTTGCGGATAATTATATACTTAAATAAATATTAATTGTATTCATCACCAAGCAACATACTGACGCGAATACAATTCGTTTTACATTGGTTCCTATTAAAAACTTGTGGTGGGATATACAGAAAAAGCCTCCTGCAAACTTAATTGTGTTTGATACATATAAATACACAATAAATATCATGTATTAATTTTCCCATTAAATCACTTTAAACTTGACATTTGAACTTCATAGTTAAAATCTGAAGAAAGAGGCAACAAAATAATGTGTTTGCTGCTGTGAATTCGACACACAGTAGAGATAATACATACACATGCTTGTTAATATTTGAATTATGTTTATATTAATATTTACATATCAAGTGCAACGACTCATATTCAAAGAAATTTTAGATAAACTCATAACTCACACTAATGTTAATACATGCATATTTATAATTGTATAATTTTGTAAAATATTTACATTCGATACTCATGTTACAACATTTACGATTAAATAAATGCGTAGCTTTAGTGTTTATTTGAATTTATTTTTTCATCTTTCATATAAATAAAACATACAAATAAATTTTGATTTTATTTATATTTAACTTATCGTCCTATTATCTATTAAATATTGTGGGTTGATTTCTTAGTTTGCTTTTTTCTACAAACGAGAAATTGATACTCCAGCCATTGTAACTTTTCATTCCTAAGAACTTTAAAAACAGAAATTAAATTCTCATTATATGGTCTTTAAATTCAAAAGCAAGAAAATTAAAAATTCATATTAAAAAAAAACGTATGCGTCCAAGGGGATTAATTTATTAGAACTATGAAAAATTTATAATGAAACTAAAAAAAAAGGAAATATTCAATATCATTTGATCTTAAAATTGAAGTTAGGGCCATTAAAAACTTTATGGCTTTTGAATTGTTGTGCTTATTTCAAAAGAAAAGCGAGATAAAATAATATAAAGTAAAACTACCACATACAAACACCAGAAATAGAAATAAAAAATCAATGGCAATTTAAAACCTTTACAGAAACTTGCTTTATTTTTTCGTATGACACTGTTTCCCACGTTGCAAACAAGGTCAATGTTAAGTCTTTATAATCGTTATAATTTGCATGTTCATTAAACTTTTTGTGCAAAATACACATGGGAATATTTATGCACACATGTATGTTCAAAGATTCACAAGGGACACACGTTTTCTTATTTTACTTTATTTTGGCAGTCATTGGTGAGAGATTATATGGTGGCAACACCTCCTGCCAGCAAATCAGACATATTGATTTGTTATTTGTAAAGATTAACATAAATCTTATATGCAATATATGTATGCAATAACAAATATAATATATAAATACTTATGTCATTGTGTATGTACTAGTGTTGTCAATTATTCGTGCTTTATATTTGTTCGAATAAAATGTCAGGATTTTATTTGTGTTCGAATAACCGAATAATTTTTAACTTTTGTTCGAATAAAAAATTTTATTCAAATAATTAAAAATAAATTAATGAAGGACATTGTAATCGCTCAGTTATTGAAACAAAGACATGTCTCAAAAAATTCGTTGCAAAAAAAAATCGGTATATCATATTTAGGGCCATTATTATGACTTAACGATAAAGTTTTGGATAGTTATTCCTAACTTTAGCAAAACTGAACCATAAAGTGACATTACAAATTTTCCATTATTACAACTGTCCGATAAAATAAATAATAAAATATTTGGTTGGTGGCAACATTTGTGTGGATATTGTGGATCTTGTTGCTTAAAACTGATAAGTGGCAACTTGCTTTTGTTTATTTTTCAAATTACAAACATAATGAAAATATTTTTGTCAATTCTTTTGTTTTTTTATTATTCTTATGTGTTTTGTGTTGTATTGCTTTTGTTTATGCCATATTTTGACCAAATAAATAAATTTTTGTTTTATAAAGTAGAAAGTGTGGCAAGTGGCGAAAATGTGGCAACTTTAAATGACTATACCTCACAATAAATATTACAGGTAGGATCAACTTGTCATTCGTTTATCGCTCACTTTTTGTTAAAATGAAGTTGTAATAATGAAAAAGTGTTTATCCATCCAATAACATCCTACTTTTAGCTAACGTCAAGTTATAATAATGGCCCTTAATCTTGTATAAAAATTTCACATAAAATGCTTTTGCACTAGAGTTTTTCTTTTCCCGAACTTTTTTAGTTTCCGGGAAATCGGAATTGGTTGTTAAATTTCCTGGGATCACGGGAATTTCCAATTGAAACAAATTATTAGAATTTTGTTTGTTTTTTAATTTAAAACGTACATATTATTTGAACTTCACTTTAACGGGATCCAACTTACAAGACTAAAAATCAACGAATTATTAACAAAAACTAGTAAAAAGTAAATAAAATATATAAAAATTAACATTAATTTACGTACTATTGTCAAACGAAATAAATTCCGCGAAGTGCGCGTTTGACCCGCGTACGAAGGGTTCCGTAAGGACACTAGATATTGAATACGAACTTTAGTTTTGGCATTTTATTTAGTTTTGGCGTTTTTTGCTTTTTTTTTGTTTTGTTTTGGCCGTTTTTTTGACACTTTTTTCTTGTTTTTTTCATTTTAGCGATTTATTATTTTGGCGATTTTTTTTAATTTTGGCGATTTTTTTATAGGCGATTTTTTAGTTTTGACAATTTTTCAGTTTTTGACGATTTTTTATTTTGGCGATTTTTTTAGTTTTGACACTTTCCTCGTTTTGGCGATTTTTTTATTTTAGGGCTTTTTTAATTTCGGCAATTTGTTTTTATATAGGCATTTTCGTCATTTGGGCGCTTTTTTAGTTTTGACATTTTTTTTTTTGTTTTAATGTTTTTTCGGTTTTTGGCGTTTTTTCATTTTGGCGATTTTTTTCACTTTGGCGATTTCTTCATACAAAAAATTTTTTAGATATGGCGCCTTTTCCGCGCTTTGGCGATTTTTTCGGTTTTTGGCGTTTTTTTAATTTTGGCGATTTTATAACTTTGGGATTTTTTAGTTTTACCGGTTTTGAAAATTTCAAGAGTTTGCCTCTTACGGTTTCCAAGATATAGCAAGTTGTCAAAATTACATTAACTGATGTAACACCCTTTAATTTTAATTTTTTAAATTCTAGTGTTAATAGTTGTAATCTACATAAAAGTGCACTAATTTTACAAATTTCAAGAGTCAATATACATATGTACATACAATTGTATGTATATTACATGTGTAAATTTTTCGTTGCTCGTTTTGGAACACCCTTTAGTTTTCAACACTCATTTATTTGTTGGGTTAGCGGCCAACATAACATAATCTGTCCAAATTTCAGGTTCGTAGCTCTTGCGGTTCCTGAGAAAATAGCCTGAGACGGACAGCATAGCGAAAACAATAGCGTTCCTTTTCACCTTTTGTGTACGGAACCCTAAAAATGAAGAGATTTCAGTTTGATTTTTATTTGACAGTCGTGTATTTTATGGCTTCCACATCGTTTTCACGCGTTTTTTTTGTGAGTTCGGGTGTTTAAACACATGCTACTACGCCTGCTTAAGTTATAATTTAGAAAATACAAATTAATAGTATATGTTCTAGCATCCGAATGTACAAGAAAACATTTTGCAAATGGTCAATTTAAATTTTTTTATATTTTTTGATTTGAATAGGCTAAAGTTCGTATCCTTGTAAGCCAAATTATATAATTATTAATGAACAGATAGCTCCAAATATTCTGACTAGCACATAGTTGAACGGAACAAGCAGCTGTTTTCGATTAATCTCTGTTTTCGAAAAATCTCCATTTTTTGTAACAAAATTGAACTTGAAAATGTTTCCAATTCAAGAAAATTTGTTTGTTGAAGGAGTAGTTTCGAAAATAAATCCTATCAAAACTAAATTTGATTTTAGTGATTTTTCTTATATTAATTATAGTCATTAATTCATTTTGAATTTGGATGAGAAAAATGTACAAGAAGTAATTTTTTTATTTCTAGTTCTGGGGATTTTCTGATAAATTTTGATAAATTCACTACAGTTCAATTGAAGAATCTAAAAGTTTCTCACAAAAATAAAAAAATTTATAAAAATTTATGTTAAAAGAAGTGTTATATAAAAACAAATTTATGGTCAAATATGTATTAAGAAAAACTATATAAAATTGGTTTTTGGCGATTTTTCAAATCAATTTGGCGAAATAGGACGGAAAAAATTTGACAACCCTTCCTCGAGCTCATTATTTAGTCATATAAATTCTTGAAAAATTGTAAGAGGTAAAATATTTTGTATATAAAGTAGGTAATTAAATTATTCGAATATTCGACCAAAATTATTCGAATAATTCTGTACTTTAAATTTAAAAAAGTTAATTCGTTCAAAGAAAAACAAAAAATGTTAGGAATATTCGACAGCACTAGCATGTACTCTATTTATTAGGGATGGAAAATAATACTTAATTAAGTTAATTAGCCTTGGAATAGTTTTGCAAATATTTGCAGTAAATGAAACATTTTCAAGACTGGAATTAAACAACATCATTTATATATTTAAAATAATATTAAACTACAACGAGTAACAAGAGAAACTTTATAAGCATATGTTTAGTTTACTTTGTGAACAAAAATAATGTGAAGGACATTTCAGGTATGTTAATAGATAGCATTACTTTTGGGAATTCAGTTTGTATAGAGCGTAATGCGTGCGAAATTTTACACAATGTAGTATATGAATTCGGCTAGTGCGTTATTAGAGATTTGCAACACAGAAATGAGACGTTAATCATACCTCTCATTAAAAAATTAATCGAAAACTTGTAGGAAACTGCAAGAACGGTAGAAAACGTGCAAAGTGTTAATCAGTCTATTCGAGACGATCTTAAGTTTCCAATTATGAAGATGTTAAATTCTTTCAATGTGCATGTAAAACACATACAAAGAGATAAAACTGCATTCCTATGGAGTCCAATTATTGCAAAAATTAAGGCCCAAGGAAGCCAGTCAGAGGCGGGTCTTCTTGTGCAAATTGATCTTCAGAAGAGCTGACATAGATTGCACTGATTTAAACCCTAAGAACTTTTTTTGTGAAGTTATCTCAAACCAAAAGTTTACTTTAATATCTCGACATTTTTGTGATAAAAAAGAAACCATTCCCATTAAGAAATGGCAGCAGTCATGGAGTTTGCCTATTGAACTGACAGTTATTCGTTTTAAGAAATATTTTTTTAACTTTGACAGTTGAAGCTTTATCTTTTTATTAAGAGAAGTACTAAACAGGGAATGTTACCTGAATACAGTGAAATTTCACCTTCTTCCGATAGAAAGGACAGTTGGTGAAGGAAGAGATACAAGAAATCTTCATTATTTTACAACTCTCTTTTTTTGGTTGTGTTGCAGCGCTTCTGGTGTCAATGAGCTGAACTAACTTTTCGAAACTGTGTTTAGTAACCATGTTATTTGTTATTTTACTTTGCTGATGATTCTGGTACTTAATGCCAAAGAAAGAGGATGCCCTTATGTTACATTAAGAATAGTATTCACTGAAGCCAGTGTATTTCAGTGACCAGTATCTATGCCTTCATCACTAGAACTTTCCATGAACAACTGATACAAAGGAACACTAATATACATCAGAAAAATGTATAGTCGTGTTATTTAATAATTGTTGGGAAACGGGCTTGAGCCCAGGACCTTCCGTTTTGTAGTCTACGACACCTCTGTTCATTGAGCTGTTATTTATTCAGTCTAACAAATAAAAACAATTGCGCAACAATCCGTGCGAATTGACATCACCTGACCAGCGACCAGACCAATAAGATTTGACCTAATTAGATCTCTTCTTAGGTCGACGGCTTATGCAAATAAACTACAAACCAAAGCTTCCCCCAAAGCCAATAAAAGCAAGAGCAGCGCTTAAATTCATTCTGATTTATGTTCAAAAAAAAAAGTAGTATGAGTAATTTTGTAATATTAATTAAAATATTTGTAATATCAATTAAAAAATTAATTAAATTTTCACCTATAAACAATTTGATAATATCAATTAAGTTTTTCTACTCAAATTAATTAATACAATTAAATATTTAATTAAAACAATTAAATTTTTAATTAAAAACATTAATTGGTCAATACTTTTTTCTGTGTTCCAAGGAAAATTGGACCTTTCGGATGTGTTCATCCACAGGGCTTTCACACTAATACAAAATGTCGATTATTCACACACTTTTTGTTTGAAAAAACCTTTATTAATTGTGAGGAATATTTTCGATTTTTAATTTCCAGCTGACAAGGAAATAAAATTTGATCATTTCACCGCCTTGTGTTGCATAGGCTGTCTTTGTTTTAATATGCAAAAGGAACTTATCTTAATTTGTTGCGAGTAATAAAATCGGTTTTTTGAAGGGACCATAGACCTACAGACTAAAGATTCGTGAATATTTAAAATTGTTGTCTATCAATAAATATGTGTACACAGAAAAAAGTGTTCACCAATTAATATTTTCAATTATTATATTGATTAAATTTTTAATTGTATTAATTAATTTAACTGAAAAAACTTAATTGATATTATCAATTTGTTTATAGGTGAAAATTTAATTAATTTTTTAATTGATACTACAAATATTTTAATTAATATTATAAAATCATTCATAATACTTTTTTGTGTGTATATAGATTCTCTTTGAGGCAATTTACTCGTATGTACGTTCGCTTCTACTGTTTTGCTTCATATCTTCAGATGGATATCAAAGAGTTAATGACCAGTCAAACAAAAATTGCTGAACTTGTTTTGATATGAAAGAAATAATTTGTAGCTTTCACAAACCCAATTACATATATAAAAGTTATACCAAATTTATATTTAAAATTTTTGATGAAATTTCATGAAATTTGTGACAAGAAGCTTCTTTAAACGCCAAAAGCAGTACCGGAACGGCATAGCTGGATGGAATACAATGCAAGGACTGCTCCAGCCTTCCTTTCTGAGTGTCACATAGTGAAAATTTTGTCGGGGTAGCCTAAAAACGAACTTAAAAATAAACAGATACCAGTAATTGACAGTGTTCATGACCTGCCATGACACCCTCTACTGGATGCTCACCTCATATCATTTCTGAAGTACTTTTGATAACATTTGCTTGGCTTATCCACTCCTACTATCCAGGCGACTTATTTCATACAAAAAATCGTGCTATAAATTCAGTCCTAGTCATAGATAATTTTATTGGATAAACTAAAAATTCTTCTAAGTCCTGTATAATACAAAGATGAAACGCTTAATGGCGACTTTTTAATTTAGTGACAAGTTTCTAAATTGAATTTATTCTATATATACATATATACGATAAAAGAGATTTTTTATTTTTTCCTTTTAACCACAATTAATTGTAATTTATGGCGTGCTGCACAAATGAGAATAAAAAGTAAAGCAAAATTGCTGATTAGTTCAGCCTTTCGTTTAAAATAGAAAATAAAGACTACACACAACCTTAATTTGTATAACAATGAAAAAAAAAACACAAACTGTAACAAAAGTTATTAATAAAAAAAAAAGAAATGTCCCTGCATTTATATGAAGTTTAGTTAAAATTGTAACAACCCACTTCCGCCATGTTTACATTAGGCTTATCATCAATTATGAAATTTTGTCCTGGATGTTTTAGCAACCCCACCCTATTTTTTATTTTATAGAAAGAGAAATTGAAGTAGTGTGATATAAAAAAAATATTAAATTGCAAATCGCATATTTTAGTTTCAATGTAGACCATTTACACTGAAAAAATATTTTGATTTCATTCTATCAAAACGGCTGTTAAAAAGGACTAGGGTAGAACTTTATAAAAAAAAATATTATAAAAGTTTTCTTAGGTAGTCGTAAGAATCGAAAGGCTTTTAAAAATGGGCATCTCTAAATTAAAAGGGCTCGACTAGTTGATCTTAATATAAAACTAGAGAAGGGCTTGCACACCTTCATTTTGAGTTTCATACAAAAAAACTTGGTTAGAACAATAAAAAAATGGTGCAAAAAATTTATCACAGGGCCACAACAGAATGGTGAATTAAAATGGATATTTTTAAACCAGAAACACATATCAATACTCTGGGGGCAAATTATGGCACTCGTTATCGAACGAAATTATGAAATATTTCCATATAAACTCTCTTGAAATATTTCCTAATTTCGTTCGATAACGAGTGCCGTAATTTGCCCGCTGGTCTTAAAGGGCTTGACGAGTAGATTAATTTAAATACTTAATAAAACAAACCATTGAGTTTTATTGCCTGACCCACGTTGTCGACAGAAAACGTTCATCGCGGGACTTGGCCGTTAGTTAATTATTATTTGCCTAGTCCTTTATCTACTATTACTTTTTCTCGCTGTGTGTTTATAACTAATGCTCGTGCCAATGCGTTTGCTTTGTTCGTAGAGATTATTAATTTTTTCTTTTCAATTGTTCCAACGATCACTTTTAGGATACCCCTTACGGACGCAATAAAAAACAGACGAAACGTTTGTAATCCCTGTTGTAAATCTTCTGCTGATCCCTTAACGTTGATCCTTGACACTTTATTAAATGTTGCTTTTTATTTATGTTGTCACAAGAGATTTGAGTTTTTCGTAAGCCTGTTGTTTGATACCCTCTATCTACTCTTTGGATATGTCAGTGTATCCTTTAGTTCACCACTAAGAAGAAAAACGAGTATTAAGCCAAGTGAAGATAAATATTTTGATAGGGTTCAGGCATGTTACTCAAATGCAAATACTTTTAATTTTGTAGGCAATAAGAAGAAAAAAATAAAAGAAAACAAACAGCTTGTGCCGCAAACTATTGTAGTTTCATATAATAAAAAATAAACATAAATTGTGAACGTTTATATGTAAATGCCACATTATTCTCTATTTAAAACTTAAAAAAAAAAAATGGTAAAGCATACAATCAAACCTTTAGAATATTCATATTTTTTTTATCATCATCCTAACTAAATTGTTCGTTGGCATGCTTGGAAATCAATATCATAAAAAATGAAACATACCCTTGTTAGGCTCATTATAAATAAGTTCCCTGAGCATACATATTTCCCATATAATATTATTCTAATCCACAATTAAAATGGGAAAAAACATAAAAGATCATTTAGAAAATGTATTTCGGTCTTTCGCATTTTCCATTAATTTGTATTGTTTGAGTTTTTTCAGTAGACCGTTGTGTTTGACCATATGTAAATCAAATATATTCATGCATCCATATGTACATATGTACATACATACATACATACATATATACAACAAGCCATCAATTATATCAATTTTAACTACTTATTGTTTAGGGTAAGAGTATGAGGGTATTGGTTGCGTCTGCAGTATTATATTTTCCTTTCTCAACAGTAAAAATTTTACTATTACTATTTACAATTAAAAATATCGCATTATATTTATTTCAAAGCTACATCTGTAATCGGGGCTGCCAGAATTGGGGATTGGGCCTCAACCGTGGGGATTTTACAAAAGCTCTGGGAACAGAAAATGTCGTTTGGGGATAATGCAAACAATTAATGTAAAAAAAACAAAACCTTCTTTACCCTCTTTAGAAACGATATCACTTAACTTATTGTGATCAAATGTAAGTATATGCCATTCGCTATATTCATGCTGATCTCAAGCGGCGAAGACGACTTCAAACAGAGGATAATTTATTTTAAAGGAAACTTAAGCTACGTTTACACTTGTGCAAACATTTGAACATAAAACTGTAACACAAGACACTAATGAAAAACCTTTTAAGTTTAACATTTGTTAATGCTCTCATAAAACCCGAATTATTAATTTACTTATTTGGAAAAAAAATTTTTTTAAATTAAAAACACACTCAAATCGACTATTGAGGGGTTTAGCTGGATCCTATCGCGATTCCCTATTGCTAATGCAGATCATCATTGAGCCTTTACATTTTTTTTATTATCTTATTGCTACATTGGCTGACTTTTTTCAAATCGAATTGTAGTTGTAAGAAGTACGTAAGGAAAACAGGGGGCAAATTACGGCATTCGAAACGATTCGAAATTTTAAAATATTTCCATATAAATTCTATTGAAGTATTTTGTAATTTCGTTCGATAACGAGTGCCGTAATTTGCCCCCAGGGGCCTAATTCCCGTATTCGATTGCGAGCGAGTTATTGCTCGAATGTGCGAGTTTTCTAACTTTTGGGATTTTCGCATTCTGTTTCGAGTAACACATATCTAAATTTCTAATGACTGCATTCGGTAACGTGCATACATTCGAATGCAACCGTTTGTGTTTTTACTCGCAAGCAAAATGGCATTCGAAATCATGTTTAACATAGAAAAAGTGATGAAAAACAAAATGTATGTTCAATATTAGACTTATTTATTTATAAATGAATGAATGCACAAATGTACTTATAAAAAAATACAAATTAAAGAATTTCTTGTTGACTTTAAATATAACAAAACACACTGACTTGGCAAATAATGTTTTGCTTAAGAGTTGTCGGGGAAAATAAAAAAATCAATCAACTCTGGGAGCATCTAAATAACAAATTAACTGCATCTAGTCAACCAATAAGAGAATTGAAAATGTGGCTAGTGCTCTATTCTCTAGCTTTACACTAATTTATTATTATTAAGTTATTAATTAAATTAAAATAAGAATAACATTTGTGTATATTCGTTTCTTTTTTCTTCATATACGATTGTATCTACGTGCATACATATGTTTTTGCACACATACATATATACAAACGTATGCTTTTGCTTACAATGTATTCAGTGTTGTGAAATGAATTTATATATAAATATATTTGCCTTTTTCCAACACTAAAACAAAAACTCGATTCGCTTGGTAGCGAGTGACATCATCGGAAAATTTCTTACCATCGAAATTAATTTCTATTCGAATGCAATTCCGATCACGAGTACAGGAATTAGGCCCCAGCTTTTGCTGCTTTTCTACATTCAAGAATAGAGTGTTGCCACACAAGTATTTTTGACCTGGTGCAGTCAAGTTAATTATTATTGTGTTTTAGGAATTGTTACAATTTAAGGTTAACGTTTGTTAACGCACTACATAATAATCTTTTGATTCAGACACTTGTTCATTAACTTAAAGTGTTTAATTCATAACTAATTTTCAACTGTTTAGCCTAATACACAGAAAAAAGTGTTCACCAATTAATATTTTCAATTAAGAATTGAATTGTATTAATTAAATTTTTAATTGTATTAATTAATTTGAGTGGAAAAATTTAATTGATATTATCAAATTGATATTATCAAATTGTTTATAGGTGAAAATTTAATTAATTTTTTAATTGATACTACAAATTATTTAATTAATAATACAAAATCATTCATATTACTTTTTTGTGTGTAGGCAAGTATATTTTCATTAGTATTTAGTTTGAACGCACCTTTACAATTATTTTAGTAAAATATATACCTTTTCGTAATATAAACGTTCACGCTTAAATCTTAAATACCAATTTTTAACCATAACCACATCTGCAGGTTATTTTGTAGCGAAAATTATTAATTTGGAAGTGAGCGATGATAAAAAAAGGTTTTAATACTCCTAAGACCTATTGTAAATGATTTGAATAGTTTGAATATCTATATGTAGATCTTCGAAGTGAAAGTATTGACCCTTGCAGCCTATACCATAAATTTCGATCAACATTTGTTGCCTTCTTGTAGTACAATTTTTAAACTGTTAATTTTAAATGATAAGTTAGATTTTTCATGCAGTAATGACAAAGAAGTCAATATTCAACTAATAAATATAATGCAATACACTTATCTAAAATATACATATAAAATGTACTTAGTAAATTGTTAAAATTTTATAAAAAAAATTTATATATTTTTAATAAATATCACACGTGGGAATTTGTAAGGAATTTCGGGTACTTTTTAGGGTTCCGTACACCAAAGGTGAAAAAAGGAACCCTATTGTTTTCGCTACGCTGTCCGTCTGTCCATCTGTCCATCTGTTCGTCACACGGTATTTTCTCAGGAACCGTAAGAGCTACGGACCTGAAATTTGGACAGAGTATGTAGAACCTTGGCCACTACAACAACAAATACATGAGAATTAGAAATTAAAGGGTGCTCCAAAACGAGCGACGAAAAATGTTAAAATCTCATGTAATATACATACAATTGTATGTACATATGTATATTGACACTTGAAATTTGCAAAATTAGTGTATTTTTATATAGACTACAACAATAAACATTAAAATATTAAAAAATTTAAATTAAAGGGTGGTCCATCAGTTAATGCAATTTTGACTATGTAATTTTGACAAATTGCTATATCTTGGAAACCGTAAGAGTTAAACTCTTGAAATTTTCAAAAACGGTTAAACTAAAAAATCCGAAAATTATAAAATCGCCAAACCGAAAAAAATCACCAAAACCTGAAAAAATAGCCAAAAATTTAAAAAAAAATCGCCAAATCGACAAAATTAAAAAAAAATTCTAGCACTAAAATAAATCGCCAAATTCGAAAAAATCGCCAAATTCGAAAAAATCGTTTAAATGAAAAAAAATCGCCAAATGAAAAAACGCCAAAAACCGAAAAAAATCGCCAAAACGCGAAAAATACGCCAAAGCCAAAATAATTGTTTATGTGAAAAAAAATCGCCAAAATGAAAAAAAAATCGCCAAAAATTAAAAAAATCGCCAAATTTAAAAAAAAAATCGCCAAAACGAAAAAAATCGCCAAAATTTAAAATAAACGCCAAAAACCGAAAAAAATCCTCAAAACGAAAAAAAAGTGCCAAAACTGAAAAAAATCGACAAAACCAAAAAAAAATCACCTATATGAAAAAACGCCAAAATTAAAAAAAATCGCCAAAATAAAAAAATCGCCAAAATAAAAAAAAACGCCAAAATAATAAAAATTGCCAAAATTAAAAAAACTTCAAAAACCAAAAAAAAAATCGCCAAAACGTTAAAAAGTGCTAAAACTCAGAAAGCGCCAATAAATTCAAAAAACCCCAAACTAAAAAAAACGCTTAAAACCGAAAAAACCCAAAACCGAAAAAATGCCAAAACTATAGTTTATGTAGGGTAAAGTTCGTATTGAAGTACATTTTCGTGTCCGTACTGAACCCTTCGTGCACACGTCAAAGTCGCACTTCACTGAATTTTTTTATATCCCTCACAGGGCAGGTGGTAAACTGTCAATTTCTTGATAGCTTCAACAGAATGTATTGTTGGTAAGTCCTAGTCTACTAGCATGTCTTTCGATCGCCCAGTGGTCTGACAATACCGCGATCAACCGCGAGATGATCTTACTATATTCGTTTAATACTTGTTTTGAGGGTTTTTTGGGGATGCACTGCCACATTTTCTTTAGGACCCTACATTTACTCAGCCTATTCCATATATTTTGTGAATTTTGAAATGTGTTTGAGTAAAATATTTTTAAGGGCGTCAAGCGGGACTGTGTTGAAAATATTTTTTAAAAACTTCATTATTCTTAAAAGTTCTGTTCTCCTCTACAATTTCTTTATAAATTATTTTGCTATTGGATCGCAAAATTCAAAGCTACAGATTTGTTAATCTTATTTTTTTTAATTGGCTCGCGACGTGCCACAATTACAAGTCACCTTTTAAACAGAAAAAACTAAGTTAAAATCGGTACAGCCGTTTGGTCTGTTCGGAGAGACACAAAGATACACAGCCACACATAACAAACTTATAACACCGATTTTTTTCGGTTGGGGGGTTAAAAAGACATTACAACAAATTTAAATCGAACTATGAGACCGAGGTAGTCAACTTTGACAACCTGTAGCTCACCTTGTATTTCAACAGGGTGGAAAAAATTTCATTATTCTTAAAGATTCTGTTCTTCTCTACAATTTCTTAGTGAATTATTTTGCTATTGGATCGTAAGTTTCAAAGATACGGATTTGTTAAACTTATTTTTGTAATTGACGCGCGACGTGCACACATTCACATTGATACTCCTGCCACATTGGACATTCTGCAATAGTGATTTGGGGCTCTAGTCTTGTCACATGGTGGTGATGTGCGCTAAATATCAATATCGTACGATTTGTGGGGTTTTCTAGAGTCACAATCCCCAGCGGACCATGCCATCGATCATATTTAGCGTGATTTATGCAGGGAATGGAAATGGAAAGTTTGACATTTTTGACACAGTTAAACCATGGCGCACATCCGCTAGATGTTATATTCCCTATATTATGTCATTGAAAGATCTCTCAAACAATTAAAAATATATTATGATATATTTCTTAGGTAAGGTTAGGTTGAAAGAGGGGCAGTAATAAATGACCCAATGATTTGATTAAAAAAAAATTAAAAATAATTTGGAATAAATTTAGTCAACTAAAATGTTCTTGACATTATCAGCGTTACTCCCTAAAGATATAATGTAATCATTAATTAGTATATGCAATAAATTATTTTTGATGTGTTTAAAAGCGATAACAGCATAACTCTACTTAAGACAACATCGAGTTATATATTCTGCAAAGTGCTACAAACGAAGCTTCATTTTAATGAGAAATATCCATGTCTCTAACGAAATTTACTGTAAATATAGTATTTAAATAAAATAATATTGAGCCAAGTTTTCAAAACACGTCCAATAAAATTTATTACAAGAACACACAAAAGCTAAAATCTACATTTTCATAAAATCTTGAGTGTACTCGTTATGAGAGTAATCTTTACGTTACTACAAAATTATTTTAGTAAGAACATGTTGATATTTTCGAAAAAAAATTTAATACAATAAAACTTAATTTTCTCGACTTACGCTGTTATGGCTTGTGACCAGAAAATAAATATGTATAAATGTGTGTATATGTGTATATTTATACATACATATGTAAATATTTTTATAACAAAATTTCCCCAAACTAAAATATTTTCTCATTTTCAAAAATAGCGGCAAAACAATAGCAAAAATTTGTTTATAAACAAACCATGCAACATCAGCATCAACATCAACATCAACAGCATCGATGTACCCGTTCTACGTCTGTGCGTTATGCATAATTAAATATACAGGGTGGCCCAGAAAGACCGAAATGGTGTAAATTCCTTATAACTTTTTATTTAAGACATATTTTTTTAATTTTTTGTTTTTTAAATACAGTAAATTTATAGGGAATATTTTTAGATTAGTTGTTAAAAATGATATCCCGCAAGTGGAGGCCATTTTCTGCTTCGCACAAATGATCTCTTTTCAACACATTTTCCATGACCTTTCGCAAAACTTCCGGTGTTATGTTGTTAATTTCGTCTGGAATATTGGTTTTTAATTCCTCAATAGTCCTAGGCTTATTAACATAAACTTTCCCTTTTAAATAACTCCAAAGGAAACAGTCTGGAGCGGTTAAATCCGGGGAACGCGGAGGCCAATTAAAATTGCTTCTACGCGAATTTATTCTTTCCCCAAAGATGTCGCGTAAAATAGCCATTGTGGCCCTCGGAGTGTGCGCTGTGGCTCCATCCTGTTGGAACCATATTTGCGGATGGTATTCCACGGCTGGCCTTACAAAATTTTCCAATATGGCCCGATATCGATCACCATTGATGGAAATGGCGACATCTCTTTCATTTTCCAAAAAATATGGGCCAATGATCCTTTCTGAAGAAACACCGCACCAAACAGTACACTTAACTGGGTGTAATTGTCGTTGATGAAGTACTCTCGGGTTTTCCTTAGCCCATATCCTAAAGTTTTGCTTGTTAACAAACCCATTTAATTGGAAATGGGCTTCGTCACTCATAAATAAGTTATGAATAATGGAAATGGAAAGAGCACATTTGTGCGAAGCAGAAAATGGCCACCACTTGCGGGATACAATTTTTAATAACTAATCTAAAAATATTCCCTATAAATTTACTGTATTTAAAAAACAAAAAATTAAAAAAATATGTCTTAAATAAAAAGTTATAAGGAATTCACACCACTTCGGTCTTTCTGGGTCACCCTGTATAACTTCAAATTTCTAGAGCTACAAACTTGGATGCAGAAACACACTGAAACTTGTGTGGCTGGCAGAGAGGGAATCGCTAAAGCATTCGCAGCAATTCAAGTGTAAAAATATCGAGCAGTTGTTGTGTCATATCTTTTAATTGCCATTTTCAATTAACACTTTACACTGCAGACGCACACTACTCACAGTGACATGCAGGAACGAACATCTTCTACTCGGGCACAGAAATAGAAAATTTCCATGAGCAGACGAAAAGCATGCATATGGTTTGGTTTTAGAAAAAAAAAACAAAATTATGCATACATATGTGTATATATATTATACATATTTGATTAATAGACTTGAACATCTAAAAACTGTGTTTATTAGTTCCAAATAAATATTTTAACACCCTCTTCTTTCTTATTTTCATTTTCCAAGTGATTACAGAAGTCAAATGCAGCCAATAAAAATAAATGAATTAAATGTAAAAAAACAAAAATTTATAAACTAATGGGTTAATTTGTAATTAATTCAAATGAGGGGGAGTCAATCATATCGTATAAATAAATTTTATATTTTCTTCAAACACTTCATAAAAATGTAATTGATGGTGCTATTTTTTTAATTATGGAAAAAAATCTTTTGCATCGTTTGGTCATAGATCAATGAATATGTAAATAAAACTTTTATTTTTTAAATAAAGGAATGCTTTCTCAGCAGGATATAATAGGAAAATAAATTAACTCCAGCAAAGACAATGTATCTATTGTTCGCAGACTTTAAAAAATTTGGGGAACAAGCACTATATTATATATATCTCTCAATTACTTAAAATACATCATAACTCAAAAAAAAAACTATTTTTAACTATTTTACTATTTTCGACTTACACACAACTTAATGGAAAAAGCACACTTTATTTTTCTCCCCAGAAATGCTTAGAATATATATATTATAATTAATACATATTATTGGGATTATTATTTTATAACTCTTAATATATGCGGTGTCCAAAATATGAGGTTAGAAGCCATAAATGCGAATTCATTTTTTAGCTCGATCCGACGGTGCCTTCTGGTGCCTAGTGGGGCCTAAATTACCCGATAAACTGCTGCACAAGACCACTTGCAAGAACTTTTAAGGCATGAGGGATTTTTCAAATGCTTTACTACACCAAAATCTTGTAAAAAAAGTTAAACAGCACTGTTGGCAAGACATTTGTTTCAATTATTGCAGGTAGAGGAGTAAAAAAGAAAATACTTTGTGATGGAAGAATTTGTGATGCTTGCGCGTATACAAATGTCATGCATGTACCCGGTAAAAAAAGAGACTCCAAAAAAAGTCATGAAAATGTAGAGTTTACGATGCGGAAGTAGTGCAAATTTCGATCCGATCTAATGATTTTTACATAGGGCTGTCATTGCAAGAAGTTCTCTTTTTCGATTCTTGGTCACTGAATTGGAAGCGATATTAAGAAAAATTTCCTTTTTTGTGTTCTATGATAATATTTTCATCTAGGAAAAAGGGTAAATAGTTACCTATTTTAACAATTTTTTCTTTTTATACGAATTTAAACCCGAAACAGTGTTTTTATGTAAATTTAAGCAAATAACTTTTAAATTTTAGACTAAAAATAGTTCATAAATTTCTTTAAAAAAATAAATTTTTTTTAAATTTTGGTGAGTATTTTCTAACACTATGGAGTAGTTACAAGTTTTTGTGTGACTAAAATAAGCTTCTACATGGTTTTTTGCTCACTCTCGGTAAATTAAAAATATCGATTTTTTGGAAGCAATGAAAATGTACTTCCCCTAGAATGACTTCCATTTTTTTTCACTGTGTACATATTCACATGCTCCTTTATTTTTCTGTGGAAATACAAACGCACACATGCATTGACATTAGTTAAGTAAGCTTGTTTTAAAAAACTACCCTTAAAAACATAATAGCTTACCATCTACATCTTACACATACATTCAAACGTACACTATGCAAAATAATAACACTACTTCTTTTGAGTGTTTGTTACGAACAAGAAGTCTTCGCGACACCGCTTGTAAACACTCATATACACGAACACCAATACAATAATCGTGCTTCGCTTATTATGCGACAGTTTTTATTATTGGTTTAGTATAATACATGCCACGATAATGCATTTAAAAAACAAGACGAATTTACATTTCAAAAGTGTTTACGAAGGTCTCTAGTACCCGATAAACAGTGTTGAAGAAAAAAAATTTAAAGAATTCTGCAGTTTCTAAACCCGATGTCCGATTGTTATGAAATTCAAGAAGGTTTTACAAAGCTTGAGACTATCATCTGGACTATATTTTTTTAAAGGGGTTTAACCACAAAACCCCAAAGTGGGCAACCTTGGGTTAATGCAATATTAAAACGAATGCTAAGCTGATATTTTTGATCTGATAAAAAAAATTTTTTAAAGTGGATTTATTTTCTATCCAGGAGCTGAAAAAAACCTGTAGTTTAGAAAATATTCGAGAAAAAAATTATATTTTGGTTTTTTACTAACCGTGGTCCAATTGCTCGATTTAGAATAGGAAACTTATTATGAGTTAAGAACAAAATTTGTAACATTAAAAGAAATTGGTATCATGAGCACAATTAAGTCGAAAGTTATACAGAATTTATATTAAAATTTTTCGCCGTTTTTTACAAAAAAAAAATTGCTAATTATTTTGCTATTATAAAAAAAAATTTGCAAAATACTAACCCCATATTTTTACTTATTCAAAAGGTAATACTATAAGATATATTAAAAAGAAACTTTTTGTTAAAAAAAAATCATGCATCATGCCACCTTAAGACATAATATGTTTTTAAAAATTAAAAATTTTTAGATTCTTTAATTGAACTGTAGTGAATTTTAATCAGAAATAATTTATAGTCAGGCTCAAGTTCAGTAATTTCAATTCTTATTGAATGAAATATTTTTTTATTAATTAATGTGAGTTTCTAAAGAAGAGAAGAAAAATTAAATTTAGACTTTTAAGCTGGGGGAAATACCGATACTTTTCTGTGCAGCCACGCACTTCATCAGCACCCTAGTCTATCTACTTGGGTAGAGATTCTTATTAACATCAGCTATTTAACTTAAATTTCCAATGAAACGGAATATGAGAAACGATTGTTGTGTATACAATTGATTTACCTTTGGTAAACACATTTTTAAGTATCACTATTAATTTTCTGTTATTTTCTTATGTTACTTTGTTGTTGCATTCTACCGTTTTTTATTTTTGGTTATTC
Organism: Tachina fera; assembly: GCA_905220375.1. NCBI lineage: Eukaryota > Metazoa > Arthropoda > Insecta > Diptera > Tachinidae > Tachina > Tachina fera. The sequence continues at coordinate 40,176,166 of LR999965.1, read as the reverse complement.
CAGCATTCTGAAACTGTGATAGCCAAGTGAACAGTGATTGCAAAGTGAAAATATTTTGTCACGTGCCCATGATGTATTAAGTGAGAAATTTTTAGATTCTTTAATTGAGCTGTAGTGAATTTTAATCACAAATAATTCATAGTCAGGCTCAAGTTCAATAATTTCAATTCTTATTGAATGAAATATTTTTTTTAGAAACTCACATTAATTAATAAAAAAATATTTCATTCAATAAGAATTGAAATTACTGAACTTGAGCCTGACTATGTTTCAAAAATTTTTAAAAATACCATCTGCGCCCAGCGAGAGATAAGAAAAATACAGCAAAAATACTGAAAAAATCTAATTTTTTGTTATTTTTCGAATTTTTTTTGGGAATTGTCAAGAACTAGAAAGCAAATTTTATTTGTTTTTTTACATTTTATGTTTTAACTACATCACTTTCTACTTAAGAGAACATTTATATATACGAATTTTATAACATTCCTTTGTTTAAGACCTCTCTCTGTCTTCTCGAAAAACTCTTCATATATTTATTTATTGTAAAGCACCCCATACACGATTCAATTTAATTTTCAATTGAGTTGGTTGTTGTCAATTAATTAGTTTGGCGGTTATTAAGTTGGTTGAAGAAAAATCAAATTATTAGAATATGATACAGGATGGGAATTTGTCATCTTATAACGCAGAAGCTATTGATCTTTCAAAGCACTGCACTGTTTCATCGAAACAGTTGCCTTTTCCTTCAAGCTTCTATTTGTATAGATCTTATATACATATTTACATACATACCATACCATATTGTTACATTAATATAGAAAAGCCCCAACTGATTATTTTTTTGAAATCGAAATTTTAAAATTGTTCGTTACATATGTAAGATGTTCGTTCTTCTACCGAAATATACAAAAAACTCGATCACAACAAAAAAAAAATAATGAGTTACGCCCTTTTTATATTAAGGTAACGATTTGCTTGTATGTAAGTAAATAAAATGTTAAATAAACAAATTCTTTTTAAGCAAATTAATGTTAAAGAAAAGAGAAATTTAATTATTTTAATTTATTTTTAAAGAATTTTTTTAAGAGGCTTTTAACAAAATATGTGTCATATTGTTTTGGGAACATTCTTTTCAGCATATTAAGCATTTATTCGATTGTCTAATATGGTTCATTTGCATCTTTAGCAGCAACTATATATGTACGAGCAATTAAAAGTTGATGTGGTCATTTTGTAACATCAGAAAAGATAACAACAACAACAACAACAACGACTAGTTTGTCTTTTTATTTTTTTTTTAAGTTTGATCTTATTTGTATTGTAATTTATGCTCTACAAAAACAATATATTTTTATAGTTAAAAGATCTTGTTAGAAATTTTTGGTTTTTGGCTTTTTAACTTAGAAAGCTTTTAAGATTTAATTTATGCTTCGAATTAGCACTTTTATCAATTTTATATATCCGCCATCTAGTTCTCCCCATAAAGAATGTGGTAACAACACTCACTTATTTAAGAGAAAGGGGGGACTAAGTGCTCGTGTGTTTTTATTTCTTATTTTTTTTTTGAGAAACAAAAATACTTAAGATAGATACATAAATATGTACTCGTTCGTACATGTATATTTAGAAGTTTGCTTTCCTTTATAAATAAATTTTTGAAAATTGTTGAACTAGAGATTTTTAATGATTTTATGCTAATAATGAAAATAGTACTCGTATATGAAGTAAGAGTGCTCTATTCAGCTGAGCCGAATCTTATATACCCTTTATCAAAGTGCTGTTCATTTAGTATAGATATACATACATACACGCAAAGAAAAGATATGGTTGTAAAATGGTTGAGAAAACAATATTATGCTCTCAGAAACAAATATGTGGTCGTTGAAAACAAGTTATTATTATTTTAAACATAAATTTTGTTACGGTAAGCAAAGTTATGTTTGAATTTAATAATTAAATTATTATATTCATAAAAAAGTGTGATATGGTTAAAGTTTAACAATATAGTTTTGTTAAAAATGTATGACTGGAACATAATTTTTGTTATTATTTAAAAATAATATAAAGTAAAAAACAATATAATGTTATCCAAAGCCATACTATTTTAAGTTTTTAAAAAAATCTTTTTCAGAAACATCTTCTGCCAGTTCAGTGTTTCGTTTGTAAGCTATCGGTATTCGCATCGTGTTAAATAAATAAATAAAGTAGAAGCAAACAAAAGGGTAGATAAATAAAAACATATACATACGTGCATATGTTTATCGCTTTATATAGACGTGTCTGTATTTCGAGTACACACACATATGTAAGTATGCATTTCTATATATACATTTAATTTCAACAATATTAATTTATCTTTATTTCGGATTTAACGCACAGCTGTTTTAAACAAGAGATCCGCCAATAAATATATGATTGAAAAATAAAATATTATTATTATATTAAATAATACTGTTGTCGTATTTAACAAAATTATTATAATATAAGAACATGGTATGGTGAGTCTCAATTATATTTTAATCACATCTAGCAATAGTGTTGTCATATTTATAATAATAAGATTAGGTGTAACAAAGCTCATTGTTATTGTTGATAATATTACTAATAACTCCGATAATAATATTATTAAAAGTTTGCTTTCCTATTGACAATAATATGATTTAACTAACACCATATAATTCAATCATAGTATGTTGCTGTTTGATTATGGTTACATCAACCATATTTTTTCTTTGCGTGTACATAAGCACATATACGTACATATTTATTTTGTGAAAAAATTGATTATTTCTTGCTCTAGTGCAATTTTTAGCAAGTGACTTCTCGGTAGTTTTCAAGTAAATATTTTTTTTATATTAGCAATGAGTTGAATATCGATGCCTTACTTTCTCAAGCTCGTATCTTAAAAAATACAACTTTTCAGGAGAGCAAACAAGAAACGGTTCATCTCTGTATACTTCGGTGTTTGGATAAAAGTTCATACGCAATTATTCATGAATTTATTAAATCTAGGTATATTAGTAGTAAGTTTAATTATGAAGCGCATTTATTGAGATATGAGTTTGGTGCATTAAGAGTAATTTTAATTCTTGATACTTGATGAATAAGTTACTCGTTTGTTGGACTTATAGCTAAACAAACAACTAATGCCGTTATATCAAAACTATCCAATGGAAACAATATTTAATATCACACTTGACCTGAGAATCGATAAAAACGAATGCTCACTAAATTTTGCAACAAAATTGTTCAATATTTGTTCGCAAATCTAAAAAAAATCCAATGTTCGCTAAAGCTTCGAACTGCTAATTTCTCTCTTCTTTTTTTAATAACCCTTTAAAATAGTTTTAGTATTGTACCTACATTCCAAGTAAACTAACTTGTTTTATTCAATAATCTTTGATTTAACAAAGTTGTTAAGTGTCTCAATTTAAACATCCCATTGCAAAAGCCAAATATATCGCGGTATTATGTAAACGTTTATTCTTAAAGAATTTTTCGAATTTCTTCAGCACAAAGGAACGGTATCAGGGGAAATGAAACGGAACGTGTTCTGTAATTAATTTTGTAGTTAGGACTGTACTTTAGCTATAAATTTTATTTCCATTTTTAGGTTTTTGAAATTTTTTAATTTGATGCTTTTTTTACTTTTGGTACTTTTTTCTCATTTTAGCGATTTTTTAAGTTTTTGGCGTTTATTTTTATTTTGGCGATTTTTTCATTTTGGTAATATTTTTTTTATTTCCGCGGTTTTTTTCATTTTGGCGATTTATTTCTTTATTTATTTCAGTGCTAGACTTTTTCCAATTGGGTGCTTATTTTCGTTTTGGTGATTTTTTCGGGTCTTGGCGTTTTTTTTAAATTAAGTGTTTATATTTAGTTTTGGTGCTTGTTCTCGTTTTAGCGATTTTTTACGTGTTTTGCGTGTTTTTTATTGGTGACTGCCAGAATATAAGTGGGTCGTAAAAAATCTGACAACCCTGCCTCAAGGTGGCTGTGCCATTAGTGCCGCACTATATTTGTTTTAAATAAAATCGTGCGTTATTTTTAGTTAAGCACAACCCTTTCTAAAACTATGGACTTAAAAATTAATTTAGTACGACTTTTTTTATCAATTTATAAATCTATACATGACACTCTTAATTGTAATGAATTTGAAATATTTATAATCACATGATATCCTCAATGATCTCACCTTGACGCATAAAAACAAAAATTCACACTACGCTTAATAATATCTCCATTTATTAGTGCTATAAAATAATCTTCTTATTATTTAATTTCTATATTGCACTTGTAAAATTTGCCATAAATATTTTTTTATTTCAATAAAAAATAACTGGCCATAAAAATTCATCATTGATATTTAAATTTTTTTTTTTGCCACCTCTGTTATAACATTCTTCTCGCTAAATCAAATGAATCATATGTATAATAAGGTTATTTATGTTTATTGATGTTAAAAAATTGCAACAAAAAAAAAACTACCAATACATATGAAGTTTGTTTAATACTTTTATGAGTGTATAATACGTTAGGATATTCGCTTTTTTCAGACAAATTTGTATAAGGAAATGTTGAGTTTAACGAATTTTTTCGAATATTATCTTTTTAATTTTATTGCTTGGGCGTTTTAATTTTTTAGAGCTATGCTCTTTATGCTACGACACGCGAACTAAAACGAAAAAAAAAATAATCTACACTATTACAGTTATAATAATGTTTGATAATATTTTGATTTCTTTGTATTTAAAAGCAGACTAGGAAAGCAAACGAAACAAAATGTTTGATTTTGTTTTTAATCATGAGGCCAAAAAATTATTTAATTTAATCGTTCGCAGCTAGAAAATAATATAATAAAAAATAAATTGGAAATGTTTTGAAATATTTTGCGGCGAATTTAACATCATCATATAATATAATTTTATTGCATAGATCTAAGCGGGTGTTCTCTTTTAATTTCCTTAATAAAACTTCATGATATAATATATGGGAAAATATTCTTTTGTGAACTAAAATCGAGAACTTCTGAAGAAAAATATTCTACAACGAAAAAAAATTCTTTCTAAAAGAAAAGAATTAAAGGTTTTTGCATTCAGTAACAGCTCTATGGTAACAGCTTGATAAGTCGCAGCTGATGAGCTACCGTGTTCGTCTTAGAAACACATAGTTGAGTAGTTCCGTTCCACTCAACAGTTGAGTAATTTTCCTTCATAAATTTTTTTTGCTTCTTATAGTCAACATGTTGTGCTGTGCCTGAACAGTTGATCGAATAGAGCTAGCCTTTTGTATGCTTTGTCAAGTTGCAGCAGCAAATATTGGTTAAAGTTTACATTAAAAATGCGATAAGGTAATGAAATAAAGACACAAAATTAAATTATATCCATCAAGACGTTTATAAGCCGCAACCGTTGAGATCAGTAGCTACATACGTATTATGAATGCGCCCAAAGTCAGACATAAGTTTTTTCTCGCTAGACGTAAGCAATCAAGAAATGTCTATCTTTTTGCAATATAAAGAACTTATCGCTTATTTACTTCAATAGTGTCATAACTCAAAAAAATAATTTTTTGAGTTAATAATGCAGAATAATACGACATTTTGTATTTTATCTTGTGTAAATATTTCATATTAAAAACTTGTGACATCACCTTATGGGAGAAGAATATTTTTCATGTCTTCATTCACTGGTTTTTTTGATAAGCGTTAAATTTTAATACCAACTCAAAAATTGAATTTATTTTTTTGGGCTCGCCCGAAGATGTGGTTCCTCCTTCAAAACATTTGGATAAGCACAGGTTTTTCGTCCCATTCTGGACTTTAAGTACATCCGATTTTAATAAAAATTAAATCATACATTAAGCTGTAATCAAAGAATCTTTGGATACAAAGTTATGAGTTATACTGCTTTACAACAAAAAGATACAAGGATTCTAATGCATTTTTTGAAGTAGTGTTAGAGTGTGCTTGGCACGAGAAAAATAATAAAAAAATCGATTTGGGCCATTGTCCCACATAACTGTACATTTGTGTTTTTCGATGTATAATTCAGTTTAAAGCAGTGATCGGCGAATTAAGGACGCCACGCCCTTTAATATACTCTTCGGTTACGAATGCGTACACGCGCATTGTTGAGCATAAGTTGTGTGCACGGTTGCCAGAAATGCAGATTTATCTGGATTTTGCAGATTTTTACCCTCCAAAAAGACAAAATCCAGATTTGAAGATTTTTGGCCTAGACTTTGAAAAGTAAACTTTCCGTGCGGAAATTCCATCAAACTAAACAGTACACTTTAACCAATGTCACTAAATCGAAGATGTTATCTTGTAAAGATTTTTGCTTGAAGCTTTTTCTGCCGTATTCATAAAAAATAGTTTTGGTTTACAATAAGGTTTAGAAAACAAACTTTGTATTGAAATTTGTTTGTTAAACGTTTTGTAACCCAAAATAATTTTTATGAATATTACCTTTTATGTTTGTGTACGTAATTCTTAATAACACATTGATATTCGTTCTATGAACATATGAAGTTTTTTGCCTTATTTCAAAAAGTTTTTGGTTGAAGTCTGCTGATGAGTTTCTTAACCAGAAACGAATTGCACGTTCTTCGAACATTAAAGGCTTCGTTCTAGTCATAAAAAATAAAATGTGATTAAAAGTTATTTAAAATAAATTTCTAAAAAATTTAAATAAAATACATTTTAAGCCGAGTTTAAATTTTATTAATATGGGTTAGTGAAAAAATATTTAAATTACACATATACATCCATATTTATGTAAATTTGTTTAATATTATATAAAAAAATTGTTTTAAAAATAGCTTTAAAGATTTTTTGAAGATTTTAAAAATAAAAAGCAGATTTTGATGATTTTTTCTTGGAAAATTGTTAAATTTTCCAGATTTTAGCCTCTGAAATTCTGGCAACACTGGTTGTGTGTATCGCATATTCTTGAGAATCAATAAGTAAATATGAGTGATGAGAATTTACAAATTTTTTTTTTTGAGAAAATTATTTTGGCAAACAATAATGTTTGGTTTGTCAGCGTGCGTTGTCATGCATGCATACGAGTATGTTTAAATTATTTTAAGAAAATTATCTCCAAAACCATATTTTTACTAACCATTACATTGACGTAGCAATAAGAAAAGATGCCTTTCTTAATAAACAAAACTTGACTGTTTCTTGTGACCATAATAAAATCAAATTTGCCTTTGGAAATTTAAAATTTAAAATGAGGGAAATGAGACAAATTGCACTGGCAACATCGGTTCGTGGTGAGAGTGTGGCAAGCACAATAGTAAAACGTAATGGTATAGGTTACCGACCACTGGTTTAAAGCACAATTTAGCATATATAGATGGTTTGATTAAAACAATATACATTTTGTTTGAGAAGCTTCAAAAGTTTGAAGCCGGATAATGAATAACTTGTTTTGATCAGCTAAAAAATGACTGAGGCATAGGAGTAACCTAAGGCCGAAATAACAGTGGGAACTAGTGGCAACGTTTGCCATTTCCGATATTTTTCATTGTGTGGCATTACCACACAAATTGTTAATGCATCTGATGTAAACAGCTGTGAGAATAAGTTGGCTGCATTACAAACACAAAAAGAAAATGTCAGCGTGTTGACATTGAGTAAATACCGAAAGAATTTTAAATGTGTGCAGGTATATAAAAATTTAAAAAAAGTATGGAAAACGAAAAATAAAGTGGACGCATGAAATGACGACGCAGCTAACTCAGCTTGTGGAGGTTCGTGAGGCTGTATGGAAACACATGTATAGAAATGCAAAAAGGGCAGAAATTTCGGTGGAGTTAGATATGCATGCACACGAAATTGTTAAACCAACTTGAATCTTGCTTCCGTAAACTGGAACGGTAGTACAATATAATCCTATGGTGGCACGCATATTAAGCCCTGGTCTTTTCCACCACTTTCATTGTCGTTTTTAGATTTTGGTGACACTAATAATTTAACAATACGAAAAACAAAGTATCACAATGTTAAAGCAAGCGACAGTCATTGTCATTATGTAAAAATTAGTTCTTGATGTAGACAATGATACCGTATTGCCATTATTTAAGGACAAGACTATTTCCTGTCACAATGACATAACAAAATTGCGTGTCATCGAAACATTTTATGGGAACGGCACTGCACGCATATGAAAATGACACCACAAAATGGCAACACATGAGATGCCAGGCGTAAACTCGGCATAGCTCCATCACGCGATTACCCCTAATGTTATATAATTAATGGCATGCATTTGTTGTACAAACAACTAAAAACCAAATAAAAATATTTTGGCATTTTTTGTGAATTCGTACAAGTTATTTTTTTTTTTTGCATGTTGCCAAAAAAAGGTGTCAAAAATGTTTTTCTGCGTTAATTCTCTCGACAACATTGATTCATTTTGAATTATTTAATGACACGCATTAATTAATGATTTTCGGCTGTGTTCGCAGAAATCGTTAATAATTTTACCTTTTTTGTTGTTGTTGTTGTTATTTTTGCTGTTGTGTGTTTAATTTTTTTTATAGTATAGTATATCTTGGGTTTTTGGGTAGTGGCTTCCTTATTAAAATTCAGCGGTTATATTCTTCTGTCCGTCTTGTTAGAATTTATGAGGTTGTTTTGCCTTTTTTATATTGTTAAGTAGCTAAATTTATTCCAGATTTATTTATGAAGTTTTGTTTTAAGAACAAGTTCTCTGAAAATGTCTTAATAGGTAGAAATTGTTTTTTATTTGCTTTTTTTATATACATACAAGATTAAACATTGATTAAGTGCTTTAAAATTATATGAGGCAAGTTGTTGCTTTTTGTGCAAAAAAAAATATTTGACAATAAATTAAATTAAAATAAAAAAAATTATAAATTTTTTTTTGATTATTCTCATCTCTAAAAATAAACAAAAAATATATCTACTGCCAGAACAACAAATTTTATTTGAGCCCATCTTATTAAACAAGAACTCACTGTCTCTTTTAGCTATTTTTTTAGGTCTAATTTCTTAGAATTATATAAAAATTTTAACGTTTTTGTACATTGCTTAACGTATTTAAAAATTCAAAAACATTATATGCCGGTATATTTTTTCTTTTTACTCCTCAAAAACTTACAAAAAAAAAAACATCACCATCTCCCGACTATAGGAGTGTGTGTGTATATATTTAAGAATTAAAATGTCAGAAAATTAGCGCTTTAATGCTTAAATTAATTACTCCATTCTGCTGCACTTATTGCACAGTTTAAATTTTTTTTTTTTGCTTAAAAAATTTATCACTTCTATAAATCTTAACACAAGACTGGAACGTGCAGAAAAAAAGACTTTAAAGAATTTGGCAACAGAAAAAAGTGCAATTTATTCAACATTATTTTTTCTCTTATTTTAGTGGAAATTAATGAAGATTGTCTTAATTTATAACAACAAATGCTGCGATGAGAAAAAAAACAGAAAGAAGAAATGGCATACAATTGATTAATTTATGAGTTTTTTAAACGAGTCAACGCCTTTGTGAAAATTTCAACAGATTAAATTTAAAAGTTTTTTCATGTAAACAAATTTAACTTGATTTTTTTTTTTGCTGTCCGTTTGTTTGATGACCCATTCATTATGGATAAAATGTATCATTATATATAAATAAAAAAAATTTTGTTTGCAAAAAATTTTGTCGTGAGCTAAAATGAATTATTGAATATTGCAATAAAATGTTTTCAAAATACTCAAAAATCACTAAGCTTTTAACAAAAGTCTACATTAACAGATAAACCTTCATTAACGCGACATAAACTGTAGGTAAAAATATAAGACTAATGTTAACATATTTTATTCTTTAAAAAATATTTAACTCAATAAATTTAGTTTAAGTACCCAGTAAAAAAATTTTCAAGTTTTTTGAAGCAATAGGGCAATAAAGCGCATCATACTTCGCTTGTAAATACGAGCTTGTTAAAAAGCAGTGAACGTATATGAAGCAAACTACAGAAAAAAGTGATTTAATGGTGAGCAAAAATGTAGTGCTCCAAACCGAGAACTCGTCATACAAAAATCAGCAGCGATATCAGCAGGTTTGTCAGCGCTACTTTTATTTTACAATAGTAAAACCCCGCTTGTTTTAAGCAAAATTTTTGCTGGGTAGGTTTAAAATAAATTTAGCTAACTTAAGTTTAAACTATTACTCGTTAATTAAGAGTTGCTGGCATATCGACACCATCAACAAATTCTTTTGTAGCTGTACCCATATTAGATTTAATTTTATTTTTGTTGGCTACAAAAAAAAAATTAATATTATTCAATAATATTTTTTTATTTGAAATTTATTTGCTGGTGGTTCAGCTTGGTCTATATGCATTTCATTGTTGCTGTAACAAATCATCAGTAGACTTCAATCACAAATTTTGAACAGTCACAAATCTCTTACTTTATGCACAGACTTTCAAGAACTATTTGAGAATTCACAAATAATAATATTTTTGAAAATCACAAAAGAAAAACAAGCCTAGTAGGCTTAGAAACTAATACAAAACCCAGCAAATAATTTATATGTTTGTTATCAACGGCTGCCAAACACAAACTAAATGACACAACTTGTTGAAATTTAGACAGGAGTTAACTGACAGTTGGTTTTTGACTGGAGCGGTGTTACCATTTCAATCAAGAGGCGGGAACTTCAAAAAGACACCAAGTTAATAATCCACCGTCGTATAAACAAATTTGGCTTAACAAGTACGTGGTAATATCCTGATGAACCACAATGTATTTAATTTCATGAGAACAACTTTTCCATAGCACCACTATCGGTAGCTTTATGTACTCGTTTATGAATAAAGCAAAGGAACCCTAAGGATATACTGGTGATACTATCACGATACTGTCAAGGTTGTGTAGTCCTTACCTAAAACTAGAAGACTGGCAATAAATTCATTCATATATTGCAAAAAATTTCAAAATTATGTTATTGCCAACACAGAAAAAACTAAATTTCATTTTCAATAACCAAATTCATTGAATCAGTAAATGTTTTGTATGAATACAGTCCTACAAATAATTCTGTAAGTTCTGATAACAATTTTATAAAAATTCAAATCTATCTGACTTCGGCTGAGAGAATTTGTTATTTGCATTTTATTTTTAAAATCTTCAAAAAATCTTCAAAGCTATTTTTAAAACAAGTTTTTTATATATGATTAAAAAAAATTACATAAATATGGACGTAAATGTGTAATATAAATATAAAAATTTATAAAATTTAAACTCGGGATAAAATGTATTTTGTTTAAATTTTTTAGAAATTTTTTTTAAATAATTTTCAATCATATTTTTTTATGAATAGAAACTTTTAATGTTCGAAGAATGTGCATTTCGTTTTTGCTTAAGAAACTCATCAGCAGACTTCAACCAAAAAAATTTTTAAAATATTATTAAGAATTACGTACACAAACATAAAAGGTAATATTCACTAAAATTATTTTGGGTTACAAAACGTTTAAAAAACAAATTTCCATAAAAAACAGTTTTGGTTTACAAAACAAAAACAGCAGAAAATGCTTAAAAGCTTCAAGCAAAAATCTTTACAAGATAACATCTTCGATTTTGCGACATTCGTGGAAGTGTACTGATAAGTTAGACGGTTTTTTCACACGCAAAGTTTACTTTGCAAAGTCTTGAGCTTATTAAAGAAAAAAGAATATAGAATAAGATCTCTTTTTTCTTCTCTCCTACAAACTTTAGACTTTGCAAAGTAAACTTTTGTGTGGAAAACCCATCTTTATTTAGGAGTAACGAAATGCATAAAACCAACAAACAAAAATTGTTCATACTTATGTGCAAAAAATATAAAATGAATGAAAAAAGAAATCGGATATATACAAAATTATACAAAAAGTGATTTAATTTGTTACATAAATATCCATAGGACTTCGAAGTTTTGTTTTATTCAAGTTCATTTGACTTAAAATTCTTTCGACATTTGCAAATGAATGTGGTAAAGACATTTCATTCATTTTAATTTAACTTAGGGCTGCAAAATCATAATCAGAATAAGCTCGTTTTATATCAGATATTCTATTCCAAAAGCTTGCCAAAGTTACTTCTTCTTTTTCTTTAATGATGTCTTCTAAGTTCAAAAATTTTAGCTCTCTAAACTGTGAGTCGTTCACACATAAAAAAAAACAAAAAGTAGTAACAGTAATAGCAAAATGTAAAAAAATTCACTATAATTGGAGTTGAAAAATCTGTGTTTTTAAGACAAAAATCTTCAAATCTGGATTTCGTCTTTTTGGAGGGTAAAAATCTGCAAAATCCAGATAAATCTGCATTTCTGGCAACCGTGGTCCAACACGCTGCTGTGCTATTGGTGTTTTTTATTTTTATTGATCGTGTTGTATACATGTAATTGCCGAAAAGTAGCCGACAAAGCACAAATAAAATTTGAACAAACAATTTACTGGATCGATAAAAAGTATTTACTCAAACTAAATTTTATTTCAAACAAAACTTTGCTTGAAAATCGTTTGTGCGTAATTTTTTCCGTGAATAGACACAGCTGATTTTCGTTGATTGCAATAATTGTCAACAGTTTTTAGTTGACAATTATTGCTAACATGAAACTTCAAACTCGGTGTTAATTTATTTTCTGCATTTTTATATGTTTGTATATGGACGAGTTTAAAATTAAAAATTTTTCACGTGCATGCTTGATTTATTATCAATTTATTAGAATGTTGTTAAGAATTTTCTTTTATTTTCTATAATTTACTTTACCTCTTGATCCCGTTGTATGTATGTAGGTAAAAGAAAAACGAAAAATTACGAAATAAACAAATGGTGTCACTTAAACGTTATGTGTTGGCGCCAATTGATATCTTATCAATGGCGTCACACTGTACAACCAAGATGCTTAATGTACCCAGCAACGAAGAAAAACATACATACATACATACACGAATGTATTTAAAAAAATAAAATGTCAGGCCATCAATTGTTTACTGTCTTCAGTGGAGCCTGTGTGAAAGTTTTTTGTATGCAATTGTGATGGACAAGAACAAATGCACTTGAATGACACTTGCAACTAAAAATACAGAATAAAGAATATTGCCTTCAATATAAAATGTTTTAAGAGAGCAAGATGCAATAATACTGGATAGCATTGAAAAAGGATATTGATGTAACATTGTTTCCTTTGTACTCATGTCTGTTAAAGTGTCTTTTTATCTTAAGCAGAATCATGTGTAAGAGTACAACGATAGAAGACAAAAAAAAGGAACCCTAATGATAACAATTGGGTAAAATAATAAATTTTTTAGTAAACATTTATTTATTTTTATTAAAGGTATAGTTTTGTTTTAATGTCTCAATTGTATATATTAGTTAAGATAGTTTTATTTTAATTGTTATCATTATTTTATATACATATCTATGTATATATGTTTGACATTTTAACATTATGAGCAATTCTTTCAAGCACCATTGTTTTTATTATCTAACTTTTTTTTATTACTAAATTTCAACTGCTTAACAAACGTCATAAACTAGATCGACAAGATTTTATTTTAAGTATATTAAGACCGTGATAACATCAAACATTCATTCATTCCTGTTAGAAAAATAACAAACGGCATAGATAAAAGGCACAAATGAGGAAAAGGAAGTGGGACATAAAAACCCAATTCAAACAAAGGATCAAGGCATACATATTTCTTGTATTTTAAATTGTACCTAACAAAGTGTAGCCTATATATATATATATATTTTATATTTTAAATATATTATTTTTATAAAGAGAAGCAAATAAAGAGAACATTAGGAAATATAAATAAAAATACTTTATAAAAAGTCTTACTACCAACATTATCAGCACATTACTTCTTATAATAATAATATAAAAGCCAGCTGGATCTTAAGCGACTAATAAAAACTAGCACAATTTAAAGATGAATAAAATATTTACATATACTGCTAAAAACGAGGCCTGTCTGAGATATGTGATTTGCCAAACTAAAACCTGTCAGCTGCATGGCAAGTTTTGTGACTAAGAATCTAAATTAAACATATTTTGCTTAAAAAGAGAGCTTTATAATCAATCTTATTTTTAACACCCTGTATAAGAAAGTTTTTTGCATTGTTCTTATCAGATAAAACAATAAAAAATATAATAAGAAAAAAACCAACCCTAGCGTATACTAATCCTAATGTAACATCAGAGCGCCGTCCTTCGTTTGTATTGTGTAGCAGAATCATCGGCAAAGTAAAATAATCAATAAAATGGCTGCTAAGCACAGCTAAGAAAATGTAATACGGCTCATTAACACCAGAGGCGCTGCAACTCTGCATTATTAAAAACATGCAAAAAGCAGAATTGTAATAAAACTTTAGTTTTGCTCTATGTTTGCTACCGTCTTCTCAATCACGAGTACTTCTTCAATGATGAACAACACCAACTAATACATAGAAGTAGGCATTGATTTCCCTAATTGTTACGCATAGTAAAAAAAATTTAAATCACCAAGCAAAAATATTTTTTTGGAAATTGTATGCAATTTCCAGTTGGCCAACTGGCCACAGAGCACACTTTCATCAACGAATACTTAGGGAAATTTCGAGATTTGTCATGCACGATACTTGCCGATTACAGTGGGGGCTATTCTGGAAAATGCGTCGAAAAAGTGAAACTTTACATTCAAACAAAAACAAATTTTCAAAAATTGTTTTTGTTTGTCATGCATTTCATAAATGAAATAAACGTGAGAATATCAACGCGTTTCTCTTTCTTTCAAAAACGGTTAATTTTGTATGAGAACAAAAACAAATTTTTTACATTTACACAGTTTTGTTTTCCATGTAAGTTTCACCAAGTCGACGCGTATTTCAGAATAGACACCAGTTTTTTTTAAGACAATATACCAAAAATTATACTCATATACTCGCTAAACAAAAAACTACTCAAGTGGTCATAGATCAAACTAGTAGGTGGATGTTGTTCGCAAGCTAGTGTTGTAACGTTTAATATAAAATTTAAAATAGCTTCATTAAGGAAAGTGTTATATATATGCTTTTATTGTCATATTATAATTTAGAGGCCATTTCTTCGAAAATTTTCTCATAACATATGTTTGCGCTGTAGCCAACAGGTCTTCCGCACTTTAACATTGTCGTTCATCGTCTTTAAAGATGTCACAGGGACATGGCCAACTGGGTTATTAGAAATAATTTATTATTTAACTGTATTGCTTTTTATTTGCTTTCTTCAAACCCAATCGACTTGAAATTTGCTTTAAACGAAGGCTCACTATAGCCAAGAAATTTCGAAACAAAATTTCACGATATTTGTTCCTAAATCTAAAAAAAAAATTCGAATGAACACTAAAGCGAACTTCTCTCGTTTGTTTTTTCCAATGTGCGACGATATGCTAGAGAATGTGTGCTAGTAAGTTAGCCTAGAGGTATCGTGTTCGAATCTGATTAACTGAATTCAAAAATCAATTAAATAAATTAAAAAATAATTATAATACTATGAAAATTACTTTTTCTGCTGCCTTTTTACGATACCGAAGTTTATTTCGATATTGGATCACTTTAAATATTGCTGGCAAACCTTCGAAATCTAATGTTTTTTAGACAAAATTGAGCTACAGGTAAGCTGTTTTCTATTAATTTTCGAGTGTCATTCTCGATAGTTTTACATGATAAATATTCGTGATATATTCGAAATCGATATCATTAACGAAAATCTTGGTCAAGTGGGTAGCTACAATGAATTGTTGTTCACTTAAGTAACTTGTTCTTGTTTGGGTGTAGTTTATTTTAATGTTCGTAAATAGCGGACAAAATTCGCATTTACAGGCACTAGTTAGCAGCACTGCCTACTAAGGCAGTGTACTATAGCCAAAATACCTTCGCAGTCTATGTACTTTAGTTTCAAATTAAATTAATGATAAATGATTAAATGATCAATTACTTCATGCTGAAGTAAAATTTAATTCATGATGTTATTTATTTATTTTTTATCCACATTATATTTAATGTTGTTGCGGCTGCAGCGATAACAGCGCGTTCACTATCACGCAATGACTTCGAGTTCAAATCTTGGCCAGGGAAACCAATTACACATAAAACACACAATCATTTTCCTTATGGCTTTGCCAATGCACACAATTAACGTGAGTTAAATATCTAATAAAATAAAATTACTACATTAAATTAAATTCATGTTGATTCAACTTGAAATAATTTTGATTCAACATGGTTCTTCGTGTTATTTCGGTATAAAATTTTTTTTTTTTTTAATTTGAAATAACTTTGATTCAATATGATTATTTACTTTGATTTAACAGTACTGGAATATTCCGCCACGATAAGTTGGCTTTTTCAAATTAGACTACTTGTAGTTGATTAAAAAAAAAAAAACTAAATTTATCTTCAATCCAGTTCAAAACACCTGACTTTTGCCGCAAATTCGCAATCACAATATGGGGAATTAAATGAACATGGAAAATGGTTAAATATCTCAAAAGCAAAAGCTTTCTCTGAAGATTAGATAGAAGAGGGGAAAGATCTGGTCCAAAGACCAGCACTGTGACACCTGATAGATCTTTTGTGTCATAGATCTATCTGTAAATTAAATTAAATCAATATCTGTATGACTCTTGTTATGAAAGTCAGCGCAGATATTGAAGAAGCCAGTCTTATATCATCAGAATAAAAAACACGCCTTGCAGTTGTCTCGTTATCTTCTAGGCATAAATGACACAAGGGTGCACGAACTTCGTTACTTTTCCACAAAAGATATTAGTTCAGTCCAAAGTGATCGGAAAGGAAACCAGTAACAAGCCGTAAGTTATTCCTGATGAGGTCCAGGATGCCATTATATGAAAATGGCTGCCACAAAACAGACCCATCATATTGACATATTGACAGCTTTTGTAATAAGTCAATGTACTAGAAAACCAGCCTGGAACGGAATTCCCACAAAAAAAGGGCCCTCTCTGACTTCTCTTCAGTTGTGGAATAAATCTTTCGATTTATTGACCTCTTCTTTGAAGATGACTGTAAATTATGTTGAATTAACATGAAGCATATATGAAAAAAAATCATTGCCGAAGAAGGTTAAATCAATCTCGTTTACGTAGATTTTAATACACATGTTTTTTTTTATTTAAATGGTTGAGTTAATTATAAAATTTCAGTGATTGGTTGAAAACTAATTTAAGTTTTAAATTTATGTTTTATTGAATCTTGTTTTCACTTCTTTCTATGAAGTCGCATCGTACAGCCCTCGCATGCACTTGTTCTTACTATCGTTAAGGCATTTCAAAAGGATCACATTTCACATTTTCAGGTGTCAACGATAAGAAATCTTAATACTTCGAAATCTACCAGTGCTGAGTAGTTTATTGCATAAATACAAACTGACGATAAGACTATACGTTTTGTTATTTCTTCTTTATTTGATTTTTTTTTTTCCATATGTTTGTAAGAGTTTTATTAAAATCTATATAAAGAGCAAAATGTATGTCTGTTCTACTGGAACAAGCGACTGACTGACAGCACTCCGTGTGGTCTTTGGTCTGTCTTCTGGTTTGCTTTTGTTTTCTTCTTTTTTTTCTCTTCACAAGTTCAAGTATTTTATTATCGTGAATATAAAAAAAATCATATAAACACTATAACAGCGCATTGATATGCGTACTTAGACGCAAACAGACAGAAAAAGTCGAATCGAATTGGGCATTTAAAAACTGCTTGTCAATGAGAAATAAATTGTGTTTTTGTGGTGTACTTTGGATTGCATTTTATTAAAATTTCATTAATAAAATTTCGAGTGCTTAAAAGTAGTTATCTTATTTAAATAACACTTGTTCGAGAAGTTTTTAATTAATATGCAATTTGTAGTAGTTTAATAAATATTACTTAAGAAAGTTCAAGTATAAGAAAAAATTTGCTTCGTAATATGTTCCCTAAGTTAGAGTAGAGTATTACCTGATTTACATTAAGCATTTTTTCATGAAATTTCATGAATTTTGTTGCACGCAACTTTTTCTATTTTCTAATTACAGCGATATAAAAGAGAACGTTATATAAAAAAGGACGTAGAATGAATCTCTGATGCATTTTTGGCAAATCTTTTCATATAAGTTTCTCTTCTAAGCCTCCTATCGAAAAATAAAAAATTTTCATGCAACTAATTGCATATAATATATGTTTTATATATTTTTTTTTTTTTGGAAAGTAAAATATAGATCTACCATATTCACGTATATTTATATAATTATACAAACAACTATAACTTCCTTTTATTTATAAAATCTTTTGCAACCACATTTTAAAACAACGAAAACTCAGATCTATTTTTACTGAATTTAAAATTTTTTTTGTTTTCTCTTAATTACTTTCATTGACAGGCATATTTCATGCTGTAATTTCCTTTTCAAATTTAACAAAATTTTCATGCTGCTCATGTCCTTGTTATCCCACATCTGTGGCCTGAATATGAATCCTTTGGCATTTTAAAAATAAATTGACTTCGAAACCCAGCATTAGAAATATAAACAAGCGTGTACGCACAAGCTAGTTTTTTTATTATTTTTTTTCAAAATCCTCGCTCTGTATGTTAAATAATGAAAACTAAATAAACATTTACTCGAATCAATGACTGACACCAAAAAAAAATTAAAAATAGCGCCATAACTAAAGCAAGATTGTTGAAAAAAATATATATATGCATTTTTCTCACAATTTTTTAAAATAAATTATAAACACCAGACATTTTGTTTGGCTTGAGTAAAGATTGACTAACGTACTCGAAAGTAAAGCAAACAAGGTTCAAGTGGTGCAACAAAATAAATACGCAACACTTTTAAATCATCGAAGAATAACAATAAGAAAACCTTTAATGAGTTTTTACAAAATGAAATTCAAAGCATATAACCATTAATTAGTTAAGGATTTTAGAAAGAAATATGTAAGAGAATATTTTTTAAATTATATATAAATATTTGAGAGGAAGTGAGCAAAGATCATAGTTGGAGAAAACTACTTCTTATAGCACGAGTATGCATGGTGATTTACTATTGGAGATGGTACCGTGAGTCACTACACCATCACGAGTAAATAAAGTTACGAATTCAAAGCATTGTGCTTTCTGCTCCGTGTTAACAGGAAATGCAGCAAAAGCGATCTGTAAAGAAAAAGCCTAGATGGATCTAAAAAAGTTACAAAAAAGAATACAAAGAGTGGCGCTGGCTGTAGTAGTTACCACGTTTACTACAAAACCGAAGGTACTGTGTTCAATACCTGTATCCAACAGTCATTAAATAATAACAAGACGCATGTTTCTGATATACATTAGTGTCCCTTTGTATCAGTTGTTGCAGGAAAGTTCAAGTGATGAAGGCATAGCCACTGGTCACTGAACTATACCGACTTCACCAGATATGCTGATGCTGATGTAATATCAGAGTGTCTTCATTCGTTAATTGGTAGAATAATCGGCGAAGTAAGACAATCGATAAAATGGCTACTAACAACAGCTTCAAAAAAGTTTAATTTGATTGTATTGATTACACTTTTAATTTTATTAATTTAGGTCTTTATGACATTATGATCATTCATTCATAATTCTTGTTTTTATTTTATTTTTTATTTATTTTTTAACAAACACAACCCGCAAAGCGATTAGCTTGTCTGCAGAAAACACCCAGAGTCTATGGTGGGAATCGAACCCACGACCTCTTGACTGAGGGGCTAGTATCACTATCACTCAGCCACAGGGGCACCCTGATTTAACACCAGTGACGTTGCAACAGTGCAACGTACAAAAAGCAGAGTTGTAAAAGAATAAAGCTTTTCTCTGTCTCCTCCCTCACCGCTTGCATTCTCTATCAATATCCCTCTCCCAAAGAAGGTAACACCTAGTAATAGTAGTATTGCCTGAGTTTAACTTCTCTTTAAAAAAAATTGGGCCTGGAATTCTATAGCAAATGTAATATTTTAAAACTATAGCTATTTTAATTTGACCAACAGACTGAAAATTGGTGTAAATTGCCATTAAATTGGCTTGTACGAAAGGTAATTTTTAGGGTTCCGTACACCAAAGGTGAAAAAAGGAACCCTATTGTTTTCGCTAAGCTGTCCGTCACACGCTATTTTCTCAGGAACCGTAACAGCTACGGACCTGAAATTTGGACAGAGTATGTAGAACCTTGGCCGCTACTATTGAAATTCTCAAAAACGGTAAAAATAAAAAATCCGAATATTATAAAATCGCTAAACCAAAAAAATATTGCCAAAAATTTAAAAAAATCGCCAAAACGAAAAAAATTTCCAACACTAAAATGAGTCGCAAGATTCAAAAAAATCGTCCAAATGAAAAAAATTGCCAAAATGAAAAAAAATCGCAAAAAACCGAACAAATCACCAACACACGAAAATGTCACCAATAACAAATTAATTGTTCATATGAAAAAAAAATCGCCATAATTAAAAAAATCGCCAAAAGTAAAAAATATCGCTAACAAATTGAAAAAACGCCAAAAACCGAAAAAGAATCGCCAAAATGAGAAAAAAGCGCCTAAAGGAAAAAAGTCGCCAAAATGAAAAAAACGTTACAGATGCACTAATGCCTGTGGATCAACGAAATGTGATCAGTGCTAGTAAAAGTGTGGACAGTCCGAAGAACCGATACCGTCGATTTAGGGCACTATGACAGTATGATAACTGAGTGTTTTTAGTCTTCAATGAGATGTATTCAGAACGAGATGTCAATTGGCCACCAAGGTTATGCAATTTAACGCCGTTAGATTTTTTTGTGGTGCTACGCGAAATACTGTGTCTACACGGAAAATCCACTAACGTTGCAGAATTTGAAACTAAACATTCGTCAAGTTTGTGCTGAAATAACGCTCGAAATAAGCGAAAAAGTGGTCGAAAGCTACCTCAAAGTGATCTACAGCTGCAACACATATAGAGGCAGTCATTTAAATGATATTGTATTTCACACGTAGTGGCAAAGTCCAAGCATTATAATGATATAAAAGTTTCATTGCAATCATATATTTTTGTGTGTTTTATTTAACTTTGGGTTTGAATACGAAAAATGGACAATGAAAAGAAAGTTCAAAGAATTTAATAAGATACAGTATTCGTATCATTCCAAAATGGTTTTTTTTTCATTTTATCTTTATCCAAGTCCTACACGAAATCTTGAAATCTAAATCTTATTGAAATCTAGAACTTCTGCTAAAGAAACTAAGTTCTAAGGATCTGCTGCCTTTAGTAAATTCTTTATGAGCAAAGATTATCCGTGATTCAATTTGGTGTACCAGCGCTAAAACGGTACAGGTATCCATCTTAATAATAGAAACCATTGTAAGTAATTTTAAATATGAAATTGTAATATCAATTAAAATATTTGTAATATCAATTAAAAAATTAATTAAATTTTCACCTTTAAACAATTAAGGGCTTCCACTCAAATTAATTAATATAATTAAAAATTTAGTTGTATCAATTAAATTATTAATTGAAAAAAATAATTGGTGAATACTTTTTTTGTGTATATATTTATAAAAGATATAAGAAACATAAATTTTAAATATTTGAGGACTTATTCATAAAAAATATTTTCGGTTTTGTAAAAGGTTTATTAAAAAAATTTCGTTTTATAAACCCTTTATAAAACCAATTTATAAATAAGTCAGTTGCTCTACAATGTCGGAAAATTAGTTCGTTTTAAGATTTGCATTAAAAAAAAACAATAAAATAAGAAAATTTGTTTTTGTTTGAAATATTAATTAATGAAAGGAAGTAAATTATAGATATCGTTGAACAAATGTATAGACATTTTTTATTCTAATGTCATATTTAACCGAACCAGCATTACATTTAATTCTGATTTGCTTAAATGAAAATGATATGGCTGGCGCGAATTAAATGAGCAGTATGCCTGCTCGACAGATGTTGTAAACAACGAATTTTATTTAATTTTCTTTGCATTAGATTTATAACAAAATTTCAATTTTTCTCTTACAAATTCGCTCTGCTGGTATAAATTATTTGACATGCTCACAAATCCATTTGATTGAACGTTTTTTATTTTGAGTACCAAAAACCATTGATTACAAATGTTGTGGAAAACTTTGATCCTTTGAGAGTGTGCTGCATGTTCCTAATATGTTTTCCAAAATAATAATGATCCTTCAGCTCGTCCTTTTTGGCTGAAGAAGAGGGGAGTGTTTTGTTACAATTTTTATAGCTGTTTTAAAATAATACATATTTAACACAATATAATGCAATCTTTATACGCATGTATTTTGAGTGATTTGAACACGACGACTGAAGTAAAGCAAGAGTATTAAAACACATGTGCTCATTATTAATTTGAGAAATATTCAAGGACTCTAGTCAAGCGTGCGGCGCTTGAACGATAATTTATAATCACCACACATCACATTTATTTAGGGATTTGTTATTTTTTTTACACAATATTTTCTTTCCTCCATGTACATATGTATGTGTGTCATAGCTTAGGAAATTTAATTCAAAAGAGACTTAATTTTTCGCACCACTTTTAAAGAGATTATTTCAGGTAGCAGAAAAAGTAACACTATTACATATTAAAAAAATTTTATTTTTTCAAACAGGCAACCTAATATTTTGCTGACAATATTCTATGGCCAGTAGAATAATTATATGTAGCAGTTGTCCTAGATCATATTTCGCACAAAAATATCTATTCATCGGTATCTTTGATTTTTAATTATTTCAGCATTTTACTAAAATTGAGTTACTGAAGCAGTAACAAATCATGTTAGTAGATATGAATCAGTGTTATTATTATTTCTTTTTTGTGAATTTTATTTTTTTTTATGTTTTTAATAAAGCAGGAAATAGATCTTTCAACAGATAACAGAGAGAAAATTTTTCTAGCGCTGAATTGATATTTTCGTCAATTATATTTTGAAATATTTATTTTGCTGACATTATCATTTATTCGGAGCATTGAATATGTATATGAAATAAAAATCCCAGTATGCTAGAAGATGCGCGGTATGCATCTATGCCGTATTTCTGCAAATTTTCGCTGCGTATGAGTGATCAGCTGTTGTACATGCTTAGCAACTGTTCAGTATCTGTACTAGTGATGCACGAATATTCGTATTCGCATTCGTATTCGAATTGTCGAATTTTCGGCCAAATTCAGGCGAATACGAATGCGAATATTTGTCCAAAGAATTTAAGTAAATAAAAGCATAAATCCTAAACGAAATTTAAATAAGTGACTAAAAATTTTAGTTTGTACAAATACATTAATTTTTTAATAGAAATGTATGTTTTGTATCATTTTCAAATTTTATTTAATGGCGTTCATTAAAATTTTGGGTACTTTTTATTTACTTTAAAGAACGCCAACAAGAGTGTGAAGTCCTTTTTCATAACAATTGTTTAATATTTCATATTGCATATAATATTCGTATTCGTATTCGCGAGTATCGTTTCAAATATTCGTATTCGTATTAGATTTTGGAAATCTCTATAAAAAAGCGAAAACTTTCTTTTAAGTTATAACAAAAAAATATAGAATCGGTTGACTGTGCAGAACAACCCTGAGTCTTTCTAGTAAGCTATAGATTTTGGTCAAATTTTAGGAATCCGATACACTTTTATGTCGTTGAAAATCAGTGAACATTTAAAATAGATTTGATGAAGACTTTTAGGGCCATTATTACAACTTAAAGTTAGTTAAAGTAGGATTTTATCGGACGTATAAAAAGTTTTCCATCAGTACAATTTTAACTCAACCTAAAGTAAGCGCTAAGGTAGAGGCAAATGTATCCCTCCTGGTGAGTTAAATTAAATTTAAAATAATGAATAGCGTCTTATACATCCGATAAAATCCTACTTTTAACTAACTTTAAATTGTAATAATGGCCCTTAAAGTTATTAGAAAAAAAATATGCTATTTTCTTTTCAATTTTTCTCAAACGATATGTACCGAACGAATTACTCCATTTGGGCCAATTTAGCAGGAATCGACGCGTCTTTTTGAGGCTAATAACTAATTATATTTTGAAGTCGATTGGTTTATGGGAAAACAGTTTTCCATATGGATTCCATATCTTAAGACATCTCAGCGAGCTCAACATCTTTCAAAAGCGGAAAATTTGCTTCCTATCACTTGACCTATTTTTAAGTTATGAGATGATTACATACATTTATACACACACACACACACACAGTGGCGGATTTATGTTGGATGTCGCCTAGGCCCAGTGAGATATGCAGCCTTTTTTTTCTCTGTGAAGAAAAGCATTTTAAAATTAAATATAT
Organism: Tachina fera; assembly: GCA_905220375.1. Classification (NCBI taxonomy): domain Eukaryota; kingdom Metazoa; phylum Arthropoda; class Insecta; order Diptera; family Tachinidae; genus Tachina; species Tachina fera. The sequence continues at coordinate 40,151,832 of LR999965.1, read as the reverse complement.
AATTTATGAACATTTCAATTACACTGTGCAAGGAAATGCGGCCTCGCTATAATGCTAGGCGCTCAATACAATTAACAAAAAGAAACCGTGGGAAGATCTCGAGGCTCGTTGCAGTCATGACGGGGCACTGGACGGTCGGCAGACATGTTAGTAGGATAGGTCTGTCCTATAATAAGTTCTGCCGGAGTTGTCGAAAAGAAAGCAAAGAAGAGACAATCTTAAACTTTCTTTGCGAATATCTAGCTTTGTATCTCTCGAGACACAAGCTTTGTACTAGACATGTACTAGACGGTCTTTAAGATTTATCAGAGATTATCAGATATCTCAACGCGACAGGATGGATCTAATTCTAGTTCTAGTTCTAGTTCAAGTTCATAGATTGATACCGATGAGGGCAGTGGTTCTACTTGAATGCCTGCGTGTAGTAGGCAGCCACGTAAACCAACCAACCAACACTGTGCAAAAATTCGAAAGGTCCTGACACTATAGGGTCCACAGCACTACCAAAGGGAAGTAGTGTATAGGAGTTACACAGTTTGGAGAGCTTGGTGACCAATTACAAATTGGGCCTATACAAAAATCCGCCACAGCACATGCACACATACATACATTAATGACAATATCATCGCGAAAATAGTCAGGGATCGAATCGTCACATCCGTGAACGTAGAACTCGTCACGTAAAAACATAATTTTTGAAGTACTGAAATTACATTCAGCTTATACGGTTGATATGTCATTTAATTTGTTTTAGTACGATTGTCAATACGATCACGGATGTAACGTAACCTCAAAACATCGAAACTTGACGAAAACTATATTATCGCACAATTGAGTAATTTCTTATAGCCAGAAGTTAAGGAAGGTTAAAAAGAAAAACCGATAGATTTCTTGTAAGAAAACATTTGGAAAATATAAGAACCATTGTATAATCGATCAAAAACTAATATATGGTCCGTGAAACAGTTTAGTCGTTGTAGTCAAGTGTGGTTGAGCAAAACTAAAATACACTCTAAAGTCCAGGCCTCCACATGAGTGCTTCATTTTTTTCACATTTTTAAGTTGGCATCACAGTTTTTTTTTTTACAATGGACTTAACATCTGACAGTTGCTATTTGTTAAGTCTGGATTGCCATTTCATCATTGAAGAACTTAGACGAAAGAAACGCTTGCAAATTGTAGAAATTCTCTATGAAAATAATCGTACATCACAGCAGCTTATTCCTATAACTATGGTTAATTTTTAAACAACTATGAATGCGCAAAACTTAACATAATAAAAACACGCTCATTAATAATATGAGTACATAGAACTATAACCAGCCAAGAACCATGGTCATACACATTTTTTAAATTGCGCATTACAAACGAATGCAGCTAAAATTTATAGACTGTATGAAATACAATCATATGCATCAGTATAAAACTACCTTGATTATTAACCGGCTACACATGCGTATTTACACGCACGCACACCCACACATATACAGCATATTTTCCATTCCATTTTCTATACACAAATGTGTGCACATGGTGGCGAATGATGAAAAATATCCCGAGTATCATACGTATATTTTTTTTGTCCGACTAAATATGCTTATACTCAGGCTATAAGTATGGGAGACAGAGTTCATGCCCTTGATATGCAACTGTGTCTTTAGTTTTAGTTTAGTTTAGTTAAGTATTTTAATTTTTCGTGTAAGTGAAGTAGATATGCTCTTTTATATTGTAATCGGCTATAGTCATAGCTGCTTGAGAGGAAATATGTGAGCGTACAAAATGTTTGTGATAAAATTATAATTTTAAGCAGTTACTTAAATTGATAGCAGCTTATTCCTATAACTATGGTTCGTTTTTGAACCACGTATATTTTTAATGATATTGTGCATCCCGCAAAACGACGCTGAACAACAAAGAATTTAAGAAGACATGCATCAATTATTTCGGCGCCGTTTTTAATAAATGGGAATTTTTCCATTCATTTTATTGAAGATTTTAAGAAATAATCTTCACTTAAAACCTCTTAAGATGCAGCTGATGCAAGAATCAAGCGAGCCTGCCAAACGGCCAGTAAGGTGAATTACAAAATATAAAAAAAAAATGTCAGCAATGAAGTTAATTTTTGGTTGAATGTGTTCGCAAATAAGCAAAATTGTCGAATTTTGACTGCAGATAACCCACAAATTTGTATTCAAAAACCATTTAATCCGCAATTTACTATTTTAAGCGCTTCATGGAACGACGGTGTCATTGATGCATATGCCTTCAAAACTGGTGACAGGCATAATGTTAACGTCAACGGTAAACGATATAGAAAAATTATTACAACCCTTTCGGAAATTACGTTAACTTTAAACTAACTTTCAGCTATCTATTCCGCAACTACTACTAACTGGCACTTGGATTTTTTTAATGTAATCAACTGACTATTTGAAAATTGCGATGTCCTAGGCAATTGTCTCATTGTGCATTACTTTCAGTTACTTAAAGTTGACTTTTTTAAATCACCTGGTAGTCAATAAATTAAAAAAAAAATTTTGGTGTTCGAACATGTATCACCACACGTTGTGTACTCGACACGCTACCACTCAGCCAAGGTACCATCTAAAATAACAACAGCAAAATGTTAATATAAATTTGAAATGATTTTCAAAGTAGCTGAGAATAAAGTTGTTGGCTCTCGTCAAATTCGATTACGTATTCAACTTCACAGAAAAAACTAATTTTCCATTTCAAACACAAAATTCTCTGAATCAAATACTAATTTTTTCAATTTAGGTCCTACAAAGAAATTTGTAAATTCAAATGCAAAATTTTGTAATAATTTGTTTGGGAAAAAACCTCGATTTTTTCAATCAAATGATTGTCTGATTCAACAAAAATTTTAAACTAATAACTGTTGTGTACAGTATGCAATTTCTATATTGGAACAGAAATGTTCTCTTTTTGTTAGAAGTTTTACTTTATATTAATTGTATCAACCAGAGTTTATGACGCCATATGGGTTTTTGTTTTGCGTAAAATAAAATTGGATCAAACTATTTACTGGAATAGTAAAAAATATTTACTGAATCAAAATTTTATTTCAAACAAACTTTTGTTTGGAAATTTTTTGGGAATAATTTTTTCTGTGTTAAGAATTAATTTTGGGTTTTTTCTGGATGACATTGCAGTTAGCTTTTAGTCGGTCTAAGAAAAGTTAGCTATAAGTTAACTGTCTTTATAGTTAACCACACAATCTCCGACAGGGAAGTTTTCTCGTATCCCAATTAGATGGCATTAGTGTTGGTGTCATGTGCTTCATCGCACTCTACAATGCAGCTAGTGCGCATTCAAGATAAAACTGAATGACGCTTTGCGTCTATAATCGTATATTTTTTTAAGAACTCTTTTTGACGAAACAAAATTATCTTGTAGTAAAAACATCACAAAGTTTTAATAAAAAAAAACCCCCCTTATAATTTTCACAACTCTTAAAGCAGATTTAAGTTGTAGTTCATAATATATTTAATTTATTGATATCATACTAAATTTCCGTTTACATTTGTCAACGCCTGTTGTCATTGACATTTTGTTTATTTTCAAAATTATGTCGACATAAAAGGAGCTAAATTTTTAAAAATGTTTTCGAAAAGAAAATACCATTTGATAAGACAGACACATTTATAAAATACATTTCATTAGACTGCACTTTCTCCAACATTCAAGCGACTAGTATCATGTATCGTCATACAAAATCGAAAACTTTATAGTTTATCAAAAATTCCAGATAAAGTTTTTAATTGATTATGATGCAAATAAAAATTTAATTACTCCTTAAAAATGTTTTTATATCACGTAAAAGTGCAAAAATTTATAATTTTATTTTTACATTATTTTCGCGATATTCTTCCTTTTAAATAATATGAGATATTATTTATTCAACACTTTGTATTACAATGTCAACACTATGTTTACCCATTGTAGCCAACAAACATTAAAATTAGTTTATTTTGGGTACAACGACAAAATCAGCACGGACAACAACCTGCCGGCTGGTTTCTTTGCTGTCGTCAAAAGAATCACTCTCATATAAACAGGGGTGTATTTCATCCTTGACATTTTGACCAGCAACATTTAATTGGCAGTATTTTATAAAATAAATAGGTATTTAAGTAACGATAGTAATAAAGCTACTAGCCAATAAATACTTAAAAATTTAAATTTTGTTTGCTTCTCCGATAAAAAAAATAAAGTAGACACTTACAGATTTTTTTATTTTAGCTGACGATATGTAGCAGAAGAATTTCTATTATCAGCATTTGGTTTCTTTTTTATTAGAAAGTGTAACTGCCATGTTATTTAATCTAAATCGGGCTTCTAGCTGTCTATAAATTTAGAGCAAAGTAATCCATAAGCAAATGTCAAAATTTCTTTTTTTTTATTATATTCATATTAAATTTATAATTGTATTAATTAATCATTGGTTTTGACTGGTGCATATTGGGAAAACATACTTTATTTTTTTCTCTTTATACTGAACTTATATATGCTTCTTTTATTATTTTCCGTCTATGTGACTAACAAAATATTTACCCACATTACAAAAAGCATAAGCCATTTTTTGTAGTTGTTCCATGTTGTTTCTCCTCATATTGTCAGTCACAGCACTGGTTAATTTGTAAACATTGTAAATTTGTCACTACTTTCTTTATTACTGCTTGATTTTATTTTTGTTTATTTATTAGTTGAGATACGAGCAAATAACGCAAAATACACAAAACACCCAAAAGAAAAGAAACGAATGCGAAATAAATAAACCTTGTTTGGTAGAAGCTTCTGAAAAAAAATTTAAATTTTCCCAGGAAAAAAAACATTTCCAAGTACATAACCAAAAAAAATTCAATCAGGAAGTAGAGGAAATTTGGAGCATCTTCTTCTTTTATTATTATTATTATTCACCGAATTGGAAGCGATGTTAAGAAATAAATGAACTGTAATGATATTTTTCTTTGGAAAAAAATGTAATGAATTCAGTGACCTGCACGAAGGGTTCCGTACGGACACCATATATGTAATTCAATGCGAACTTTAGCCTATATAAACGGCCATGTCACAGATTTTAATTCAGTTCGAAAACGGCTTTAGTTTGGCGATTTTATAATTTTTGGATTTTTTGGTTTTAACGTTTTTGAAAATTTCAATATTTTACATCTTACGGTTTCCAAGATATAGCAAATTGCCAAAATTACATAGTCAAAATTGCATTAACTGATGGACCTCCCTTTAATTTAATTTTTTTTTAAATTTTAGTGTTAATTGTTGTAGTCTATATAAAAATACACTAATTTTTCAAATTTCAAGTGTCAATATACGTACGTATGTACATACAATTGTATGTATATTACATGGGATTTTAACAATTTTCGTTGCTCGTTTTGGAACACCCTTTAATTTTTATCTGTCATGTATTTTGTTATTGCAGCGGCCAAGGTTTTCTACATACCCTGTCTAAATTTTAGGTCCGTAGCTCTTACGGTTCCTGAGAAAATACCGTGTGACGGACAGACGGACAGCGCAGCGAAAACAATAGGGTTTCTTTTCACCTTTGGTGTACGGAACCCTAAAAAGTATCCCAGTTTTGCAAGTCGTTTCTTTTTATGCGAATTGAAACTCAAAACATTATTAACATGTAAATTTCAGAAATAGTTTTCAAAAAAAGTAGATGACAACTGTTCACAAAATTCTTTACAAAAACCGATTTTTTTAAACCTAGCATAAAATATGAAAAAAAATCTCTCGCTTTTCTACTAATTCTGTGCATATTTTTAAGATAAATTCTTTGGAAGCTAAGAGTATGTACTTCCTTAAAAATTACTTCCGTACCAGAGAATGATAAAGGTATCGGAGTATTGGTCGTTAAAGCTTAACATAAAAACACGCTAATTCATACTCGTAATACGTATAACTTTAAACATGTTCATATATATTTCTTAAATTACGCAGCACAACGACTGCAACTAAAATTTATGGACTGTATAAATTACAAACATATGCATTAGTATAAAAATACGTTGATTATTAACCCGCTACACATGCGTAGAAACAGGGCTATTTTATTTACACACACACACGTAAAGAATGTTTTATAACAGCGAAAAAAAGAAATGAAAATGTACAATTATCGTCACTAAATCACCAAAAATAAAATAAATCGATGAAATTTCAAATAACTCACTAAAAATTAAAAAGTATGCCAAAAAACCAAATAATCACCCAAAACCTAAAAAAAGTAGCCAAGAAAACAGCACAAGTCCCAAAAACTAAATAATCGGTAAATTTAAAAAACCAAATGAAAAAAGTCGCCAAACCCTAAAAATCGCTTAAACAAAAAAAATCACTAAAAAGCGCTAAGATTACAAAACGCCAAAGCAACAAATTTCAAAAAAAAAAATTTTTTCATCAGGTAAGATTATAAAAGAAAAAAATCGTGTAGTATTACACTTGTAGTGTCCGTACACTTGCAGTGCGACTTAAAATTGCACTTTACTGAATTTATTTAAGGTTTTATCTGAAAAATAATTAAACAGATTTTTTTCTATTGCAACTAAACCTGAGAGAATCTTTATTTAAATTCTAAATAATTTTCCGCCGCCCCACATCAAATTTGGTCGATAAACATATCAGATTCGGTTGTTTGCCAGTGTTCTCTTAAATGCAGTATTTAATCAAGGGAGGGAAGAAAACTTTTTTATAATGCAAATATTAAATGTTTGTTTTGCAGTCATAATTTGTTTACAAATAAACAAACTTAAAATGTTATGGTTGTGAATAATATTTCATAATTAATAAATAATATTTGCACAATTTTAAAACAATTACAGTATATTTTCGGCAGTTATATATGTATGTACATATTTCTGCAAAAAAAATAATAATCTTGGCGCAACAATGACACAAACTATTTCCTTTGCCTCTTTGGAGTTAATGTTTACATATATGTATGTGTGTGCGCCTTAATTATGAAAGTGGTCTAAGTCATATATTTCTATGTTCGAGATATTTAGTAGATTACATATGAACAAATGAAAAAATTGTTTTATATTATGCAAGATTTTAATTAAGAATTGTTCTAGTCTTGATTAATATAAATATTTTTAATATAATATTTATAGGTTTGTTCAGTTACTGAAAATTATTACGAATTTGTAACAATTGTTACTGGAAAGTGTTCATTAACTCAAAAAGTTTGCAAGGAGAGAGCGTCAAAAGCAGTGATGCCAATTTAGCCATTTTCTGGCTAAATTTAGCCACTTTTCATCCCATTTAGGTGGAAGAATAGTGGGTAACAATAAGATTATAAATTGGGAACAATAAGATAATGTTATATGTTGTCGGGTGTAGTTGGTTGTTGATAATATCAGTCAAAGAAGGGTAATTTTTGTTTTACTCGAGTGAAAATAAAATATAAGTAAAAGTTTATGGAAGTTTAAAAAATATAAAATGAACAGAAAGTATAAACAAATAGTTCGCAAGGACTGAATTAGTAACCAAATAAATTTAAAGACTGAATATCATGCTATTCTGCAGAATGTACAAATGAATAAATGGTGTACTGCAAGTATTGCAATTTTGAACTTAATGCGCAGTTTCTTGATTACATGAAAAAGAGTTATTTAATTTATTACTTAAATTTATTGTTTTTATTTACTTTAAAAAAGTTTCCGATTTGCTTTAAAAAATAATATATGAAATACCATCTTGTTTTTGCTTAAAGTTCATGATTTTTGCATTCGATGGCGCTTAACCATTTTTTTTGTCTACATTTAGCCATTTTTGGTGAAGGAAATCTGACATCACTGATCAAAAGAGAGAAAAAAATTGAGAGACAATTTCCTACAAATTATTACTAGTAAAATGTTTACTTGCAAGAATTATCCAACAACCTGTTGTGTGTTTTGTTGTCAAATAAACTATTTAAAAAATATTTGAAAATTAAGGCATGTTTTCTTAAGTTATTGCTTTTCCTTCATGAAGCCACATAAATTCAATTTTACTGGCAAATAATTTTGTTTGTTTCTCATATATGAAAGTGGCATTCTTGTATTCGTTAATGCAATAAAATTAAATAAATTAAGTGAAGTGCGACTTTGACCCGCGCACGAAGGGTTCCGTACGGGCACGAGATATGTAATTCAATACGAACAATATAAACTATAGTTTAGGCATTTTTTTTCGTTTTTGGGTTTTTTTAGTTTGGGGTTTTTTGAATTTATTGGCGCTTTCTGAGTTTTGGAACTTTTTTCACGTTTTGCGATTTTTTTTGGTTTTTAAAGTTTTTTTAATTTTGGCAATTTTTATTATTTTGGCGTTTTTTTATTTTAGCGATTCTTTTATTTTGGCGATTTTTTTTTTAATTTTGGCGATTTTTCATATAAGTGATTTTTTTTGGTTTTGGCGATTTTTTTAGTTTTGTCACTTTTTTTCGTTTTGATTTTTTGCGTTTATTTTAAATTTAGGCGATTTTTTTCGTTTTGACGATTTTTTTTAAATTTGGCCGTTATTTTTTAATTTTGGCGATTTTTTTTCATTTTGGCGATTTTTTTTCACATAAACAATTATTTTGGTTTTGGCGCATTTTTCGCGTTTTGGCGATTTTTTTCGGTTTTTGGCGTTTTTTTCATATTGGCTATTTTTTTTTTTCATTTAAACGATTTTTTTGAATTTGGCGATTTATTTTAGTGCTAGAATTTTTTTTTTTAATTTTGTTGATTTTTTTCGATTTGGGGATTTTTTCAGGTTTTGGCGATTTTTTTCGGTTTGCCGATTTTATAATTTTCGGATTTTTTAGTTTTACCGTTTTTGAAAATTTCAAGAGTTTACCTCTTACGGTCTCCAAGATATAGCATAGTTGTCAAAATTACATAGTCAAAATTGCATTAACTGATGGACCACCCTTTAATTTAAATTTTTTAATATTTTAATGTTTATTGTTGTAGTCTATATAAAAATACACTAATTTTACAAATTTCAAGTGTCAATATGCATATGTACATACAATTGTATGTATATTACATGAGAGTTTAACATTTTTCGTCGCTCGTTTTGGAGCACCCTTTAATTTCTAATTATCATGTATTTGCTGTTGTAGTGGCCAAGGTTCTACACACTCTGTCTAAATTTCAGGTCCGTAGCTCTTACGGTTCCTGAGAAAATACCGTGTGACGGACAGACGAAAAGCGTAGCGAAAACAATAGGGTTCCTTTTTTCACCTTGGGTGTACGGAACCCTAAAAAATATGAAAAATGCATAAAAATGGTAATTCATATGAAATACCATATGAAATATCAATTTCTTAAAAAAAATTGCAATTTAAATTATCAAACAAAATACACCAGATAAAGTACAATTGTATCATGATTTCCATCCATGGTTCTGATTTCAATACAATTTTCTTGCAAGTTTTTACAAGTAAAGTGTTCATTTAATTTTTCATATTTGGAAGAGTAATTTTGTAAAGTTCTGCCTTACTCTCTTGTTGCTAGTTTCTGCTGGCAAAGTAAATGAACAGACCTTATATTAAATATTAATTGAAGGTTTTTAAAGATTAATTTGATATATTGAAGCAAAAAATGCATATGACTTAGCCCACTTTCATAATTAAGGGCACATATGTACATATGTACATATATGGCACAATGATTGACAATATATATTTTTAATTAAATTAATTATGGTTAAAGTAGAATTTATTTCCAATAGGAAGAAGCAGGTTATAAAGGTTATTAATTTTTTGTTTAAAAAAAAGTCGGCCACAAAAGCATTAATTTTTTTATGAATAAAAATCAATAAAGCAGAGAAAGTAAACAGATAATAATAAACGCCATAGAGTAATAAATTATAACATTTTATAAAATAAACAAATCGACGTTTTATTCTTTAAGAAAAATATTATTGAAGAGAGAGTTAAAAATTGTATATGCAACAAGTATCGTTTGCGTAACAACAATATGAATATGTCAATCTTATCTGCACAAAACGGGACAGTGCAGTCATCTAGGGACTGTGTAACTTTTCATGTTAAAACTGCATCATCACACTACACAACACACCACAGTGCTGAGTGAGAAAGGTTAAATCTTGACAAAACCATAAAGTCTGACGGTCTTATTTCGTTTAAAATGTATTGAAGTATTGCAAACTAGAGTTGCCAGCAGAATTTTTATATGTATTATCCCATTCTTTTTGGTGAGATTGCTGCTTTAAAATAGAACAAATTTGTTTGCAATGAATTTTATTTTAAGCTTGTACTTCTCTCAATACACAAATACCATTTGAAGTCAAATGCCAGGCTTTTTACTCTGCATGGAGAGCATTTAAAAGAAAATTTAACTTTACTTATGCCATATAGATAGATAGTAACCCCATTTTTCAAATTACAAGCATTGAGTCATACTACACTTTGTACTTTTTGCTTTTTTGACAGAGGACTGTACGATGCGGAATAGCATAGAACATGTGATATGGATTGACAATAATTGTTGCTGTGCCGGGCAAGTTTACTTTTAGGTTCGGCTAATTAATGCTTGTACTATTAGCATAGAGGATATACAGAGATGTCACGAGACGAAAGATAATTTGCGTCTTCTTTAAATGTTCTTGTGATGTGGAATTTTTTAGCGTATGTATTTTAATTTTATACATTGTAACCTCAATCGCTGTGGGATTATTGTAAATAAATGGTCAAAATTAATATTTTTGAATGAAAATTATTCAAATGAAATCTGTAATCATTTTAAAACAACATATTTAGTTAACTTTTTTAATAATAATCGCATTCTATTTTTAGGGTTCCGTACACCAAAGGTGAAAAAAGGAACCCTATTGTTTTCGCTACGCTGTCCGTCTGTCCGTCACAAAAACCGAAAAACCCCAAAAACGAAAAAAAAGCCAAAACTATCGTTTATATTGTTCGTATTAAATAACATATCTCGTGCCCATACGGAACCCTTCGTGCGCGAGTCAAAGTCGCACTTCACTGAATTTTTTAATTCAATACAACAAATTCTTTTATTTAATTTTTTGTAAAATTCTTTCCTTTTTTTAAAGGGACGCAACACTTACAAAATTAATGCCTGCTGGAAAGCGATAGTGATAGGGAAGATAGTTGTTGAAGAAAGAGATAGAGAAAAGCTTAATTTATTTACAACTCTGCTTTTCGCAATTTTTTTTTAATAATGCAGTGTTGCAACACCTTTGGTGTCAATGAGGCGTATTAAATATTTCGAAACTGTGTTTAGTACCCATTTTATTGATTATTTTACTGCACCGATGATTCTTCTACACAATACCGACGAAGGAAAGAGCTCTGATCATCAGGGAATATTAAACCAAAAATTTCTTAAAACTATAGGTATTCCATTTAAACAAATGAGAAGTTCAACTAATATAAAAGTTGAAACAGGAGCCCTATAATGAACATATTTTTAATTTTTATTACTTTACCATTGCTACATTGGCTGGCATTTTTTTGTTCAGCTCAAATTGTAGTTGTAAGAAGTATGTAAAGAAAATAAATGTAAAAAACTACAACAGCTGTTCATTCAATAGACTTCAACAAGCAAATTTTTGAGAAATTCTAACTAGTTGTTTTTGTTGAAAAAGTACTAGTGACGCAGGCATAAGGCACTGGTCACTAAAACTACACCGGCTTCAGCGGATGCTAATCCTAATGTAACATCAAAGCGACCTACTTGTTCGGTTTTGTATAGCAGAATCATCAGCAAAGTAAAATAACAAATAAAAAGGCTACTAAGCACAGTTTCAAAATTTAATGCGTCTCATTGACACCAGAGGCACTGCAAAGCTGCATGATTAAAACGTTAAAAAAAATTAGAGTTGTAAAAAATAATGAAGCTTTCTTCTATCCCTTCCTTCAATAGCTGTCTTCTCTATCAATAGCCCTTCCCTATCATCCTCTCTGACTATCTTCTCTTGAACTCACAGGTAGCACAAATGAGTCATTGTTTTGGACCCAAGTGAGCTGGACTCTAAATTTCACCTGAATATCTGAATGTTAGAAAAATTAGATAAACAACTTATAAAATATTACTTACACGATAGATATCGGTAAACTAAAGGATATCTATAGGTAGAAATAACGGGCATAAAGAACTCTTTAATTTTTTTTTAATCCGGTATAAAATGGTCGCAGTCGAAGTCGAAATAGGACACCCGTAAGTGAATGCAAAGATTTACTACTATAACGCCCCTTTTAACAATGTATGATTAAGAGTTAACGTGAACTTTAACTGCAAGGTCTTCCTACAAAACTTGCCGTTAAAGTCCTTGTTAGCTTTTATTTGTACGTTATGAAAAGGGCCGTCTGTCTATACCATAATAAAGCCAACAGCCAACTGACAACAAAGTTGCCAGTTTAATACTCTTACGGCCATTTTTACAACTCAAAGTTAGTTTAAAGTAGGATTTTATCGGAAGTATAAAAGGTTTTCCATCAATACGATTTTAGTTTAACCTAAAGTGAGCGGTAGGTTAAAGGCAAATGTATCCTTCCTGGAAATTTGAATTAAATTTATAATAATGAATAGCGTTTTATACGTCCCATTGTATCAGTTGTTGTAGGAAAGTTCAAGTGCTGACGGCATAGTCACTGGTCACTGAACTATATCTTCTTCAGCAGATGGTAATCCCAATATAATATAAGAGCGCCAATAAAGTGGCTACTAAGCACAGCTTCAAAAAAAAATTAATACGCCTAATATGACACTAGAAGGCGCTGCAACACTCCATGATTAAAAAAAACGTGCAAAAAGCAGAATTGTAAAAGAATGAAGCTTTCTTCTATCTCTTCCTTCACCACCTGTCTTCTATTACTATCCCTTTCATAAAGAAGGTATCACCTAGTAATAGTATTGGCCATTAATTGCCTGAGTATTACTTCTCTTTAAAACAAACAAACAAAAAATATCAGCCATAAAAATAACAGCTGAGTGGAAATACTTACTATAGGATACATATGTATGTAATGGATATAACCCAATCTGAACTTATAGCAACACGCCGGATGTCTCTGAACGAGATAACAAAACATTCAGACATGGAGCTACTACTGTATTTCAGGCCATACAAATTTGTCCAGAAATTTTTTTGTGAATGAACAAGCAAAGTCCAGAATAAATATGGCAATCCTTATTGAGACATACTGAAGGTATTAAAGGAATATATAAGAAATATTTAGAGAAAAAAAAACAATCCTTAGAATAAAAATGTAAAAACAAATAAAATTGTCGCATTAATTTTTTTCACTGTCCTCATCAGCCATAATTCTCGATTATTGTTGTTGGTGTAGTTGTATATTAAATAAACAAGTCATATGAATTGTGTGGATTATACGACACCCCATGGTTTTATCGATGATGATTCCGATGATCTTTTGCAGCACAAAGGCAAAAAAAAAATCATAAAGATACAATAACTTTTATTTTATTTTTTCATTATCATCATCATCAATGGCATAAGAAACATATAAACTCCACCAAAAGATCCTCCTCGTTTAAAATATAAAAAGTTAGCATTCTGTTTACAAAAAATTAAAAAAATGCACTGAAAATAGTCACAGATAAAATGCGTTTATTTTCAATTTGTATATTTGTTCAAGTATTTATTATAAGCATTTGCAAGGGATTCTCTTTTATTCTTATTATTCTGTCATTTTTCAATGTTAAAATTTATTTTTGATACTTTTTATACTCTTTACGAGTATGTTTGCCAATTGTGCTTGGTATTATTTTGACCTTTTGTGTCATAGGAAATCTTATGGTTTAATGATTAAAAGAAAAAAGAAAAATGTCTTATACTGGTGACAATAATATAAGTTTTATGAGAAGTCAGTGTGAACAATAAAACTATTTACTTACTTTAAAGAATTTGAATTTGAACCATTGAGAACTGAAAAGAAATAATAAAAAGAAAAATTATTTGTAGCCATGATAAACGTAAGAACATTATGCTTAATTGCATTATGTTATAAAATTATGCTATTTATCTTATTAAAATAGTGAAAGGATGGGAAAATTATAGGCAATGAAATTTTTCAACTGAAATACATATATGTATATGTACATATATATCAAATAGGAGAAGAAATATTAGGAATTTTAGCTAAAATAGCTTGCTGATTCTACGAGTTAATTCCCATCGAAAAATAATAAAAATAAGATTTATTATTTTGGGCAAGCAGTGCCCAAAGTGCCCAAAGTGTTTGCCACACACTGACATGTGGTTGGTAAACTCTCTCGCCGCGCATGCTCAGTTGCTCGAAGCAGAGTTGTCTGATTTGTGCCCGACCTATTTCGTCATATTTATTTTAAAAACCGCCAAAATCAATTTCATGTAGTTTTCTTCAATATAATATATGTATATTTAATAACACATTTGTTTTTATATATAGTGCTATATTTAATATAAATTTTTATAAAATAGTCTTATAATAATTAAGCAAAAAATCACCAAAAGTAGAAATAACATTCGCCAAATTCCTGTAAATTTTCAAATTCAAAAAGCATTTATTACTATAATTAATATAAGAAAAGCCATCAGAATCAGTCTTGATTTTTTGCAGGCGAGATTTAGTATGGACTCTAGCCCTTCATTTAAATAATTTTCCAGGATTAAAAATTTGTGAAGTTTGTTAAAAAAAAACCAGCCATAAATGTCAACAAGAAATGTATTTATTCCCAAAAAATATCGACATGTCGCCAAATCAAAAACTTTTGCGCCTAACAAGCTGAAAAATGGTCACAACCCTGCGCTGGAAGACCTTACAACAGAAATCTCCCAGCTAGAATACAAAAACAGTTTATACTGCAGCAGCTGGCATACAGGCCACCCCAAGCGTTTCAAGAAGAAATTTATTTGCTCAGATGAGCTTCAATAAGTTGGCTGGCAATGCTCCCCAAAAGTTTTGAATTTTTTTCTCATTAAAGTTCAAATCACAAGTACGTTAAACCTCGCGGCTTGCCGGAGGGTTTTACGAATGCTGGAAGAGGACGAAACCGTCGTCAACCATATCTTTATATCGAATAGGAAATAAGTTCCCAAAGAATTTGCTTCTGTTTGCCAAATTTGAGATATTAATTCTGTGGCTTTTTCCAACTTCAACGTTTGCAACGGAATTACAGTGTTTGAAAAACTGCCAGCAAATCAGCAAGAGCACTAAGAAACTGCTTTTGCTGTGCTGCGAAGTTTATTTATTTTTTAAACTTTTTGCAGTGTGCTGTGCTGCGCACATGTCTACTGCTAACTCACAGCACAGCTACATTTCGCGTTAATGATAACTGTTCTGTTGCTTTAACTTCGAAATTTCAAACAGTTCAGTCAAAGTTTCAAAAGTTCCTGGTACTTTTTATGCTATAACTGCCGTAAATCGTTTGTTTGTTGTTTTTGTACTAAATTGTTTATGAAGTTCAACCTAGCTAAAACAAATCGACTGCAAAACCAACAGTCAAATTTTGTGCGATGTTGCTGTTGCTTTGACTTCAGCTGCAAAGATCTTCACAGCACAGCAACAGTTAAGTAAAATTTTTTTCGTTTAACAGCACAGTCGTCAGTCTTTCGTTCTTTTTTTTTGTTTTTTGCTTTCGTTTTGCTATCGGTTTTGAAACTTGTGAAATAAAAAAATGGAAGCACTTTGAAACGCCTGAATTACATAACTTTAAGCATCAGAATGTCGCAAGCTCAAGCCAGTACATGTATCTTCTTGGATAAAATTCCGAAGGTGGTCCTTGTTTACTCGAAAGCCCAAAAAAAGGTGATACGCGATGCTACGTTGGCTGAGGAAAAGAAACAAAGTGCTGCAGCTGGAATGCGTGCTTTAGAAAATTTATCGAAATCCACAGGGAAAGCATAAACTTTCTTTTTAACGTATTTCGTTAACTTTATTTAAATTAAAGTTTTTAAAGATAATTGCCCAGATAAAAAAGTGCAAAATTAAAAATGTCCCCAAATTTAGGGGTTTTTTTAATGTTTCAAAACTTTCGACTGAAAATTCATATTGAAAGCAGCAATAAAATATGAAAGTTTTCTCTGTTTTCCATGTATGTAAATTGTAAGTCGAAATTGTTTTTTCGATATATTGAAACAGCTACTTAAATATTTAATTCCTTGAAATTATTTTGCAATTAAATTAATTTTATTTTAAGTTGTTCCACTTATAATTAAATTCTTTTTAAAATTTAAACTTTTAATTTCACGATATTATTTTGCAATAAAATTAACTTTGACTTATAAAAATAACTTTAAATGGTTCCACTTATTATTATAAAAAAAATAATAATTTGATATTCCCTGAAAAATATCTTAAAGGTATTAATAAGTAATTAAAGTACATTGACGTTGTAATATTTATGAGTCTCTTTTATTATTTTTAGTTACGATTTTTTTTTTGTTTGTTTCGTTACAAGTTTTAATTCAATGTGAGTTGGTTTTATATTTAATATGCAGACATCTGCCATCAACTTTAAGTTAAATGCAATCGTAAAAATATTAATTCGAATATTAATTCTTAATTATTGGGCCATAAAATAAAAATTAAATGTGTTAAGCCACCGAATAAACTCATTTACATATTTATTAACAAAGAATATATACAGCACAGATAATATACGCGTTTATAGTTAAACATACATACACACATATGTATGTATATATGTATGTATGCATAAAACAACAATAATAATTAAGTTTAATTAATTTGTTAATAAAAACAAAAGTTGCGAAGGATGTTGTTAACTAAATATAAAAATCCATAAAGATTTCGCTGAAGTATGTGAAGAAAGCTTGTGTGTGCATAAGATTCGTGCCGTATAAATTTTCATATAAAATATTATTTCTGATAATTTTTAAATATATGAACATATTTTCATAATATAAAAGTCACTTTTTTTAATTATGTTAAAATTATTCTTGCATTGCGCAGCATGGAATTTTTATTGAATTTCATAACTATTTAAATAAAAATATATGCCTGTAGAGATTAAGCAAAAATGCACATATTTTCACTTGTCAATACAAAAGATAGAGAAATAAATTAGATTAAAAAAAAATTAAATATAAAAAAGTTTCGTCGATTCAAGTTGCTAAAGTTTTTCAATGTCCCTTCCTCTCTAGCTCTGCAAACAGAATGGATTTCATACAACAAATTTCTTGAAAAATATCATAATGTGAGGTCGATATTTAAACACTTGACCATCGGAATTTGGTAAACAGTATATTAATATACGATTACATTACGAGAACTTGAATTGGTACAGGGTTGAAGGACACCAGGTTAGAGCTATGCTGCTTAGCTACATATATGAAACAAATTTCATGTGTTAAACAACAATGCAATAATATTATATTATATCTGTGGCAAAAAAGAAAAACTGCTTAAGTCGAGATACATAAATTTCAAGTTAATCGCATTCCTGTAATCTTCATATTTCAAAGTACCTCTGAGAAAAATTTTAATTATTTTGTACTATTTTTCAGGAAGTTACAGCGCATTTGGAACTTATCTTTTTCGACTTATAATCTCATAAATAATTTAACTTATACTTTGGTATATTTCAAAGTAAATTAATTAATTACACAGTGAAGAACAATGTTTTCCTTAAGAAAATAAAAATAAAAACCCGAGCTTCCCAATTTTACTTCAAAATAAGTAAATTTGGGAAAATCGACTTGTAAGTTTAAAAAAGTGCTCTCCTGCAAAACAGCAAAATATGACTTAAGCACTTTTTCTTTATTGCCACAGATATGATTATGTCAAATTCATCGCAATTATTACAAACCGTTTCCATTTATTTTCCATTATTTTTATCCAGCTGCGTGCGTTTGAATTAACGTATTGTTTGTGCTCATGTCTAAAAACAATAAAAAAAAAACAAATTGAGGAATCGTTCTCATTGTTTTGCTTTGTTTTTGTTCCACTCGTACTTTTGTTTTATGTACAAAGAAATCAAAATAAAAATAAATTGAGGGTGGCTTTGGCTGAAGTAGTTATCACGTTGACTACAAAACCGAAGGTCTTGGGCTCGAGCCCGGTTCTGAAAAACATTAAATAACAACACCACGCATTTTTCTCATATGCATTAGTGTACCTTGGTATCAGTTTTTATAGGAAAGTTCAAGTGGTGAAGGCATAGACACTGGTCACTTAACTACTCCGGCTTCAGCCGATAGTAATTCAATTCAGAAGAATCATCAGCGAAGTAAAATAACCAATAAACTGGCCATTAAACACAGCTTTAGAAATTTAATAGGACTCACTGACACAAGAGGCGCCTAAACACTGCATTATTAAATAAAAAAACGTGCAAAAAGCAGAGTTGTAAAAGAATGCCTGAGTGATACTTCTCTACACAAAATAAATAAACAATTATAACTGTAGACAATGCATGTCGATTATGCTCCTGTGTCTGGCATAAAGAGCATAAGCTCTGAAATTCTTCAACTTTTATGATTTTTTTTTAAATACGGATTTAGAAATTTAATACGTCCCACTGACACCAGAGGTGCTGCAACACTGTATTGTTAAACAAAAAACGTGCAAAAAGCAAAGTTGAAAATAATGAAGCTCTCTCTCTCTCTCTCTCTCTCTCCCTTTCGTAAAGAAGTTAATATCTAGTAATAGTTGCAGATATTCATTACATGAGTGTTATTTGTGTACAAAAAATTTTACTAGATAATACGTGTCGATTATGCTTTTGTATCTGGCATAAAGAGCATAGCTCTAAAATTGCTCAAGATTTATGAATTTTTTTAAATTTTCGTATAACTTTTTAAGAATTATAGAAAATGTTTACGTTCGCTACCACTTTGTGGATGAGCTTAACGATTCGATGTTTTTTTTAAGAATATGCATCGAAATTTTTTTTAAAGGAATTTTTTTAAAAATAATTTTTTTATATAAAATAGACTTAAAATTTCCACCACAATTTTACCCCTATAAGTGTTTCGTTTGATTTCCCAGAAACAGTTCTCATTCGTTGACGATGATGATGATGATGATGAAACTCTTTGAACTAAATTTCCAATTTATTTAATTTTTTTAATTGTTTATTATCTTTTTCTTAAAAAAGACTCTCTGAATCATTCATACAATTCATTTTACAATTTCTAAAGTCAGCCAAGTAAATATGTATGCATGTACGAGTGCAATTTGTGTGTATATATAACTTTATGCAAATTAAATTAAAACAAAACTCTGCAAACCATTTGCATAAACTTTATGTATACAAGAGCAAAATAGCTTATGCGTGAAAATAAGAAAATAAAACAGATGGACAGACATATTACGAGTAACATACAAATAACAAAGTCAGCACAAGCAAAAAAAAGAAAATTAGAGATAAACGATTTACTACAAAGAGCATTGTGTCATTTTCTGATGCACTATTTTCGACTCAAGTAAAAATAGACTCTAATTCTTTTGAATGGTATTTACAGAAAACAGAAAACGAAATACTCATGCTTTTATGTACGAAAATATTCGGCGGCTAGAAATAATTGCAAAAGCAAATAATATAATTGGCAGTATTCTTTGCATACATCCACAACATGCAAAAACAAAATGTGCTAAACTATTTTAAAAAGATAATCACTCATTTTGTCTAAGGCAGCATAAAAGTGCATAGTCAAATACAAATACTGATATTTTTTTCATAATGCAAATAATAGGATCCTTATCTGAAAGATCTGTTCACATAATTATTAAGTTTTATTCTCGTTGCAGCGCCGCTAATTATAAAAAAAATATGTTTTAGTGTATTCGTGAGAGGTATTTTGTTTGTGTTTGTATTTGTAGTATTTGTAAAGACCCAAGCACACAACGGCAAAACGAATTAGGTTATAAATTAAGGATAGTAGATTTAAGCTTTCATTGCATAAAGAGTTTAAAAAAAAACTTGGAGTACGATGAATCAAATCAATTCACATATTCCATTTGCATTAAAAAAAATATATATATAGAGCTGCAGTTTGCATCACACACTGTGGAGCAAACACAAAAACGCTGTTGTTGAAGGGTTGTCAGCCTTCAAAAGCAGCATGTTGTTCCGTTCTACGAGTGTCTATCATAATAATTTGCAATTTGTTTTTAGTGCAAACTGTGCCTTAAAAATTACAACATATAATTTTATAATCGAATCATAATCATCCTTATCGGGAATAAAAGTTCAGGTGAAATGTGTTTCCTCTCCCTTAAATTATGATTTATGGGATAATTTAAAAATAAATACTTAAAAATAATATTAGTGCGCTAACAAATGTTCAACATAATCAAAGAAAGTTCTTTTTGCGAAATGTAGTGTAGTTTTACAAAATTATACAATTTTTTTAAAATTGCTATTAATTTAAAATTGATATTAATTCAAATATCCCATGTCTATATAAAAAGAACATACATATGTTAGTTTTATTCATATTTTAGACAAACGCAGCCAACAAATCAGTTATGAGGAAACAAAAGCGACAAATAAGTATATGCGCTTTAAAGCAATAGCCCACTAATTTATATTTGACTACCTCAACTTTTACACACTTAATCAGCAGAGATTAACTTATTTCTCAACACTTTGCTCTTTGTTGGAGACGGCAATGATGAAGATGATTGTGCTGATGATTACGCGTCAGCATCTGCATGTGAAGATGTACAAGGAGGATTACTGGCGATAAGTATTTGTGGCCACATTATAAGGCTCCTAATACTTTTTCAACATTTTAATTTATTTTTTTTTTCTTCAAAAAATTCAAAAGTTTTTACCCCATCAGTTAATTTATCATTTTCAAAAGCTAAATGTTTTCATGTTATAGCGTTTCTATTGATTTAAATTTAGTCTGCAGTAACAGCGCACAGTTGGAGTAAAATAACAACACTAATGAATTCTTTATTAAAACTTTCAACAAAAAAATCTAACATTCCAGCAATTCCATCAACGGCAACTAGTAAAATTGTGAGTGCAGCTGAAGCTTATTTTTCCCTTTAAAAATGTTGAATTTTCAAATAAAACTATCAACAAAATCAAGGCACTTAGCTGACGAACGTGTCATTAGTGTCCAAATTGTTTCAAAGCAGACAAAATATGACAACAGGCCAGAAAGTAATTTTCAATTTCTTCATCCATCCTCTTGTTGTATTATTGCGTTTCGCATGTCTAAGTGAAATATATTTTAGAAGATTTTATTGAGATTTGAGAAAAATAAATACACGCGTTTATTGAATCTTATTTGTTAAAATGTTATGTCAAAACTATTTATTCGTTGTTAAGTAAAGGCGGCGGTTTTAAAACAATTTATGCTTTTTTTGTTTGTAATCATTCAAACATAAATTCACATGCTGCTGATGACGGAGCTCTATAGTGTTTAAAAAATAAAATAAAGTACACAAATGAAGTATTTAGAAGACAAAAATGGAAAGAAAGAAACTTGTGTGTTTATTTATAAATAAATGAAGAAAACATAAAACGGAAGCTGTTGTATAGACTACTACTAATAATTTAATTTTATATATGTACATATCTATATATAAATATTTCTTCATTCCCCGCTGCTGCTTGTGACCATAAGTAAATGTCTTGTGATTTGCGGTTGACACCAAGATCTTTTATTGTGTCTAAATATTTTAACATTTCAGTTGTCTAAGATTCAGCAACACTCAACATGCATTAAAATTTTAATACTTGAAATGTTATTTCATGATTTTCTTAAGAGATCTCTTTTTTAGGGTTCCGTACACCAAGGTAAAAAAGGAACCTTATTGTTTTCGCTACGCTGTCCGTCTGTCCGACTCACACGGTATTTCCTCACGAACCGTAAGAGATACGGACCTGAAATTTGGACAGAGTATGTAGAACCTTGGCCGCTACAACAACAAATACATGAGCAACGAAAAATTTTTAAATCCCATGTAATATACATATAATTGTATGTATGTACATACGTATATTGACACTTGAAATATGTAAAATTAGTGTATTTTTATATAGACTACAACAATTAACACTAAAATTTCAAAAACCTTAAATTAAAGGGTGGTCCATCAGTTAATGCAATTTTGACTATGTAATTTTGACAACATGCTATATCTTGGAAACCGTAAGAGGTAAACTCTTGAAATTTTCAAAAACGGTAAAACAAAAAAATCTGAAAATTATAAAATCGCCAAACCAAAAAATAAATCGCCAAAAATTCAAAAAAATCGCCAAAACGTAAAAAATCGCCAAAATTAAAAAAAATTCTAACACTAAAATAAGTCACAAAATTCGAAAAAATCGTCCAAATGAAAAAATCGCCAAAATGAAAAATGCGCCAAAAACCGAAAAATATCGCCACACGCGAAAAAGGTTCCAGTAACAAAATAATTGTTAATATGAAAAAAGCGCCAAAATGAAAAAAAATCGCCAAAATTAAAAAAAAATCGCCAAATTGAAAAATTGCCAAAAACCGAAAGAAAAGCGCAAAAATGAAAAAATCGCCAAAATTAAAAAAAAATCGCCAAAATGAAAAAAAATCGCCAAATTGAAAAATCGCCAAAATGAAAAATAAGTGTCAAAACTAAAAAAAAGCGCCTAAATAAATAAAGTGGCCAAAATAAAGAAACTCCAAACACAGAAAATCACCACAAATTAAAAAAAAATCGACAAAACAAAAAAATCGCAAGAAGATAAAAAAACGCCAAAAACCGAAAAAAACGCATAAACGAGAAAAAAAATTTCAAAACTAAAAAAATGGCCAAAATTGAAAAAAAATCCAAAAACCGAAAAAATCACCAAAAAAATAAAAAATCGCCAATATTGAAAAAAACATCAAAAACGAAAAAAAAATGCCAAAACTATATTTTATATAGGCTACTAAAGTTCGCATTGAATTACATATCTCGTGTCCGTACGGAACCCTTCGTGTGCGGGTCAAAGTCGCACTTTACTGAATTTATTGTTAATTTGGTATTTTCGTTTTGGCACAATTACACATAATTAATTGTGTTTAGATTTTAGAATACTTTTATATGGTTAATATTTATTTTTTTTCTTGGTTCTTTGCTTTATCTTTAATATAAAAACTTTATAAAAAAAACTACACCATCATCTTTTTTTCTAAATGCAGTTAGTTGGTGGAAGTTATAAATTAATTTAATTAAATCATTGATTAAATCAATTATTTTCTTGCTCAAAAGAAAAAGGCAGCATATTAGGTCCTTTGCTGTTCTTAATCTTTATAAATGACATTGGAAACTCTATTATAGGTTCTCGATTTTTACTATATGCTGATGACCTCAAAATTTTTAAGGAAATAAGTTCTGATAATAATGCCATTATACTACAGAATGCATTAATGG
Source organism: Tachina fera (assembly GCA_905220375.1). Lineage (NCBI taxonomy): Eukaryota > Metazoa > Arthropoda > Insecta > Diptera > Tachinidae > Tachina > Tachina fera. Next base: position 40,128,458 of record LR999965.1, on the reverse strand, counting down.
TATATCTTCTTAGTGCGATATTAATAATTTATCTTGAAATATAAATAAGTGTTACCAAATGACTTTTCATAAGCCTAATATTAGTAACTGTAAGTTCTACTAATACAAAGGTTTTGATAAGAATTTAAAAAGTGTTTAGCAAATGTTGGATCTTGGTGTTGTTCTGGACTCGGAGCTAAATTTTAATGCCGACCTGGACTATATAGTACCTAAAGCCTATTCTGCATGTTCTTTCATAAGAAGAAACTGTAAAGACTTTTTAGATCGTATAACTTTGAGAACTCTATATATAATGCTTTTATGCGCTCTAAGTTAGAATATTGTTTCTTTATTAAGAACTTCATTTACCGTGTCCATACGGACAGAATTGAAAGAATTCAAAAGAAATTTGTAAAATTTGCTCTTTATAACAATCGTATTCTCTTGTCGTCTACCTCATATTATGCTCGTTGCTTGCTTTTAGGCCTAAAGCCTCTTTATTTAAGAAGAACTATTAATTCAGTTTTGGTAATCTATAATTTGATTAATGGCGTCATAGATTGTGAATACTTGTTAAATTTGATTAATTTTTGTAGACCTTTCAGAACCCTTAGATACAATAATTTATTTTATATCTCGACACATGTTACTAATTATGCTATGCGTGAGCCTATGTTACGTGCTTTGTCTACTTAAAATAATATAAATAATATTCCTATATTTATTATTTGAACGGGCTAATGTTCGTATCGCTTTTTTAAGCCAAATTACATGTTTATAATTATTAATGAACAAATAACATCAAAGTTAGTTGTAAATATTCTGACAACACATAGTTGAACGGAACAGCCAGGCGTTTTCGAAGGCCACTAAACCTTCATCATCAGCGTTCTTCTGTGTTGGTCCACTGTGTGTGGTGTCAGTTGATGTAGATTTCTTATCCTTCCTTATATACGAAACTTTCTTGCAAATGGAATATGTGAATTGTTTTGATTCACCGTATTTCAATTTGCTAAAAACGTGTTTTGTAATGAAAACCCAAATTTACCATCTCTAATTTAGAACAGACTTACCATTGTCGTTTATTCTTTACTAATTATGCACATGTTTGCTTATTTTTGTTCTACTTAAGACAAACTTTTTTGGTTTGTTACTATTAAGTATATTTATTTAATTTTTGCCATAATGTTGTTAGTATAAATTTTTCGCTGTCTGCGAATAATTTTAGAATGTTATTAGAAAATAAGGAATTATTAAATGTATTTTTAAATTTAAAAATTTATTGATTAGCCTGTAAGGATATTTTAGTCCATTGGCAAAAATAAATAAATAAATTTCAATTAGCAGATTGATATCCTAATTTCAGTAGTAAATGAGGGTAAAAATTTTGTCAAGTAGTAGGTTGCCTAGAAATCAGATGATACCCCGACTATAACATATTTATATACATAATGCATTAGTAGATTGTAGTCATAGTTATTGTACCAAACAAGAGTTTCATCAAAATATTGCTCTCAATACTTTTGATGGTCGAAATATTTGTATAGGAGCTTGGGCATTTTTCACATTTATATGAAATATAGTGATACAAAGAATCAATAGAAAAAATTAAACCCAAATATTTTAAAATTTGTTGAGAGTAGGAAAGAGGATTTGGTTTTTTTTTAAATTGATTTATTAAAAGCAAATAAATTAATTTACAACATTGTGGGCATTATGTTATGCATTTATTGCATTTCTAGCTCCCACTGTGACTATAATTATGATAGTTTGTATTTAAACATTTATATTATGTCAACAGTAAGAAAAACAAACATTTGTTAAATTTATTTAAAAACTTTTGTCTCAATGTGTTGTAAAGAAAAAAATAAACAGTAAAAAATAAAAAAAATAATTATAAATTAATTTACTGTTTCAAATATATCGACTCTTAGCCTGAAATAATACCTTAACGATGGAAGAACAATGTTGAATCTAATTCCGAATATCGCGTTTTATTTCGACTGCCAAATTTTCGACCTAAATTAAAGCCTACACAGAAAAAAAATTTTCTACAATAAACACGTTTAATTTAAAAAAAAAATCAATTAAAAATTTTATTTAGTCAATTAAACTTTTAGTTAAATTAAATTTTTAGACAAAAATTTAATTGACTCAATTAAATGTTTAATTGATTCTTGGGATTTTTTTTTAATTAAACGTGTTTATAGCAGGAACATTTTTTTCTGTTTAGATGTACCATATCATAGTACCATAGACATAACCATAAACATGTTTTCTGCAGTTGATTATTATTGTATGAATATGTATAAGCAGTTAATATTTATTGGCGTACGTTGCTATTGATTTATTTAATAGACACAATTTACTTACTTGAAAAATAAAAGAATATCAAACTAAATTTTAAGTTAAGTTGTTGTAGTTATGGAAGGAAAGTGATGGTTATGATTATGGTCCTCAAGTTTTGTTCGAACAGCTGTTTTATGTGGTTATGTTTATAATATATGCAATGAAAGCTTAAAGCTGAAATTAGACGTGCCATAACCATAACCACAAAAAATATATGTTCGAACCAAACTAATATGCAACACTGTATTTGATTATAGGTGACTTGCCATAACGCCATAGCCATAAAAACCAATTGAATTTTGGTTATGGGTGTGTCAATAGTGTATGTCACTTCTAATTTAAGATTTAATAAAGCACATCTTAAAATGCACATCAAAAATGTATTTGAAGTCGAGAAATGACAGTTGTAGTTATGTCGCTTTTTTTTTTTTGTTTTCTTTAAAATTTGTGACAATGCCCTTTCACAGTTAGAAAATTTCATAGATTGCGCTTTTATTACATAATATTTAAAAATGAAAAATCATTAGCACTTTTAACGTTAAGGCATCCATATGGTTTATTATTATTGTTTTTTTTATTGTGGTTGCTGTTTAACAGAGGCGTTGATAATGACAGCAGGCGGTCGCAAAAGGTTCAAGTTTATCTTTTTCTTAAGATCAATAAATAAATTTAAATAAAAATTGGCTTTGCAAGACAGTCTTTATATTCTTTTTTTATTTAAGCTGCAAGAAATATTCATGCTTATGAGAGACTTCAAATAAATAAAAAAAGCTTTAAGTGAAAATTTTGTTTATTAATAATTCTAACAATACAAGTAAATACGTTTTTTTGTTCACGAAAATCGTTGTTAAATGAAAATTCATATTCTATATTTAGCATTTTATCAGGCTTAAGTTCTTATGGCTTTGTAAGCCAAATTACGAGTAAATGTGATAATTATTAATAAACAAATAACACCAAAGTTAATTGTAAATATTCTGAAAAAAAAACTTAGAAGAACGGAACAACTAGCTGTTTTCGAAGGCCACTACACTACACTTTCGTTATCATCGTTCTTTGTGTTTTGTCCACTGTGTATGAAGTCAGTTGATGTAGATTTCTGTTTTATATACTTAACTTTTATTGCAAATGGAACCTCTTACAGAATCGACTGTCTAGATATTTTATTAGGTAACTTTTGAAGCAGTTGTTGGCAGTAGCCTTGTCAGCTGTATGACAGCTGCAAACTCAAAAATAGCACGACTATGAAAAGAAGAATGAAGGTGAAATGAATGCGAGTGAATGTCAAAATATTTATGTTATATGCGTTACCAAAGCTGTAGGTTATTAGAATTGAGGTTAGAATTTATATATATGTAAAATATTATTAATAATGCAAGATTAATTCTCATTACGTTTATATTTCGTACAAATATCTTGTATATTCCAGTCTGCAGAGAAATATGTTTTTTCTTTTTCTATTAATTTGTAAATAAATTCAAAACTTTAAAGCTTTTGTGTAAAACTAGTTTTTTTTTTTAGTTACGAAGTTGTTCTATTAAAAGAGCAATATGTTTTTTTTTAATTTCTACAAACATCCTCCGAACCTCCGAACTCTAAGATTTTTATAAATTATTCCTCTCTATGTTATACATTTCAAATAAATGTGTTTACTAATAACAAAAATGGAAAATCGGCAACAACAAAAAATACTAAGTGATACAAACATTTAACAAAGGTGTAGGAAAACTAAATTGTCTACATAAATGTATGTGCGTGTCTTAACGTAGGACAGGTACAAAATTTAAGGTGTGTACCCCATGAGGTCTGTATGAAAACCGGTTAAAAAACCGTAGTATGGTTGACTGGCTGGCTGACTGACAGTTTTTGGAAGAGTAAAAGCAATTGAATTTATTTTCATCTATTCCTACATACACAAATACATAAATACGTATTACATACATTTTTTATCTCGATTTTTGTGAGTTTACTTAACTTTATTGTCACTTCACTAATAGTTAGTATTTTTTGACTAAAATATCTCACTGACTTTCAGAAGAGCAAAGAAACGTATGAAATATGCATTACTTATGAATGTTAAGGAAAAACTATAAAAGTCTAGTTATTGGTTATTGTATGTGGTGATGATTTGGCATATTCTTTTGTATGTCTTATAAAATGCATATGCTTGTTGCTGGTAAAAAAAATGAGAATAATGTTTGTTTAACAATAGGAGTCTATATGTTGGTTATAATCTACAGTATGTTCTGCCATTACAGTTTAGTTTTTTTTAATTTGTTACTTTTATTAGCGAGGGGCAGGCGAATTTTTCATTCATTTTTCATTTCATTTCTAATAGACTTTTTTATAAACTTATTTAGGCTTTGTAAAGGTTTCTTAGAAATTTTTTTTATGAAAAATTTTGTATGAAATTTTTTTTTAAAAAGCCTTAATAATTTTTATAAATAAGGCTGTAAATAGTTTGTGTCATAATATCAATATTATGTATACCAAATTTTTTGATGTTATAACACCTTCTGTATGTTTCTTTTTGTTTAACAAACACAGCCAGCGAAGCGATGAGATTTTCTGCGAAACACTCGCAGGGTATATGGTGGTAGTCGAACCCACGACCTCTGGACTGAGATGCTAGCATGGCAACCGCTCAGCCACAGGGGCACCCAACATTGACATTTGCATTGTTACTTCATAACTTGGTATATTTTAGACCGATTGTTGGAAAAAAAATTTGTCTGAGAGGATGTATCTTACAATTGGTCGGAGACACGCCCATAATTCTTTTATTTGATTTTATGATATTCTACTTATTTAATTGCTGTGCAAGCTAGCCAAAACTTTTGGTTTTTGTAGTTACACAATTTTAAAGTTGAAAAATGGGGCGGGGCTACACTCATTAAAATTGATTATATATTTCATGTGACTCCAACTTGATCTCTAAAAAAAGCAATGTGAGTCCGATCACAAGGGAGATGTGGAAACATCTAGTATTTATTACACTTATTGATTACACTTTTAATTTTATTAATTTAGGACTTTATGACATTATGACCATTCATTCATTATTTTTTATTTTTTTTTATAACAAACACGACCCGCAAAGCGATTAGCTTGTCTGCAGAAAACAACCAGAGTCTATGGTGGGAATCGAACCCACGACCTCTGGACTGAGAGGCTAGCATCGCTACCACTCAACCACAGGGGCAGCCTTAATGAAAAATATTTTTTAATATCGGCTTATGGTAACTAAAATAAGATATATACATTTTTGATTCTACTGTATTTAAAAATCTATAGAAAACTGCATATATAGTAGTGGAATTATTAGTTGTAGGTGTTTGTGGAGAATTACTCATATGCAAGTGGAAAACGTCAAATAAAAATGTTGACAAAGCTTGCGACGGCATGATGGCATGAGATGGAGATTGTTAGCCAATTGTCGTGCACCAGCTTCAGTGTAAGGCAATAGAACGTAGTGAAGATACATATGTTATAATATAATATTATAAATTATTTATAATTTTAAACAAATATTAGACATTTAAAACGCTCTTTTATTTAAAAGTTTATATTTATTTTATATTATTCAACTTTTTAACAAAATTATCCACACTGGCAACACTATTACACTTCGCAAGCAATTTTTATTTAAATCAACACTGCTCCTGAAGGTATGCTTTAAAATTTGATTGAGTGTCTTTCTATGCAGCTGTTAAGTTTCTCTGTACTTCTGGTTCATATGACTACACTAATACACTCATACATAGCTTACACCGATTTGATAACGCTTTACGATCTTACTCAAAATTTGAGATTGTATTTTGAAAAAGATTTTTACCCTCTAGCGTATAGATGTTTACACATCAAAAACAATCTTTTATTTAGAAAAATGGGCGGAGTCAAGCCCATTAAAATTTTACATTTTATTTTAAGTAGTTATACTTTTCCCCCATTAATTGGTTCCAAAATGTTCTATCACATCTTTGCACTGAAGTCGGCATTTAGCAGAATTATTTTCTAGGACTACGATTATAATTAATTAATTTCTCGAGTTACATAGCACGCATAGAGCATTATTTTAATTTAAATTGTTTATTTGCTTAACAAATATACATTTCAAGATTAGAGGGAAATCACAATGATTTTATTTAGCTGTCGGAATTCAGGGGTTAAGAGACCTGGATCTAAGCAGAGAATTGATTCGGTGGGTAAGGTAGAGCATTCATCTTCCTCAAATAAAATTGTCCGACATGGGTATGGAAGGTCTGACGAAATCTGATAAAGCCAAGAATGACACTAAAAAATGTCTGGTCTTTTTGGAAAAGATGGCCAAGAGAGATCCGAAGCTGTATACGGCAAAGGAGATACATACATCTGGTAAAGAAACACAGGCAGGACATTAAAAAATTAGAAAGAATTTATGGCACTGTTACCCAGTAAAAAAAGAGACTCCAAAAAAGTCATGAAAATGTAGAGTTTACGATGCGGAAGTAGTGCAAATTTCGATCCGATCTAATGATTTTTACATAGGGTTGTCATTGCAAGAAGTTCTCTTTTTCGATGCCTGGTCACTGAATTGGAAGCGATATTAAGAAAAATTTCCTTTTTTGTGTTCTATGATATTTTCATCTAGGAAAAAGGGTAAATAGTTACCTATTTTAACAAATTTTTCTTTTTATACGAATTTAAGCCCGAAATAGTGTTTTTATGTAAATTTAAGCAAATAACTTTTAAATTTTAGACTAAAAATAATTCATAAATTTCTTTAAAATAATTATTTTTTTTTTTAATTCTGGTGAGTATTTTCTAACACTATGGAGGAGTTACAAGGTTTTGTGTGACAACACTAAACTTCTACATGGTTTTTTGCTCACTCTCGGCAAATTAAAAATATCGATTTTTTGAAAGCAATGAAAATGCACTTCCGCTAGAATGACTTCCATTTTTTTTCACTGGGTAGTGTTCCGCTGTGTAGATTATCTCCTTTTGAGAAGGATGTGAGTCCAGGTTACACCTCGCTAGATTGTTGGGGCTGACAGGCAAATCCATTTTCAAAAATGAGGTTGGCCAAGGCGATCAGGGCCTCGATGGTCGGGGCTGACATATCACCGTCAGGTAGTAAGGAGATGGTTGTCAAACCAGCTTTCCCACTCGAAAAGAGAGAGATGTGGCGATGACATACCCTATAGGTCAAAGAAGGTGAAGAAGTCGACGAGCCATGAAGGTGACATTCGGACAGCTGTCATAGACTGGAATGCTCATGATGGGAGGATCAACCCTGAACTGTGTCAGCTGGTTGAATGTAGGCTCATTGATGAAATCGGCCTAAAGGGAATAGAAAAGGAGAAGGAATTACAATTCCTAGACACGAACTGGGCGAGTGGTGTGAAACTTGTAAACTGCTGCAACCTTCGCCCGGCAGCGAAACTGGAGGTGATTTCTGCCTTAGATCTGCCTCTCTCCATGCAGTAGTGACAGCGTGGTGTCCAACATACGTAAGATCGATGGAAACCATATTGTCGATACTGGCAGCGAAAAAATGGGGCTCTTAGCACAAACCAAAGCAAGCCTTTGGCCTCAACGGATTGTAGAGAGGATGCGGGTAAAGATCTTCGGTTTGCCGTATATCAGGAACTCCTAAAGAGACTGCAATTGTTGGGCGGTTATTGTGAAGTGCGGCCTGAGCGACAGTTGTATCTGACTTAGTCAACATTTGCATTAACTTTTCCTAACTCGAAAATTCTTTGTTTGCTTAATGATATCCTAGAAAAGGAAATAACTTAAGCCCTTACTTAATATTATCAACATTTCCTATGTTAATTTTAATGTGATCTTCAAAAAGGCATTAAAGTATATTAAAAAAAATAATATTTTATTGATATGTTAACAATTGCATTTGTTACACCCAGTATATATTCGTTTGCTCTTGATATGGGTTTGTTATTTGTAGTCATATTTTTTTCTAAAAAATTTTGATGATTCACCTTCAGTGTCTGGCAATTGATACTTGTGTACCATAAATGTATGGGCTGAGCTTTATTTAGTTTTCTGCTATTTCTATTAATTTCTTTAACATATTGTGGGCATTTTTAATCGTAATAATTGTATTAATTTCAGTTTGTTGGAAATTATAATTGAATACATTTCATTCTAGAGTCAGCATGTGGGGGAACAATAATGCTGTATTTTTTTTATTAATAAACATTTGTTTTTTCGTTTTTTCTTTTTTGAATTTTTTAATTGAGTTTTAGCTACAAACATTGATGTTGTTTATAAAATTGTGTGTGTTAAATACATTTATGCATATTGAATTTTGATCCATAAAAGTAATAAATCATAATAAAAAGGAGCCGCATATAATAAACTGCAGAGCGAGTTTATTTAAAATAACAAAATTATACATACATGCATATATATTTGATTTAGTTAATGTGATATCCTCAATTGTATGAAGAAAAAACCTCAGACAATTATACACAGCAAGAAACAAATTACGTTCTGCACTTGTTTGTAAGTTAAGGAAATTTTGCAGATATTTTTGATTAAGCTAAAAAGATAAATATACATTTTAGATATTAATGAAAATTTTTACTGAGTAGCAAATTAGAAGTAATGAATTAATGAATAAAAGTTAAAAAGCCTCAAACAAAAAGTTCACAAAACATATCTTTATACGATTAACAATTCCCGACAGAAAATGCGAATAGTTATATTGTAGCGATTTACTAGTGACGTTGTCAGCAGTAGTACTGACCAGGTGTACCACAGCCAATGGAATCATCTATTGACATTTATCATTAGCTTGTCATTGAAAATCTAACACTAGACTGTAGCACTGCTGAGTAAGTAGTTCTTTTGGCACCACATGGAGACATTGGCACCAAAGATTCAGTAATAAATTTAGGCTCTCGTCTACAATATCGATATTTCCTCGCTCGATGTCAATAGCAAAATAGTAGTGATTTACTAGTGACAATGTCAATAGTACCCAGGTGTACCCAGCCAATGTAATCGCGTATTGACTGACATATAATATAGGGTTGTCATTGGAAATCTACCGGTAGACTTTAGCACTAGTCTTTTACGACTATATGGAGACATTTGAACCAAAGATTTACTAATACAATTTAGTAACCCTTGTCTGCAATTTTATAAGGGTTGGGGCAACAAACTATTGACGCGTTCGTTGACAGAAATATACTAGAAGTTTTGTCTCTAATGTATAAAAGGAAAGTTGTCGATATTTCAAGTAGTGCAATTGTTGCTAGAAAATTAGTGTGGACTTAGAGACATATGGTTCTAGGCTGACTAGAGGGTTAGTATAAAGTTGTAGAATCGGATGAAGATGTTTGTTGTGAAGTTTTTGTGTTAGGCTTTTTAACTTATTATATTTATTTACATAAGTAACTCTCAATAACATTATGAGAGTTTTGTCTATAAGCAAACGAAGTTTTAAGGTTTCTTCAAAAAAAAATTTTGGCTGACGTCTACTGATGAGTTAGTTAATAAATAAAAGTCGATATATTTTCTTTAGTTTCCTTTAAGTGTTGGACTTAACTTCTACTGGCCATAAATTTTTTTGCAAAGTTATAATATTAAAATAAATTCAGTAAAATGCTACTTGGACTCCCACAGGATGGGTTCATTACGGACACTACATAACGTCACCTAAAACCCAAAAGGCCGTGAGTATACTTTTTACTTTTTCAACAGGAGGAGCAAAAAACTTTATAAATTTAAAGCCGGGATCCCAGTATAGGCACAATGTACTGATTTTCGTCGGCTTACTGAAATAAAGTCATAAGAAATAAGCTAAATTGGCCTTATTTCGGAAGTAATTGAAATATAAACACATTATTGCACCACACTGCGTTGGTGATAAAGTCTACATATATGACTTTATTTCACAATTATTTGAGAAATAAAGCCCTTTTGGTTTATTATTTACGACTTTGTTGCGGTGAGCCGACGAAAATCGGTACATTGTGCCGATAGTGGTATCTCGGCTTAGCACTATTTATTCGGTATCGCTATCGGTATTTTTTAACAAATGTGAGTAAAATTTTAAGGAAAGATGTATTTTGGGTTAAACAACCATTAAACCATAAGCAATCAAAATTTTTTTTTAATTTTTTTGATTGTTATGGTCTATTGGATTTTAGATAAAGATATGTAATACTATACGAACTTTAGCCGATATAATCGAAGGTTCAATGATGAAGGCATTTAAAAAATAAATAAGAATGTACCCGCACACTATTTTTCGGTTTTTAGAGATTTTTTTAGTTTTGGCGCTTTTTCTTAGATTTGGCGCTTTTTTGGTTTTAGTGTTTTTTTCGATTCTCGATTTTTTTAGTTTTGGTCTTTTTTAATTTTTTGTTTTTTTTTTAATTTTGGCATTTTTTAGTTTCCCGACTGTGTTGGTTTTTTGCGATTTTGTTTTAAAATTTTTTTAGTTTTAGCGCTTTTTCTTAGATTTGGCGCTTTTTTCGTTTTTGGAATTTTTTTTCGGTTTTAGTGTTTTTTCGATTCTAGATTTTTTTGTTTTGGTCTTTTTTAATTTTTTGTTTTTTTTTTAATTTTGGCATTTTTTAGTTTCCCGACTGTTTTGGTTTTTGGCGATTTGGTTTTAAAATTTTTTTAGTTTTGGCACATTTTTAATTTTATCGGTATTTTGCGTTTTTTTTTGTTTTAGCGATTTTTATTTTTGGCGCTTTTTTTCGTTTTGAGGAATTTTTTGGTTTTAGGCATTTTTTCGTTTTGGCGATTTTTTATTTTTGGCGCTTTTTTGCGCTTTTTTGTTTTGAGGATTTTTTCAGTTTTAGGCGTTTTTTTCTTTTTGGCGATTTTTTATTTTGGACCTTTTTAGTTTTAGAATTTTTGAAAATTGTCAGAGTTTTGCATCTTACGGTTTCCAAGGTTAGCAAGTTGTAAAAATTACATAGTTAAAATTACATTTACTGAAAGAATTTTTATTTAAGTTCGGTGTATTTAACTTTAATTTAATTAATTACACAGGTCAACAAAATGAAATTTATTGTGTAAGGTCAAAGGTTTCGTAGTTAATTTGTATACAATACAATCCATGTAAATAAGTTTTTTTGAATTGGCTCTGTATCTCGAAGTTTTCCGTTATGAAGAAATAAATTCAGTGAAGTGCGACTTTGACCCGCGCACCAAGGGTTCCGTACAGGCACGAGATATGTAATTCAATACGAACAATATAAACTATAGTTTTGGGATTTTTTTCGTTTTTGGGTTTTTTCGGTTTTAAGCGTTTTTTTAGTTTGGGGGTTTTTTGAATTTATTGGCGCTTTCTGAGTTTTGGCACTTTTTTTTCACGTTTTGGCGATTTTCTTTGGTTTTTGAAGTTTTTTTAATTTTGGAAATTTTTATTATATTGGCGTTTATTTTAAATTTTGGCGATTTTTTTATTTTGGCGATTTTTTTTTAATTTGGCGATTTTTTTTTAATTTTTGGCGATTTTTTTTCTTTTTGGCGATTTTTTTTTCACATAAACAATTATTTTGATTTTGGCGCATCTTTCGCGTTTTGGCGATTTTTTTCGGTTTTTGAGGTTTTTTTCATATTGGCGATTTTTTTTCATTTAAACGATTTTTTTGAATTTGGCGATTTATTATAGTTCTAGAATTTTTTTTTAATTTTGTCGATTTTTTTCGATTTGGCGATTTTTTTTAAATTTTTGGCGATTTTTTTCAGGTTTTGGCGATTTTTTTCGGTTTGGCGATTTTATAATTTTCGGATTTTTTAGTTTTACCGTTTTTGAAAATTTCAAGAGTTTACCTCTTACGGTCTCCAAGATATAGCAATTTGTCAAAATTACATAGTCAAAATTGCATTAACTGATGGATCACCCTTTAATTTAATTTTTTTAATATTTTAATGTTTATTGTTGTAGTCCATATAAAAATACACTAATTTTACAAATTTCAAGTGTCAATATACATATGTACATACAATTGTATGTATATTACATGAGATTTATAATTTTTCGTCGCTCGTTTTGGAGCACCCTTTAATTTTTAATTTTCATATATTTTTTGTTGTAGCGGCCAAGGTTCTACATACTCTGTCCAAATTTCAGGTCCGCAGCTCTTACGGTTCCTGAGAAAATACCGTGTGACGGACAGACGGACAGCGTAGCGAAAACAATAGGGTTCCATTTTTCACCTTTGGTGAACGGAACCCTAAAGAGGATGCTGCATCACATAATTTGCATTTACTTGAGAACCAGTTCTTTGATTAAATAAAAAAATATATAGAAGGATAGGAAACGAATTGGCCCTTAAAGTAAGTACGTATTAATTTCTCAACAGTCTTATAGTTTCGGAGATATTCCGAAAGTTTTATACATAAGAATAAATTTTTTTAAAAAATTAAGAAAATCAATCGTTTTTTAAAAGAATCATTAAAATTTTAAACTGAAAAAAATTTTATATTTTATTTATAACATATGAATGTAAAATTTTCTTTAGTTTAAAATTGTAATGAGTCTTTTAAAAAAATATTTTCTCGATTTTTTTTTTGAATAAAACTTTCCGAATATCTCCGAAACTATAAGACTGTCAAAAAATTAATTAGGATTTGTTTTCTAGCTTTCTGTGTATTTTTTTATTTGATCAAAGAACTGCTTCTCAAGTAAATGCATTTTATGTGATGCAGCATCCTCTTTTTTCTTAATAACGGAAAATCTCGAGATACAGAGCCAATTCAAAAAAAATTAATTTATAGGCATTGGAGCTCAGTATCATATGCACGAAAATTTACTATCAAAGAACCAACCTTAAAAATCTTGTTGACCTGTGTTATCAATTAATAACAATAATTATATAAATTTTAAACTGTCATATATTTGTTGTTGTGGCAGCCATAGTTTCATATTCGATGAAAATTTCAGCTCTTGCGCTTCTCGAGAAAGCAACCTGTAGCGGACACACGGACATTGCAGCTAAAACAATAGGGTGTTTTTTTTTTGTTTTACGGAATCTTAAAACTTAATAAGATGTATGGATATCAAGTTCGGTGAGAAATTCTTTAATATTACTATAAAGTCAGGTACTCTGTTCCAAGTTGTAAGAAATATTGATTATTTCGCCTGGAAAATTTTACATGTTCTTAATGTAGTCTATCTCGCTGTTTTTTTTTTTATAAATTTATCGCTTTTATTGCTTGAAAGTATGCAACAATGTTAAAATTCTGTGCGAAAAAAAGCCCTGCTCATGTTGTTTCGCAGCTGAAACTAAAATGATGCCAGAGCATGGAAAAACATGCTGCCAGATAGATTTTACGTGTTTTTCGCAACAAGAACAGAGTACTACTTTTAAGAATTTATTTCGCATTTCGCACGAAATTGTGAAAAAGAGTACCAGGCTTTAAGTCGGAAAAATTTAAGTTTGCCTAATATCACTTGGAAAAAAATTTTTTTTGTTGAAATCAGAAGCAGCTGTTTAAAACATTTTCTTTTAAAGACAAAAATTGGCCAATTATTGCAGTTATTTAAACAGATACATATATGAACAAACAAATATTCATATTGGAAATATCCTTATTATTTTACAACTAAATATATATTGTGGTATTGTTTAAATGGCACACATGTGCTTCACAGGAATTTCTTTGAATACCTCAATAAAATAAATAGTCCTGTTACCTGCTTTCATTCAAAAAATAATAATTGTATGTATGCAGTCTCGACCTGTTTGAAACAGGGATACAGCTAAAGGGCAAATAAAACAATTATAAAAGAAAAACAAAAGTGAGAATACGACATGTAAAGCCATAGAAAAAAAATAAAACAAGTCAAAAGTAAAATAGAAAACTATGAGAAATTCTAGTCTTAACACCTGCCTTGCCAAAAATAAACACATTTGAAGAAATTTTCAAAAAAAAAAATAACAAAGAAGCTAAAACTATCGGCGCACCCAAAATAAAAACAAAAGGTTTTTAATTTTAAAAAATAAAATAAAACCGAAAAATGTAACAATGGTGTAGAAAAGAAAAATAGAAGCTAAACCAGATACACACCCATACTCGTACATACAGATGAATTGGTTAAAACAGCTCTACACAAATTTTCCAGCATTTTTTTTTCCTAAGATGATTTTAGTAAATAATCTGGAAATTTTCCCTCCTTATTTTAACGTTTCTTCTCTTTTATAAAGCATAGCTATAATAAAGATTTACTTAAAAAAAAAACTAAAGCGAGAAAGAATAATATATGACCCATGAAGTTTTAACACTTCTATCAATGATGGTCAATGTGTTTCGAATACAATGAGGATTCTATAAAAAAAAGGTTCATTCATTAAAGAATAATTTGGAAAACAGGGGTTGCAATGTTTAATATATTCCTAATTCTAATTTTAGTTTTTACTAAGGGCCTGTCCCACATTTTCGACAACATTCGACTTGTCGCATAATTACATTGGACACAACAACAAAAATTTAAAATTTGTTTTTGTTTTTAATGCAAGTGTGCGACGAGTCGAACGCTGTCGAGATCGTGCGAAAGGCCCTAAGATATTTAGTATTTTTTTAAACCAAACACAGTTTATTGTAAATTAAGCTGATGCCTTCTAAATACAAACAGTTTCAAATTCCGAATTCGAATAAAACGAATTTTTTTAATTGGAATACAAATTTATTTTCGAATCCAATTACACATGAAATAACAATCACTAATTTTAAAACATTTTTATAAAGATTCAAAAAATAATCCTTCACATTATGGAACCAGTCCTTCGAGATCAATAGCAAAGGATATTCAATTTCTTGCAGTTATAAAATTTAAATAAAAAAATATATTTGGGTATTAATTAACGCTAAAAAGAAAAATTAAAGAAAGTTTTTTTCTCACCTACTTCTGGTAAAAAAGAAGAATCATAAAACAAATTTAACATCAGAGCTCCTTATTTATCTATGCGTAAGAAATCAAAAAAAAAAAACTGCTAAATATTGAAGGCCATAAGACTTTTAAAAGATGACAGCTATGAAAGAATTTATTATTTTTTTTAAATTATAATTTTAACTACTTTAAAAAAAAGTTCAACACTGTAGCACGCACCCAACCCAGAGATGAAAAAAATGTATTTAATAATTGTGAGGCAGCAGATATCGTCATTAAATTATTATAATAATAAAAAAATTGTAATGAGATTATTAATGATGTGACATTATCTTCATTAATTTCAACACTTGAAAAACTTTAATATAGTGATAGAAAAAGAAGATAAGATAATATAATAATAACAATAAAATGAAAATATTTCAAAGGCTTAGTGTCATCTGATTAAAAACATAAAATATGTTTAATGTAAAAAAATTTCAAATAAAATTAGCATAAATTTTTGTGTTTGAAAAGAGATTCAAGATATAAGAAATAAGATTTGTGTGAGAAGTTTTGTTATTTTATATGTACAGGGTTATCAATTTAGTGGTTTCAAAGACGCTGGTCTTGCAAAGTCTGTCAGCTGTTTAATAGCAGGCATCTGCATTGTCATTTATTTAGTGCAGCGTTTACCATTTAAAGTTGACTTTCGTAACATTTTGCGAGAAAGTACTTGAACGACATTTAATTCGACTGTTAAAAATTTAAAGCTGACACCATCACACCTCAAATAAAATTAAAAACTAAAATAAAACAGCAAACAGCTGTTCAGAATTAACATGTCTACATTAATAGGTAGGTTGCGGCGGCAGAGAAGTTTCATGCCGGCTATGGACCTTTGAAAATGTTCGGCGGTTATATTAATAAATCGATTAAATATAAGAGAAAGAAAATGAAAAATATTTTTGTAACTTTAAGATAAGAAATACATTTTAATACGATAAACATATTAAAAATCTACAGCCGGTTCAAGACGAAGAAAAATACCATAAACAATGGCGTGGCATCGGTGTCGAAACAGACAATCTGTTCATTAATTTCTGTGGCAATAAGGAAAAAGTGCTTAAGTTATATTTTACTGTTTTGCAGGAGAGCACTTTTAAGCGTTCAAGTCGATTTTCAAAAATTCATTTCTTTTGCAGTTAAATTGGAAAATTTCCTGTTAACCTTTATTTTTTTTAAGCAAACATCGTTCTACACACTATAAGTAACACAATTAAGTTAAAATATACAAAAGTATAAGCTCAATTAAGCTATTATTCCAAATGAGATTAGAAGTCTAAAAAAGATAAGCTGCAAGTAATTTTGCTATAACTTCTTGAAATATCGCAATATTAAGATTTTGACCAGGGCTACTTTCAAATATGCAGATTACAGAGGTACCAATAACTCAAAAAGAGCTTATCTCGACTTAAGCACTTATTCCTTTTTGTCACAGATTTGATGACTACTTTATTTTGTAAAAATTCAACCCTAAAAAGTCTTATCATGTAGAAAAATTTCAAAGAATGTTCAAGTCTGATTGGATGTCAAAATTTTTTCTATTATTTGCCACAAGTCATAAAATTTTTAATTCACACTATAGCACTAGCACGTATTATATGTATTAATATAAAGTATAACAGTGTGAACAGCTTTTTACGATTATATATCTTTTAACATAAGAAAAACTCGTAAAAGTAGTTAAAACAAGGTGGTGGTTCGAAAGTGGTGGCCACTTTTCGAGCATTACGGGGTGGTCGTTATTATCGACTTACTGTGCAAAAAATTGTCAAGATTATTAAAAAAAATTAAGAGACTGGAAGCGTTACGGAGTGGTAAGTCTGTTGTAAATTAGAGATGGTAAATTTGGGTTTTCATTACAAAACACGTTTTCAGAAAATTGAAATACGATGAATCAAAACAATTCACGTATTCCATTTGCAAGAAAGTTTCGTTTATAAGGCAGAAATCTACATCAACACAGAGTGGACCAACACAGAAGAGCGCTGAAGATGAAGGTTTAGTGGCCTTCGAAAACGCCTGGCTGTTCCGTTCAACTATGTGTTGACAGAATAGTTACAACTAACTTTGATGTTATTTGTTCATTAATAATTATAACATGTAATTTGGGTTAAAAAAGCGATACTAACTTTAGCCAGTTCAAATAAATCATAAAAATGAAGAACCATTTGAAAACAAATTTTATCATCATCATCTCTTTTTTTAATACCAATAATCCTTCTTTATATTCAGTTTTTTAATTCAATGCAACAAATTCTTTCATTTCTCAATTTACACATTTTTCTCATGCTTGTTTTGATTATTTTGTTAATATCTTAATAACAAATATCCTACAGTTGTCCCTTTCTTTACGGTACAGCGGTTTTTAGCTTTTTCATGTCACTTTCTTCAACTCTGGTATGCTCTGTGGTGTCTAATTTAGAGGTCAAGTTGTGTGGTAAGTTTCGTAAAGAAGAAACACGTTAAATAGAATAATAAATTTTAATGGGCGTAGTCCCGCCCATTTTTTGAACTTTAAAAGTGTGTTATTAAAAGAACCAAAGGTGTTTGCTAGGTTTCGCAGCAATCAAATAAGTGTAATGTCAGAAAATCAAAAAAAAAAATTTGGGCATGTCCCCTTCTAATTTTTTGTACAATGGGAACAATTGGCAGCTATAACCTCTGACAATTATCTATAAAAATAATTTTTTTTATAGATAATTTTTGATCATGTAAGGCAGTCGTAACAGATGAAACAATCCTCCATATTCTGGGTCATAGCGGAAGTTCCCAATAATATTCATACTGAGTGAGTCAGTATGTCTTATAGCAAGCTCTCATTGTAAAACTTTACATAGTGTCCACACCTGATGATTTTATATAATAACAGAGAGCAGAGCCAGAGCAACTGTCATTTGTTCATTAATATCAGCACAAAGGGGTCGAAGTTGATGATTTTATATCATGGTGAATCGAATATATATGTATGTACATACATATATGAAAATTACTTGCCAAAAATTTCTAATTTGTGTGTTCACACAAAAAAAGTAATATGAATGATTTTGTAATATTAATTAAAATATTTGTTGTAGCAATTAAAAAATTAATTAAATTTTCACCTATAAACAATTTGATAATATCAATTAAGTTTTTCCAGTCAAATTAATTAATACAATTAAAAATTTAAGTAATATAATTACATTCTTAATTTAAAATATTAATTGGTGAACACTTTTTTCTGTGTTGTTTAATTTTTTGGTCACAAATAAACGAAAAATTTTTGATAAATAAACGTTAAATGCACAGTGATACCTAAAGTGACATTTGATATCAAGATGAATTTATCAAGCCGTGACGTAAACGTTAAATTCACAGTGACACGTAAGGTGACATTTGATATCAAGATTAATTTATCAAGCCGTGAGCTCTGATGATTACATCATAACGCTGCCATTATATTTATAAATTAACGGTCTAATTCATAAAAATTCCTTATTTCAGCTTTAATCTGTACATTACTTATGAAACAGATTTTGCTTTATTAAGCTCCAATAAAAATTTGTATTCATAACTGATTAATACCAGTGAATTAACTATTAAACGGTTTTGCTTCTTTTATAATTTTATGTTGGCAACATCATGCTACTTTCGCTCTCATTTTATGTTTAGTGATGCATACAACGAAGAATCGATTATCTAGGTAGTCTGTTTGAGTCGAAAAAAAAGTAAATCATTACGCATAATGTTATTAAAAAATAACTTAAAAAGTAGGCGTTTCACTTTTTATCAATAAATAAACCAAAAAAAATGTATATGTTACAAAAAATTGTATATAAACACATTTATATTCGGCTGAGTACAGCGGTAAGCAAATACCCATTTTATAGCGGTCGATTATGCATCACTATTTTTTAAAATGTTATTGTACATACATATGTTAGCATGCAGTACCATACAAACATACGTATTAGTGTCCTGCACAAGACCATTTATAAGACGTTTCAAGGCATGAGAGATTTTTCAAATGCTATACTGCAGCGAAATATTCTAAAACAAACGCTAAACAACACTGTTGGCAAGACAAACCACTGCAAAAATTTCTTGCTTAGCGTTTGTTTTAGAATATTTCGCTGTAGTGAAGCATTTGAAAAGTCTCTCATGTCACTAATACGTATGGTTGTACTTACATATGCCCTTATGCTTATAATTCTATTTTTCTTTTTGCCAATGAATGGGATTTCTTTAATTTTCAACGATGTTTATAAGTATGTATGTATTTTTCTTTTTGTGCAATTATGCATACATACATATGTACATGTACTAACTTACATAAATTAATAAATTTGCCCAAGAACATTATTCAGGAGACATGCATAAGAATAAACAAGAAACATAAAAGTGAGGAACCACAGAAAATCTCACATAAGGGAAAAACAATAAAGAAAATATTTATAATTGTTTATCAAACGCTTAAAGTAGCATGGAGGCTACATTAAAAATCTCTGAGTTATGAAACGTTTATTAAACGTCTAATAGGCTATTAATCATTTACGAATACACATTTAGCGATTTTTGACTATTAATGTGTTATTGAACTGTTAATAATCATTTATGAATTATACCGTAAGCATACAAGTGATGAATTTTCACCATGATATCAATTTGACATTCATCATGATATACCTACATAAGTATGTAAATTTATCAGATGTGGACAATATGTTATGGTTTAAGTTTCAACATTTTGTGATTAACGGCCCTGTTCTGCATTCTGTTATGATTTCAAAAAATTAAGGAAATCTAAATCATTGCTTTTTAGAATTGCTCGATTTTTGGCGTTGGAAGTTGGAAGAAACTATTATATTATAAATGACAAAAACTTAAAATTCAATAAAAACCCACTATCAAGTCAGATATCAGTAGTTTACTTTTGAAATCACGCGGTTTGAAATCACCGTGATTTTCATAGCAGGCCCATAAGTTGAAGAAAATCATAAAGGACGAATAATTTTTTCTTGTGCACAATCCAAAACTTTGTGGTGCTTATTACTATGCAATATACAATATATATACAATATCTAAAATAATAATGTTTATCAGCGCTTTACAACATGTTATGTTGTATGAATGTTTATTTACCATTCCAATATCTGTTCATGGCAACATTAGAAATAATGAATACATCCACACTTTATTAAAAATGTAGTAAAGCTTCCACTTCTGCATAAAACAAACAAGTACAAACAAGGTCAGAACATTTTTATAATCCACCACATGACCGACCAACTTATCTTCCATAAATAATGTAAACAAACAAAAGACATGCAACAGCAGGCTAAATAAATGGAAATGAAACATGTAACAACACAGTCCACAAAATGCTCGCATACATACTCACCAACATATGCACAAGCCAAGGCACGAACTGAAATGTGAAACACACTGATGCTTCGTAAAACGCAAACAAAACTGTCTTGCTGCTGTCGTATGATTTATTTTTGGAGATATCTGTTTCTGGTTGTGTGTGTGTGTGTGTTGCACAGTGCGTTTTGTGTGTTTACCGAACTGTGCAATCGTGTATGGATTCAGTTGTAATACGATTGCCGGGCGGTTAGGTTGACTTGCACAAGGACAGGGATACACTAACGGGCGTTCGGGTTTGATTTAGCAAACAGAGTAATATTTTTCAAAGATTTTTGTAAAACTGTGCTTATTTTAAAGCGCTGCAGTGACGCAAGTAAATTCTTTTAGGCAAATTAAATAAAAGTGGATTATGAATATACATAATTAAGCTGCAGTCCTTTTAAAAAATATATTTACAAAATGTGGCTTCCTGCAAGGATTTAAGTGTTTATGAAAAATAATAACAAAAAGAGTTTGCCATGATAAAAAAAAATTATTAAAAAGTATTTCAAAAGTGAATATGCCGCTTACAAATATTCTGAAATAATATGATCAATCAATTAATTGACCCCCCAAAATATATTTTGAAAATTTAAATGGAAATAGTGTGAAATAAAAATGTTTGTGATACAGAGAAAAAGCAAATAAAAATCAAAAAAAAAAAATTAAAACTAAAATAACGACATCTATCCTAAATTCAAAACTATAAAAATAACTTAAATATAAAAAAATACATACATTGGGATTTATAGTGCACAACCAATTTTTCTCTAAAAGGAAAAATAAAAACATTCAAAATGTTGAAGCATTTGTTTAGTTTTAAAAATATCTTTAAAAATAACAACGACAACAATAACAATAACAACAACATACATAATATTCATGTCGCCAATATGACAAGAACTAAAACTCCAACATATGGAAGAAATCCAAAGTCTTCGAGATCAGAATGGAAACCCAAACAGTTTGTCTTGATGTCAGTGCATATGCTGATCATTTTGTTGGTGTGTTTATTAACCGATAGTGGATTAAATGGATTAACAATAGTTACAGCTCTTAAGGGTAAGTTTTTGTTTGGAACTTTAAAAAATAAAAGCATATGAATTGGACAAATGATCGATGTGTTTTGGATTTTGCGTTATAGGGATAATAGAAATACATTCTACTCGTACCTCGTGTGAGACTATAAATTATAAGGCATACCTATAAATTATATTTTATTTTTATTTTACTATTTTGGGCAACAATATAATCTCTTTCATATTATAAATGTACATATTGTTTGCTTATCATTGATGTAGATGTTTAAGTTGAAAAAAATACGGCGGAAAACATTAATATGCTCTTATTCAAAAACGATTGTTAAAGTTAAAGCATGAGTTCAAACCGGGTTTGCCACACAAAATTCGTTTGTTAAACTAACTTTAAGTTTACCAATTGTTTTTTGCATAAGGGGGTAAGTTTCTATATTTTATAAATAAATTTCCAAATGCACGGCCAACGACATTAATTGCTAATAAATCATATTTCAACAAAAAATAAGACCAGTTAGTTATAATAACATGCATAGTTGTTAGTTATGTCATGCAAGTATCCTGCTACAGAAAATTTACATTCTGTTAAAAATTACTCCTTCACAACTTACATAAAATTTTTGTTAGTGCAGTTACTGCATTTCCGCTTGTGTAAAATGTTAACATCCATGAAGCGTAGACTAATTTTATGCTTGGTGAAAGCAGCGTAAAAAGGCAATTTGTTTTGTGAGTACATACACTCAAATAAAATTGTTTTAATATTTAAAAGCATAAAGCGAATTTTTTTAAATTAATATTTTGAAAGTATTAAATGAGAAACGTACCTATAAAAAGCAAAATAATTTTTTTCTAATAATACGGAATGCACAACTAACATATAAGATATTTCTAAGAGATTTTAAAAATTTATTGGGGAAGAACTCGAAATTGCAGTTCCCATTGCTATTAAAGGCCCTTATTATGAGTTGCATTCGATTCTCAATCTTCGCTGGCTATCGAACATCGAAAATTTAAATTTTAATTCATATTATAAGCATCGGAAATTTCGTTGGACAACGAATTTTCTATCTTAGCAGAATTAAACTTTCGATGAAGTATTTTGATATTAAAAATTTTTAAAAATCTTAAGTGTTATTTTTAAGTACACAAACACAAATTGTACGCTATTTTTTTTGCCGATTCTATTCACAATAACGACGTACTTTGTCGAATGCTCGTCATAATACCAAATGACAATTCGTTCAATCAGCACTTTCGACTACAGTCGAAGATCGGAAGTGGCTCATAATAAGGGTCAAAGTCATATTTTTGTCCTAGTTTTAGACTTTTTGTATGTATATGCATATTTTTAAATTATTTGCTGTTGGTAGTGGCGTATCATCTATATGCATTTCGTTGCTGCTAGACGTACTACAAAAACAACAAAAAAATTTCTATATTTTAGACATGCGTTAAATAAAAGTTAAATATTGAAAAGTATCCTTTTTTGTACTTCTGCATTTTTAGCATATTTCTAGTCAAGGGAGGTAGTGTTTGTTTTACTACTAATACAGGGCTATCGTGAATAAAATTCCGCATGAAATTTTTCCCTGGAAACAATTCCAACTAATAGCAAGTAATAGGGAAAACAAAAAATTCTAATTGGAAAATGGCGAAATTGTTGTTGTTTTATGATATGAAATCAGTTCTGTGACAAAATGAAAAAAAAATTACTTAAGTCGACTTAACATAGTGTCCACACCTGTAATGTGATTCACTAACTTTTTTTTTTACTATAATCGCCCCGTTAAAATAATTATAACGAAAATTTATCAAATTTACTATTCAGTAAAATTTTTAACAATATTCGCTGTAGGTTAATGTCAGCTGTCTCGTTATTTAAGCGACAATAATTTGTGTGCTGTTAATTTTATCGACAATAATCAACAGAAAATATCAGCTGAGTCCTATCGTTAAAAAGAAATTTAGAATCACACAATGGTTATTTTAAGCGACAAAATGTTTAGACAAAAATTACGATTGTTGGATTGTTAAAAGTTACTGAATCGCACTACTGATAATTTTATATTATAATTCGTCATATAACGCCGGCAGAGCAACTGTCATGTTTTCAATAATATCAGCAACAAAGGGGTAGACTTTGATCATTTTCATGATGAATCAAACAAATATTTGCAAAAAAAAATACTTGCCAAAAATATCTAATTTGCGTGTTTTTTTAAATTGTTTGGCCACAAATATTTGTTGTGTCGTCTTTTTTAAACGAAAATTTTTTAATAAATAAACGTTAAATGCATAGTAACACATAAAATGACATTTGATATCAAGATGAATTTATCAGGCCGTGAGCTCTGATGATTGTATTATAACGCTGCCATAATATTAATAAATTGAGTCTTACGTGATGTACTTTCATCATGATATTAATTTGACTTTCATCATGATATAAATTCATCAGGTGTGGACACTATGTATGGTTTAATTTACATGATGGCATGATCATAGTTTTCCAATTTGAAACGATACCTCGTCGCCCCAGAATGGTTTTGCTCCACCGACCATTCTCAAAAAAGTAAGTTAGGTATGGAGTATATATGTATGTACCATGTATGGGTGGCCGTTATTTTATTTTTATTTTTTTTTACTCTCACCACCAAATCGGTTCAGTTTTATGTTAAAAAAATTACAAATAAATTTCATACCGATAAGTTGTGTTTTAAGGGATGCATCCGGCCCTCAAAGTTGGCAGTCAAGCCCATATATTCAATTTAATTTTTTTTACTTTTATTTTGACTATATGTATATGTATGAAATAATTTAATATATATAAGCTCTCATTGTACATGCTTAAAATAAAAAATTTCCATATATGTAAATATAATTTTGTTACATAAAATTTTTGGTATTTTGTTGGTTATATTTCGCATTACTTGCTAAAATATTAATTTTAGAAAAAAAACTTTCTTTAAGACTAATGTTGTTGACTTGAAGAGCTAAAATATTGCCATATCGTCGGTTGGTTTCTGGTTTGCGGCACAGTATATTCAAAATACATTATGTCTGCAAGCCGGAAACCAACCGACGATATGTCATATTCTTGTAAAATAATTTATTTAAAAGATACTCACATGCAAAAAATTACATTGAAAAATGGGCTTGAAGGCCAACTTTTAGGGCCAAACGCACCCCCTAAAACGCAACTTTTCAGTATGAAATTCTTTTGTTTTTTTTTACATAAAACTGTACTGATTTTGGGGGTGAGAGTACAAGAAATCAAAAATAAAAGTCTTCATACAATTAACGGCCACTCTAATGTACACATATTTTGAATACCCTCTTTCTGAATGAAAAACTCGTTTCACGAAATTTATTATGGTTCCTGAGATATTAAGCATTAATTTTCCTCCACTATTTTTAGGTTTAATAACTACGGTTTTGTTGTACACGCCACTGTTTGGCGATTGTGTCAAATTCTTCACACAAAAACGTATAAAGCAAAGTTAACTATTGTTTTGGCTTCATTTCTATAAGAAATTAATAACAAAAAAGAGTATGCGGTAAGAAACAGTAAACGACTGTTATGCCAAAACATCTTCACCCAGATGCAGCCGTTGATTACATTTTTTTTAATATAAACTTATTAAACACTAAAATAAAATAATAAAAACCTTAATTATGAATATTTGAATATAAACATTTAATTTCATTCTTTATATTAAATACACCTCGATTACTTGTTTTTTTTTGTTGTGCAAGTGTGTAAGTGGATCGATAGTTAAAAATACTACGCCGGCGGCTTCTTGGTCGGCGTTAAACGATCGACTTATTTCTCTGGACAGCAAGAAAAATAAATTTTTAGCATTCACTTTCATCACAACAACAACACACAGCAGTAAAGTATACGTAAAATCTATTGTTTGAAAATAAATTAAGAAAAGTGGTGTATGCGGCACAAAACGTATTTTTACTTTTACAGAAAATTAATATTAAGTTCTAAGTTTCATTTATGAAAGTTCACAAATATTTGAAATTTTCTTCAAAACATGTGTCGGAAGCAGTGGTGCAAATGCAAAGAAATCCATCGGGTATATTTTGTGAAAACTTCATGTAAAAGGTTTAAATTTCGTTTTTCTCCACTCCAACTTTATGGCGTATGGGCTAAAACCAGTTCGACGACATGTGCGAAATTTATGTGATTTTTAAGAAAGTTATAGCAGAATAACTTTTTCTCATTTTATTTCAATATGCGATTAAATTTTGGAACAATAACTTAACTTTTAATTCAATATATTCTAAATTTATTTTTAAAATCCTTCAATTAATATGAAATAGTTAACGAAATTAGTTAAGCCATATAACGTAAAGAAATGAAAAAAAATATTATAAAAATTTGGTATTCTGCTAAATTATATATGTATGTATTTTAAAAAAATAAATGAAAATTTGTCGCACGCTTACATTCAAAACAAAATCAAATTTTAAAATGTTGTTGTTGCTTCCAACGTAACTGCGCGTCAAGTCGAACGTTGTTGACATCGTGGGACAGGCCCTTAAGCACTTTTGTCACAAAAAAATCGCACAAGTCAATAAAAAAACATTCAAGACAACTATTGAACAATTTTAAGGCAGCATACTTTTAGGAGCAATATCCATTATAAATTTACGGCATGTCTCACGAGGTCAACAGAAAACGTTCGGAAAACTAGCCCTCTCTTCATTCTTCCCAATTCAAACAAAGCTCATACGAATTGAATAAATTTAACATTTTCACTAACTTTTTAATGTCTCAACGACTCAGTAAGCATTCATTTATTACCAGGGAAACCGCAAATATGCAATTGCATGTTTTTTCTTGTGTGACGTATTAATGCGTAGATAAGATATTTATCCATTTCAGAACTTTTTAAGAATTTTGACATCGATTTGTTAGTGCATATTTTTGCATATTTTACCCTTTAAAGCATGTTTTTGCATATATCAGTCTTAAACGCATATCTTTAGCATATTTTTGAATTTTTAGAGCATAATTTACTCTTTTAGGGCATATTTTGATACTTTATAAAATTTTTTATTTTAATATGCTTACAAGTTAAGGGGTTGGTCAAAATTTTTATTTTTCGCCATCTAAATTTCTGTTCCAATGTTCCATGTAGTGTATAAATTTTTCTTATATATGACTCAGTTTTACGGACGTTAGTTTTAATACAAATTCAGTTTTGCTATTTGTGGCGGACTCTGCCCCGAGTAGAAGTTGAAGGAACATTGTCAATGTATAGAAGTTGATTTAGAGAAACAGAAACAATTTTTATTTTAAATTCTTGGTCAATATATTGGTGTTTATTGCAATAAAAATAGGTCTGTCTGCGTACTTTTCCAGTAGCAAATACTCAGTAAACTTTTTTGGGAGAGTAAGACCAATTTTACTCTGTCGACTGAAAGTATCTTAAAAAGTACGCAGACAGTATCCAGTGAAATCTTGCAAGAAAACAGCTGATCGGTGTGTAGACAATTGAAATAACAAAGCAAAAGAATTTTAGCCAGAAAAATAGCATTATTGGAATCATTGGTTCTGCTTTTAAGCCACAGTCGCACTGTATATTTGTACGTTTCTAGCATGAAATAAAGTGTTTTGTTTATTATAAACGTTAAAAATCAACACAATTGTAACTAATTACCTCTGCCATTGTTAAATTTCAATTTCTATTTTCTTTTCACAAAAATTATTTCATTCAAAAAGTAATAAAAACAGCTGTTCAAACTAGTTGCAAAATCTTGCAAGAAGAAATTTCTCCAGTAACATTTTGCAAGTTCTCTAACTTCCAACTGTCAAAAAGTTCTCTTTTGGCTCTCTCGCTGCAATATAAACAAAAATCTTGTCCTATTTATCCAAAATACAGTGCCAAAGCCTGAGTTCTGACATTGTAATATTTTGATATTGAAGTTAAATTCTTATGAGAACAATTAACAAAAATTAATTTGTATTTTTTGTTTCAGTCAAAATTGGTTGGTTATTCTTTGTTAATTTTGTTTCCGTTTTTTTTTTTGTTAATTTATGCAAATGTTGTTGAATTTTTTAATTAAAAATATATTTTCATTTACAAATATAATAATTTATATTATTATATTTAAGATCATATTTTTGACTTTTCAGTGCATATTTTCAAGTTTTTAGTGCATATTGAATGCGCATAAAAACCTTTTTTTGAGCATATTTAGGGTTTCCCTTTTTATTACATTCTATTCCTAAAAGAATTAATTTCTTAAATAAATTTGTTAAGCTGAAAAGTCAGATTTAAAATACAGGAGACAAATTACGGCACTCGTTATTGCACGTAATTACGAAATATTTCAATAGAGTTTATATGGAAATATTCACCCCTATTCTAGTTGTCGCCATCGACGTCACTTTAACACAACACTAAAATATTGGTACTCATATATCCGCTGGCGAAAACAACTGCTTCATGTTGGCGTGTTTATGCTCTTTTCTAGACCTTATGGAAGGGATTTATATTGTCAGTTGAGCAAAATTCTTCTCGAGAACGAGTAAACAAGCATCAATTTTTTGGTATTGTGTTAAAGTGACGTCGATGACGACAACTGGAATAAGGGTGATTTTAAAATTAAGAATCATATACAGGGCAATTATGTAAAAAATTCCGCAGGAAATTTCTCCCTTTTCCAATTAGAATTTTTTCTTTGCACTATCATTTGCTATTAGTTGGAATAGTTCCGTGGGAGAAACATAATTGCCTTAATAGATTTTTATATGGAAACAAAAACTCATTTTTTATTTATTTTTTATTTGATTTTTGGCAACCTTTCAAAAAGTAAAACAATAAACAAGGAGTTGCAGAAAAACGACTGTTCCCTCATTCTCCATATATGCCCGGCGACCATTTTTTGTTCCCAAACATGAAGAAATGGTTCGGCGGAAAGAGATTTTACTCTAACGGTGAAATAATTTCACAAACAAATACCTTTTTTAATGATCTCGACAAATTTTATCTTTTGAGGGCACAAAAATTAGAAAACGATTGGACTTCATGTACTCTACATACGTTAAAAATAAGATAAATATTTTGCTGATTGAAATAATTAATTAAAAATGTTGAATGAACTGATAGAAGTGTTTTTGTAAAACAACAATTTTTTCAGTTAAAATAACGATGTGAAATAGTTATGGTGTATAATGTAGGATAATGTTCCATTTCATGTTCATTAAAATAAATTTTGAGTTAAGTTTCAACAAGACAAAAAAAAACTACGAAGCTAAACTATTCGTTTTGAAATATATAATCATAAAAAGAATATAAACTATCGGCGCTGATGCTATATAATGCACTTGAAAGGCTGCTATCAATGATCAAATGGATAATACCGATAATTTTTATAGCAAAATGGTTTATATTATTTGTTAAAAAAAAAAGAAATATTTAAAAAAAAAACATCTCATAATTTTTAAAATTATTTTAATGTTTTTCTTTGCTTTCAAACAAAAGTGTTAAGCTATGTACAGACGGTTGTCAGATCTTACAATATTGCCAGTAAAATGTGCTCAAAATTTCTTACAACCGTGTGAACTGACAAATTTTGTCAGACGTCGTTGCCAGAAAAAGCATTGTCAGTCCATTGAAGGACTAGCAGCTGACAACAAATTGTCAGACATCTTACAATCGTGTGAACACGCCGTGAAATTATTGCCAGATATTTGTCAGACATTTTAACGTTGTCAGATGTGCAAAGTTTATGCATCTGACAATGGCGTCATTGTAAGAGAATTATTTCTATGGGCAACACTACACACGCTTGATTTTAAATAAAACATTTATAATAAAATATATGCACACAAAATCATTGCAATTGCTTCTTTATGGTCCATAATAATTTATACATTCACTTTTTACATTTAGCACAAACACAAACGATTGATATTTAACAATTTCTAAAAAATGCTTTGAGTCTGGCAACGAATGAAAACATATCTGACAATTTGTGCATATGACAACCGTGTGAACTGACAATTTTTCGACTGACGATTTTGTCAGATGAATTTTTTGCCATACAACCGTCTGGCAATAAATTGTAAGAATTTCTTACAATCGTGTGAACTTACAAGGAATATTGTACTGGCAATTTTTGATTGCCAGTACATTGCCAGCACATTGACAGATCTGACAATATTGTAAGATCTGACAATCGTCTGTACATAGCTTTAGTAAATTTTGACAATGTGAGACAATAGAAGATTTGCATTCATCAATCCTAGGGATATTGGACCAGAGGTTTTTGTTTGATGTTCTTGAAAATACAATATACAACTTACTATTTTAACTCAGTAGTAAGTAGGAAACTGATAAATGTATGTTTTATTAGATATATTTATTTATATATCCTTTCTGTAGCAGCAAGTTAATTTTATTCTGCTGTATAACTTTATTATGAATAAAGTATAAGTAGCCATGTATTGAGATGCCTCTAATTCGTTATGATGATGTTTCACTGTAATCTCTGTATAAAAAGAAAACACATTTTCTATTGCGGTAATATATCATTTTTTGCTATTATTTTTCCATTTTATGCCCATTCTTAGTTTTCATTTTGTTTATCTCAAATTAAAGCATAAATATTTTCCTTCAATTTTCAAATTCAAAAAAAAAGAAAACAAAATAAATAATATTCACCCTTGAAATCATTACAGACATATAAATATTGCACACAGTCAGTGATTTTATATCTATTGAATTGTTTCAAGGCAAAGTTATGCGTAGTTACTGTTTCTCCTTTTTCCTCGTCCTAACAACAACAATCACAGCCATTTGAAACGTGTAATATGATCTTGTGGAAAACCCTGGGATGCCCAACTTACTTAAAAGAATATACTTACATTTAGTACAAAAACCTTGTACAATAAAAAAAATAAACTAAATACTTGCCATAAGAGTGGGGCAAAAATATAAGAATACTTTAGCAATTAACACGGCGGGATATCAGGCCATAACTTAGGAATGGAGAAAAAAAAGCACAAGAAAAAATATAAATAAAATAAACACTTCCTCTTTAATGATTCTAAATATTTACTTAAATTTTCTAAAATATTTACTTCAAGAGTTTGATACAAAATATTTATGTTTAGAGAAATTTTAAACTAAAGCACATTTTAAATAAATCACAAAATGAAATATCTGCAAATAAGAATGTGTGTGAAGATAAATTCGAATTTAACTAGCAGAGACAGGAACCAACATTTCTAACATAGCATGTTAAGCACATAATAGAGCACTGTTAGCTATTTAACAGTAATCGCTAAATGGGTTATGATTCCAAATCCTTGGAACTGGGTCGAGATAGATAAAATTTGTTTTTTTGGAAAAATTGCTCCAAAATGTAGTTTATAAAATTATAAAAGTATTATGGTGAAAATGTGTCCGGTAGAGCCAATAAATCAGATTTAAGAAAACACTATTTTCTTGAGAAGATTAGTGGTCATTTGGATAAAATATGGAAGAGCACACGTACTACACCATATAGGTGTGGTACTCTGGAGGTTCCTAAATGTGACCCAATTGATCACGTTTCTCAAATAATTTTGGGAATTGAAATAATCGATTTTAACAAAAATTCGAATTTATCTTCACACACATCAAAAAAGATTAGCTTTTTCTTAACTAATTTGCTTGTTTTATATAATATCTGATTCGATTGCGTCATTTATTGATTCAAATATTTTCTAAATTTAATAAAAAGATAAAATTTTTTTCATTTCCAATTTACCTTTTAATGATTTCTAAATAAATTCCATCAAGTGTTGATTGATTTGATTATTGTAACTTTTTTTGCTTGTTGCGTTTGAGGTGGCCATAGACAATGCAATACTATGTATTGAGTACTTTATTCCTATTATTATTATCGTTTTGCTTCACTCTTTTCAATAAATTGCATAATATTAAAAAATATAAGTATGCCGCAATGGCAATATATGTATGAAAACAAAAGTAAGCAAAGGCCACACGCACAAAGAGATTTTAAAATAGATTTTTCGTGATATATCCATAATCTAGATTCTAGACCATAGTAGGCCAAAGTGGCATCAGAGTCAGCTTCTTGTACAAATGAATATACAGGAATACATTTCTCTCGCTGATCGGCACTGGTATAGATCATACAAAATCCTAAACAAATTAACTAATTTTCAATTAAGTCATTTAAAAAATAGTAAGAGAATATTTAGTGAAATGAGTGGCGAGAAGCGAAGGATTGAATTGTCCAGCAATTATTTAGCAACTAAAAATATTTATACCAAAAATAAAAAGTGCTAATGGATGGTTCAGAAAAAGAGTTCAGAAAAAGAGGAAAACTAACGAATGAAAATATTTTAAGGGAGTTGCGGTATTAATGAGAATTTAATTCTTTTTTGCAACTTCAGCTTTATGTAGAAAGAAGTTTTTCATATCGGTGACTTTTCTTGTCATGATTAGAATAATTTTTAAATTTTGTGTTCTACAAAGCCGGCAATGTTTTTGAAGATATGTTTGTTGAGAACAGTTTTGGCAAAAAAATACATGTGACTGGAAATATTAAAAGCGACCTATGGGTCGTAAAAATCAATATTAATTTTTTTTATTCTTGTAGTAGGCAACACGATCTTTCTAATGCAGCAAACTGCAACTTTCCAGGTGCATTAGATTAAAATTAAGCTTTTTTGATAAAAAAAAAAGGTAAAAGAATCCGATGTGACAAAGTTTTTTGCAATTGATATTGGATGCGCCCATTTTGTATTTTTTAAATCCAATGCAATCAACGACCCCGAAAACCATTCAAGCAAACCCAATAATATTACAAAAAACTAGTCGGTCATATTGAATCCACCATTTTGAATTTTCAAAATCTAGTACCAGGGGGCAAATTACCGCACTCGTTAACGAACGAAATTACGAAATATTTCAAGAGTTTATATGGAAATATTTTAAGATTTCGAACGGTATCGAGTGCCGTAATTTGCCCCCAGGTTTGTAATCAACGACCACCAAACCACGGGAAACGAGTTTCCAGCAATAAAAGAAAGAATTCAGGCGCATCAAATTCAAATTGCTTGCTTCAAATTAGAGATGGGCGCGTGTCGAATTTTTCCAACACGACACGACACGAACACGAATACCAAGCCGCTCAACACGTACGAAACACGCACGCGAAAAATTTTGTCAACACGATACTGCACAACACGCACGAAATACTATTGGTATGGTGTTGAAGATCAGAAAATTTAATTGATTTTTTTTCGGAGTGGTTTTTCAAAATATGGCGCCGAGTTATCACTGTCAGCTGATACTATATGCTACGACAGCTGATACTATCGGTTTAGGTCGAGAATTTTAAGCTTCAGAGGCCCATACAATATCAATTAAAATGCTGGTGTTGTGTATTTGACGATACAATATATTACATAAATTTGTTCTCTACTGGAAATTCATTCATACATATTTTACATCTAAAATAGTTTCGTGTTTTTCGTGTCAATTTTGCTCAACACGAAATGAATCGAACACGCACGAAATCAGATTTTTTTGTCACGAACACTTGGTGATGAGCCCATCTCTACTTCAAAGTCGTTTTTCTTCAAAAATCATTTTTTTTTTACTATCCGTGTCATAGCTCAAAAAATGAGTTTCTTAAATTAATAATGCAGAATAATGCGGCATTCGAATTTTATCTTGTGTAAAAATTTCATATAAACACCTTGTACTATCACCTCATGAGAGAAGAATATTTTGTCATGTCTTCATTGAGTTATATGCCAATTGAAAACTCAAAACGCGTTTTCTGCAAGAGTGATTTTTTTTAGTTGTGACACTATTGAAGTAAATGATATGTTTTTTTAAGTATTAAAATATTTTATTAAAAGTTTTTTTTTTATTTATGGGCTCTTATTATTTACACACATGATATCAGCTGTTGTCCTCTAATTAGGTGGGAAATAATTATTGTGCAATTTTGCCAAGACATTACAAAAACAACATTTTTTTGAGCAATATAAACCAAAAGATTTTTGATTTTATCTAATAAATTGTGCTATATACCAATACAATACACGCACAGAGAAAATTTTATTGTACAATATTTGTTATTGCACAATAATACTGAGAAAAAATATTGTGCAATTTTATTATTACTTTTTGCGCAACCTAATAACTTTTGATTTTAATCAATATTAGTGCTATGTGTCAATATAATACACACAGCACAATTTTATTGTAAAATACTAATTACTATACAATAATATTGCAAAAAGTATAGTATCATATAAAAATAAATTTGACTTTTGGATTTCCCCAATAAATTGTGCTATATACCAACATAATACACACACAGGAAGTTTTATTATACAATATTTGTTATTGCACAATAATATTGCAAAATATATTGTGCAATTTTATTATTACTTTTTAGGCAACATAAAAAATTTTTGACTTTAATCAATATATTGTGCTATATACCAATATAATACATAAACAGACATCTTTATTGTACAACATTAATTATTGCACAATAATATTGCAAAAATATTAAGCCGTGTAAAAAGCACGGGCAATAATATTATTGCTTTTTACACGACCTTAATGAGAAGATTTTTGATTTTATTTAATATAATGTGCTTCATAAATATGTACATATGTACGTACTCGTATATCGTCGGGTGGTTATTTGTTTGCAGAAGTAATAATGTATTTTTAATATACTGTGCGTCAAACCAACAACTACCCGACGATATACCAATGTAATACACACATGAACAATTGTATTGTACAATATTAATTATTGCACAATAACATCGCAACAAATATTGAGCCTTTATACGCACCGGAAATAATATTATTACTTTTTGCACAACAGAAATGATAAAACTTTTGATTTTATCTAATATATTGTGCAATATACTAATATAATACATACACATGCAATTTTATTGTACAATATAAATTATTACACAATAATATTGCCAAAAAAATTGTAACATATAACAATAAATATACACACAATAGCAATTATTGCGCAATAATATTGATATTGTTTATTGTATTATCAACTCTCAATTACATTTTCGGAATTTTTATTAATGTATTAAGATTCTTATGCGCAAAGAAAAATTGTCATGAAATTAGCATAAGTACGATTAATAAAATTTAACACGTTTTGAAAGAGTTTTGCCAAACAATTTTACATTAAAAATTACTGCAAGACTTAATTGAGGATTAAAACTTCTTTATGGGCCGATTTTGAATTTCAAATTGTATGGAGGAACTGAACTCGTTAACAACTAGTTAAATTTCGTCACTTATTCTAACTTGGTATCAATTTTTTGTTATGCATGTGTGTAATTAAAATAATTTACTTTAATGAAGCACTTTTAGCTAACAGCAACAAACTATTTTCTTTAATGATTTGATTTTACGATTGGATTTATAATCCATAAATTTGGTTGTTTGTACCAAAAATGCTATTAAATCATACACAAAATTTATTATGCTTTAGTATTGAATTTTTTGAAACTGCTTTTTATCGCTTTAGAATATCTTTCCGTTGCTAATCTTAACTCTAAAAAAACAGCTCTCCATTATTATCAAATTATTTCTGAACATTGTGTTGTTGGTTGAATTTTGTAATTTTGCCTGAAAGAGACGCCAACCTACTTTTATTGTTATTCTCGTTAAGAAATTCATTCATCATATCAAATGTATTATCTATTGACCCTATTTCACATTCAAATTCAATATGCCTAAACAAAATTTCGTATGCACATACGAAATGTCTCTAAGGTATGTGAGTGCCAGTGAGTGTGTTTATACGAGTAGTCAAAGAAATCTTTGTTTTCCATTTTATTTAAAAGGAAAACTAAAAACCATTGTAATTTTTAAAAGATTTCTTTCAAGCATACTCTTGAAACTATAAAAAGGTATTATTAAGTAGTTGCCATAAAATAGCCTAAGACAACAAACATATTCCAACTATGAGTTGTTAGTTTTTACAGACTACACGCAGACACTTGTAAAAATATTTTTTTTTAGAGCAAGTAGGCACAAACAAAAAGCAAGCTATTTTTCTTTCTCTATAAATCTAACTAGAGCATAACTAAGTTTTAATATAGGAGTCAAATTTCTTATAAAAAATATGTATGTACATATATTTTACAGCAGCAGCTAAAACAATTCTAAAGGCTGTCTTGTAATCCAAAAATAAAAAATGAAGTACCAGGAAAAAACCTTTTATTCAAGGAATACAATGAAATTTTATTTCCTCTAGAAAACAGAAACATTACAAATGTTGTTTAATAAAAAAAAAAAATACTTGCAACCGCATATTTTAAAACACTAATAAAAAATTTAAAAGTATTTTTTCTGTAGATTTTGTGACCACTAAAGTTTATTATTAACTTACATTCTTCTTATTATTAATGTTTTGTTTGTAAGTGCTTTAGAATGTGAAGCATAATTTGATTTTTCAATATCAAAATTTATTTTCAAACAAGAAATAAAAACTTCAAAATATTATGTCATAAAATATTGAAACATTTGTAATTTTTTTTTTTTTATTAAGGACATAAAATATTTTTAAATAAAGGCTTTAGTAATTAAGGATTTAAAAAAAAATTCCAAAAATATGACAAATTTTATCAGTAAACCCAAATTTAGTTGAGAGTTTAAACGCCTTATTCAGAAAAAATATTATATATATAAAGGGTTTATAAAACAGATTTCCATACAAAGTTTTTATTATAAAACATGATTTTTTGCCTTATGAATAAGGCAGTAAAATTTTATAATGGTATTAAATTCTTTTAAGACAGCCCTCCTTCGTCGGTATTGTAGTGTAGCAGAATTATCGACGAAGTAAAATAACCAATAAAATGAGCTTCAAAACTTTAGTTCGCCTCATTGACACCAGAGGCGCTGCAACAGTGCAAAAAGCAAAGTTGTAATAGTATGAAGCATTCTTCTCTTCCTTCGCCACCTTTCTTCTCTATCAACATCCCTTGCCCAAGAAGGTAACAGCTAGTCATAGTAGTAGGCATTTATTGCCTGAGTGTTACTTCTCTTTTTTTTTAAAAAAAAGATCCAGAAAATTATAATTGAAAATAGAATACCAAAAGCTAGTTGTGCACAAAATAAGTTTTAAATTTCCAGTTAAAAAAAAAATATAAATAAAAATAGTTCTGAGTTTACCAGCGATAACAGTGTAAGTCGAAAAACATAATTTCGAAATAAATCTGTTTTGAAGTACATTTGGAATTTTTTTTTCATGTAAAAATGGGCAAATGTAAATAATTTTGTAGTAAAAATTACTGCAAGTTGCCTCATTTTAACGTCTGCACTTTTTTCTATAAAGAATCGATATATAAAAATATTTTTTTTATTATAATTTTTTATTACAAATTTTATTGAACTTTTTTAAGATTTAGGTCAATATTGTTTTCTATATATCCCAGTGAAAAAAAATGGAAGTCATTCTAGTGGAACTACATTTTCATTGCTTCCAGAAAATCGATATTTTTAATTTGCCGCGAGTGAGCAAAAAACCATGTAGAAGCTTATTTTAGTCATACAAAACCTTGTAACTCCTCCATAGTCTTAGAAAATACTCACCAGAATTTAAAAAAAATCATTTTTTTTTTTAAAGAAATTTATGAACTAATTTTAGTCGGAAATTTAAAAGATATTTGCTCAAATTTACATGAAAACACTGTTTTGAGTTTAAATTCGTATAAAAAGAAACGAATTGTTAAAATAGGTAACTATTTACCATTTCTTCCTAGATGAAAATATTATCATAGAACACAAAAAAGGGAATTTTTCTTAATATCGCTTCCAATTCAGTGACCCGGCATCGAAAAAGAGAACTTCTTGCAATGACAACCCTATGTAAAAATCATTAGATCGGATCGAAATTTTCTCTACTTCCAGATCGCAAACTCTACATTTTCATGACTTTTTTGGAGTGTCTTTTTTTACTGGGATGTCTCGTATCTTTACAATAAACTTCGTTGGCAACACTGGACTTTCTCGTATATATGAAGCTTCATTTGTGCATATCTAACTCGATTTTGTCTGAAGTCGACTTATGCTGTTAGCGCTTTTAAACATATATTTTCTTTTGTTAAGAGGTTCAAGCCTTTTATATAATATTTTTACATATGATTTTTTACATATGATTAATGTAATTGATATAACAATTTTGCTGCATTATTAGCCCCCAAAAATGCATTTTTGATATATGTCTATCTTGCAATAAAGGTTCGGACCTTCTCTACTACTCTCCTTCTCTACTACTACTCCTCTAAAACTATTATGGCTTAAACAAAGTTTTAACTAACTATTCCTTTTATATATATATCCTAAACAAATAGTGGCTGATTTAATTTAGGACCTCATTTTGTACAAAAAATAACCCTAAACGTTGACAAATTTTTTATGTGTTTTTGTAATTTAAATTTTTTCCATATATAAACTTTCTCAACGCAACGTAATTTAACAAAATCAATTTAAATGTTGTTATTAAATTTTTTTATTTTTATTTTGGTTTTGATCACTTAATTTTTTTTACATTTTTTTTATTTCATTTATAAATTCATCTTTATTAACATCTTATACTTAGCATATAAATTTATAATTTCGAGATTTTATCTATAGATACTACAGCGAATAATATTGATAATAGAAAAAGCTTGGTATTAATTTAACAATTTTGACATTATTTCAAGGAAAATAGGAAAAACCTTTATATGAAAGAAAAATAAATTAAAATATAGTTAGAAAATATACAGGTATACCATCAAATTATCTGACGATAATACATGCATAGATGCCATTTTCAATTTAATGATTTCTGTTTTAAATTATGCAATTATGCCAATTGTATGCATTCTCTTATCATTTGATAAGGAGAATTTCGAATAGATTCGTGATATTTGTTGTTAAGTTTTTTTATGAAATCAATAATTAGCTCATATCCAATTTCGTTGTGGAGAAGTTGAGTTGAATATCTCCAATTTTTGTTGTTTATTATTTTAAGACATTTATTTTGAATAATTTGTAGTTTTTTCAAATGTATTTTTGCTGCATTATACCAAATAGGACTAGGTCAAAGTTGGTCTTATTACGCTTTTAAATAATAAGTTTTTGTTCTTAAAGTTAAGTGTTGAACGTTTACTAAGAAGTGGCCATTAAGCTCTGATAGTTTTCATAGATTTTTTACAGGTTTCACCGATGTGTTTCCCGAAATTAAGTTTCTTATCGAGGCAAACTCCAAGATATTTGACATCGTTTTTAATTGTCAGGATCTCATTTTGAAAATTTAACTGACGGCTTGGTAATCGTTTTGGTGAATTGTTGTAAGGGAATATAATAGCCGGAGTTTTAATAGGGTTTATTTTTATTTTCCATTTATAAAAGTATTTGTTACATAGAGAAAATCCTCTTTCCATTTTTTTTCAACAGTGCTTTAGTTAGTTTACTAGACGTGATGAGAGCTGTGTCATCAGCGTAATAAGCGACTTTCATGTATGATGGAGGACAGAAATAATTTTTTTTTAAATTATTTTTGTCATTATGGCAATAACAGTCATTTTTAAATTGTCAACTGTCAATTGTCAACATTACCAAGATTTTTTTTTATTTTTTTTTTCAAATAACAAATATTTTCACTAAATTCAAATACATTTAAATTAAACAGAATATGAGAATTATAAATTATAATTTGCAAGTCATTTCATTATGGTTAAGCGAAAATTGACCTAAAATAAAACTAAAATATTACGACTATGCTGGCTAGTTATAACACTTCACACTTAATACACACTTTGAAAGCTCAGCTCACTGTAAGTGTTGCCATATATGAGTTTTCGTTTAATAAATCTTGATTCCTTAATGTGTTGCTATTAAGAGAATATTTTTATTTATTAATTTTTCGCAACATTCCTTATTTTTTTTACAAAAAGCATTAATTTAGACCCAGTGTGCAAGGGAGGAAAATTATGTTTATTTTTTAAACTGATTCTCAATTGTACTAAATTTCAGTGATGCCAACAATTCAAAGGCAAAACGAGCCAACTGAGTAGCCAAAAAGAGCTAAAAAGAGCTAAATTTAAAAAATCAAGATTTTTCCGTTTTAAATCTTTGAATGTATTTATTATTCATTTTGCACTTCAAGATTTTTTTACATTAATAAAAATAATAGTAAGAAAAAATAAAAAATAATAATTTTAAATAAAATCATTGCACAGCAATTGATACAAATATTTATCTGCATTAACAATATGACCATACACATTTACATATACTTGTATATACGTTAAGTTACAAAATAAGAACGATAATTTTCAAAACGAGTTATCTTTAGAAGGATCTTTTGTTGGTTTAATCCATTTTTTAAACGCGCGATTTGATTTCCAAGCTTTCCTATATTTTTAGCAGTCCATTTCCAATTCAATAATTTGTGGAAAATTTTTTAATTACTCAGAAACGAACACTTTATAATAAAAACGGGGTTTAACAATTTGAAATACCTAAATACATAAATATATCTTACATTGTTGCAAAAAAAATTATCTGCATTTGCAAAAACATAGTTGCCAAAAATATAAATTCCCAAAAGAATAAACAATAGGGTGAAAACGGGAAAATTTACTATAATATGCAAAAAGTGCGAAACGTGCAGTTTCCACAATTGAAAAGAGATGTGTTAAGCGAAAAATTTCGAGTTAGAAGCAATCAAAAAGAGCTAAATCTAGCTCTAAAATAGCTAAGTTGGCATCGCTGCTAAATTTCTTTTCCAAAAATTAACTTATGAATCACAGAGAATTTTTAACAAAACATATTCATAAAAATGAGGATTTCAATAGAATTTTACCTCTTTAATTTCTTTTAGCTACTCTTATACATTATATTTAATTTTAAAATAGAATTTTCATGGAAATAAAGATTTTGACAATAGTTTACGCTTTGGGAGTGTCGTATACTTTTAAGATATATGAAGAATTTTTTTCTCAACCTGTGAAATCACAAGATTTATTAAAGAAACACTTAAAGGGATGTTTAACATTGAAATATAAAATAAAAAAGTATAAACGGTCCCCTGTGCGACATTAAAATTGTCTACTTTTGCTTACTACAAGCAGCAAGAAAAAAAAACTCTCTTTAATTCTTTAACCCTTGTTATGTTCTGCTCACAAATAAAGCTAAAGGGGAAACTTCATATATAAAGTGTAACAATTGTTTTAAAAAATATATTTAACTTTTATAATCATGCTACAATACACTTTTGCTTGAACTCGCAATATTACGTATTTCACATGTTTGCGCCCTTAAAAATAAACTTTAAAGCTGGTGGCAGCCACCCTTATTGCATGAATGCCCCTGCATTTTATTGCTTCACAATGCAACTTTTGTTCAATGCTGTTGACATTTTGTTATTTTTGGCTAATTTCTCATGTAATTTGGTTTCATGAACTTACTACGTTGTAAAGTGTTTCATGCGTGTTTACAGTGGCACGCACGAGTGTTGCATGCACATAGAATTTTTTTTTTATTTCTTTAAATTATTTCACGTGCATAAAAGTTTAAAAATTTGTTAGAGAACTGCGATATTAAGATATTTATCTAAAAACGTGTGTTGTTTTTATGAAACAGTGATAGTGGTATTCATATAAATTAAACTTTATCAGAATTTGTGTTGCAAGAGCGTAAAATTTGGGATTAAAACACTAGATCGATCAAAAGTGATAGATGTGGCATAAAAAGCGGTCATTACAAAAGGATTTGGTAGCTTAGTTTTAGTTTATTTAGCACATCATTTTTAATTGACAAATTTATTTCGAAGCATTAAAATTTGAAACTTTGTTTTTTTTATGGGCAGTTTGTGACTGGTGTGACCATAATACTCACATATTTTGTTATAACTCAAATATACAAAATTTATAGTTAAAAAAAGGATGTTGTTTAATAATATGATTTCTGCTTAGAATTATCATAAGAAGGCTGTGCCGGGTGTGACCTTACAAATCTCAGAGTTTTACAGAATTATTATTTTCATGATATACATTTTATGTATAATTATGGTGCAGTCAAAATTCTTAAGGGTATTTTTGATTGTATGACTAGCTATGATGAAATAAATTTTATTTAACCGATTGACAGAATTGGTAGCAGAAGAAACAAAAAATAATATGTAATTGCATTTAATTAATAGATTTTATAAATATTTAATAGTTTGTAAAATATCTAAAAATAAAACTAAATCTTTGAATATATCATGGGTGTGACCTTTTTTATGTGCCCGTTGTGACTTAGGAAAACTCGAAAAGCTTGAAGAAGTTAAACTTTTTAACGTTTAAAATTTGACTTTTGTCCTTTTTCCGTTGTCTCCTCTTTCGATTGCATGCTGTACAATTTTTTATTTTTTCTTTGAATGATTCCTCATCAATTAGAATTTTGTTAGAATATTTAATTTTTCTTTTTTTTCGCTCTATCTATCTAAACTATCTATATATCGTTATTTTCTTGAAGCCTTTTCCTTTGCCCGTTGAAAGAGTAGAACTTCAGCGTTGATATGACGGGTGTGACCAAATATATCCTATAAATAAACCGGCTCCTCCATTATACAATATAATTGCATATGGGCATTTCTACAGAAAGTTCAACTTTTTGTAGCGTGCGAAACAAATATGCTTATTTTTATTTTATATACATATTTGTGTAGACCGTCAGCTGCTGTAACGTTGTTCAGAAATCAAGGGTTACTTGCTTGCTGTCGCACGCGAACAGAAAGTGGAGTATCTCGGAGAAACGCCCATATGTTGATGTACATATTATTGTCGTTTTGACATATACTACACAATATATTGCAAAATATTTTCAAAAAAAATTAAAAATATTGATCAATTTTCCTGATAGTGAAAAAGTAAACAACATTGAACAATGTCACCACCTTATACAATAAAAATCAAGTCTTTTGATATTTGCGAATATATTGTGCCACCTTCGTATACCACATACACATTGGCGATATTATTGTATAACACAAAACATTGCACAATTACATTGCGCCCCCCCCCCCCCCCACCAATTAGTTACTCGAATGCTAAAATGGATATTCACAATTTTTTACGAATAATTGCGCTTATACTTTTTTTTTTATTATAAGTATTAATTATTTATTATTTATAGTAACTTTTTCAGTTTTTAATGTGACGGGCGTGACAGAAAATTTTAATGAATACACAAAACTCTCATCGAAAATTCAACAAAGAAATCAAACAAGACTATTTTTTTCAAAAAAACGTAAAACTTTACGTAACTGTCAAGTTACGTAATTGTCATGTTACGTAACGTTACATCACCAAGCAATTAAGCTTGTAATTTAGAGCCATACTGTTCGGTTTGTTGCTATCTTTCACTAAGTGTAGAGCTAACTACGTTCGAAAGCAATATTCAAAAACGCATAAGACTTGCGTTATTTTTGCTTTGAAAAACAAGCTGTCAACAAGTAACGTAACATGACAAAGGTGGACTTCATTGTGGAAATGCCAATATGCAAAGAAAGAGCTCAGAATTTTCAGTATATGCTAATTAATTAGAAACATTTGAATTTTTATAGTTTGTCCATAATTGACATTCTCTTGCAGATATCATTATTACGATTTTTATTAAAAATTAGTAAATAATTTCTTAATGTTTTACGTTTTATCAATAAAAAGTTCAGAAT
Organism: Tachina fera; assembly: GCA_905220375.1. Taxonomy (NCBI): domain Eukaryota; kingdom Metazoa; phylum Arthropoda; class Insecta; order Diptera; family Tachinidae; genus Tachina; species Tachina fera. Next base: position 40,085,051 of record LR999965.1, on the reverse strand, counting down.
CACACGAATATGCTTACTTCGTTCTTAGCAATTTTTTTAAACGGTCAATACGATATCGCTATCTTGTCCTTGGCAATTTGTTTTTTCAATAGTATAAATTTTCCTCAAACATTTTTTGTTTATCTATTCATTAGTGCTATTATATTTTATCACAGTAAAAAAAATTAACAGTGTTTTAATTTTTATTAAACTTCAAGAGGGACTATAAAACTACTCTCAAAATATATCTTTCATACTTAAGAAATCATTAAACGGAATAGATATTCACACCACACAATTTACATACTATTACATATACATACATACAATATACTCATATTTGACATTCAAAGGCCTGCGCTATAATACATTTTTCTATGCAAGCATCAAGAAGATTCAATAAATTTGACAATTAATTAAAAAAAAAGAAACAAAACAAACAAAAACCACTTTTATTATCGAAACTCATAGTACTCGTATGAACCCTATCAGTTTTTATTTTTGTTTTTGTGTGCAAGTGTATCTATCAGCCTCATTCGACAACTCAAGACGACGACGACAACATCTTGTTATATACCAGAAACTAAACATTAAAATGGAAAAAGCACTTAAAATGCGTTGAGATTAGAGATAACCGACCCAAAAAAAAAATACCTACAAAGAACAGACAAATCATTTGGTATCTTAAGAATACTTTGAAAAAGCATTAAAAAGTCTTAACGAAAAGAAAACTGCACTTGATGCAAATAAACCTCAAAATAAAATTGTGAAATACATACTTACATATGAACAAGAAAACGTCTTAAATTTCAAAAAAAAAAATTAAAAAAAATCATAATAAAACCAAAACAAACTGCAAGCTACCTGCAATACTGCACACTAACAAATTTATGTTTTAAGCAATAATGATAAAGAAGTACTAAGCAGTGAAAAAAAAGCAAAAATTTTATACATCAAGGAATTTCTGAAAACTATATACCAAACCAAACCTTTTACTGCTGTAAGTATTATAAAATTGGTAATTCAATGCCTCTTAACTCTTATCAGTTCCTTTTATATATTTTTTGTGCTCTTCAGCATTTAACTCAAGTCAAAAAGTCAGTCTTAAGTAAATGGCAAGAACATTTGATCACAACACATGTATGTATAAGCAAGTGTATGGTTCGTTTGTAAGTATAAAAGTAGTTATAGCACAGACCAAAAAACTTCTTTAACTAAACTAAAGCATGTTGAAAAGAAGCAGCAGCAATTGCTTTATGCTACAGGTTGACATTTATTTAGATTTATAGTTTAACTATTTTACAAGATGTTTTCAAATACACAAAAACATCAAACTAAAACATACACAGGCAGATATACACATAAACGCATTAAACGTATAAAAGATGAAAAGATATTTTGAAAAACTACTCGTAGTAAAAGCAGTATGTAACAGAATAAATAGCCCAGCGGAAAAGCGTAAAAAATTCAAAAGACCGTAAAACATTAAATTTAAACTTCAGCCTAACGAAATGACAACAAGCAATAATATGGATGATGACAGTAGTCGCTATTTACACTCGAGAAAAAATGGTCAATTGCTGTTAGGATAGAACTACGATATATTGTTAAAATGTGCTACAATAAATTAAACAATAAAACTAAACTACAGCTAAATAAACAAAACAAAAAAAATTAATTATTGTTATCCTATATATACGGTGACGATTCATTCTGTATTATACAGAACTGTACTGTATTTAAGAGTCCTGTTCTGTATAAATTATGCATTAGGAAAAAACGCTGGAATGCTCTGTATTTTATTTACTGTTCAGTAATTGTTCTGTATTTTCAAACTACATTTAAAAATTTAACGTAGTTTCTGCAACATTTAATCACCAAAATAAGCTTTATTTTACTTTTTTAATATAAATTTTTGTAAAATAATCATATACAAATTTAGCAGAAAATCACCAAAAGCAGAAATAAAATCCACATTTTTTTTTTAATTCAAAACACATTAATTACCAGGGAAACCAGAAATATGCTATAAAAAAAGTGTTTTATGCGCATTCAATATGCACTAAAAACTTGAAAATATGCATTAAAAAGTAAAAAAAATATGCGATTAAAAATAAAATAAATTGCTTTATTTGTAGATGAAAATATATTTTGAATTCAAAAATTCAATAACATTTGCTGGTTAAAACAAAATTACCATACAAATTTTGACTAAAACAAATAACACAAATTAATTTTTATTGGATGCTTTCCTAAGAATTTAACTTCAATTTCAAAAGATCACGTTATCAGAATTCATGCTTTCGAACTGGATAAATAGAACAAGATTTTTATTTATATTTTTATTGCAATAAACGACAAAATATTGACATAGAATTTCAAAAAAAAATCGCTTTTGTCTCATCTAAATAAACTTTAATGCATTGACAATGTTCCTTCAACGTCCTTTCGAGGGCAGAGTCCGTCACAAATATCAAAACTGAAGTTGTATTGGAACTAAAGTCCAAAAATAATAGTAATATGTAAAAAAATGTATAAACTACATTGGAACATTGGAGATTTAAATGGCGAAAAATAAAAATAATTTTTTTTACCAACTTCTTAATTTGTAAGTATTTTAACCCAAATATCGCCGAAAAAACTTTTTTCTTTGTATATTTTTTTCGGACATTCCATTGTCCTTTTAAAAGGACGGTTGCCCCAAATGGAGTAAAATATAAAAAAAATATCTATAAAGTATCAAAATATGCCCTAAAAGAGTAAATTATGCTCTAAAAATTTAAAAATATGCTAAAGATATGCGTATAAGACTGATATATGCAAAAACATGCTTTAAAGGGTAAAATATGCAAAAATATGCACTAACAAATCGATGTCAAAATTCTTAAAAAGTTCTGAAACGGATAAATATCTTGTCCCCACATTAATATGTCACACGAGAAAAAACATGCAATTGCATATTTGCGGTTTCACTGTTAATTACTATAATGTATATAAGAACAATCATCAAAATCAAATTGTATTAATTACTCCTACAACAAACTATTTTAAAATTTAGACGCCAAACAAGTTAAAAAATCGCCACGTTTGGCAAGAAATCTCCATATCTGACAGCCCTGGTGACGAGGTGTATTTGTGTGAAGTGTTTTGGAATCACTCAGGAGTTCAACTTCGTGAAAATACGAGTTAGCGTATGTGATTATTGTATTTGATTTCATGAGAATGTTCAAAAGTCTAGCAAACTGTGCAATTGTGCATTTCTAAACTCTGTCAAAAATTTTATGTAAATTTATTTACACAAACCTGTTAAGTTCGATCAACAATTTTCACTAGCAAACTTACGCTGTGCAAATGTGTATTTTTTTAACAAAAATTTCTTGGTTCTTTGGCTATCTATAGCATTTTTTTAGAAATGAAAACTACTTAAAAATTTTCAAGATTTATTTTCATTTAATAAATTTGTTTGACATTTCATTCAAATTGACTTAATTAAGGTGTATATAACCAAATGGCAGCCCTACTTCAGCTAATACTTTTTTTCTCTATGTCCTTTGTAGCTGACTAATGTCAAAAACTTCGTTTTGTTTTGGTTTTGGTTTTGGTGCAAATATTTTTGTCCTTTTGACGTTTTTCGGTTCTTTACACTGCTATGGTTGCCGTACTTTTGTATAACAATTCCTTACGCAGTCACCTGTATAATTACACGATGGACTCAGCTGTTTGCACAAAAGTTGCCAAGAGGCTTCATCAACAAGTCTCGCATATTTGTCCAATTGTACAAATGGCAATTTTAAGAGTTTTCATGAAACCTTTATTACATTTTTAATTTTTTTGTTAATTTAAAAATTAAAGCAATGCATGAGCTTCAATATATTTAATATATCTGTAAGGTTGTTTGTACTTTAGTTGCTGTTTGTCAAATAATTCCTTGTTCTGTATTTTGGTTTAAAAATTATGGTCACGGTACCTATATACAGAGAAAAATTGTTTCCTGCAATAAACACGTTTAATTAAAAAAAAAACAAAAAGCATTTAAAAATTATATTGAGTCAATTAAACTTTTAATTAAATTAAATTTTTAAATAAAAGTTTAATCTAAACACAATTAAATTTTTAATTGATTTTTGGTTTTTTTTTCAATTGACGTGGAAACGCAGGAAAAATTTTTCTGTGTAGTCAATCAACTTTGAAGAAGAAAATGCGACCCTGATCTAAGGGAGTTTATGAAAATTTCAAACAAAAGGAAAAATATACAACCTTATGCAGAATCTTGTTTTGCTTAAAATAATGCGCATACTTACTTAATATTATTAAGCAGTTTACGGGTACCTTAAGTACTATTGTTGTTTTTTTACAAGATACCAGTTCTGTTTCACATATATATATCGATACATTTAGAGATAAGATGTTAAAACTTTTAAACTTAAATCATAAATATCAATGCTATTGAACTAATCTGCGTATGTGAGTGTATAATTTAATGATTTTTCCCATGTTTGCTCTATGGGCCCATCTCTTAAATAACCTTGTTTTTTTTTCTACAAAATATTAGTTTAACCAGCGTTAGTTCTCTATTTCTGTATTTCTCTTTTATAATTTTATTATTTTGCACGTCGACATATTTGCCACTTTTGGTGTGATTTTTTTTCTCGATTTTCTGTTTTTTTTTTTATATTACGAGTAGACGGACGACTATTTTATTAGCTTACTGTTTGTATAACAAACGCACACAGGTGCTTTTAAGCTGACAAGAAAGCAAGCAACAAGCAAGGCAACAAATTTCCCCCCCCTCCTTATTAGGCTCATACTACTGTCACAGATCCTGTTTGTTGCAATGCATATACCTAATAGATAGCTGTTGAAAAAATGTTTGTTTTGTATCTAGATATTGCCATATTTAAATTTAATTCTTAAAGCGTGATATTAGATGTCAAGTGAAGATAATAACAATTCCTAAGTGTCGCGAATACTCACACAAACATTTGAATGTATTTGCTTTAATTTATTTTTCATAACGGGAATATTTTTCAATTGCATTTATTTAGAAGTGAGACGACGACAGCGAGTTAAATAGTGTTAAAGTCAAGATCATTATTTCACTGATTTGTGTTAGTGCTGATGTTGTTTTTACCTTTAAAGATGTTTAAAGCTTAACAATTTACCCATTATGTCTGTCTTATATTAAATTGCCCGGCTATTTTAAACAGCTGTGAAGGGAAACATGAACAAAAAAATTAAGCTAAAACTTGTTTGTAGCTGGGTAAAATTTGTCTTACGTGTTTAAAACTTTATGTAACTTATTTTCTCATTTATTTTTTTATGTTTAAGAAATAACAAAAATAAATATTAATTTTTTCCACCTTTCAGTTACTTTATGTTACGCGTAGGCATAAATTATGCCTTAAAAATTTGAAATTTTGTAAAATATGCTGCATACATTTTTCTCTTTAAGGTTGTAAAGATTTTTGCCATCCATGTCTTTTTTGTTGCTTTTTTTGCTTTTTTTGAGGTGCAATAATTTGCTGTAGTGATTTTTTCTTTTTACATGTTGAAAAATTTGCATGTCATCAAGACTGCGAAAAAAGGGGAACATGTTTTAAATGCCTGTTTCTGTAAAAAGTTTTTCCTAGGAAAAAAAAGGAAATAAAGGAAAAAAGAATTGGCCATAAACATGCGTAGGCTTTAATAACATGACAAAAGACAAATTTCCTGAATCAATTTTCTTTAAGCCATGTTGAAAAGATAAATGAAAAACTAACAGAATGTTGAAAGAGAAAAAAGCAAGTTTAAGCATAAAGGAATTCATTAATATATTAACATGTATGTATGTATAAAATTAACAAACAAAAAAAAAACAAGACCATAATTCATAAAGTTTCCTCTTGTTTTTATGAAAGTTAAAGTGATTTATAAAATAAAGGTATGTAAACTATTTTAGGTACATTTAAAAACTTGATTAGCTCTATCATACATATATTAAAAAAAAAATATTTCAATTTCTATCGCATATTATTTTGCAAACATAATTATTGTTGTTTATTTCAAAGCAAGAAATTAAAAGAACTAAATAAAATTAACGAAAAAGAAATACACTTGGAATGATATTAATAAAACTAATAAAAACAGAACAAAAGCTTTAAACTCAAGCCGCCCCTCCAATAGAAAATAATCAAGCAAGGTCAATGTAAAATTTGTTACGCCTGCATGAATCCCAAATAAAAATGTAGAAAATAAAAAAACTCCCTTAAACTTAACTATAATTGTTACAGCAGAAATACGCACAAACAAAAAAGGAACACAAGGCAAAAACATCCCAGCAAAATTTTTTTAGTGACATATAAACTTAAAAAATTACTAGACAACGAAAATTTATTTCGTTGACATTTAGCAGAACATTCGTAACATTTTCGTTGCACCGTTTTTGTACGTTGGATCAATACCCGGTAGGTTTTCGTTTTATTTTTGACCCAACAGTGACCACTGTATGGAATAATTTGTAGTTAAAAAAATAATTGAGGGCAAGACAACATTTACGGGGCTCAACTAGTGTGTTATAAAACATAATGTTAAAAGATTTTATAAAATAAACCTTACGGCCCTGTTCTGCAAACTGAATCCGGGTAAATTTCTCGATTTCAAAAAATTTATAATGGTCCTGTGGACTTGTATAAAATCATACAGTATAATTTTCTTTTAGATATGATATTTGAGAATCTATATAATGGAAAAACTAAATAAAGTCTGAAAAAATATTTCTATTATCGGAGTTAGTTTTCTAAAATCGTGCGATTTCAAATCGATTAGGTTTACATAACAGGGTCTATCTGAATGGCAAACTATTATAAATAGATTATTCACTACCCAGCTAAAAAAATATGTATGGAGCATATATGATATCCCATATATGGTTCGGATCCGAAAAATGAGGTTATATGGGCATATATGATTATATATATTCATAAATTTTCATACATGTTTGTGTAAATTCCCTCCACAGTATGGAAAGTTCGTATTCATACACTCTTGATTCAGAAAAGCGCACTGCTGTGCAATAAATTAAATTTTTTTTAGACTTCGGAGAGAGAGGTTGTATTTAATGAAACATTTGTTTTGACAAATAATTCAAAACGAAAAAAAGTCATTTCATTCATCAAAAGGTGAATCAATTATTTAAAAAACACATAAATCATATTCGTACATAACATTTAGCTTAAGAAATCACATTAAAAACTAATGCAATTAATTATAAAAGATAAAATAATCCGTCTAACAATAGTTTTCAATACAGTAATATGAACTTTGTTTCTTATCTAGAGAATTTTATTATTTTCTATAAAATTCATGACTGGATTATCCTTTTGATTATTTGATATATTAAATGAGGCCACAATGTATAAAATCATACAAGAATGGTTTTTTTGTAACAAAAAGTTATTTTTTTATTTAAACGTTGAGGGTACGCATATAAACTTTGCATACCGTATGTATTTTCTAATGGATTTCCAATTCAACAGTGATAAAATTCCAAGCTTTTTTGATTGCAATAACGATCTCATGTAAGATATCATGTATGTATACATTCTTATATGGCTCCATATATAAAATCTTATATTTATATATGAGTCCACATATGAAGAGCTTCATAATTAAATTTTCATATATGATATCATATGTTATAATACATTTCATATATTAGTCCATATATTAGTTCATATATATAAGTGTTTTGCCATGTATAATCCCATATATTTCCATACATGAATTCATACATATTCATATATAGTTATATACATTCATATATTAAAAATATATGGACCATATATAATTTTTTTAGCTGGGTACTTATTTTTAGGATAATAATACCTTTAATGAAATTCAGGTATAATAAGATTCTCGTATTTTAACAAATATTTGTAAAGACGCATGTAATCCTTGCCATTTAATACTTCATAAACTTCTTCAGATGCAAGAAATTATTTACCAAGAAAATTGAAACGATAACTGGCACAAATAGGGCATCTGCCTATTAAATTATGTCTGTTTTCCTGTTCATTACGGTTACAGAGTGAAGAAATGTCAACACTGTTTTCACTAAAAGCACGAGCGTTTAAATTAAGCAGGTCTACTCTAGCTTTTAGTATTAAGCTAACAACTTGTGATGAATTACCGTGGAAAAAATATGGGGTGATATTATATTGAAATCTAGAGTCTCTGGCATTCACAACAAATTTCTCATATTCAGTGATTCTCAAAGATTCAAGTATACGTTTGTGTAGAAATTTAATTATATTCCTCCAAATCTCAATATCTTGAGTTATACTGATGTCACTGCATAATGATTTCCAAAGAAGCAACCAAAAAGTATTATGTCGAAAGGTCTCTTCAGCAAGCAGTCGTGGCAGTGTACTGATAGTTAGATTTAGAAATAACTAAAATGTAAATTGAATGTCTCCAAAAAAGCGAGAGGAGATCAGTTTCAATATGTAACATAAAGATATAAAATTTTCTTAAAAAAATAGCGCTACAATTTCTCAACTTCATCGAAGCTAAGATAACTGAGCACCATAAAACCTAGTTGATTTTGCTGCAGTATGGAAAATTTTAAGTTTGTTTGAAAAATGTATCTTGGTATGGCGGATATAGCTTAACCAAGTGGAATTTATTGCCCTATTCGAAAAGGCGAGTTTAGATTCAAGGTGTTTGCTGAAAGAAAAATTTTTAAGTTAATTTGATACCAAGGTATTTGTATTCGTTCACAATATTAATCATGTTGTCATCAAAATTCCAATATAGACTCTGACTGACTCTAGCACCAGTTCTGAATACCATTATCTTTGACTTATCGAGAGTAATTCATAGTCAGTGGCATGGCTACAATAAACATACAGTGAATCAATTACACTCTGCAGCACTTTTAATGAGTCAGAAAGAAGAACAATGTCGTCAGCATAAAGTAGAACTTTCACAACCGTTTCGGCAATAACGATGTCAACCAGTAAGTGATCATGAAGGTCGTTCAGGCAAATGGAGAAAAAAAACTGGGCTGTTTAAACACCCCTGTTTTACACCTTGAGGATATAGTGTTGCCATCCCAAATCTGACTAATAGTATTATTGTATAATTTCCGTAAAATAGGTACCATTTTACAAGGCAAACCTGTACACACAGAAAAAAATACCAATGTAAAATCAACATGCAAAAAGGTTAATTCAAATTCATTAAAATCACATTAAATTTACTATGTTTTTTGAGTGTGTTGGTGGTTATTTGCTTTGTTCATAGCTGCAATACACTTTGTGCTTAGTTGTTGTTGTTGATTTTGTATTGTTGTTTTTTTTTTGTTATAAGCAGCCAATAAACTGCTGCTGGTTGGTAGAGAGTGTGTTAGTCTTGCATTCGGAGGATCGCAGGTTCGAATCCTGGAGTCAAGTTAAAGTTTTTTTATTTTTTTTTAATTAAAAGTTTTCAAGCCAAAGCATTTTGTTCTTTTTTTTCAACTTAAACTAAAACTTTTCACATAAATGATAAGAAATAATGTTAAATTATAGTTTTATTCAAGATGGTACATATTTATTGTGTATCTTAAGAATATTTAAAGTTGTTGTGGCTGCAGGGGTAAGCACGTTGACTACCACGCGCTGAGTTCCGAGTTCAAATCTTGGCCGGGAAGCAAAATTTAATTTATGTATACAAAAATTTTTCTGATGTCTATGTCCACCACAAGTAAGTTAAATAATTAATAAAATACAATTACTACATTAAATTAAATTCATGTTGATCTAACTTGAAATAACTTTGATTCAACATGATTCTTCATTTTGATTTTAACAGTACTTAAGTGTTAATTCAACGTAAATTAAAGTTATTTCAAAAGGAAAATTTTTTTTTGACAATTACTATACATCATGTTAAATTAACATGAAACACACATGAAGCAAAATCATTGCCAAAAAATGTATAATTAACCCTATTTTCAACGATTCTACATTGTTTTTTTTTCTGTGTGTACGATATGCATAACTTGTAAAATAATTTTTTTTATTGGAATTAAATCAAAAGCTGAGGAAAAATCTACGAAGAAAGCATACGTGTTTTTTCTCTGACTAAAGTTTAAATTTACAATGCTTATTAAATTGAACAAATTGTCTACCGTAGAATATTTCTTGCGAATACTCATTGATGATATTATGACAGTCTATCCAGCTATTGATACGATTAAGTGCGAGTAATATGCCCGTAAAGAGTTTATAAATAACAGCGAGAAGAGACAGTCTGCTATAATTTGAAACAACGCCAATGTCTTATTTTTTGAAGAACGGAATTATATTTGAGCTGCGTAAAGTGTCTGGGATATCTTTACGCATGAAAATAACGTTAAGAAGCGCTTAGACCTCATTCGGAAAATATATGCGGGCATTTTTATAGAACTCGTAGCTAATTCTGTCTTGTCTTCTCTAGGGGACAGGAAATTTATTTGCTGGTGGTTAAGAATTGTCTCTATATTTCATTGGTTCTTTGCCAAACCATCAGTATACTTCAACTACATATGTATGTATTTTGAACAGTCACAAACCTCTTATCTTATGCACAGACTTTTATAAAATTGTTTCTGAATTTAAAAAAAAATGCTGTTGAATTAAAATTTCAGCATTCTTAGCAAATTGGACAAAAAATGTTTGCTGGTATATAATAGCCATGCAATATATATACACACATACATATTTATGTACATATGTATAAATAGAAATATAAGAAAAACAACCATGTTCCTTGAGATACAATTATGTGAATGTTAAACAGTGAACTAGATGATGGCATTAAATGGTTTGTTGGAAATTTCTACAAATAGAGAAACAAACTATGTGTAATAAGGAAACATACATATGTTTTTTTTTCTTCCTCTCCTATGAACTGAAAACATTACGCACTAAACAAAGTGTATAGAAATTTACAGCCCTCGTAAATTTTGTGAAGAGAACAACAAAAATTTATTTTTTTTTAACTTTAGTTTGCCTTAAAAACAAAAGAACAATAGGTCTTTGTTGTTTTTTTATTATTATTTTTTTATATATTTTTGCCAGAAATGAATGAGAGTCTTATATTTTTGGGTTAAAAAAAACAATTGATATGAAAAGAAATTTTAAAACTTTATATGTTTTAAGAAAAGTTCCTTACTTGTGGAGTTGCTGCGAGAAGAGTTTGAGTAGCAAAAAAGTGCTCACAGAGAAGTGGAAATGGTAAAGATATCATAAACTTAAACATTTCAATAGGATTTAATAAATTTTGCGTTTATGTATGTATATCCGTTACCTTCACATGGAAGGGCTCTAACTCATTATTTTTTGGAATCGCATATATGTATATATGTCTATAGAAAAACATCTTATTTATCGAAAAATTCAAAAACCTTGATTTCAACAAAAAAAAAATTTGTTGGAGGTTTTCTATAGTAGGGTAACGATATGTGTGCTATATCCAAGCCTAGGTTAATTCCCTACAACCTTTGAACACTGAGGCCTTTTCTTTTATTGATTGAAAAGTTTTAAAATTATTTTTTTAATTATTAATTAATTATTTATTTATTATTATTATTTTAATTACTTTTTAATTGTTCCTTATATTAAATTGTTTATCTACTTTTTCGACCTTTTTTATATGTTCAATGAAACTATTTTTTTAAGCTTTAGGTCAGTAAATTTTATAAATTTCTTTATATTTTTATTTTTATATCGATATTTCGTTAACCTTTGGTTAACTTCTCCAGGATTATTATTGTTTTTATATTTTGATAATTACTTTTCGTCTTTTTTTCTTTTCAATCAAAAAAAAAATAATAAAAAAAAATTTGATTGAAAAGAAAAAAAGACGAAAACTAATTATCAAAATATAAAAACAATAATAATCCTGGAGAAGTTAACCAAAGGTTAACGAAATATCGATATAAAAATAAAAATATAAAGAAATTTATAAAATTTACTGACCTAAAGCTTAAAAAAATAGTTTCATTGTTCCTTATATTTTTAAAAACTGGCATGTTTTTTACTATTTTGAACTAAATACAAGAACTTTTAACTTTTTTTCTTTCAAATCCTTTACCACAACGAAATATTCTAAAACAAACGCTAAACAACACTGTTTAGCAAGACATTTGTTTCAGTTATTGCAGGTATACGAGTAAAAAAGATAATAATTCCTGACGAATAAATTTGTGATGCTTGCTTGCTTGCTTCATAGGCATGCGTGAGCATTAGTGTCCTGCAGAAGACCATTTATAAGACCTTTCAAGACATGAGAGATTTTTCAAATGCTTTACTACAGCGAAATATTCTAAAACAAAAGCTAAACAACACTGTTTGCAAGACAAACAACTGAAACAAATTTCTTGCCAACAGTGTTTTTTAGAGTTTGTTTCAAAATATTTCGCTTTAATAAAGCATATGAAAAATCTCTCAAGTCTTGAAAGGTATTATAAATGATCTTGTGAAGGACACTAGTGCGTATACAAACGACATGCATGCCCACATACGTTGTGTGCAGAATATTTTATTTTTCTGCGCTCATGCATTGACATTAGTTGTGTGCGAATGCTTTAAAAAAGCCTCTTACTATCTACATCTTACACACACGCTCGAATATACAATATGCAAAATAACAAGCATGCACGCATCAACACTACTTCTTTTGATTGTTTGTTTAGAACAAGAAGTCTTCGCGATATCGCTTGTTAGCACTGCTTCGCTTATTATACGACAGCATTTATTATTGGTTTAGTATAATACATGCCACGAAAACACATTTAAAAAATAAGACGTATTTGCATTTGCAGACTGTTTACGCAGGCCTCTATTATGTACTCTAGAGTGGTTTGCCTTTCATACCAGAAAAAAAAGTTGTGCCAGTTACCCCCTAGGATTAAAAATAATGTAAAAACAGTTCAAGAAATATTTTTTTAATTTTTTTGACACGCCTGCAAATACCGCCCTTTTTGCATTTTGTTCAAGCCCGATCATAATGGCTTCGCAAGGTCTACATTTCTGCTATTAGTAGTTTTTTACTACGACATCATATTCTAGTCAAAACTTATTTGGTAATTTCTGGCAAACAGCTAAAGATATAGACTGAAGGTTGTCAGATCTTACATTTTGAGCTGACAATTTTTGTTTGACGACATTGCCAAAAAGTATTGTCATGTTATTGCAAAAACTACCAGCTGACAATAAATTTTTAGATATCTGGAAATCGTGTAATCGCATTTCGTTTCCATTTTAAGACTATTGTTATATCGTTTTTATTTGTCGGATGTGCGAAACGTGTGAACTCTCATTTCACCTTATGTTGATAATTTTTTTTATTATCAGTGCATTGCCAGATGTGAGCTTAGGATTCGAGTAACATCTTTACAAATTACAAATGGGCATTTCTCCCAGCTAAAAAGTCTAGTTTAATTTTTCTGCTCTTGTTTAGAAAATCGCATTAATTACTAAAAATATTTCATTCTATAAGAATTGCAAATATGTACTGAACTTAAGCCCAGTTGAGAAATTATTCCTAATTAAAATTAAAAAAATAATATTTTATATTTTATGGTTTTAAGTAAATCCGGGTTTTAGAGATTCGTTTTTTCATATAGAACAAGAAGTATTAAAAAAATTTAAATAAAATTCGGAAAATTTTTAAAATAATATTGATATATAAAAATTTCTAAGGGCAAAATAAGACTTTAGGATCCAGCAAAAATATACTTATGTAAAAAAGTGTATCAACACTGGCATTCACTAAAAAAAGATAAAACGAACTTAGCTGGAATTTATAACAAATGAACCTAAATAATTTACAATTTTACAAAACTCATGCTGCCTACAGAATTATTCATTAGCTACAAATTTAACCAGCAACATTTAAGCCAGTTTTTCACGCTTAAATTCATTTACAAGCAGACAGATTTCGTTACACAACAACAAAAACAAAAACAAATTGTAATATAAATGTTTTTATTTTCCAGTTTATATGTACATATGTATGCAATATTGGTAACTAACTATTGTTTAAAAAGCCAGGATAATCTCTTCAACCGTATATATTTAAAACATATTGTACCTTTACATAGGATACACATTTTACGATTTAAATTGAAGGACATTTTTATGCTGCTTTGCACTCCAATACAAAGAACATATTTTACAGCTGCTCTTTGAAGACAGATAACACACAGGATACACAACATCTAAACATATAAAAACAAAGTGTGTAAAAGAACGAAAGAATAATATTTTTCTTCGTTTCTTAATAGTGTCTCTCCTTTTCTTTAACAAAAAAAAATAAGTACAATACAAAAATGCTCAAGGGGGGTAGGTGTAAAAGGTATAAGTATCTTTAAGTTTTTTTTTTAACTCATATTCTTGTAAATGATCTTGAAATTGTGTTGTATATATTTAAGATGATGATTTTTGTATTCATTTTGATGTTTCTTGTAGCGCATACATTTGTATTTTAAATTTGTGAAGATATTACAAAGAATAAAAGGTACATATAAAAAACAAGCAAAAGAAACGCAATTGTTTTAATGTAGCCATAAGTATTTTTTTGTTTTTCTTTTTGATTAAATTGTTTTACAGCAGCTGCTGTTATGCTTTTAATGCACATTTACCGGACAGTATATGATATCGTAGTATATTTTTATGGTCTAATTAAAATAAGTGTAACCTCTAGGCCTTGTGTGTGTCATAATATAAGGTCTTTTATGAGAGTTTCATTATTTCAAATAATAAATTGGCAGCTCAAAAAATTTTTACATATAAGAATTTTAAATTTTCTGAAATGCGGGCTTATATTATGTTTTTAATTTTAAGGTTTACAGAAATTTGCAAACAAAAAAATATATTATAATGAATTTACATTTTCCCAAGGGTTGTTACTGGGAAAATTTCCCAAAATTAATGTTGGTTATAGAATATGAACAGATTATGGGCAAACTTCAAGTGAGAAAGGCATAGCCACTGGTCACTGAACAGTACCGCCTTCAGCAGATACTATTACTAGCGTAAATGCACAGGGTCTACTCTGTAATTCGAAACAAAACTAAACGGTTTCGAATTGCAATGTTAATAACATACAAGTTTGAAAGTAATTTCTTTAGTTTCGAAGAATTCGCTCCTTTATAAATATTTTGTAGGGAAATCATTAGCGATTTAAAATTATCAATAAATGGCTTCAGAATGTTTAATGCGCCTCCTTAACATCAGAGCCGCTACAACAAAAAAATGCAAAAAAAATATGTTTTAACACCACACGTTTGTCTCTATCTCTTCCTGCAACACGTGTTCTTTCTGTCACTATGGACCTGTCTGTAAGTACATCACTGCTTTGCAGTGTTGCCAAAATTTTGCAAACATTTCCCACCATATAGCCCCTGAAAACCCGCTAAAAACCGCTATCTGAATAAAAATAAACTCTAATATAACCGCTGAATTTTTTATAACCAACATATGTCTTTTTTATGGTTTATTGGTAAAAAAAAGAATAATATAAATTTTATAAAATATGTATACATATGGACAGATGTATGTGTGTTGGAATCTCATAATTCCCCAATATTTGTAATCAGAACTCTACTCATTGAGAAGGTATTTACTTCCTGCAGAGTTTCCATACACAAACATCGAACCAGTAACTGTGTTCTGTAACTTGCGAGAAGTTTTCGCGTCGAAAAAAATCAAACAATTACATTGGTTGTCATGTTTTTCACAGGCTGATTTATAAACAACCTGAAATAAGCTTAAAAGAAACATGAGCAACTAAATTTTTCGTTAGTCATCCTGTGTTTCACAGAATGACAATAAACTTTTCGTTTGGAAAAGTTCTCACCAAAGTTACAGAACATAGGCACAGGAAAAAGTAGAATCCAAGTGCATATTCCATCTTATAATATTAATGTTAAAGCTGATTCAGTATATTTTCAATATTTTTTGCGATAGACTCTAATTGTTCTACACGTGTGAAATAATATCTTGCCGTTTCGCTTGAAGTATTTGTAAAATATTGTTAAAATTTCCTGACTGTCTGAAATTAAAAAAATAGTGTTGATAAAATAAACTCTGTGGCTCAATTCACATTGGCTTGAAGTTTAGTTTCGAAGGAGAATTTCAATAAAAAAAGTCTCTAATCAAAATTAAATTATTCAGAAAAAGTTATTGTTTTGAGAGATTTTGGTTGATATTAGTTTTCCTCATACTCAGTGGTCCAATCAGCCAGTTTTCGGTTTGTTTTCCTTTTGTTTAAAGATTTATTTACTATTTTTTTAATACGAAAAGAATGATTCAATTGGTTTGTAATATAATTTTAATCTCGAATTAAATTTTATTCACTAATTATGAGATTTGTTCACTTTTATACTCGTATGTATATACATATGTTATTATTTTTAACCTCTTAAATTTTCACATTATACTACAATATGTCAATATGTCAATTTTTTATTTGCAAAAAAGTAACGTTAGTTTCTTTTCGCTGTACGTGTTTATATAGAAAAAAAGTCAACATAAATACCAAGGTACGTGTCGCATAGCTGCGTTAAACATACTTCATTTTGATTCAATACCTTTCATTATAAGTTTCAGAAAAACGCTGAAAGTCCGTCAACTAAGAAATTCTTCCGCTAAAATTCCCGCTGGTGGTTTTTTAAATAGACTTGCCGCTAATGACAACAAAATAAAGTCATATATAGCGGGATACCCGCCGTTTTGGCAACACTGCTGCTTTGTATCACACTATAAAATTCAATACAAATTCCCTGACAATCTTTTTTAGTAGAGGCATGTTTTTACTAGGGAGTAACGATACGCCGTTTTGCTGATCCGAAAACGATACTCAAAAAGAAATATCGCCGATACCGATTCCGAAATATCGCCGATACCGATTGAAATTGAACTCAAGTTAAAATTAACAAAACTAGAGTTATTCTTTTGTCATAAAAATTTACAATGTAAGAGTTTATTTATATTTAAAATTGATATTTGAATTCATTCTAAAATTAGCAAATAACAAGTTAGTTTTTTAAACAAAATAACAGTATAAGCGATTATTAATTAGCCCATTTAAACTAAATGTCATATTATTTATTTTCTAAAATCATCCAAATTTTCAATGCATTTCAATTTCTAAACTTAAAATTTTCAAACAATAAAATGTCTGCAATATTTATGATTTTACAAGATAAACGTTGACATTTAGTTTAGATTGGTTCAATATTTAAAAGTGATATTAATAGGACTTAAAAAAACAAATAATTGAATTTAAATTTATGGTATTAATTAGAGATGAAATGATATTAAAAATTTTCACGATCACGCACGCTCACGAATAAAATATTCTTAATCACGCACGAGTGATTTACAAACTATCACGATCACGCACGCTCACGAAAAAATATATAATCAAATTTGTATGGTTTTTGGGCTAAAAAATAGGTTTTTACATATGTATGTGTGTATGGATGTATGTACAAGTGTATGGCCGGATTTACATCTGGGGTGTTACTCTCTACTGTGTTGCGAAAGCAATTACGATGCAAAAGCTAAATGCGATGAGATGCCAAATTGGTACTCTCTATTACTTTCGCAAAGCCTTTCGCAAAATTGTTAAAAAAAGTGGCAACACGGACTTTGCAAAAGAAAATATGGCAAAGGTTGGCAGTACTGAAATGACACATATAAGAAAAATCTGTAGCTAAAAATGTTATTAAATACATTTTGCTTTATTTTAGCTTTGTGGAAAATTTGCGTTTGAGTAAGGAAGCGTTTCTCTATGTTCTAAACGCTATTGAACACGGGATTCACAACTTGGTCTTCCATAAGTAAAAGCGGACATAACTGAGAGCGACCACCACCTGCGCTGGAAATGCTTAATTTGTTTTTACGTATTTTCAACTTGGTGAGATTTTTTAAATCACCTATACAAACCTATACAAATATATATATATACACTCAAACATACATGTGTAATTATATTATAACTACTATTAGTATAACTACTATGAGTGTCACATTTCATTATAAACGTTACTTTCTTTCAACCAGCTATATCCCTAGGTCCATTAGAATTTAGGTCGTCTGTCAAGTTTGTCCAACTGTCCCTTGGCCAAGTCGCTATGTTGCACCATTAAATCCAATAAAATTTGAACCTGCCGTTCTTCTGTTGGTAATCTTTTGTCTTTTTCCGTAAAACTTATGATTTCAATATTAACTTCCTTATTCATAAAAAAATATTTCTTTTATAAGATGTTAATAAAATAAATTTTCTATGGAAATTTGATTAATATAATAAACCTTTTATAAAATCAAAATATTTTTTATGAATTATTCCCCAAATATAAATATTTTTTTCAACGTATTCAACGTATTTTTCACTTTGCGTTTGATAACACTGTACAACAAAATAACATATTTTGGCTGTCCTTTAGATAAAATTACGCGGACTATATGGATTTCGATGCGTTAAACTCAAATCTGCTTTCAGTTTTTCTCTATCACGTAGAGATTTTTTTTTATGGGCGTGGCTAATTTTGCCCCCTAAATTAGTTGGCCATACTAATATATTTTACTATAACTCGAAACCCGATATTTCGATTTTAATAAATAATAAACCAAAAGACGCGCCACAAAATTTTGTTAAAAAAATTAATAATCATTTTTTAACTATCTTTTATGGTTTCGGAGTTATTCAGAATTTAAAAAAGAAAAAAGTTTTTTTTATGCAAAAATCGCGTAATTTTTTTACATGAAAATTGCAATAAAAAAATCAGAAACTCAATAGTTTTATATTTTTTACATTTTTCTTAAAACCACATATCCTAGGAATAAAACAAGCTATAAAACGTGAAAATCCAGCAATAAATCTTGATTTTATTCGCAATTTAAAGCAGGTACCTAAAAATGGAAAAATGTGTGTAAAGCATTAAATGCTGATCCAATGTTTTTTTATTTCAGCTGCTAATAATTTCTCAATAACTCCGAGTATTCAGAAATTATTGGCGAAATAAATAATTTTGGTTTAATATTAATTTTTTTTAGCTCTCAAAATATAATGCAAAACTTTTAGTCGCAAATATTTTTCACTTTATGTATTATTATGTATGCTGTCAATAAACTAAGCGAGAAGCGCTAAGTATGTATATTCAGTTTTAAGAAAAAGTGCTAGCTTGAACTACAACACTTAACTATTTGAAATAAAACACCATTTTTGTAAGAAAAATATTTGTACTTTAAAAACGTTTTAAAGTTAAAAAGTGTCTTGTTATTTACTAATTGACATTTTTATTCCTATTCATATCTTCAATTAAGTTTCTCGTCGAATGGACCAACAAAAATCTGCAAGCATTACTTCTAATGATTTTCCATTGTAACGCTTTTCTATATATATCATGTCTTGATGAAACCTTTCACCATGTTCATCTGATACGGCACCAAGATTTTCGGGGAAAAAATCCAAGTGCGAGTTTAAAAAATGAATTTTAAGCGACATATGGCATTTTAGAGCCTCATAGGCAGAAAGCAGTTCTTGAATGATTTCATGGTAGTTTTCACTTTTTTTATTTCCCAAAAAATTGTTACACACATTCACAAAAGCCGTCCATGCTCTTTCTTCCACGCCGTTCAACTTCGTCTTAAAGACTGCGTCCTTCATAAGCTCTCGTATTTGTGGACCAACGAAAATTCCTTCTTTTATTTTTGCATCACTTATTCGAGGAAATTTGCTCTTAAGATATAGAAAGCCATCACCATCCTTGTTCATTGCTTTAACAAAGTTTTTTATTAGGCCTAGCTTTATATGAAGAGGTGGTAAGATAATTTTTTCCTTCTGAACTAGACGTTCTTCTGAAACATTTTTTTCTCCTGGAATAAAATTTACTCTCTTTGGCCAACTTTTAACTTTATAGTGATTTTCTTTTGAGCGACTATCCCATTCACATAAAAAGCAACAGAATTTGGTATATCCACATTGCAATCCATTTAACATTGCTACAACTTTCAAATCAGCACAAATGCTCCATGAGTACTGTGTGTATTTAATTTTGTTAAGTAACACTTTCATATTATAATAGTTTTCTTTCATGTTTCTTGAATACGCTAGTGGGACTGATGGATATTTGTTGCCATTGTGAAGCAAAGCTGCTTTCAAACTCGTCTTTGATGAATCAATAAAAAGTCGCCATTCTTCAGATTTATCACTGAACGAAAGTTCTCACAGAAGACCATCAGCATTATTACAAAATATTAAATCCCTGTCTTTGCTGAAGTATTTCAAATATTCTTCTTCTCTGTTTCGAAAATATGTGACTTTCACGTCTTTATCTACCAGATTCCATTGCTTCAATCTGGATGCAAGAAGTTCTGCCTTTGTTTTTGAAAGTCCTAAATCACGAACTAAGTCATTCAGGTCGCACTGCTTCGGAAAATAACGTTTGCTCGTTGGACTTGTAAATGTTGAACTTGCAGAAGCAGCCATCGTGGCGTAACTGGATTCAGTACTTGCAGACTTAACATCTTCTTCCTCGTATGTAGGGGACATTGGAAGTAAATCATTACTTCTTAGAGGAACTGGTCGTTTGGCGGATGAAATATTGGGATATATGACTTTATTTTTGTTCTTTCTGGAAAACCCACGTGTTGTAGTCATACAAAAGTAGCAATCATTTGTATGGTTTTTTGGTTCGTTCCAAATCATTGGTGTCGAAAATGGCATAGACTTGCGATTTCCTTTGATCAAACCTCTTAAAGCCCTTGAACAGCTATTACAACATATTTTTGGTAGCCAATATTTATCTCTTTCACCGATAGGAAACCCAAAGCATAGCTTATAGGCGTTCTTAATAATAATACTTACCAAAAAATAGATGAAGAAATTATCACTTTTTAAATTCAGCTTATGCTAAACTTTTTAGCTATTTTTTTTTTAATTTTGTTGCGGTTGAAAATTTACTTTTCGGTTTCACAAACAGTTATTGTATGGCAACTGATGAGTGAACATACTTATGTATACCCAAAATTCTTTATTTTATATTTTCTTTTAGTTCTGTTACCTGCCCGCAATGCCCTTTCAGTAGCATTACCAGATGTAAATGTGACTGCATTTAATGCATTACACACATTTTTCCATTTTTAGGCACCTGCTTTAAATTGCGAATAAAATCAAGATTTATTGCTGGATTTTCACGTTTTATAGCTTGTTTTATTTCTAGGATATGTGGTTTTAAGAAAAATGTAAAAAATATAAAACTATTGAGTTTCTGATTTTTTTATTGCAATTTTCATGTAAAAAAATTACGCGATTTTTGCATAAAAAAAACTTTTTTCTTTTTTAAATTCTGAATAACTCCCAAACCATAAAAGATAGTTAAAAAATGATTATTAATTTTTTTTAACAGAATTTTGTGGCGCGTCTTTTGGTTTATTATTTATTAAAATCGAAATAGCGGGTTTCGAGTTATAGTAAAATATATTAGTATGGCCGACTAATTTAGGGGGCAAAATTAGCCACGCCCATAAAAAAAATCTCTACGTGATAGAGAAAAACTGAAAGCAGATTTGAATTTAACGCATCGAAATCCATATAGTCCGCATACTTTTATCTAAAGGCTATTTTGGCTGTTGTACAGTGTAATTAGCTATCGCAAGATATTTGCGGTTATCGTACGATTTTGACAGATGCTTTCGCATTACAAAGTATGGTGATATCAGACTTGCGAAAGGGAAATAAAAGATGCGAAAGGTAAATGCGCTAACGCATTACAGAGTACCAATCATTCGATTTCGTACAATTTTTCTTTCGTATCGTAATAGAGAATAACCCCCTGTGTGCTAAATGTCACACAAGCGTAAAAAAAGCTAACTAATTACTAATGAAAAACCGATTGATTCAGACATGTATTTATTAATTTAAACAGTTTCATACATAATTAATAGACAATTTTATAGAATCCAACATGATTGCAAACTGTTTAAATCAATAAATACATGCCTGAATCAAACAGTTTTTCATTAGTAATTGGTTTTTTACGCTTTTTTGGGCAAATGACGCACAATAAATGCCAGATGTAAACTCAGCCTTAGACAAACGCTTAAGGTCAAAATGCAAAACCATCTCTTAACATTAATTTCGGTAGTTTTTTTTTAACATAAAAATATTATTATTAACCAGCACTATCGATTCGTTGACTATTTCGACTTAATTTATAAAAAAAAAGTACAACTATATTCAATTAAAAAAAATGGATTTTTAATTAAAAAATTAACTTGTAATCTTAACTCAAACAACTATAACTGTTTTTTTTTTATTCCTTTAGTTGAAAAATTATTAAATTAAGTAAAAATTTAATTGTTGTTTTTTAAAAGAAAAGCAGCGCAATACGACCGCAAATGCTGCGAAAAAAATTTGAAAATTGGCGTTCCAGATTGGACCTCCTTTCTACGCGCTAGCCGTGGCGGCCGGCCACATTACTGAAATCATATTTAAACTTTCATTTTATATAAGTTTTTTTTCAAATAAGGCCCGTTTCATTGATATTAAAAATATATTTCTTGGTTTTATTAGGATTTAATCTTCACAGAAAAAAGTAAAAACAAGATTCAATTAAAAAAACAAAGATTCAGTTAAAAAATTAATTAGTTTTCAACCAATCACGGAAATTGTAGTATTAACTCATCCGTTTTAATTGAAAATATTTTTGGTTTTTTCAATTAAAAAAATATTACATTCACTAAAAATTTAATTGATGGTTTTCTAAAGATTCAATTAAAATTTAATTGAAATATTTTTGAAGATTCAATTAAAAAATTAATTGAAATACTTTTTAGGATTCAATTAAATAACTTATTAAACTTTTTTAAAGATTCAGTTAAAATATTAATTGAAATATAAAAAATCTAATAGTATAAAAATATAAAAAATTGTTATGTACATACATATGTATGTATGTATGTATATATCTCTATATAAAAAATTTACAAAAATGGAAAAATTTGTGTATTGTACCAAAAACCTAACTGATGCATCGCATGGCTTTTGAAGTTTGAATGGAGGAAAAAAGTACAATGGCCGTATCCGGTCTTGCGTAAGTGTAAATGCAGAATATTTTATGATTGGATTTTGAAGAAAGGCTTCGATGATTTCCATATCTACTTACGCAATACGTTTTGCATTGAACCCCTAATACCGCCAATGTACTAACTTTACCATCCACATTTGGTCAATAAGCTTGCAATTTTTATCACTATTATCTTGTTATTTCTCAACAAAGGGGAACAAAATGAATTTCTGTTTTTTTATTTTCATATTTAATTTTTTATTCAACTTATGTCAAAATTGCTAAGAACCAAAATAAATAAAATTAAGCTGAGTAGTTTTTTCTCCCATATAAAATATCAAAACCAATTAAAAGATTAATTGAGTATTTTAATTGAAAATATTTTTTCAAAACAATGTGGCATACTACAAAAAACAGCTCGATTTTCATACATAAAAACAAAAGTTACATTATTTACATACAATTAACATGTAAAAATTGTTACCCATTTCAGAGTATTCTGAGTTAAGCTCTGTTGATAGCACTTTTTTGTTAGAGCAGCAAAGTCAATTAAAATAAACATATATTCAATTAAAATTTTAATCAAAAGTATTAGTTTTTCTAAGCAATCACTTAATTAAAAAAAATTCAACAATAATTTTTTCTGTGTTGTGTCACTCTTTAAAAATCAACCTTTATATTATTCAGTGCAAATGAAATGGAATATGTGAATTGTTTTGATGCATCATATTACAATTTGCTGAAAGCTTTTTTGTTATAAAATCTCAATTTTACCATCTCTAATTTGTAACAGTCGTGCCATTGTTGTTTCTTTGCTAATTATGTTAACTTGCTTATTTTTAAATCAAAAATATATAGATAAATTTATAATAAACAACTTTTTCGACTCAGATAAAGGCATAACTTAATTGAAATTGTGCAAAAATAAAAAATAAAAAAGTTTTGAAATTAAAAAAAAATATATATGTATAGATATACATATGTCGGAGAGTTATGGTAATACCAGGCAAGTTCGCCTGAATAGAGTGTGTCTGGGTTACACTGTATAGTAGTACACTGTAGTCTTGAAAATATTTATTGATCATAGCAAACATGCTTTTGAATAAACTGACATGAATGAGTTTTATAGGAAAAATAAGTAGTCTTGTGACAACCGTGAAAATAGAAAGTCGTGTGACCCAGCACAAACTATTGTGAATTTGAAAGATTCTATACATATATATGTATTGTAACAAAATAAAATAAATAAATAACAAATTAAATTCTTAGTCATCCGTGTTTGCGATAGAAAATTTTTGTGGTGAGTGGCTGATGTTGCAATTTATACTTGACGACATTTGCAGTATTGCCGATTGTGGATTATTCGAATTTACTATGCATAAGAAGCAGCACAGGGCATAGTTTGTGCACCTTTAGCGATTCATATCACTTTGTGACATTCATTCATTTGCACCATATTCTTATCTATTTTGTTATTTTCACAACTCACGAAGAGAGTATGATTGGTATAATTGATAAAAGTTTTCCCGCATTCACGTGTATTTATATCATCAACACTGAATAAATGACTTCCTTTTTTTTTTCTTTGAGTTCACCTTTTTAATTAAAATTCCCAAGTTAAAGAAAAAAACCGATAAACATACACATTTTTCCACTAAACTACATACATACACAAATCCTGTGTTGCTCAAAAATTCCTAAGACAGCATGAACAAATATTTCTATATTTATCTTTAATTTTTGACCAGGAAAGAACTAACGAAATCCAAAACTAATCAAATACTATAGAAAAATGTTCCTTAAAAGTCAAAGAAAACAAGTGACAAATTCAAGTCATGTTTACAAAGACGCAGCAGAAACAATAAATAAAAATCTGTAGAAACTAGATAGAAAGAATATGTATGTATATATACAAAGTCATTTTATAGGGGATCTCATCTCTTTGCCACTCATTTGAATAAAAGACAAATCAACAAATCGGTGCAACACAGTGGCGACGAAGACGTTGAACCTTTTTTTTTTCTACAGTTTGTATATTTTTGTTTTGTGTGTAGTTTTTCATTTTTCAGTTTTCCTTTTATAAATAATCAACATGCTTTTCATGTAGGTTTGGTTTTAATAGTTATTATAGTTTTCCCGTTTGAAGTTTGGACAACAAAAACGATAAATATATGTATATAACGCAAATACACTCAAACAAACAACAACAAAAAAAAACAGAATCAGTAAAATATTTGTTAAATCATGCTGTTTTCAAATATACGAGTAAAACTTTAAAGTCTGAAGTGTTTGAACACTTGTCCCTCAAGAAATGTTTACGGTTTAGTATATATAAATTTAAAAGCCTTCTAACAAGTCTCTTGTGTACACATATTGCTTTCTCATTCTATATACATACATACATATGTACATATGTATATGTATTTTCTGTTGAGTTGTACCGACATTTATTAGATAAAGGAATCTTCAACATTGACTTGACTTGATTACTAATTGTTAGATCATGATTTGCTTTAAATTTTAAATGGAGTGTAATTTATATGTGTGTTCATACTTAAAAAGATTTGACTTTAAATTAGAAAAAAAGCAACTTAATTACGTATAATTAAATAAGAGTGAGCGAGTGACACTGAGAAGTGGAAAAGAGATAAAAATATAGGGTAGGGAATCCAAGTGCATGTAGTAAGTACATGTTGCTTTTATTAATTCGTTAATCAAAAAATAAGTATTTGAATTTTAAAGTTTGTATGCATGTATGTATGTAGTTTGTTAAATAAAATGTTTTCTTGGAATCCATTTCATTACAAAATTTGTTAAGTTGTTAAAATAGAAGTCCATGAATTGGAAATAAAAAATAAATTGCAGTGATTGATGGCTTTTCATTAACTCGTATTTTATTTACTGTGAGTTAATGCTAATGAATTTATTTTGATTGACTATTCAATGGTTCGACTTATTCAAAATCGTAATTAGTATATATTTTCAAAACAATGTTTCTTGCAACACCTCCTGCGGGCTTTTTGTAAAAGAGCACTTGTAAAATTTTAAGTAGAAAGTTGGACAATCATTCTCAAGCGAGAAATTTTAAAATACCAATTCTCAATTACGTGTAGCAATTACAATTAGTTATATGAAAAATTAAAAAATTAGAGAAAGATGCGACACAGACATTTTACCCAGAAATTTGCTTTAATAATTTTATACTACACAGAAAAAATTATTGTTGAATTTTTTTTAATTAAGTGATTGCTTAGAAAAAATATTATTTTTGATTAATATTTTAATTGAATATATGTTTATTTTAATTGACTTTGCTGCTCTAACAAAAAAGTGTTATCAACAGAGCTTAACTCATCTTTAAACAATTTTAATTAGTTATTTAATTGAATCCTAAAAAGTATTTCAATTCATTTTTTAATTGAATCTTCAAAAATGTTTCAATTAAATTTTAATTGAATCTTTAGAAAACCATCAATTAAATTTTTAGTTAATGTAATATTTTTTTAATTGAAGAAACCAAAAAAATTTTCAATTAAAATGGATGAGTTAATACTACAATTTCCGTAATTGGTTGAAAATTAATTAATTTTTTAACTGAATTTTTGTTTTTTTAATTGAATCTTGTTTTTACTTTTTTCTGTGTACGAATTAAGTCTCAAAAGATATCACTAAAAAAAAAGTATCACTAAAAATTATCTTAAGTGGAGCGACCGAAAACAGTGTGAGCGTAAATCAGCTGAAAACGGATTTTGAGCTCCTCACAAAAAGGTACAAGATACCACCACCCTTATTATTTCCAAAATTAAATGAAATATGTATAACTTAATTTTAAATTTTAAATATTTAAGCCTATATTGATGTGTGGTACGATAGTATGGTGGCCTGCAGTATTAAAAGCCACCTATCGAGGATTAATATGTAGAATCCTTCGCACCTCTCCCTTGTTGATAACTAGTGCCTCACACAGTGGTGAGCGGTGAAAATTAAAAAAAAAATAGTTGGCAAATGAAGTTATTGGTGTTTCCATTGGACTAACTCAGTCTCAGGATATCATTAGTGCTACATTGGCCATGGTCGCTGATCGCAGCATTCATGTCGGGATTTCTGGCAAGAATTACAATTTACTGCAAACTATCCACGATTCAAAAATTCTTGCAATATTGATATTGGATATTTTCCGATGTATATATACTATTGTTCATCTGAACCGTTACCCGATAGAAGATTGGCTGGAGTTTGATATTTTTACAGATGGCGGAGTTTTTATTTCCCAATTCGGGCGAAAGATTACTTTCAAGCTACTCGTAGTATAGGCTGATATCTCAGCAACCGCTGTTCATCGACTAAGGTAATATATATAGAATATATCGTACATTTAACGTATTAGAATATGTATTGACAGTATCAGTTGTGTAAACAACATCTATTTAAGTTTAGGAATACCGAATATCTCTTGAGATTTCAATCGGCCTTGTTCTGCAAACCGATCGATATGAAACCGTAGGATTTTATAAAACTAACTCCGACAGTAGAAATATTTTTTTAGAATTTTTGATTTTTTTTTTTATTATGTACATTCCCAATTATCATATCTGAGATAAAAATTATCCTATATGATTTTAAACACCTCTGCAGGACCAATATTAATTTTTTGAGAACGAGAAATTTTCTCGCATTCGACAAGAATGTATTTAACTAGATCTAATCTTAGTAGAACAGCTCATACGGGCAAGCCAAAGATGGAGTTCGACCGTTAAACTGGCGTAACGATCAACTAGTTGGAACTCCATTGAAATGTTGCAAATCACAAATAGAAAAGAAACTCTTTACAATTACGCAGACTAGACGGTTGGTCAAACCAGGTTACCTGGCTCGAACTCAAACCACAATACGATTCTTGACAGTCCTCCGCCTATCCTGGAAAGAATCTCTATAGAGATCAACTTTGTACAATAATGGCAATACTAAGAGGCCACTGACACGTAAGTTCAAATGGCAAGAAATTAAATCTCCCACATAATGATTTCTATAGAAATTGTAGCAACGTGAAGCACAAGGAGAGGGTTAAACATCTACTCTGTCGCTGCAATATCGTTGATAATAAAAGTGCGTTTCTCATAGATTTTCCATTTCAACAGGATTTGCAAAAATATCGGAATGTGATGTTGCTACTGCCGATTATGATGATCAAGGGAATGAGGATCAGGATAATTTTTATCACGTCCTCCTCACCAGCCCAGGCAGCTGGGACATATCAGGACTAAATAGAGCCAATTCTCGTGGCAGCCTAGCCTAACCTAATCGGAAAGTTAAACAGCTAAAGCTAAAGCTAAATATCTTTCGCTGAAAATTTATAAAGTCGATTCATCGGTTTTCGTCTAGGAATACAATTTTCAAACATCTATTGCTTAATCAGGCTATGGCTTGAAAATCGAATATGCTAAAATTTTACTTTTTTATGTCATATCCAAAAATTTTAATTTTTGTAGTTGTTCAGCATTTTACCTATCGAATTTAGCTTTAGCTTTAGGAAGTTACAGAGAGTACGGTGCCAGAAAACAAGTTCATAGGGAGTTTCTTTTTAAAAAATAAGGCCAGTATTTTTTATTCTCTCAAAGAGAAGAAAATAAACTTAATAAGAGTCTAAACAAAATGTTTGCGATGCGGTGCGATTTCTCGTTACTGGAGAGAAATTTAAACGTAATACAACGGAAGACGACGGCGGGAATACTTTTCATTATTTGTTTAAATTTTTATTAATTTTTTTGAGCATACATTTTTATAACTGAAAACAAAAAATTATTAACATTTTATACATTCGCAGATATATTTGATATATTTTTTTAAACTTCTACAATATATGACAAAAATGTTTGAACTTCAAAATCATGTTTTTTTTACAATAATGTTGTGAACACAGCCAATTATTCAAAAACTACGGCTACGTCAGCAACAGAAAGAGTGTCAAAAATTGAGAGAATAAGAAAGTTCGCAATGAAAATAAAATAGATATTAATTTTATTTCGTCCCGCACTGCGGATTTTTACTTCAAAATCGTATGGAAAGCCGCACCGCAATAAATAATCGTTACATTGTGTTCAGACTCTAATTGAAGCACCAAATGCAACAACCGGATAACTCCACTTTTTTGCAAAATAGCTTTTTTAATGCAGAAAAAATAAAAAAAAAATAAAATCTGCGTCGTTCGGTGCACAAAAAACACATCTAACTTGACTCTAGGATACGGAAACTCTGAAACTTTGAAGTTTTGTTTTCAAAACGGAGCAAGAACACGACATCTCCTGGAGTTGTCTTGTTTTTGCACCGCTTTTCAAGCAATAAGCCTTAAGCCATGTATGATGCGACAATCGGGAAAAAATTTCCAAATGAAGTAATCAGCTTTTTGCATCGTTTTATTGAACACATTATATGCTTTTGTAAAACACAAAAATATAAGCCTTATTGAACATCACTTGCCAGAACCAGGACACAGTTTTTTGCCCTGCGATCGCTCTTTTGTCGTTATAGAGAAACAGAAACGTCGAGTAGAACGCTTTTACCTGCCAAAAGACTGGCAGAATTTAGTGGAAAAATGTTCCAAAAAATTTAAAGTTATATCAGTGAGCAATGCGAACATATTTGATTTTAAAACGAGTTTGGCTCCGTTTTACAAAAAAAAACAGTCACGAACAAAGATCATATTAAATGGACCATTTCAAAATATCGAAGATTTTGCTACAAAAAAGAGGAAAATGTCGCAAGTATTTCAGCTTCTTGTAATCACCATGGGCCATTAACAAAATTCGATATAACAATGAAAGCAATGAAAGCAAACTTCCAGGATAACCCCTTCGAGCCAAAACTTTTATACACAACTAATCTAGCCCTCAACCCGAAAAAATATGACGATGTTATGAGCTTGGCACAAAAGTATGTTCCTCCATCGGATATACATTTTTATGATAATTTAATCTCGCTGCAGTCTATTCAAGAAGATGAAGATGACAACGAAGGACCCCTTTAATTTTTACCAATATCGGTGCAAAAACAGGGCAAGTCCAAAAGCAAAATTATTTTTTTTTATTTAAAATAAAACTTAAATTACCTGACAGCCGTTATTATATTATATTTATCGTAATATGCATATTAATAAATATAATTTCTTTATAGGTATCAGAAGAGTTTTCTGTCAAACTGCGATATTAAATTTCTTTAATTTCATACAATTTAATTTAATAACATCTTTATGGGTACTGAAAATACTGTTGATTGTCCTGCCTTCTTTCAGTATAATTTTTTTTCTTCTTTTTTGGCTCTCATTCAGGATGGCAGCAAACAAACAGTCAGGCAAAAGTAACATAATAATTTTTATAACTCATTTATTGTCAGTGCTTCTAGTCTTGAAATACCACTTTATTCATTTGTATCTTTGCTAAATAACATGCTTGTAAAATGAAAGCGGCAACATAAACAAATTCTCCACAAAAAAAAGGAAGAAAAAAACCTGTTGTTTGTTGGCACTTTAATGAATTGTCATTTTTATAGTTAAAAGGCTTGCAATTTTTTTTTTCTTATTTAACTTGTATGGATATGTGTGATAAAACAAAGGAGAAACCACCTTTTAAATATTTTTTTAAATTATTAAAGAAATATGATTTCTTAAGTCAGAGGTGGAAATATACTCGTAGGCAATATTTTTTAAAGCATAAAATATATTAAGAGGGTATGCGGCAACTGAAGTTAGTTAAACATTATAGATTTTATAATGTTTTATTTTTGCAAAACAAAGAAAATTCCTGTTTGGTTGTAGTAAACACAAAATGCAGCATCATTAGCAACATTTTTTGTATTTATTTTTTTTTTCAAGAAAAAATTCACAAATATTGCCGGCCTCTTATGCAGGCTAAAAATAACACTTCTTGTCCCCTCATAAAAATTATGATGCTAGTGAAGATGATGATGCTGATGATGATGAGAATAATGAATGACAACGATGAAGAGGACATTGATGTTGATTAGCAATATTTCATATATGTATACATTTATTTATGTTATATACAGATGTAGTACATATGCTTTTTAAATAAACATTTTATTTTTCATTTTGTATCTGTTAAACAGTTCGCTTATTTTGTATGTATGGATATGTACCAACTTGCCGCATCTCAAGATACTAAGCAGTATCTGTGTCATTTCAGTTTTGTCTGATTTGCTTTTTTATTTTCTTTTCAATCTCATAATTTTAGTTAAATGTTTATTTATTTATGAAGTTTTTCTTTTGCTTTGATTTTGCAAAATTTTTGTGTTTTTTTTAAACTACATGAATGAATACATTCTATAATTTTGTAAAGGGTGATTTTTTAAGTGCTTTCGGATTTGAGTTATAAAAAAAACAGATAAAATTTAGAGAAATGTATGAAATCTTTATTTGAGTGGGTAGAACGAATTATATAATTCAATGTTTGAAAATAATTTTTACTAAATGTTTACCGCGGCTACGCCTGAAATGGTTCATACGCTGGGTCAAATTTTGACACTCTTGCCAACATATCGGCCGGTATTCTTTAATATTGTCTTTCAGTGTGTCAACCGTTGCGGGACTTGATCCTATGGATATGAGACTTAACACAAAGGCGTTAAATAACATAACACGGTGTAGGCGGCCATTTTACCGGACCCAATTGTGAAATAAACTGTTCACCGAACTCGTCTCTCAATTGGGCCGTTGTTTCGGGTTAGACCCCTGCAAAAGGCCACTTACAAGAACTTTTAAGACATGAAGGATTTTTCAAATTCTTTACTGCAGCGAGAATTCTTGTAAAACAAACACTAAACAACACTGTTGGCAAGACATTTGTTTCAGTTATTGCAGGTATAGGAGTAATGGTAGAATTACTGAAATCGCATCGCTGTTTTGTATCAGCTGATAAAATCCGTATTGAAAATGTGTTGGCCGCTGCGTAAAAATCTACAGAAAATAGATTTTTACGTAGCTAACGTCAACTTTTGGCTTACGTACATACACACGTATATAGCAAACGCACAGCTGACACTTTGGCTGGCAGCCTCACGTTTTTACTCACATCCAGTCTTAAACGATACGACAACTTCAAAAGTAAGAAGATACGATTTGACTAACGAAGCCATAAAGAAGAAAATACTTCGTGACGGGAGAATTTTCGATGCTTGCTTCTTCATACCCATAGGCGCGTATACAAACGTCATGCATCGTAGAGACCTGAATAAACACGTCATGTTTTTTAAATGTATTCTCGTGGCATATATTATACTAAATGTTGTCGTACTATAAACGAAGCACGATGGATGTATTGGTGTACGTGTATATGACTGTTAACAAGCGTTGCCGCCAAGACTTCTTGTTTATAACAAACAATCAAAAGAAGTACTGTTGATACATGTATGCTTGTTATTTTGTATGTTGTACGTTTGAGTGTATGTGTAAGATGTAGATGGTAAGCTATTATGTGTTAAAGGGAGGTTTTTTAAGCAACCGCACACAATTCATAATCATACACAAATTATGTAAGTATGTACATATGTATGTACATGCATGACGTTTTTATACGCGCCAACAATGCGTAGAAATAAGTACAAGCGCCACAAATTTTTTAGTCACGAACTATTTTCTTCTTTACTCCTATACCTGTAATAAGTTAAACAAATGTATTGCCAAAAGTGTTGTTTAGCGTTTGTTTTAGAAGATTTCGCTGAAGTAAAGCATTTGAAATTTCCCTCATGTCTTAAAAGTTCTTATTAGAGGTCTTATGCAGGTCTTTAATGCATGTATATTAGAGCGTTACAACACCATGAACATGCCCATGTATTTTCAGTGTAGTAAAATTCGTAAAAGCCAAAGAGAAAATTAGTCAGAGTAGATTACTCATGAACATTGCTCGAGTATTCATTGCAGTGCTCTAATGTATATAGTCACACACGTTGTGTGTATGATCTTTTATGTTTCTGCGCACATACAAACGCACACATGCATTGACATTAGTTGTGTGCGCTTGCTTTAAAAGAAACATCCCTTAAACACATAATAGCTTACCATCTACATCTTACACACACACACACTAATACGTACAATATTCAAAATAACAAGGATACACGCATCAGCACTACTTCTTTTGATTGTTTGTTACGAACAAGTAGTCTTCGCTACGTCGCTTGTGAACACTTCGCTTATTAAACGACATCATTTATTATTGGTTTAGTATAATATATGCCACGAGAAAACATTTAAAAAGCAAGAAGTATTTACATTTCAAGACTGTTTACGCAGGCCTCTATTTCGCGTGCTGCGTGACATATGGCACCGTCTTGCTGAATGCCGCGGAATCGTAAATTCACGGTCATCAACAACACTGGCGGATACAGCGGCGATATTTTCCTCTTTCCATACTCTAGGTATGTGTGTTAGTGGTTTAATGTCCAATAATGTAAATTTGGTGCGAAATTTAGTCACAAGATTCCGATTAGCCTCCTCCGAAGGTCGCCCAAACTGGCCATAAAATGGAAGAAAGCATGAATTTTGATAATAAAATTTAATAATCTGCAAGCGTTATTCATTTGTAAGTCGATTTATGTTTAAATTAAAGACCAAACTGAACATGTTTAACAGTAACATGACACATGGAAACAGCTGAGTTTCTAAAAACAGTGTAGCCAACAAGACAGTTGCTAAAAAAAACTCACCCTTTATTTTTTTTGCGCAATAAATTGAATTGATTTATGTGTAAATAAACTAATTAATTTTTATTAAAAAAAAATTATATATTTATGGCAAAGTAGAGAGAATTTTTTTTTTCAAAAAAATTATAACAAATAAATGTAAAAGAAAAAGTACATATTGCTTTTAAATTCAAACAGCAATCTTTTTAATATTTTCTTCTCAATGTAAATTAAAAAACTTACATAACCAATATTCATAATAAAAAAAAATATTACTTATCATTCTTCACTATCTAATCAAGTATAAAAAGCTCCATTGGGGGGAGGGCTTAAACAATTTTTTAAATATCCATACATTAATATCTCTTAGTTTTCATAATTTTAATACCATATTTATAAAAAGCCTGGGATACCTTCAAATTTATTAGCATAAAATTCAAATAGATTTAGTTAATTTAATAAAGAAGTGAAATAATTTTTATTGACAGTTCACAGCAAGTAATAAATGATGGCCAATATTTAAAAAAAAATTTTTTTAATACTTTGTTGATTATAACATCAACGTCTTAACACACCCAGCAAAAAAAAAAAAAAAGCTTAAACATGCATACATATGTATTTGTCTGTCAGCCTAAGGGTCATCGCATTTGTTTAAGCACTTGGCCAGTCAAACTTGCTGCTGTTCTGTTCAGTCATCACTCATAATCAGTGTGACCGTTGAGAAATTTCAAAAAGTGGCACAAAAAGGGGATTTAAGAAATAAAAGTGGCACCAAAAAGGGGAATTTTATCATAAAAGGGGAATTTTATCATAGGAACAAAAATTTAAAGTATAAACACGATTTCGAGTTAATTTCATTCATTTTACTATGGATTAAATTTTATTTACAAGTGATATTTTAGAAACAACGAAACCATTACAAATTTATAGATAAAAAAACTAAATAACAATTCTTGTATAAGAAATAACGAAATATATTTATTGGACATGGGGTGACAAATATAAAACAACAACACTCATATTTATTTGGTGCAAATGCCGATTTAACGAAAATATAACCACATTTACACTGGTTTCATTTGTTAGCAATAACGTTTAAAAATTTATCATTATTAACATTATAAAGCTGCCATTTATTATACTTTGAGGTAAAGTGCTTTGCCCTTATAACCAGAAACACATACCAAGGTGTATATAACCAGGTGGGAGTGCTACTTCAGCTGATAATTTTTTGCTCTATGTGGCTTATAGCTGACGAATGTCAAAAACCTCGTTTTGTTTTTGTTTCGGTACAATTATTCCTTCTATAAACTGGCAGATATACGCGAACTTTTTTTTACGAAAGTACTGATTATTTCTATTAAATTATATTATTTTTTAAGTATTATTTCATTTAAGTCATTGTTAACTTATTTCTGTTAATAGTTTTCGCAAAAGTTCGCTCAAGAACTAGCAACATATGTATGTAAATTAAAAACGACTCAAATCTAATAATCCTTAATATATAATAGAATTTTTGTTAATACAAGTAGCACCTGATATGGAAATGCTTAAACAATTGTTGTATGTTTGAAATAACGCATTGCTGATGGTAAAGTTCATTACGCCATTGGAAGCAGCTTCAAAAAATGTTTCAAATGATATACTTTACGAAAATATGCAAAAACAAATTATAAAAATAAGACTTTTTACAGACGGTGCAACTTATGAACGGTCATCGCTAGAACCCCTTAAAAGTCCGATCTTTGATTTGAGAGGGGTTACAAAAACTTTTTTCAGTGAGTCGGTCTAATGTATTCATATAATCTTACAATCCGTGCCTTTCGAGGTTGATTTTTATTCACATATCTAATTCAGTCAGAGGAATATTCATTAAAAATTTTATTGGGTTTGAAAATTTATTCAAAAAATCAAAAACAGTTGATTATTTATTTTAATCAACTTAAACTTTGATGCAAACAGTTCAGCTTTCGTATAAGTTGAGATAAAAAAAATAATCTGTCATAAGAAATTATGCTTATAAAAGCAGATTGCTGCGAAAAAATAAATAAAGTGATGGAATTTCTAAAAAGGGTCAAAAAGGGTCAAAGTATAATAAAAAGTAGCAGATTTAGCTCATTTTAAAAAAGTGGCACTAAAAGTGTCAAGAAGGTAAAAAAGTGGCAAATTGCTACTTTAGTAGCACCAACGGTAACGCTGCTCATAATTGAGCTAAAGATCATTTTGAGCTGCTACTTCTTACTTCTTCTACACAAATTTTCTTACCAAAAAGGTATGGATGGCATTTTTATGTAAATGATTCTATTTTTTTCTCTTCATGTATTCGTAAATGTTTTTAGGCGCTAAATATTTCGACAGAAATGTGATTTCGCCGAAAAATATTAAAAATTCATAACTGCCATTTCCTTTTATCAAGATTTATTTATGCAAAAATGTGAGCAATTATTGCAACAAATATTAAAATGAATTTTTTATAACTTTCAAATGATTTTAAAAAAAGATTCACTTTGCTGCTTGTCTTTGCTGCTAAATTGTGAAAAGGTTTTGGAGGTTTACAACATGTTATAATTTTTAACGTGGTGTGCGTGCGTGGATCAGAAGTGACTGTGATTTAAGTAAAAACTTGTCACTTGTAATGTTGCAAATAAAACTGCTTATGTAGTTCTAAACTAGACTAAAGGCTCAGTTAGCAGACGTAATAGAATGTAACTGCAACGGTAGGAAACTTCAAACGATTTTTAAATATTTTGAATGTGAAAGCGTATATATGGGAGCACTTTTTAGTTTTTATATTCCTCTAAAAAGTTTTTATTACGTTCATTTCACAAAATGTTTTGCACAAGTTTTCATTAAGTATATTTTTCAGACGGCAGTATATATTCCGGTATGAATAATTGTGTCAAATCTTTCTTTTTAATATCTAGCAAGTAGTTAGCTAAGGGCGACTTTTTGAGTTGAAGATTAGAGATTAAATTAACCTTAATCTTCATTTGCAATTTTTGGGTAGTCTATTATATTGGTTTACTTGCTAGTTTAAGCGACCAATCGTGGTGGTTTAATCTTACTTTACAAACACTTGTGAAACATATACATTTTTGTAAAAATTATATGATAAAATAATTTAAAACAAATAAATATACATATGTATTTTGTATTATTTATATATTTCCTTTAACACGCGAAATATTTACTTGTAAATAATAAAATATGACAGTTTCTTCTTCTTCTTCAACAAAAAAAAATCAAAGTGTGTTGATAACATGTATGACTTTTGCATAGAAATTGTTGCCACTATTTTGTTTTTCTCAGTATGGTAATACTGCACATAACAAGAAGTTTAAACTACCACTCAAAAACATCAAACTCAATTATGTGAGATTAAGTTAATTTTCAGATTACCTAATTAGAGAAATAAACTAATCTTAATCTCGAACCCAAAAAGTCGCCCTAAGCAGTTATTTGCACGAGACACTAGAAAACATAATTTCAAAGTTTTTTTCGCAAATCGGAATTCTCTTTAAGAAAAAGGCTTTCAATGCTGGAATAATGATTATCTACAGAAACAGAAAA
Organism: Tachina fera; assembly: GCA_905220375.1. Taxonomy (NCBI): domain Eukaryota; kingdom Metazoa; phylum Arthropoda; class Insecta; order Diptera; family Tachinidae; genus Tachina; species Tachina fera. The sequence continues at coordinate 40,047,730 of LR999965.1, read as the reverse complement.
ACATTTAATAAAACTAACATAAATAAACTATACAAATTTTAAGCTGATCGATCGATTTGCCGCTCTATCTAACCTGAAATTCCTAAAAAAAAATATTTTGCTTTCCAGAGTAGAGTAAAGAAAATATTTGTATGAAATTTTTACACAATATGAAAAATGATATAAGGATTTCAACTATTATTTTTCGAACTTCATTTGTTTCTATACTTATGATTTGAACGGGCTAAAGTTCGTATTGCTTTTGAATTCAAAGTACATGTGATAATTATTAATGAACAAATAACATCAAAGTAAGTTGTAAATATTCTGACAGCACATAGAATGGAATATTTGAATTGTTTTGGTTCATCGTGTTTCAAGGATTAATTGTGCATCATTAACTCGAAAATTTTCGATTTTTTAAGTTATGACGTTCTTGGAGTAAATGATTTTTTTTTTGAAACCTAACTTTGTAAGGTTAGGAAAATACTGCTTTTACAGGGTGTCCGCCGGGAAGGTATACTACTCGCAATAATTCCATTGTAATACTGGCTGTATGCGACGTGGCACCGTCTTGTTGATATCACATGTTAACCAAGCCCAGAGCATGCAGTTGTGGCGTTAAAAATTTTTCAATCATATCACGATATCGCTCCCCATTCACAGATACCGTTACGCCGTTTCCATTTTCAAAGAAGTAAGATCCAATGAATTGCACACCAGACTGTCACTTTTAATGGATGCAAAAGTGATTGATGAATAATTTTATGGTTATCCATTGCCCAGAACCGACTATTCTGTTTATTCACATATCTATTCAAAAAAAAATGTGTCTCGTTATGATTTTTTCATGAAAATCGGGGTGGTCATGGGCGAGCTGTTTTAACGTTTAAAACACGTTGGTGTTTGCCACGTGTCTATAGTACTTTACGACTTCCAAATATGAACTCTCAAGACTAATTTTTACCGAAATGGCGGCAAAACAAAGTAGTATACCTCCGCGGCAGACACCCTGTAGTTTCCGTCATATAGTACGGCGTTATAATTAAGCCCTATACACTACATGCATAGAACATTGCAAATGAGATTTTGATAAAGAAAAATAAAAATTTTAATTTTAACAAACGCATTAAAATAAAAAAAATTCTATAAAGCAGCAAAATATGCTTTAAAAGGTTCAAATATGCTCTAAAAATAAAAATAAAATGCTTAAAATATGCGCGTAAGACAGAAATATGCAAACATATGCCTTAAAGGGTAAAATATGCAAAAATATGCACTAACAAATCGATGCCGAAATTCATAAAAACTACTAAAACGCATAAATATTTTATTTCCGCATTAATACGTCATACAAGAAAAAACATGCAACTGCATATTTGCGGTTTCCCTGGTAATTAAAGTGGTGTCAGTCTCACGATAAAGTCTGGATAACACATTCTTAAGATTTACAGGCTGCCAATTGCATGAGAAACCAGCTCCTGATAGCTCCCATGTTGTACTATAACTTACATTTATTGATCACTTAAAATTAAGGAGGTTTCAAGTGATCTCAGCGCAAGAAGTGCCTAGACTTTCCTTAACACAATATACTCTCTCTCTCTCTTATGTAAATTGTTTCAACCTGTACCTGCATTCTGTAACTTCTGAACCGAAAATCGTAATATTTATCGTCATATTTAATCGCTTGCGGTAACGATAATGTGATTCAGTAACTTATTTTTTAAGATAGTCTCCCGCTTTATCTTACTAACCATTTAATTCATAATTTTGTGATATGTCTGTATTGAAAATGTTAAAGTAAGCGAAAAGTACAAAGAATAATAAAGATAAACTCGATGAATTTGATATTGTGACTTAATTTGTATTTTATTCAAACGACATCGAATATCGTTAAAATATGTTACTGAATAGCAAAGTCGATAAGATTTCGTTATATTTATTATAGCGATACGATTATCGTAGTAAAAGATACTGAATCCAGGTACAGGTACTGGTCTGGATAAATCTAAAATTTACTATTTATTACATACATATTATTAAAACCCAGCAAACATTTTGCTTCAAAAAGGCAGGTTTTTACAATTATAAAATAAAAGTAGCGCTGACAAACCTGCTGATATCGCTGCTGGTTTGGAGCACTACATTTTTGCTCACCATTAAATCACTTTTTTCCTGTAGTTTGCTTCATATACGTTCACTGCTTTTTAACAAGCTCGTACTTTAAAGCGAAGTATGATGCGTTTTATTGCCCTATTGCTTCAAAAAAACATGAAAATTTTTTACTTGGAATTTACTATATTATATTTAATCACACTTATCGGGAATATTATTACACGTGAAATGTGTTCCCTTTCCCTAAAATTGTTGTGTCAGTATAGTATTTTCTAATTTTGTTCACCAATTGTTTTCAGGCGAAATATTTCACGTTAACAAAATGTTCACCTTTTATTCCCGATAAGAGTGAATATACATATGTGATTGATTTAAAAATGTTCTGTTAGTGCATATTGTGAAAATTCTTAAACTTGCCGTTGATGGCACCAACTCGCGTGAGTATGAGTGAGTTTAAGCCCCATAATCTCACAGGCAATTCTTTATACATTTATTGAATCTTTAGCTTTTCTTAATGCATTTATTTACAATTGGCCAGTTTATTAAATTTGAATAAATTTGCTTAAAAATTTCGTGTTTTTGTCTTGGGTCAACATTGTCTGTCACCAACAAAAAAAGCAGCCAAGACCAAAAATTGTGCTTCTTTATCTGCAAATTATGCATGTACTGGCTTGTATCAATAACATCTCTAAAAGCCGTAACAGACAATAAGAAAAATCTTCTTCCTTTTTGCATAAAAGATGAAGAAGCCAAAGGCACATTATGTAAAATAGCTCATTAGTGTAACAGTTTATCTTATATTTTTATTTAAAAACAAGCAAAAGAAAGAGTAACAGAAATGACAAAATATTTATAAAAAAAAATAAATAAATGTACATTGTTAAGCAAAAACAAGTGTTTTCTTTTTCATTCTTATTTTTTGCGCTTTAAGGAAAATTCGACGAAGTCTTTGAAGAAAAGAAACAAAATCAATCGTGCGTACCATCATTTAGGTGTATGCACATACGTTTTTATGTAAGTGCAGACGACGGCTGCTATTGTGCAGATATAAGAATATGAATAAAAAAAAATAAGGAAGGCATAGTTGGTTTATACCTTGATCATCAAGGCGGCGTATAAACATAAATTTTGGTGCCTCATCTGTTTAAAATACGCTAAACGAGCCTTATTATACATATCATATATAGATGCAATCACAATGCACTCACTCCACCAAGTCCTAAAAGCAGCAACAAAAAGCTTTAAGCAAATACAAAAAACAAAACTCTTAAACAATATTAACAAGAAGCCAAACTGTTAAAAGGAATGCGATCGATTTAACAGCGCATTTTAAAGAAAAAATGCATAATGTAGTTTATACATACATACATCATGCATTATGTATAAACTACAAGCAACAGACAGACAGCAAGCACCTGAATATGTTTTCTTCTGGTTAAAAAAAAATCTCAATATATATTAATACTAATCCTAATGTACAGACATACATATGTTAAGCCTAATGCTAATGCTTAGCCTTAATGATGTGTAAGTCTGAACATTTGAATGCAATTAGTAAATTTAAAAAGTTTTTCGCTAGATAAACATAAAATTAAGGAAATGCATATGCATAGAAAAGAAAATTTACTATCAGCTAATAAAATTAAAATTTGTTATTCGCAAATTCTTTCAGATATTAACCGCCAAATAGAGTCATATGTTATACTCGGCAAATAATGTTTAGTTTAAAGGCAGAGCAGCAAACATACATATACAAATAATAAGGAAAAATATAATAACAACATACCAAGTACATAAGTCTGCAGCATTATTAGCAGCAACAATAACGCAAATGTAGTAAGTAAAATTTGTGGGCACTTGATACAAGTTGCACAAGTTTAAGTTTTGCTCATAAATTACAAGAATCACAAGCAAACATACTCTCACAAATCCAAGAAAATGATGGTCTTCCCTGCAAAAAGGAGAAAAAGAAAAAATTTTAAACTCAAGATAAACCCAAAGAAGGACAGACAAGACAGAAGAGGCATGTTCATTTTTATATGCAACACACCGAAAAACATATTGAGCAATGCACAAGAGTTGTACTTTCCTTATACATATTGTATGATTATTTGTTAAAAACAGAACGGCAGTAACAACAACCACAAGAACAACATTCACAAATCGTTTTTACTTTACTTTGCCATCATCCTAAACGGCAATATAAAGAATGTGATACCGCGTCAGCGTAGTGGCAATGCGGAGCGAGCAGCGTTTATAACAAGAAGCCAAAGAGAATATTATTTAATGCCAAGAAAACTAACACAACATATAAATAAGTGAACAATTTTCTTAGATATGCACATATAGGGTGTTTTTTTTAGAGGTATAGAACTTCGAATTGAAATAAAACACAAGAAAATCGTTTTAATGTCCATCAATTTGGCTTTATTGGAAGGATAATTTTATGCCATTAATGTTTAAATATGATTTCGGGCATGTGGCCGCCGCGGCTGGCTCGAATAAAGCCAATTCTACAGGTCCAATTTTCAACCACTTTTTCGAGCATATGGGTCCGTATGTTGGCAATAACGCCACGAATGTTGGTTTCCAAGTCCCCTAACGTTTCTGGTTTGTTGGCGTAGACGAGCGACTTCACATATCCCCAAAGAAAATAATCCAATGGTGTCAAATCACACGATCTTGGTGGCCAATTGACAGGTGCATTCCGCGAAATTATGCGCTCATCGAATGTTTCCTTCAATAAATCGATTGTGACGTGCGCTGTGTGGCATGTAGCGCCGTCTTGTTGGAACCACAACTCATCCACATGCACGATTTGCAAGCGTTGTTCTTTTGTCAACCTGTTCATGATGAAATGGCAAACCAAACTAAATATTAATCACTTGACAGCTAACAAAATGGCCGCCAGTTAAAAAAGTGATGCCAACTTAAAGTTCTATACCTCAATAAAAAACACCCAATATAAATACAAGCAATATTATTTGCAGTCATAATAGTCAGCGTTGTCAACTCGTTGCTTTTCGCACCCTTTTTAGTGCTTTTTGAAATTTTCTACGCGGAAAATTTGGAAGTTAGTGCTCAGTGCTTTTTTAAATTTATTTCGGTGCTTTTTGTCTCTAGGCGGTGGCACTAAACCAAAAATTCGAAGAAAAATTTCCTCATCTATTTTTTCTTTCGAGGAAGTCGGTATTTAAAAAAAAGCTCTGAACTTAAAATTTATTTCAAAAATTTTTACTAAGTTGAAGAAATAAGCGCCATTTTATTACCCTCAAACTTTAACATTTTAAGCATAATTAATGTAAACAATGTTTTGCCACACAACATAGAAGATATAATAGAAGTACATACCCATTGTAATATTGAAATTTTGTCTAGTCTAGAGAAAATATTGAGTCCACTTCGAGTTTTCAGTTAATATGAACTCGTTTGAAGCATTATCAAAAGTTGCATTCCCATCAAACTTCTGTCACTTCCATATTTAAACGCAGAAGTTGATCGTGTTTTTTTCTATGACTTTAAGTCTAAAATACGTAACTGAATGTCCTTACATTTGGTTCACACTTTAGTTATTTATAACAAAGAATGGTAACTATTTTTGCCAATGTCGAGTATTTTTTTTTAATTTTGGTGAAATTTTTTTCTAAAATATTACACACATATGAATATTTTTTTAACTTGATAAACTTGCAAATCACTTTATTTTAATTATTAACTTTGTTATTTATATTGGGTTTGCTGCACAACACTTTTGAAACCTTTTTTATTTTGATCATAATTTATTATCTTTCTCACAAAGTTCAGTCTCAGCCGAAATAATAATTTCACAGCATAATATAATAAAACCCAAATTTTATTATAAAAATTTTTTAACTACTGAGCCCATCGAGTTCAAAATGTAATCAGCTATTAACCTCAGAAAGACATCGATTATTTCTAATTTGACTGAATTCGAATAATACGTTTGTTTTCTGACGCAAAATTATTAAAATTAAATTTTTTTGTAATAACTTCAAACCAAATCCTACGGTGTTTTTGAATATCAAATAATATCTCAAAAAAAGGAATTGCAAATTTTTCTCGTTTTCTCCTCTTTTTGTAATTACACACTCGTAAAAACTGCATCTCTTATATACTTTAAAACTAGCAAAAACCAAAACTAGATTTGAAGCATGAAAAAAATAAAAAAATTTATTAAAAATATACATTTATAATGAAATATGAAAAAATATGTATTTACTATAAAATATGCATTAACAAATCGATGCCATTTTGTCACAAATTTGTCGATTCGCAAAGATATTTTATTTAAGTTGATTAACGACCAACGACACAAAACATGTATTTACATGCAAATCCTTTCCCTACTTATAACTTTATTGCAGTGAGCCGACGAAAATTGGTACACTTTTGCAATCGTGTGATCCAGGATTTAGACTTATCTTCAATTCTGCTATCTTGAATGAAAAAAAAAAGAAAGAAAGAATACTACGTGCATACATCTGCTTGTTAAGAGTATTTCACCAAATCTTTTTGTATAATTCATAAAGATAATAAAAATTATCAGGAAGTGAAGGAATTCAATTCCGATTTTCTGCATATCAAAAATAGTACTTCCTGTGTGATAAAATATATTTTTACCACAAAATTTAAAAAAAGATCCTAGTTTTCTAATTTTAATTTTCACATCAATATTGCTTAATATTTTCATTCTATATTTAATTTGTCGACGCCACCCTAATGCTTTTTATAAATTTATGGGCTTTTTGCATAGAAAAGAAGTTATCTTGAGCTAGTACGGAAAATTGTTCTGACATGAGTTGTTATAATAAAAAAACTTTCCATAATTCCATAACTAAATATTTAGTCGAATTTTCATTTCTTTTTAAAAAAACCTCAGTTATGCTACTTGTCTTTTCTTGTTTCTTTGCAAAATTAGAGCAAGCATTGTTGTTGCCGAAATTTTATTGGCTGGTTTGCTCTCGTCAGTGTGAAAGCACAAAAGTTGTTTTGTAAAAGTTTGCAGATTTTGAATATGGCTTGGACGTAGCTGCTGTGGAAGCGCTCCATTTTAAAAAATTCTTTCCAGAAAGATTTGAAATGAAAACTACATGCATGCCCAGATACACATTTTGTCCAGCTTCCCATAAATCAAATAAAATTACCCAAGATAGAAATCTAAAATATAGAAATGTTCTTCAGCTGTGCAAAAGTTAAATTTCAAACATCTGCCATGAAACTAATCTAAAATTAAATTATTTCAATACTGTAGCGCTTTAGAAAGCCAATATATATTTCCTTAATTTGGCTTACAGCGCATTACAAAAGTTAGCAAAGTGCAGTAATATTTTAAATAAAATTTTGTGTTAACAAGAAGAAAAAAAACTGCATATTGCGGTTCCAAAACCAACGCAAACTTGACTCAAAGCCAGCTGTTGACACATACACTCACACACAACAGCTCACAAGCCTACATTTCAACTACAAATCTACCAGTAATAATACACACAAATGAATAAATAAAAAATTTTATTATAAATTGCAATGCAAAGCTTTATGTGAAGCCTTAAGAGTAACGCCTTTATTATTATTATGTTTTTTTCATCTCATATATATTTTTTATATTACAGAACCTCCACAAGTTCTACCCTCTTTGCAAAAAAAAAATATTAAAGAAAAATATAAAAAAAGTAGACATGCTACACTAATAACCAGCAATATCATTCATAAATATTAATAAAAAAATATTTGGTTGTGTTGCCTTGTGTTTATACTTTTAATTTATACGCTTTTGTATTCCTGCAACACATCGGTTTTCCTTTTATTTCTGTAATTTCACTAAAGTCTTAATCGTTTAAAGCATCATGTATCATTTGTAAATGTATCTGTAATATAAATTACTTTAATATTTTTACATATTTATATTTGTAAATGCATTCACAGAGATATTTATATATTTTTTTTTTAATATTTCAATAAAGTAGTCAACAGAGTTATTTCTTCGTCTTGTTGTTTTTTTTTTTGGACTTAATTGTATTTTTTGTAATTTTGTTGTCATTGTAATTTTTGCATACATCATCAGAATCATGTTGCAGTTACACAATGTCTGTCTGTCTGTCTGTATGTGTATGGAAGTTTTGCCTGTGAATGCAGAATGTGCAACAAATTATTGCAAATAAATTATGGCAAGCAAAATGTAAAGAAAAAATATTAATTACTGCAGATGTATGTATTGTACATAAAATTTATATAATTTTTTATCTTTGTTATGTTTTTTTAAAATCTTCTCTGTGATTGTCTGAATGTCGACAAATTTTCTTGAACTCTGAAAGAAATGAGTATTTGTGTGAGAAGATTAAATATTTGCTTTTGGTCGATCAGGTTATGTTCAAGGCAAAGTAGGCGGACATGTTAATAAAAAGTTAACAATTAAGTTATTATAATTACAAGAAAAAAGTAGTCCTTAAATACATGTATATGCATGCATGACTAAACTGATTTTTTGTAAAAAAAAAAATGAACTAAGTTAATAAATTTTTTTCGATTATTCGAATAATTATTGTTCAAATCTTCGAATAGTTATTGTTCGAATGTTCGAATAATTATTGTTCGAATTTTCGGAAAATTATTGTTCGAATGTTCGGAATATTATTGTTCGAATGTTCGAATAATTATTTTTCTAATGTTCGAGTAATTACTGTTCGAATGTTCGAAAAATTACTGTTCGAATTTTCGAATAATTATTGTTCGAATGTTTGAATAATTATTGTTAGAATGCCTGAATAACAATCGTTCGAAAAATTATTGTTCAAATAATTATTGTTCGAATGTTCGAATAATTATTGTTCGAATAATTATTTTTTGAAGGTTCGAATAATTATTTTTCGTAGGTTCGAAAAATTATTTTTCATATGTTCGAATAATTATTGTTCAAGTATTTGAATAATAGTTCTTCGTATGTTCGAATAATTGTTTTTCGAATGTTCGAATAATTATTGTTCGAATGTTTGAATAATTGTTGTAAGAATGCCTGAATAACTATTGTTCGAATTTTCGAATAATTATTGTTCGAATGTTCGAATAATTATTTTTTAAGGTTCAAATAATTATTTTTCGAATGTTCGAATAATTATTTTTCGAATGTTCGAATAATTATTTTTCGTATGTTCGAATAATTATTTTTCCCGTGTTCGAATTATTATTGTTCGACTGACAACAATTTCAATTGATTGTTTTAAATTTTCCAGTTGTTTGTTTAAGAGAAGTAGCACTCAAGAAATGAATGCCTACTCTTATTGCCAGGTATTACCTTCCTTAGGGAAGAGGTAGTGGTAGAGAAGGCAAGTGTTGAAGAAAGACATATGGGAAAGCTTCATTCATTTACAACTCTGCTTTTTAGTCAGGCAGTTGCGCAGCGCCTCTGATGCCAGTGAGGCGTATTAAGTTTTCAAAGCTGTGTTTAGGAGACATTTTGTTTGTTATTTTACTTCACCGATAATTCTGTTACACAATAACGACGAAGGACGTCACTCTGATGTTACATGAGGATTAGTATCCGCTGAAGTTAGTATAATAGTTCAGAGACCAGTGACTATGCCTGCATCACTTCCATTTTCGTACACCAACTGATAAAAAGGGACGTTAAAGCACATCAGAGAAATGCGTGGTATTGTTATTTAATGATTCCGTCGGTGAACGGGTTCGAACTAGGGATGCCAATCGGGATCGATTTTTGGAAATCCCGGGATTCGGGATTTATAAATCCGGGATTTTCGGGGTCTCGGGATTTTCGCGATCCCGGAATTTTTCGGGATTTTCGAGATTCGGGATCTAAGTATAAATTATTTTTTTAATAAATATTACTTTAATAACAAATTTTGTGCATTTTAAAATTTTAAGTTGATTAATCACATTTCATATTAGAGAATTTACACTGAAAACCATAACTACACATCTATGAAAGTTTTTTTTATTTTCAATATATGTACATTTTTTCTATAATCTTAACAGAAACGAACATACATACATATCTATGGACTTTTTGAAAAACGAAACGCATTATTCGGTAAATATTTCATACGTTTACGTTAACCCAACAATAAAAAGTTCACACTTGCCTTGTGTTGTATTCTACTGCAATTGTAAGTAGCTGCAATTGTACTCAATTGTTACCGAAAAGTAGATAAGTGATAATTTTTTATAGCGTTGAGTAGTCGACATATGAATGAATTTCCGCAAGAAACTTCTCCCTTTTCCAGATTTTTTTGTTTCCTCCAATTATTTGCTACTGTTTGAAATTATTCCCCGGGGAAAATTTCTCGTGGGCTTTTATTCAGAATTGCCCTCATAATATAGAATAAGACGGAATAAATTTGTCAAACTAGTGAATTTTCCAAATGTCATTTCTCTTTAAAAGCTCATATGCTTCTTTTTGTTTACAAAATATATCTTAGTTGTATATTGTAGCACCTTTGATGAAAATAACAGTGAAAAAGTAGTTAATTTACTTTGCTCTTGTTGTTAATTAATAAGAAATATGTCACGAATAGTGACATTTAATTGTTAAAACTGCAGGTAAAAAATTGTATGGGACTTTTATATTTTATAAAAAAAATAACATAAAATCAACGAAATTTTCAATTTATAAATGGTTTTTATATAAAAATTGCTAAGAAATCCCGAAATTGAAATCCCGGGCTTGAATTTTACAAGTCCCGGGAATCGGGATTAGTCAAATCCCGAAAATCCCGGGATTTCAGGATTTCCCGTTTGGCATCCCTAGTTCGAACTCTGTGCTAACTACTTCAGTCAGCGCAACCCTTAATTCTGGATTCGAAATTATTTTTCAAATTAAAAGTTTATTGCACATGTTTAGTAAGCATATATGTAAATATACGAATTCGTATTGACTTAAATAAAGCTGTGTAATAAACTAAATTAAATTTAGTATATTACACAGCATTACAAATTATAAATTTGGAAAAATACCAAGAACGCCACATGATTAGATAATTTAGTTGGGACCTCTTGAACAGGAAAAACGCTGTAATTTTTTTTTTCTAAGTACCATTTTTTTGGTAACGGTACTATTGTGTTTTTCGGTATATGGTCCCACTCAAACCCCTGGGGAGCCCAACACAAAATTCCGATTGAGATAAATGGCATATCGTTGGAAAGAGTTATGGAACCTCAAAGTTCAAAATTTGCATATTTTTAACGTTTGTGTTAAAATTTTTCATTTTTGTTTCATTTTTTTTCTACGTTATAGTAAAGATCTGTAGTGTTTTATTTTTTTTATTTAATTGCCAACATTTTAAGCGTAATTTGAAAAAAATGGATTAAAAATAAGGTTTTTGTTAAGGATTTTGTGAAACGACAATATTTTGATTTTCATTGCTCACACACTATATTCGGCGTAAATTCAAATTTAAATTAAAATGACGAGCGACTTGAGCTTTTGCGTTTTTTGCGGATGGATCTTCACGAATGAGGAACCAACAATAGTCCGCCATCATTTGTTCATCCCACCATCCTTTGTAACGTCTCTCGATTTCTTCAATTTCTTGCTGAAATCTTTCATCTTGTTCATCAGTTTCGAAACCCACTTAAAATGTTGGTAATTAAATAAACTATTTGGTAAAAAAATAAAACATTCCAGATCTTTACTATAACGTAGAAAAAAACGAAACAAAAATGAAAAATTTTGAAACATACGTAAAACATATGTAAATTTTGAAACTTTGAGGTGCCATAACTCAACCATTTCTTGTCACAGCACATTGAGATTCAATTACCTTTTCAACGATATGTCAGTTATCTCGATCGGACTTTTGGGTTGGGCTCCACAAGGATTTGAGTGGGAACATATACCGAAAAACACAAAAGTACCGTTATCTAAAAAACGGTACTTAGAAAAAAAATTATAGAGTTTTTCCCGTTCAGGAGGTCCCAATTAACTTATTTAGGCATATGGCGTTCTTGGTATTTTTTTTGCTGTAAACCAGTGTTATTTGCTTACATTAGTTTTTTTCTTTCTACAGCAAACTTCTTTCTTATGATTATATTCTTGTATAAATGATGCTATCTATATTTTATATTTTTTTAATTTGCAATTCCTTATAAAATTGTAAATAATTTCAAAATAAAATATGCACTTTATCTATTATTTAAATCAATATCATATTTAAGTCAAAGCATAACATTTTCCTTATATTGCATGTATACAATTTTCATTTTGCAAAAAGCAAAGTTATGTTATGATATTTTTTTTTGTACGTAGTACGTATCTCTATATAAAGAAGAAAAATTGTTAAATAAAATATGCAAGAAAATATTAATAAATTGTATTGTATGGAAAAAATGCCTTTTAGCTACTTTTACTTAAACAACATTGAACTGCAGTCAACAAAATCTAACAATATCAAAAAAAAAAAAAAAGAGAAAAAACTGTTACCGCCACTACCAGATACTATTTGCCTTGCCAACAATGTTTGTGTACCTCGAATAACTATGGAATGACTATTATATTGATGATGCCATTATACAAATCAATGCAATTTCTTAACTAAACACTGACCTTAAAAGCATACAAGCCATTATTTATTTAAACAGACCTAGAATGCGGTTCGTAACAACAAAAAAAAACAATTTATAAATATAACATCTACAAGGTACACTTGCTTTATTGTTGGTATGTTAAGAAGAAAAAAAAATAAAATAAAAGCAAACTATGATATCCTTAGAATGTGATCATCCTAGCAAGACTTGCAATATAACAAACATTTATGTTTGAATACTTCTATGGCTCTATGAGCTTTTAAGCTTCTGACTTGTATATTTATTTTATTTTTTTTCTTCTTCATTTTTACTTAACGTGTAGCATAGTTAAAATATGAAAAGTATAAAGGAATGAATTCATTTATAGGAAAAAATTTAGTAACTTATAGTTATGATTTGATCAGGCTAAAGTTCGTATCGCTTTGTAAGTCAGATTACATGTGATAATTATTAATAAACAACCCAGCAAAAACAGGCACTACAAAAAAGCCATGAAAATGTAGAGTTTACCATCTGGAAGTAGTGCAAATTGCGATCCAATCTAAGGATTTTTACAAAGGGTTGTCATTGCAAGAAGTTCTCTTTTTCGATGCCTGGTCACTGAATTGGAAACGATATTAAGAAAATTTTCCTTTTTTGTGTTCTATGATAATATTTTCATCTAGAAAAAATGGCAAGTAATTACATGTTATAACAATTCGTTTCTTTTTATACGAATTTAAACCCGAAACTGTGTTTTCAAATAAATTTAAACAAATAACTTTTAAATTTTATATTAAAATTAGTTCATAAATTTCTTTAAAAAAATTATTTTTTTTTTAATTCTGGTGAGTATTTTCCAACACTATGGGGGAGTTACAAGGTTTTGTATGACTAAAATAAGCTTCTACATGGATTTTTGCTCACTCTCGGCAAATTAAAAATATCGAATTTTTGGAAGTAATGGAAATGTAGTTCCACTAGAATCACGTCCATTTTTTTTTTACTGGTAAACAACACTAAGGTTAATTGTAAATATTCTGATAAACCCGCAGTAAAATGAAATAACTAGCTGTTTTCGAAGGTCACTACACCTTTATCATCAGCGTTCTTTATGTTTCATCCACTTTATGAAATAAAAGTTGCGTATATACAGTAGAAATGTACAACAACTGACACCACACATCAAACGCAAAGAGTGCTTGATGAAGGTGTAACAGCTAGTTGTTCCGTTCTACTACGTGTTTTTCAGAATATAACTTTAGTGCTATTTGTACATTAATAACACTATTGAGACTTTTGTAAAAACACACGTTCCTGACATTATATGTTGGAGATTACTACTAAAGGGTAGTTAAACCCTATACCCAGTTTGGCGATTTTTGTGACAAATTTTTTTTATTCCAAAGATGTCGAAAATCAGTGCAACCTCGAAAAATGGTGGAAATCAGTTTTTGATCAACAACTAGTTCACTAGTGGGACTCACTACCTTTTTGTAACGATATTCCCTGTAGGTTAATGTCAGCTGTGTCGTTATTTAAGCGACAATATTTTATGTGCTGTTAAAATCAAAAGATAATATCAGCTGCGTCCTATCGTTAAAAATATGTTTCAGATACTCAGAATCGTTATTTTAAGGGAAAAAATATAGAGACGAAAATTACGATTGTCGGATCGTTACTGAATCACACTACAGACTTAGTGATAGCACTTAGCTATATACAGCAATAATGTAGCTAAAGCTACGGTCACACTTGTCAAACATTTTCCCAAAAAAGCGTAACCAACAAACAGTAATGAAAAAAGTTTTGATCCACGCACTGGTGTATCAAATTAAACAGCTTCGAACACAACTCATAGATAATGTCATAGAATCAAACATTATTGGCTACTCTTTAACTGGACAAACTTGTCTCTGAATTGAAAGATTTTTCATTAGCATATAGTGGTTACGCTTGACAAGTGTGACCGTAGCTTAAGAGTCTACGGAGCAGTTCTTACTGACATCTTATGCCAAACAAATTATTTCTTCATTCACTTTTTTTGTGAAAAAATTGAAAAAAAATTTCAGTTTTTTTTAAGGGACTCCTAAATTTTTGATAGCATTATTTGGCAAAGTTGTACCTATGGTAAAGTTTTGTGTGAAGGAGGAGTATCACTCCCCTCAAATCAAAACATTTCATGACTGACAAAAGCGTTTCTCACACATTCAAGATGAGCAAAAACAGAAACAAGATGAAATTTTAAAATAATCACACAAAAAAATGCGCAAACTTGCGCAAACTTTTCTCTTGCGTCTAAAATTAGAGATTTTAAATTTTATTGTGATATAAAACGTAAACGTAAAAACTTTTTTCTTATTTTTGGTTTGCAGTATAATTTTTTTATTTTAAATTTTTAAACGAATTCTTTCAACATTAATATTTGAGATAAGTTTTTTGTTTTAATACTAAAAATAGCTTTCAATCAAATCTTTCAGCCAAAAAAAAAACTTAACGTAATACCTTTATTCGTTTAGCCACAAAATAATATCATATAAATATGTTAAAACAGAAAAAAAAAGCATTAAAAACTCATGTAATTTTCTTTAATTTCCTGACTTTAGCAGTATCTCATAACTACAAATCACAACTTAAAGTCTTCAAAATTTACAATATGATGTAAAATTTTGTTGTGTATCGAACTGCGTAGTTAGTTCTTAAGATTTCTTTAAATTCATTTTTGCATTTTGGGTAAGCTTTTTGGCTCAAATACACTACTGTGCGAGACTTAGAAATTAAAACTCTCTATTCAATAACAAGGTGCAAAAGTTTTCCTAATTCGGAATTTAAGAAATTTTCCTACACAGAAAAAAGTAAAAACAAGATTCAATTAAAAAAACAAGATTCAATTAAAAAAACAAAGATTCAGTTAAAAAATTAATTAGTTTTCAACCAATCACGGAAATTGTAGTATTAACTCATCCATTTTAATTGAAAATTTTTTTGGTTTTTTCAATTAAAAAAATATTACAATCACTAAAAATTTAATTGATGGTTTTCTAAAGATTCAATTAAAATTTAATTGAAATATTTTTGAAGATTCAATTAAAAAATTAATTGAAATACTTTTTAGGATTTAATTAAATAACTTATTCACATTTTTTAAAGACTCAGTTAAAATATTAATTGAAATATAAAAAATCTAAGAGTATAAAAATATAAAAAATTGTAAAAATATAAAAATTCTTATGTACATATGTATGTATGTATGTATATATCAACATATAAAAAATTTACATAAATGGAAACATTTGTGTATTGTACCAAAAACCTAACTGATGCATCGCATGGCTTTTGAAGTTTGAATGGAGGAAAAAAAAAGTACAATGGCCGTATCCGGTCTTGCGTAAGTGTAAATGCAGAATATTTTATGATTGGATTTTAAAGAAAGGCTTCGATGATTTCCATATCTACTTACGCAAGACGTTTTGCATCGAACCCCTAATACCGCCAATGTACTAACTTTACCATCCACATTTGGTCAATAAGCTTGCAATTTTTATCGCTATTATCTTGTTATTTCTCAACAAAAGGGAACAAAATGAATTTCTGTTTTTTTTATTTTCATATTTAATTTTTTATTCAACTTATGTCAAAATTACTAAGAATCAAAAAAAAATTAAGCTGAGTAGTTTTTTCTCCCATATAAAATATCAAAACCAATTAAAAGATTAATTGAGAATTTTAATTGAAAATATTTTTTCAAAACAATGTGGCATACTACAAAAAAACAGCTCGATTTTCATACATAAAAACAAAAGTTACATTATTTACATACAATTAATATGTAAAAGTTGTTAACCATTTCAGAGTATTCTGAGTTAAGCTCTGTTGATAACACTTTTTTGTTAGAGCAGCAAAGTCAATTAAAATAAACATATATTCAATTAAAATATTAATCAAAAATAATATTTTTTCTAAGCAATCACTTAATTAAAAAAAATTCAACAATAACTTTTTCTGTATACTTTAAAGAATGGAAGTCATTCTTAAGGCTCAGTTAGCCGACTGTAATGTAATGTAACTTCAACGTAGCAAACAGCTGATCGATATTTTTATACGAAAAGTAGGTTACGTTGCATTACCTGTCTATAACCATTTGCATTACTTTTCACATAACAGTCCCGATCTGCTGTGTCCTACTCTTGCAGTTACTTTACACCACACTCGGCTAACTGAGCCTTTAGTAGCTACGTTCTACAAAATGTAGAATACAATCTTTGCCTTCCAAGGAGGCAACAGAGCGCATCTATACCAAAAAAAAAAAACAATTGCTGATAGTTTTCAATAGACTTTTTTTTTCTTTTCTTCAAAGAAAATTGTTTAGAATAACAACAGTAAAAAGGAAAATTTTTTTCTACGGTATTGTTTTAGTTGATGTTGTTATTGAAGTTTGAGAGCTACAACCAGCGACTAGTAGCTGGTCGCATCAATAACATTTCATGGTAACAATTCCTGGTGTATGTAAGATTTTTTATTTACAGATTTTTACATGTTAGTGTTCGATTGTTTTTTACTTATTGTTGTGTAAAAATATATATTCCTGCAGCAGTAGTTATTGTTTTCGTTTTGGTTTGTTTTTTCATGTCAGTCCTGAGTTGAAACTTAAAATTATGAGACCACCTTTGAGCAATTGTTGTTATTCTTGTAAAAAGATGTGTTCTTTGGTTTTTATTTCCTTGAGGTGATTTTTTTTGCTCTGTCTTACATTTTTTTTTCATATTTTTTAGTTCATTTACCAGCTTTAGAGCAAGAGAAGTTTAGAACAAAACTTTGTTAATGTTTGTTATTTTAAGTAAAGTACGAGTATTTTTTATTTTATTTATTTTAAATTTTAACTGCTAAAATCAATAATACCAATGACCCTTTTGTAAATATGAATTTATTTGTCTTTATGGCGGCCAAGCTATAGACACTATTCAAGCGTTTGCCCAAATATATAAGACAAACAAAGTTACATATAGGAGGAGTATGTATTTACTCCACTGTTACGCTTGCTTGACCAAACTCAGTTCCGATGTTTTATTTTATTTACATTTTCTTACACCATTATTGAGTGTTGGCTTGCAGCATCGGTTTGTGTGGCATGAACAATACGTCTCTTCAAAATATTTAATAAATGCATTTTATTTTACTGCCTCACAGTGTTAAAAGTGTGAAGAACTTTCTTTGTTGTCTTAAACACAGCCATGATTGTTATAACTTCTTTCTGTTATTGGTTGAGTTTTCTTTTTTACTCGTAGTATTAATTTTCTTTTTTTAGCTTTAGTTTAAAACTATTGATGTTTTTTTTTCTTTCGAAAGCATATTATTAAGGGAGGGTTCTATATATGTTGTAGAAAAGAAAAAAAACTAGTAATAATTTCCTTAGAGCTGTTTTTTTATTTTGTAGCTACGCTTAGGTAGAGGTGTTAATGAATTTTTGTCTGCTGTTACTGCATTTATGCATTTTAAAACAAATTTCATATAAGCCTAGCAGCTAATAGCGGCTGATGGTTATAATAACAATTAGATTTACAAAAACCTCCTACAGAAATAGTTTATGGAAAACAATTTCTAACAGTTTAAAATAATATTTGAAAAAAAAAAAAAACAAAAATAGAAATAGCTAAAAGCAAATCCACTTTAGCGCCGCAAATGTTTTGTTAGGCATGTTTCATTATAATTTTTAGTGAAACTAATAAAAGTTTTTTGTGAAACACGGAAGACGTTAAAAAATAGTGTAACATTGCCCACAATAAAAATTTACATTAAGCAAGTTTTCTTGTTAAAACTTTGTTTCTCAGCTGGGAATGGAACAGAGAATTATTAAGGAAAAGAATGGGGAACTCTAACTACCATCAATCACCTGCTTGACCTGCAGCAGTCTTAATGTATAAGCAAGTCCTAATAAAAGTGTTAAGTTGAACACACTGATTAAAGGAATTTATACGCTCTAAATATCAAAAAAAAATCATGACCCCATTAATCAAAACTGATATAATTGATACTTATTTTTTATTTTATTTACAGGTAAGCATCAATAATGGCCCTCGTATTCTAGATTTGTAAGTATTTTTGTACTAAATACCATGTCGTACACATTTGAAGGAAAAAAAGGTCAAAATAAAACGAATTTTTTATATAAATGATAACTTATACCTTTAAATTAATGTTCTAATTGGAGCTTAGTTTGATTTTGAGCAATTTAAATGATTTAAACGCTGGCTTCAGTGAAACCTGAAGGCAAACCTGATATTATAATGAAATGTCCTCTCATTTCTCTGATTTGAAATTATAAATTTCCAAAGGCAAACTTGACATTATAATGATCACATGAAACACTCAAGTTTTGTTTATGAAGAAAGGCATCTTTTGTTGTTCCTACGTCAATATAATGGTGAGTAAAAATATGATTTTGTAGAACAATTAAATAAATTCCTTTGCATGTCACGTTTTTTTTTTTGAATGACAACGCTGGTTGAGAAACCAAACCTTCTGGTTTGCTATAACAATTCTCTAAAAATAAAAAATTTAGTAAAATGTCATCACACATATTTTCTTATTGTTGTGAAAAAATGTTTCTCTGGCAACGCTGATTCTTAAAGCTTGGTTCACACGATTGGCAAAATGTACCGATTTTCCTCGGCTCACTGAAATAAATTCATTAGTAACAAGGTAAATTTGCCTTATTTCTCAACTAGTTGAAATATAATTACATAACTGCACCACACTGTATTGGTAATAAAACCATATAGACTTATTCAATAATTAATTAAGTAATAATGTCATTTTGGCTTATTACTTATGACTTTATTGCAGTGAGCCGACGAAAATCGGTACATTGTGTGTCAATCGTGTGATCCAGGCTTAAGAGTATGCGATACACACAACTTGTTTTCAACAATGCGTGTGTACACTGTAAACATACGTAATAGAAGAGTATACTAAAAGGGCGGCGCCCTTAATTTGCCGACCACGGCTGTAGAGCAGTAGGACTGCAGAGCAACAGGCAACGTTTCAAAGGCAGCAAATCGTTGACAAATCTGGAAGGACTTATCTTACCTCACCTTTAAACGAAAACTTTATTATAATGTGGAGATGTAAAACAACTTCTTCCTACCTTAACTTAAAATCTTTTCCGACTTTAACCAAAAAACATGCTGAAACTTCCCCTCTAAATTTCATCTCCAGGAGAGATAACATAAACCTATTTCCACGCAAATAAGGACAATTGAACCCGTGGACTTTTTTTTATTAATTTGTATCAAATCTACGATATTAATGGAACGAAATCTTGAGGCTTTAAAAAAAATAACTGTCTCGGAAGGTCGGCCATAATGGAGTCTAACTGCGGAGCCGTCGTAATAAATTATACTACTTCATTAAAAAAAAGTACCGCCCAAGTGAGTGCGTAGATTTATGCTGTATTATTTTAAAGAAATAAGTTCTTAAAAAGTGTTTTTAAATAAATTATAAACATTGTTAAGAAAGAATCCCTTTCTTTTGCTTTTAATATATCCTCTAAACATGAGGGATATAACTCATAAGGTCTAAAGGTATTTTATTGGACCACGAAACCCGATTTATTAAGGCAAGTTCATAGATAAACGCCTAGAACGTGGTTTAAAAGTTTCAGCTGAATTTAAAGTTTTTTATTAAGTTAAAAAAAGTGTTGTAATAGTAAATATATGTACGTATGTATGTCAGTGTGCTGTTGGCCGAAGTAGCTAGTGCGTAGACCAGAAGGCCGATCATGGTATTCGAGAGTCCAATGTCAATACCTGTACAGACTCAGTCATATGGAAACCGAAGATTTTCGTGATATACATTAGTATCTTCTTCGTTGATATTTATAGCGATGAATCGCCGGCGAAGTAAAATAACTAATAAAGTAGCTACACAACTTAAATAATGCGCCCATCTAACACCAGAGGCGACTATTGAAAGGGCAACAAACGCACTAAGGGTTTGTAGATCTGCACACCTAAAATCTTGAGATGGATATACACCATGATAGTGAGGCCTATCATCACTTATGGTGCTGTTGCCTGGTCGGACAGGGTCAAGCTGGCTACGACCAGAAACCGGTTAGAGAAATTACAGAGGCTGGCATGCCTTTGTTTAAAAGGGGCTATGAGGACGTGTCCTACGGCGGCTATGAAAGTCCTCTTGAACTCACACCCCTTACGATTGTGATAGAGGCTGCTGCCAGACAAAAAGTAATAAGCATCGCGGTTAAAAGCACAGACAGGGACGGTCTAATTAGCCAATGGGAGAAATCATCCCTGGCAAGACGATTTCCCCTACTTGCGCAACCCTCTGACGTGATGAATAAAGTGTATGACTTCGATAAGAGGTTTGCAACTGCTCTGGCAATAGAAGGGAATGGGGGGAAATACAACCCAGGTATTCCTTTGAAAATGGCACTATCAGGTGGTACACTGATGATTCCAGAACGCCGGCAGGTTCTGGTGTGGGAGTTGTAGGACCAAGGAGTAACTACCATGAGTCGTTGGGAAAATTTTCCACCATTTTTCAATCGGAAGTTTATGCCATTGAAAGATACGCACAATTCAATCTTGATAGGGGCTAGCGAAGAAAAGAAATAGCCATTTGCTCGGATAGTCAGGCTGCTATCGAAACGCTCAGCTCAGCTCATATGAGTTTACCTCTAAGTTAGCGTGGGAATGTCGCATTAAGCTAAATCAGCTAAGCAGCATGAATAAGGTCACACTCTGCTGGGTTCCTGGACACGCCAGTGTATTAGGAAATGAAAATGCAGACAAATGGCCAGGAGGGGGTCTAGTACAACCATGGTCGGGCCAGAACCATTTTGTGGACTCGGATTGGACAAAATACGGAAAGATATATCGACGGAAATCAAGAGTAATAGAGAAATCCTCTGGCTCAATCTCCCAAGATTGAGGCATGCTAAACTAATGATTGGAACGTATAACCAAAATCGTTTCATAGTTATCATGTCCCTGAGTAAAAACAATCTAAGAATGCTCACAGGCTTCCTCACAGGCCATTGTAAACTGAAAAAACACCTCAACAGACTTGGCGTTGAGAGTAACAGCCTGTGCAGATTTTGTGATTATGAAGATGAAACTCCAGAGCATATTCTGAAGGACTGTGAAGCGTTATGCCACAGAAGATATAGCCAATTGGGCAAGCACCTATTGGAGGATTGGGAACTGCCAACTATGGACCCACTGGCAATCCTGAGATTCATCAGATCTACTTTGGTCGCAGTGTCCTGTGCTTCCCGCTAGACTTAATTCATTCGTTCATTCAACACCAGAGGCGCTACAATAATGCTATAAATAAATTATTAAAACGCAAAGCTCCACAGTTGTTAAACGAGTTAAGCTTACAAATTTAATACTTCAGATGTACATACGTATGTTTTTAGGCCCCTTCATTTCTATGTAATTCCGAGCAGAGTGAAAGTTTGGCAGTCGTGCACTATCTTTAAACAGCTCGCATCAGCTATCTTTTCCGATAACATTATCATGTCTTAGCACTAGAAAGCAATATGGCGTGTATTGAGATTCGGCATTTATAAACCAAAATTGATATTGTACATTCACCTGGCAAAGTTTTTATCGCTCCCTTATTTATTTACCTCACATATTCGAACATTCTTATTTTATATTTCATAGCGCCTCAAGGAAAAACTTGCATAGGTATTTTTATTACACCCCACTGTGCCCTAAAAGTTGTTACTTATTCGATATCTAAGCCAATAGCAACATGACAGAAAATCGACTTGTCAATTTTAATAGATTTTCTTGATTAAAAATTCTCTTTTTATATATAAAAGACATACTGTCACGCAATTCCCATTAAAACAGCAGCAGCTTGTTAATATTTTTACTAATCATAAAATCAAATAATACTTTCGACAAAAAAAATTAATTCAAACACTTTTTATAAGTGTTAATAAAATTTTACCATAAAAAAAATTAGTAACACTTAATCATCTGACGAATCATTTACATAAAACAAAATTAAACAAAGAATATTTCATTTTAATGTAAACGAATTGAAGAAAAAACACCCTCTCTATTATTAATTTAAAACTATTTTAACATGACACGCTAGACACAAGAGTTTTTTATGAGTGTGTTTCAAAAAAAAGTTTTTTTTTCTTTTTTTTTTTTGAACAATAAAATTTAAACATCAATCTTTTTCTTGAAGGCATTTGTGGACAAAAGAGCTCTTAACGAAAATAATTTATTTATAGAGAAAATATACAAAAATACATAACGCTCATTTATTTGAACAATGACATAACTCAAAAATAATTAGTTTCAGAGAAAACGAGTATTCATTTTACGCACAACTTAATGGTACAAATTTACTGTTTTATTTATAAAAAATATTACGGCTTTATTAAGGCTTAGTAATAAAAAAATATTGTATGGAAATTTGTTTTATTAACCCTTTGCCATTGCTTTTGCTTTAAATATTTTTCATGTTAATTCAACTTGATTTACATCAATCTTCAAAGAATATGTTTCGTTTTTGAACTAACTTTAATTCATGTTAATTTAATATTCCAGTACCGTTAAAAAATAAATTCAATAAAGTGAGTTTTTGACTCGCACACGAAGGGTTCTGTACAGACACAACATATGTTATACTCGTTCTATATGAACTTTAGCCTACTATTTTTGATCGAATATCTTACCTGATGTGAATTTTTTCTTTTTTTTTTAATTTTAAGTATTCAGCAAACTTTTTTCGGTTTTGGCGATTTTTTAGTTTTGGTTATTTTTTCGTTAATGCGATTTTATTCGATTTTTGAGGTGTTTTTAGTTTTGGCGTTTTTTTTCGTTTTTGAGGATTGTTTTAGTTTGGCGTTTTTGTCTATTTTTCGATATTTTCGGATTTTGCCGATTTATTTAAGTGTTAGCGATGTTTTATACTTTTGGCACTCTTTTCGTTTTTGCGATTTTATTGGAGTTTCTTATAAGTTGTCAAGATACAGCAAGTTGGCAAAATTAGATAGTCAAACATTTAATTTTATTTTACCATTTAATTTTATTTTACCATTTAATTTTTATTTTTTTAAATGTCGGTGTTAATTGGTGTACTCTGTATAAAAATATACTAGGTTAGGTTAGGTTAAGTTTAAAAAAGGAGTCATTACGCTCATGTCCGGGGACATACATATAAGCCATTATAGGCTTCTTCGGCATTCTTATATAAATAAACAAACGAACACTATCTTTATAGGAACTCAGTATCGTACACGTAGTCTCCCAGGCCTTTCCAGTCAATACCTCTAAGGTGGGTAATGTCTGGTAAGGTAGCAACTCCAAAATAATGGGATTTCTGCTGAGCGAAAGCTGGACAATGACAAAGGAAGTGCTCCATTGTCTCCATGTCCTGCATACATGCCCTGCATTCATTGACATTCCTGACTCCAATCCCGTACAAATGCCCTCACATATTAAAGTGCCCCCTTAAGTTGCCGTTCAACTTTCCTAGCTCGGGATTGTTTAGTTTCAACAGTTCCCTTTTTCTGTCTTCGTCCGGGTCACAATTCCCTCGTAGCGTAAACAATAGGGTTCCTTTTCACCCTTGCTGCACGGAACCTTAAATATGAAGAATCACGTTCAAACAACGCGAATTTTATACTCAAATAACATAAAAAACCATGTTGAATCAAAGTTATTTAAAGTGGAAACAACATGAATTTAATTTAATGTAGTCATTTTATTTTGTTAATTATTTAACATACGTGATTGTGTGTACATCAAAGGGATCAGGAAAATGTTTGTGTGTATGTATAGTTCGCTTCCCCGGCCAAGATTTTCATCTCGAATTCATGGTGTGAAAAAGATTCATTAGATAGACACTAAATAAATACCCTGATGAATTAAATTTTAATTCAATATGCTTTAATTGATCATTTAATAGAAAAGTTATTTGAAACTAAAGTTATAGTTAAACAAACCGGCGAAGTTACTTTGGCTTGTATGTATGATTCGAACCTGCGACCCTTCGACTACTAGACTCGTGCTGTCTACTAGCCAGCAGCAGGAATTTTTCGCTGGTAATGCGAAATTTGTCGACTATTTACGTAGATCAAAGCAAAGAAAAACAAAGCAAGAAGAAGTAGCACAGCTGAGCACAACAGTACATTCCAGCTAGTATGAACAAAACAAATAAACACCAACACAGTTAAAGAACATATCGGCGGATCCATTCTAAAACATGCTAAGTAAAAAAAAAAACTAGTTTTGAGATAAACTTGATAGAAACTTGTACTTTTTGTAATAATATAATAATTGCAATAGAATTTTTTATTTTATTTGAACTTCTTAAATTTTTGTTGTAGATCATACCTAAAAGTGACTTTGAATACTTAAGATTGTACAAAAATACATTACTTAGGGCTCTAAGTAGACTTAGCATCTATCTGGTGGTCCTTTCTCACCTACAATGATAATCTAAGTACATATATCTTCCTTTAGTTTAGAGAAAATTTAAAAAAAAAATTTGTTGACTACTTAATTATAAACTAAATCATGCTAAGTGTACATTTAAAAATTGAGGTTTTTTTAAACTTGAAAAATATGCTAAGTGCTCATAACTTTTGATAGAACAGTCCGATTACCATACAAATCTTACAGAATCTAAGTTAATAAACGCTGAACTCAGAAACGCTACGCCCAGCATAACATGTTATGTCGCCTTAGCATGTTTTGGAATGGGACCGTGGATATTGTTTGTAATAAATTTAATATGATTTTTAATAAAAGAATGTTTATGGTGATTTGTCTGAATGCAGGAATCGCAGTTTTTGAGTTATGATGGTTTTCAAGTAAATGAGCGATATTTATGTTTGTGTACATGCATACATATGTATAAGTGGGGTATTTGTTTAAACATCATACATAGTTTTATATAGAGTTTTATATTCCAACATACATATCGTTACCTTAATGTAGAAAGGCCCTAACTCATTATTGTTTTGAAATCGTTTTTTATACATTTCTATAGAAGAACAAAAAAATGTATCGAAAAATGCCTTTAGGGCATTTCTATATTAAGGTGATGATATATGTATATTTGGTTTGTTTTTACATTTATTTGCCGGGCTGAGCTTTTATTAAAATAAAAAAGTGGTTAAATAGATACTACACATACATACAAATATACCCAGTGAAAAAAGACACTTCAAAAAAGTCATGAAAATGTAGAGTTTGCGATGCGGAAGTAGTGAAAATTTCGATCCGATCTAATCATTTTTACATAGGGTTGCCATTGCAAGAAGTTCTCTTTTTCGATGCCTGGTCACTGAATTGGAAGCGATATTAAGAAAAATTCCCTTTTTTTTATACGAATTTAAGCCCGAAACAGTGTTTTTATGTAAATTGAAGCAAATAGCTTTTAAATTTTAGACTAAAATTAGTTCATAAATTTCCTAAAAAAAAAATTTTTTTTTAAATTCTGGTGAGTATTTTCCAACACTATGGAGGAGTTACAAGGTTTTGTATGACTAAAGTAAGCTTCTACATGGTTTTTTGCTCACTCTCGGCAAATTAAAAATATCGACTTTTTGGAAGCAATGAAAATGTAATTCCACTAGAATGACTTCCATTTTTTTTCACTGGGTACGTATATGTACGTAAAAAAAGTATTGTTTATTTTTTCCAACAACCAAACTGACATTTATAACATTTTAATGAATTTATGGGGATTTCAGTTTACTTTTTTTTAACTTTTTTTCCTGAGACTTTAACGACGACAAGTCGAAATATTCATGCTCGTACGCATAGACAACAGACTGTGTGGGACATACAGTTATGTACATATGGATGTTGCATGTAGCTAGTACGTGGTAATATGTAGTTACATATTTAGGTTAACATAATGAACAATTTAAATTTAAAAAGAACACAACGCAAAATTGTTGAGTTTTCATTTTTTTTTGTATTTTAGCCACTAGGCAAATATAAAAGAAAAATTGTACATGAATTAAAGGCAAATCATTGAAAATCACTACCTGTATAGGCAACACATACCTACACCCAGAAAAAAGATTGGTTGAAAAATGGCTAGGCCAATAAAATATCATTTGCTTCAGTTCACGCTATCAATTTTCCATTAATCCAGAAAACAATCCATGTTCATTGACGTAGGGGAATAATTGTAACAAATATATGATTCTGAGAATTCTTAAATTGGTTGCATCAACCGAGCGTATGCTTTTGTCATGACTAATTAACTTATTGGTTAACACAACCGAATAAAATATTTGGTTAATTCACAAAACCTCTTGTATCTCTGTATCGATTGTATTATCATGTTAAATACAAGAGTGTAACATTTGTTGTATGAAATTTTCATATAAAAATTAAATACACAATTACACTTTTATTTCATATGTTTTTAAAATGTTGTATTCAGAGAGAGGCTCTCTGAGAGAATTTGTATGTAGCTAGTTCTTCTTTTTTCATTAAAAATACAAAATACATTAATACACTACACAGAGTGTGTTCACAATTAAAAAACAAAAAGTGTATTTGATACACAAATACATGATTCAAATTGTTGTGAATTAAGCAATTATGAATTGGATTATACGACCAACTTTTAGTATTGGCAACAAAAAAATTGTCGTTCTATGTTAAGGTAAAAATAAACACTTTCTATCAGTTGCTGCAACTGACTACGAGGTTGAGTTTACAATCATAGTTTATAGCAGAAAATTAAAACTTAACTTTTGTGATTTTCAAAGGTATTATGATTTATGAATTCTCAAATGGTTTTTGAAAGTATGTGCATAAGATAACATGTTTGTGGCTGTTGAAAATATGTGATTTGAGAAATGCATATAAATATGCTTCACCACCAGGAAACAAATTTCAATTAAAATAAACTTATGACAATATGTCAAATAATAAATTTCTTAAATTATATATATATATATATATATATATATATATATATATATATATATATATATATATATGTGTTTATTTGCATCTATTGTTTATTTTTATTTCAGCAAGGACGGCCAATTATTCTTTCACAGGAACCAATCATAATTGTTTTAGTTATACTAACCATATTTTCGGTAGCACGAATAACTTTTATTTCAAATTCAATACTATTAACCAATTTTTTCTGTTACTGCAACTATTTTTTTAAGGGTTATAATTAAAATATGGTGGTAGCACAAGAAAATTGCAGTCGTTATACCAGAATTCTATGTAGTTTGTGCAACCGCCAAAATTCGATTGCCAACAAATTCGGTTGTCTCAACGAATCTGTTTTCTCTGTGTATGTACTATACATATGTATGTACAAGAAAGGAAAATGTGCTTTCAAACCGACAGACCAAACAAATGCAAAATACTTGCAATTCAATGTTCAATACAAAAGAAAAATACATATATAAAAAAGATACAATAAAAGAAATCAAAACTTTAGAAATACTGTTGCATACAACTGCCTACTACGCACATAACAATTGACTTTAAAACTGTTATTAAGACTTAAATGTATGTACGTCTGGGCAACAAAGTTCGCTCACACACGCTTGCACATGCTCCCAACAAATATTGTGGCAACTTCAATTCACTGTCTAAACATTGCGAAAGGCTCCATATAAGGACTATTAATGTTTTCAATGTTGTTCAATAGTGTTGTTGCATTGTACCATAGTTTATTTGTTTCTTAACATACAACAGTTAATGGTGCCTGCCTGGACTGTAGGTGGTGGTGTTTGTTCCGGGACTAAGGCCCCTTTTGTTAGCCTAAGCAAATAACACCAATTGAAACTATGAATGAGTGCATAATACAAGATTTTTAAAGCTACACGTGTGTGGTACTCGTAGTTTGTTTTATTTTTCCTACATACTGGTACATAAATTCTCTGTAATGCTGCATATTTACTGATATTTTTGTTTGGCTTTTGCATTTGATCATTTTTTAAGCTCAAAAACAATAAGGCATTAGTGCAGCGTAGAAATAAAAAATATATATAAAAAAATATTCTATTCTTGTTGCATTAAAACTTAGTAGATATTTAGTGCATATTGTTATAAGACATAAAGCCCTTTTACAATTTTCTTTCAAAATCTGCCGCCTTTTGTGTTTGCAATTTTCCTTTTCTTTGTGTTTTGTCCCACACCGGCTGCATAAAACAAAAGGGAAGCGAAGATGTGATTTATTTTTACATGATTATCAACTTAACAGAAACAGCAGCTTGCTCTCTTTCTTTTTTTGTTGCATGTGTCTTTTAAAAAAATGTAATAAGAAAACAATACATTATTTTTCAATCTTTTAAACAGAATGTCGAACAACAATTTATACAGTAAATTGTTTAAAGATGATTTTTATAAAATACAGAATGACAGTTAAGGAAAACCAGTACAAAAAAATCTTTTATTTTATGCTATTTCATTTCATAAAAGGGCGCGAAATACACAAATTCCAAAAATTTATACACGCAGAGAAAAAATATGGTTGTGGAATGGTTGAGAAAACAATATTATGCTCTCAGAAACAAATATGTGGTTGTTGAAAACAAGTTATTGTCATTTTAAACATTAATTTTGTTACGGTAAGCAAAGTAATGTTTGAATTTAATAATTACATTATTATATTGATAAAAAATGTGTGATATGGTTAGAGTATAACAATATAGTTTTGTTAAAAATGTATGGCTGCAACATAATTTTTGTTATTATTTAAAAATAATATAATGTAAATAACAATATAATGTTATCCGAAACCATACTATATTAAGTTTAAAAAAAAACCTGTTTCAGAAACATCTTCTCTCAGTTCAGTGTTTCGTTTGTAAAGGCAGAATTAGTTTGTACGTGCTGTTCTGTTCTGAATCAGCTGTTTAGTTTCTGTTTAGTTGAAAATCTCTATGTGTGGTTAGTTTTTCCTTTTTCGTTCTGTTCTGTTGCGGACTTATCTGTAGAAAATAGAATTCAACGTTAAGTGACAGCCAAAAGTGTGTATGTATTAGTGTATTCTGATACTTTGTGTACAAGTGTAATCAATTCTATAGGTTGCCAGCTGATTTTTTCCACAGAAAAAGTAATTGCAACCCATTTTATACGGAAAAGAACGGCACAGAAAAGCAACAGAAAGTAAAGACTAATGAAGCCTTAAGTTATCGGTATTGCACGCATCATGTAAAATAAATAAATAAAGTACAAACAAACAAAAGGGTAGATTAATAAAAACATATACATACGTACATATGTTTATATCTTTATACAGACGTGGCTGTATTTCGAGTATACACACATATGTAAGTATACATTTCTATATACACATTTTATTTAAACAATATTAATTTATTTTTATTAAGGATTTAAAGCACAGCTGTTTTAAACAAACGAACTAACAATAAATATATGATTGAAAAACAAAATATTATTATTATATTAAATAATACTGTTGTCGTATTTAACAATATTATTATAATATAAGAACATGGTATGGTGAGTCTCAATTATATTTTAGCCACATCTAACAATAGTGTTGTCATATTTACAATAATAAGATTAGGTGTAACAAAGTTCATTGTTTTTGTTGATAATACTATTATTAACTCAGATAATAAGATTATTTAAAGTTTGCTTTTCTATGGACAATAATATGATTTAACTTCAACCATATAATTCAATCATAGTATGTTGCTGTTTGATTATGGTTACCTCAACCATATTTTTCTTTGCGTGTAGGAATTCGTCCTTTAGTGAAAATCAAAATTTAACATTTTCTAAGAGTTTTCTGAAAAACGCATGAAAAGGGCACGAAATACATTAATTTCAGAACTTTCTATTCGCCCATGTATCCCTCCTGTCATTGAATTTTAAATTATCTTTAAAAAAAATCAAAAATTTTTCATTTCTAAAAAAAGTACTTTTACTTTTTGAATAATTTTTTTATCCTTTTTTACCAAAACTATAGAGTATTCTATAAGCTCCGTTTTTAGTTGCGATCGGAAATATATTGCTTCATTATATGCATGTCTAACAAGTATCTTATGATAAGCAGGGAAACCGCAAATATGCAATTGCATGGTTTTTCTTGTGTGGAGATAAGATATTTATCCGTTTGAAAAATTTTTATAAATTTTGGCACCGATTTGTAAGTGAATATTATTGCATATTTTTTTAACATATTTTCGAATTCTTAGAGCAGAATTTAATCTTTTAGGGCATATTTTGATACCCTATAGAATTTTTTTATCTTAATATGCTTTAAAATTTTTGTTCGCCACCTAAGTCGCATTTCCAATGTTTCATGTAGTGTATACAATTTTCTTATATATTGTACGATTATTACGGACCATAGTTTAAATAAAAATTTGGTTTTGCTGGTCCCTTTTCTCGGAGAAGGTCACATATTTTTACTTATTCGAAAGGTATTACTATAGGAAATACTACAAAGTAATTTTTTGTTACAAACTGTCGTTATTGAAGCAATCAGATCATTTCGAAATAGAACTATTTTTGTTATAAATATTGAGGTCTTTTTTCTCAAGTTCCAAGGCTGAAACCAAAAAATTCATCATGCCACCTTAAGACATGATATGTTTTTAAATATTTCCAAAAAATATTATCTACTGCCGGCGAAGGATGAGAAAAATACAGCAAAAATACTAAGGAAATACCATTTTTTTTGAATTTCGCGAATTTGTTTGGAATTCCCAAGAACTCAAAGGTAAATTCGATTTGTGCTTGCATACGAGCGTTGTCAGTCGAAAATGTTGATAAAATGGATCACGAGCTAAGGGATGATTTTCAAATTAATAACAAATCTTTTACAGTGAAACCTCTCATAACCGGACAGTCACCTTTTTTGTCCGGTTATTGGAGGTGTCCGCTTATGAGAGCGGAATATATTATTTTATTTTAATTTTGGATCTACAAAACTTGTTCGGTTATTAAAGGGGTCCGGTTATGTCAAGCATCCGTTATGAGACGTTTCACTTTACTTAGATGGTATGTGATATTTTGATTTTTATTTTTAATTTATAATAATTAATTTATTTATTTCTAATAATCTTTTGCACAATGATATACTAATTTTTTTTGTTTCAAATACCAAGTCGATATGGATATGGAAGGATATGGCAGCCCATATCGCAACTCGTTTTTCTCTGCTGAGATTTCTTTAAAAATTTATAAAATTAAATTCACTATTTAAATGATTTGCAGTGTATTTAATACAATCGTGTTTCCATATTTGTATGACAGCCACCATGGTAATATTGCTAATGATGCTTTAATGCGGTTATGCCATGTTGAAAGTACTTTTGTATACGAGTATGAATATTTGCTAAAAATCTTTGAAGCATTTCCTTTCATTGCATTTGCAATATTGCATTGATTTTGCCTAGCGGCATTTACATATTTCTTTTGTATGCTTTTTCGTGTTTCTTTGTGCTTTGTTGCATTCAACCAAGTCAAAAAAAAATATTTTGTTTATTAACAAAAAAAAAATTATATACAAGCAATATTTTTTTTTAATAATTTAATGAAAGTTTGCAACCGGAGTATTAGTGATTTTGTTCACTTAAATTGTTATTTTTTAATTAGACTTTTAAAATGATTTAAATCATTTACTTCCAAATTACACAGGAAAGGATAGATATTTAATCATTTTTTTAACATAAAAACGCTTTTGTTATACGCAATAGATTAAAAAATTTACATTTTACGTTTTTAATTTTGTATTTGTATTATTATTATTTTGTATTATTATTATTTTTTCCGAAGAGTATTCGGTTTTGCACAAGAGCATACAAAAAATTTTGTTGATCACTGTAGTCTCTAATGGAATCATGTACATATGTAAAGATTTCAATAAGTTGAACACAAATACAATAACAAAACTACATACATATATCATATGATCTCGTCTTCTTATTCTTATCGAACAAATGTATTATGCCTGCTTTTGATCTACACTTTGGTTTTGAAAAGAATATCGACATTAAAATGAGAAATTGTTTGAATTTACCACAACACGATTTAATAAATTTAGAATATTGTGTGCTAAAAATGCTAAAGTATAAGAAGCAAAATAATATTCCTTTGAATAACGCACAAGGTTATTGTGATTAACCCATGCCACTTATTTTTTTTTTGTTAAAGTGGGAATCTATAGTTTATTTTCATTTACTATATAGTCGTATCTAATTTAACATAATAGTTTTGATTGTAAATTATTTTTTGTGGTGAGTTCTAGTTTTTCTCGTTTGGTTTTTATTCTGTTATTATCTTTTGAAAAACTATGCTAAAATATCTTTATTATAGATAAAAAAAGGAAAAAATATCATTTGAATGATTAAAAATCAAAAAATATCTAAGTAGTTTAGTCAAAAGACCCGTCAATAATATATTAAAAGTAGCAAAATTCATATTTTAAAAATCTTATTTTTAGCTGAGATATCTTTTTGGTAATTTTAAGACGTTTAAAAGCTTCAAAATTAAGATAAATCTTTAGATATGGTAAGACTGGATAGAGGCAAACCAAACATTTATTGTTTTAAATT
Source organism: Tachina fera (assembly GCA_905220375.1). Lineage (NCBI taxonomy): Eukaryota > Metazoa > Arthropoda > Insecta > Diptera > Tachinidae > Tachina > Tachina fera. The sequence goes on along the minus strand of LR999965.1, from coordinate 40,014,525 downwards.
TATTATAATTTATAATTATATTAATTGTTTTCAGATTAATTCATGGCAAATTTGAAGACTCTTGTGTTAAAGGTTTTAAAATATAAGATTATTATTAATTACTTTGCATGGGGGAGCGCCTTCCCCTGGTCCTATCCTATCAATATTTTGGATTACTTCGCACATTGCTCTCAAAAAAGTCCATGCCAAATTTTAATACTGCGGCTCCTATAGCTTTCAAAATATAACACATTTCAATCATATGGGCGTGGCACAGCCCACTTATGGAATGAAAAATAGGGAACGAGAGAGAGGGAACACTTACAAAATTTCATAAAAATCGGTCAAGCTGGAGGAGTGACACTGTGACAGACAGAATTTTATATACATGTATTGATAATTTTCCGCAACGATTTTACTTGTAAGTTTTGAGGAATAGGCCCTTGATATGAAAATAATATTGAACTGAACTAGAACTGAGCTAGAAATGCAGTAGAACTGAATTTGCACTAACCTAGAACTGAGATAGATCTGAAGAATAGCTATACCTATAAAATTTTCAGAATTCAATTGAAAAGAAATCTATATAATAAAAGTTTAGCTTAGAAGTGGAAAAATATTACGATCTACATCTCTTAATTGAAAATAATTTTACAAAGCTTTATTTCAATACACATCATTGCAATAAGTCGACCACAAAAAAAATTAATTTATTAAATTTTGTTTTTATGTGAAATGATGCAAAGATGCCTGGTAATGCGCACAATATCTACAACGCATTTTAATACAAAGTAGAGAGATGAGATGTCCGCGTAAAAGATGTTTGAGTTAATAAACTGAAATGCTTTGCGAGAACATAAATCTACATGATTATCAAATATAATCAACATTCAATGTTAGTCCAAAAAGGGAGGAAAAATAATAAAAATTAAATAATGTATGTGCATAAATATTATGGATGGCGAAGTGAAAAATTTTAGCGGTAGAGGCAAAATGAAATTGACTTGAAATAGAGTGATTTTAGTAAACTAACTCTAAGAATAGAAATATTTTTTTTAACTTTTTAAAATTTTTTTTTTATTATTTAGATACTCAAATATCATATCTGAAAGATAATTATTGTGTGTGATTTTAAACACCTTTGCAGGAGCATTATTAATTTTTGAAAAACGAGAAATTTACTCAGATTTGCTTTACAGAATAGGGCTGAATATTTTGTGCAAAATAATTTTTTAACTTCCTAATTTGTAATTTTTTTAATTTATATTTATATCTGTATTTCTATAAATTTATCCACCACTGTTACAGAAGTACAGAATGATGAAAATCTGCACAGATGTTTTTTTATTGATTATTGATTCATGCACAAATATAAAACATTAAGACTTCAAAGTCCTTGCAAACAAACACCCATACCCCATAAACAATACAAGGAAAGGCTGGAGGAAAAATGAGGCCTAAAGGTCTAACATATCCGGCATTTAAATATAAAAACTAAATTCAATTAACAAAAAGCAATAGAATTATAAATAAAATTTATGACAACATTTTTTGCTGACAACTTCTCATGGCTGTTTGGACGTTAGAGAACTACATCATATACTCATGTACTTTCAATGTCACATGCAGTTAGTTCCATAAGTTATTCAACTCAAAATACGTGCATAAATAGAGTTTAATAAAAATTCTATACTTAAGGGTTTATTTTGCTTGTGTTGTAACTGTTTGCAATTTATAGATTTGATCTTCATTTCACAAAAGTCTTTGGTAAAGACAATTTAGATTTTGTTGTTAAGATTGCAGTAGGAGGAATGACAAAAAAAAACAAATCAACTAAATTTATACGTTTTAAGAATGATGATTGATTTCATGCCAAAAAGATTTCCATCAAAATTTATACAAATAAACTTTGTAGAAACAACACAGCCAATGACTTGACTTTGTTCAAAATTCAAAGATTCGTTTGGCGTTATGCTTAGTAAAAAAAATACTACTACGTCCGCTAAACGCTTACTGGCCGACCAGTGGTATCGAAAACATTGTCTGGTTCTAACAAATCCAAACAAACATAAATGCATACATAAAATATAATGACAGTATTGTGCCTTGTTGTTTGTGAATTTACTCAGGTTTTTTAGTTTGTTGTTTTTGACATATTCAAGAAATATGACTTCAATGACGAAAACTAACGATACTCTTCTTTGCAACAAAAGGGAATAAAAGGGAATTTATTAATATAATAACAGGGTAGTTTAATATTAACATTATTTCCTTTGCCTTCTGTTCTCATCTTGAATTCATTTTAATGATGAAATGTTCCAAAGACTTAAAAATTGTGCTATTTAAATATAAAAGCCTCAGGATTAACTTAAACAACATATAATTATAAATTGATTTCTTTACAGTTTATGTAAATTTTTATTAATTTAATTTATAATATGGAAATTTGTATTTGCTGTATTATTTTCCTGAATGGTGGTCTTATTTGCGAAATCAAACATAAATTTTAAAGTTTTTAACAAAATGACAACATATCAATCATTGTTTGCAAATTCAAGGATCGTAAGCTTGTGTAAATTTTTTTGAATTAAAACCTTTGCAAGCCCTATGAAAAATAGCATTCCAGACAGTGTTGCCAAAACGGTGGTTTTCCCGCTATATATGACTGTATTTTGTTGTCTTTAGCGGCAAGTATATTTAGAAAACCGCCTGTGGGAATTTTAGCGGAAGAATTTCTTAGTTGACGGATTTTCAGCGTTTTTCTAAAACTTATAAAGAAAGATATTTAATCAAACTAAAGTATTTTTACGCAGCTATGCGACTTATATCCTGGTATTTATGTTGAGTTTTTTTTCATATTAACACGTACAGCGAAAAGAAGCTAACATCACTTTTTTGCAAATAAAAAATTTTCATATTGTGGTCGTGTAGTATTGGAAAACAAACCGAAAACTGGGTGATTGGACCAGTGAGTATGAGGAAAACATAATATCATACCAAAATCTCTCAAAACAATAACTTTTTCTGAATAATTTGTTTTTGATTAGAGACTTTTTTATTGAAATTTTCCTTCGAAATTAAACTTCAAGCCAATGTGAAGAAGTGAGCCACAGAGTTTATTTTATTAACACTATTTTTTATTTCAGATAGTCAGAAAATCAGGAAATTTTAACAATATTTTACAAATACTTCAAGCAAAATGGCAAGATATTATTCCACACGTAGAATAGAATAATTAGGGTCTACCGTAGAAAATGTTGAAAAGATACTTAATCAGCTTAAACATTAATATTAATAGATGGAATAGTCCCTTGGATTCTAATTTTTCCTGGTTCGATGTTCGTGTATGGAAACTCTGCAGGAAATAAAATACCTACTTAAAGAGTAGGCTTTAGTCTTGCTTACAAATATTTGGGAAATATGAGATTCCGACAAACATATATCTATCCATATGTACACATATTTTATAAAATTTATCTTATTATTTTTTACCAATAAACCATATAAAAGACATATGTTGGTCGGCTGAAAAAGCTTTTTTATTCTGCTAGTTTTCAGAGGCTATATGGTGGGAAATGCCTACAACATTTTGGCAACACTGATTCCAGAACACAATCCAAACGTCAACTAGCATCGAGGCGTTTCTATTAATTACACTATTATTATTAGACTGGTTTTCATTTATTTATTTTTTAAGGAGCATTTTCGACATATTCTTTTCATTTGAGAGAAGATAACCATTTCCAATTTGAATTTCTAATATTTTTTATGATTTTTTCGACGTGTTTGCTCGTATTTAACACACACAAAATAATATAAATGTACAATTTCTTATACATATTTATAAATAAATTCAGTAAAATGCAACGACGTTGACTCACACATGAAAGGTGAAGGTACATACCACGCGTTACGCGGCAATGCTTTTCTGGCTTGTTAAACGTTTAACCCTATAAAAATGGAAAGTTGCACACCACGCTTTCAAGTATTTTTTAGTTGTAAAATTTTAAGGCTTTGCCGTTTTTTTTTTTCTTTCATTTAAGTTTTATTAACCCCCGACTAAAAAAGGAGTGTTATAAGTCTGTAGTGTGAGTTTGTGTATCTGTGTGTCTGTTCGTGTCCACGTACAGGCCAAACGGATGGATCGATTTTAATTTATTTTATTATTTTTTGTTTGTTTGAAAGGTGACTTGATCGAGAGGATTCTTAGCTTAGCTTAGATAAATTCGGGGGTTTTTAAAATTTTTAATTTTTATTAATCACCCTTATTGCGAATGGCGTCGTCGACTCACATCAAGACGACAGTAAAAGTTGTCACTTGTCTACTCTTTGTCAACAAGAATTAACTAGCAACTGTGCGGTTACATATAAAACGTATGTGGCAAACTATAACGTACTTAAAGCAACTTTTCGTCAAGTTTCGTCAAATGTCATTTGCTTAAGCAAAGTACCAAACTAAACGCACATTCCGTACGTAAAATATTGTTTGTGCATTTTTTTAAGTTCTTTGTTTTACAATACACATATACACACATACACGGAAAATATTGTTTGTACATTTTTTTAAATTCTTTGTTTTACAATACACATATACACACATACACATGTATTTATTTATGTATGTGTATACATTGTTGCACTTTTTAGTAGGTAAAACAAATAAAACAAGTAATACAGTGATAGATATAATTATATATGAATTTTTAATAGATTAGTATATTCCAACAAGTTAATTTGATTGAATTGCATTTAGTAGTTATAAGAAGAAACAAAATTACTACAAAATTATGAACAATACCTAGATGTGCAGCTATGGCTAAAGAAAACTTAAGTGCATGTAAGTACATTGTGGCCACAAACCCAAGAGTCACGTCTGAATTGTTTAAGCGTTTGTCAGGCTTATCGTTCAATTCTGACATTAGCTTAAGCCAGCTTATTCATATTGTAGTTGGGCCTTAAGTCATTTTTATTTATGTTAGTATATAAATCTGGCAACACTAGCTGTCATTTTGTATACAACGCTTAAAAGTTGAAGAATGTGCAACTTTATGCGAAATATGCGCGTCTATGACTTCTTTATGTAACTTGCCTCATGAAAACACACTATTTCAACTTTTTTGGCATTAGCGCATTGAACGCGTGTTGTGGACTTCCACCTGAAGGGTTCCGTACGGACAATAGCTATTTAATACTATACGAATTTTGGCAATTTTGTTTGGAATTTTTTCGGTTTTTGAAGATTTGTTAGATTTAAATATGGCATTTTTTTAGTTTTGGCGTTTTTTAGTTTTGGCGTTTTTTAGTTTTGGCGATTTTGAAGTTTTTTTCGGTTTTGACGATTTTTTTTTTAGTTTTAACGTTTTTTTAGTTTTGGAGTTTTTTGCGGCTTTGAAGTTTTTTTCGGTTTTGGCGATTTATTTAATTTTATAGATTTTTTTGCGTTTTTTTTTTGTTTAAGAGTTTTTTCAGGTTTTTGTTTTGGCGATTTTATCGGTTTTTGTTGATTTATTTCAGTTTTGGAGATCTTTATAGTTATGCGTTTTTTTTTGGTTTTCGCGATTTTTTTCGGTTTGACAATTTTATAATTTTGGGATTTAGTTTTAGCGATCTTGAAAATTTCAAGAATTTGTTTCTTACGGTTTCCAAGATACAGCAAGTTGTCAAAATTCCATAGTCAAAATTACATTAACTGATAAAATACCCTTTAATTTAAATTTTTTTAATTTTAGTTTTAATTGTTGTCTGTATAAAAAATATACTAACTTTGCAAATTTGAATTGTATATATGTAATTTTATTGTATATTTTATATTATATTAAAATTTTGCGCTGCTCGCTATGGAACACTCTTTAATTTTCAAAATTTCAGGACCATACAATTCTTACGATTCTCGAGAAAACACCCTGTGACGGACAGGAGGACAGACGGACAGCGTAGCGAAAACAATTGGGTTCCTTTTCATCACTGTTTGTATCATCTAAAAAACGATACACGAAATTTTTTAAATTTATTGCCTATCTTATGGAAGTTATAAATATAAGTGGAAACTTTTTTTAGTCAACTGAAACACAAATTAATGTTCAAACAATGGCTTGGTCACGGCATTTTTGACATTTCTAATATTCATCAATTTGTGATAAATTTTTAGTGTTTTTTAGTGTTTTAAATTGAAAAATAAATGATTTTGTGTGTATGCAAAAATAATTCTACAAAAAAGGCTACATATTTATTTTTCCGTGTAGGAATAAATATAAATTTGCAAATGTGAAATTCCGTAAGAACTCCGTATCAGGCTTTATTCATAAATATTTATGTATTACTTAAAATCTTAAAGCATACCTTAAGGCTTTATTAATTATATTTATTTGAGGCATACTTTTAGGTGTAAACCCTGTTCATTTCATTTATAGTTTGAGGCTCTTAATTCAATTACGCCCATCAATGTTAACCAATAAAGAAAAACACATGCTCGTTTTCAAATCGTAATTACCACAACATATTGTAAATTTTTACTATTCTCATGCCTCTGTTATCAAACTTCGTTAAATTTGCGATGTTTCTTGTCACTGTACTGGGTATGTATGTATTTACATACATACATAACCTGCCTGGAAGCTAGAATCATATTTACAAACAATTTAATAATGCTAAGAAAATAACATACAACTTTCATTATATCTTTGGGTCTCTTTAAGATGATTCCCAGCAAAAAAAATATATAAAACAAAATTTTTTATAATAAATTTTAAACAAATTCAAAGACATTCGTAATTCAAAATCAGGCAACAGTCTCTTGTCGCGATGTCAATTTGGTGCTTTTTGTACTATTTTTAGTGCTTTTTGAATACTGAAAATGCCAAATTTTAAGTGTTAGTGCTAAAGTAAGAAAAAGCACTGAGTAGTGCTTTTAAGAACTTGTGCACTTCTTAAAATTATTTTGGTAAGAAATTGGTGTATATATTTTTTCAGTGTAGAGCATACCTTTTTCGTCAAATATATTTCATTACATAGAAAATATCATAGAAAATATTAAACATTATTAAACTTCACTTGTTTGGATTTTCACTTGTTTTTCCCGTTACTGCTTTTTACGCTTTTTTGAAAAGAAACCCTATTGAAATTTGGACAGAGTGTGTAGAATCTTGGCCGAACCAACAACAAATACAGGAGAGTTAAAAATTAAAGTGTGTTCCAAAACGAGGAACGAAAAATGTTCAAATTGTCAAAATTGACACTTGAAATTTGTAAAATTAGTGTATTTTTATAAAAACTACAACAATAAACATTAAAATTAAAAAAAAACTGAAATTAAAGGGTGTTCTATCAGTTCATGCAATTTTGAATATGTAGTTTTGACAATTTGTTGTATCTTGGAAACCGCAAGAGGCAAACTTTTGAAATTTTCGAAAACTTTGAAATTAAAAAATCCCAAAATTATAAAATCGCCAAACCACAAAAAAAAAAAATCGCCAAGACCAAAAAAAATTTGCGAAAACCAAAAAAGCACCAAATAAAAAACAATTCAACTACTAAAACCGCAAAAATCACCAAAATGAAAAAAATCGCCAAAAACAAAAATAAACGCCAAAAACCAAAAAAATTCCCAAAACTAAAAAAATCGCCTATATGAAAAAAACTTGCCAAAATGAAAATGAAAATAACGCCAAAAACCGAACAAAATCGCCAAAACGGAAAAAATAAACGCCAGAAACCAAAAACATCCCCAAAACTTAAAAAAATCGCCAAAACTATAAAAAGTTGGCATCACTGGTCTCATGTAGCAAGAACTTGATCATATGTTCTCTTTTATATGGTAAAGCATCTGACAGTATGTTTAAATTATTTAGTGTTTCGATTAAAAACTTATGGCTTAATTATTATTAAAGTTTATCAATACTTTAAATACACAATTTAGGAATTCATTTCTTAAAAATAATGTCATTCCAATATGAGTTCTTGTGTTGGCGGCACAAATTTCTGATGAAGACTCGTGCCTGTGTCCATGAGAGTGTCCAGAGTCCGAGGAAGGTGATTTCGTGGCCCTGGCAAGAATTCATCATCGCGAACAAAAACTTGGCGAATCTTCCGTCATGACTTGGACCAGCACCAAAAATTCAAACTGACCTACGAGCTGAAGGTAAAACTCCATCAATAAAGACATCTGTTCACTAAATAGACCCTGGAGCAGTTTCAAACTGACCAAAATTTTCATTGAAACACTAGGTTTGTTCATTTACTGAAAAGTGTTACGAATTTGTAACAATTGTTAATGGAAAGTGTTCATTAACTCAAAAAGCTTGCAAGGAGAGAGCTTATACAAATAAGCCACAAACCAAAGTGGATCTCAAATCCGGCATAGCACAAGCAATCCGTCAATTTAGGTCTTATATATATATATATATATATATATATATATATATATATATATATATAGAAGTAAATTTTGATAATATCTGACGCGTTTAATGAACAACTCTTTAACATTTGCCTATACTAAAGAAGTCACAAGTTTCATATGTTTCAATAAAAGTCGTATTTCTGGACGTGTAAATGTTGCAATAAGGAAAAAGTGCTTATGTCATATTTAACTGTTTTGCAGGAGAGCACTTCTAAGCGTTCAAGCCGATTTTCAGAAATGTATTTCTTTTACATTTAAATTTTGAAATTCTGTGTTAACCTTTATTTTTTTGAGCAAATATCGTTCTTCACACTATAAGTAATAGATTTAAGTTGAAATATACCAAAGTATAACCTCAATTAAGCTGTTATTCGAAATGAGATTAGAAGTCTAAAAAAGACAAGTCGCAAGTCATAGTGCTATAACATCCATAGTGCTATAAATCACAAAAATTTATTGATATTTTGACCAGAGGTACTTTCAAATATGCAGATTACGGAGGTACCATTAACTCAAAAACAGCGTATCTCGACTTACACACTTTTTCTATGTTTGCCACAGATATACATATCTATAATTTTATAATTAAAGTATACTTTAGCTCTGTAAATACGGTTATCAGTGGTGCGATTCAGTAACTTTTAACGATCCGACAATCGTAATTTTTGTCTATACATTTTGTCGCTTGCAATAACGATTGTGTGATTCTGTAACTTCTTTTTAACGATAGTACGCAGCTGATATTTTCTGTTGATTATTGTCGATAAAATTAACAGCACATAAATTATTGTCGCTTAAATAACGACACAGCTGACATTAACCTACAGCAAATATCGTTAAATATGTTACTGAATAACAAATTCGATAAATTTTCCTTATATTTATTTTAACGATGCTATTATCGTTAAAAAAATAGTGAATCGCACTGCAGGCCTTTTTTTAGTTCACAAGGTTGTATAAAATTGTTCAGAAAGAAGTATTGCTAATATAAAAAAATTTGTGACAATTATGTTATTGTCAAATGCATAAACTTCGCACATCGTGACAATAATAAAATGTCTGAAAAATATGTGACAACAATTTGCTGGGTTAATATTGTCAGCATAGAAAGAAATTAATTCACGGCTTCATTTTACTTCTTGTTTTTTTTTATACGAGTGTTTGTTTGTATTGTGGCAGACTTAAGACACGCAGGACCCAACACATTGCGCTAACATCTACTTACAACGTGTTTATTGTTGTAAGCACATTGGCCAATGTCAGCCAGCCCTTAAGGGTTTTAAGAAGAATAAGGAAAAAATAAATAAAACAAGACTTTTCTTTTAAAGAATTTTGTTATTATTATTATCATTATTATTCGCACGTTGTACTTGCTATTGCTACAGCATATAACTCGTAAATTGTATGCTATAATCGCAGGGATAGAAAAACAACGTAAATGGCTGCTAATGAGACAAATAGCCTTAAGTTTAAAAATAAATAAAAATAATTAATGAAAATTGTAACAATAGAATAAAAGCTTGCAAAAGTTTTGCAAGAAATTAGCATTTAATAGACTGATAAGAATTATTGTCGCAGATACATGTACTCGCATAAGAATAATAATAAATTATATATAAAATATTATTAGTTTTGTAAAAAGACCGAATTAGAAAAGCAGGAATCAGCACATAGATCTCATTTGACATATGTTTGTACGTACATACATACGAAATTTAATACAGCTTAGGTAAAGGAATATAAAAAAAATTTTAAACTTTGAATTATATTTATTCCTTTGTAATACAGCCCTTTTATATATGTATATACGTACTTACATATGTATGTATGTATGTATGTATGTACTCCATTGTACAATATTTGTTTTTTTTACAAACTTTTTTATCATCATATCCATCATAGTTGTTATTTTTTTGCATATTCAATATATTCAATGTCATTATTCCGTTGTCCATATCTCTATCCGTCCATCTATAGAGTTGGCTATATGGGGTCCGTAAACCTTTCATTCAAATAATACGAGTGCATTTTTTTCAACTATTTGTAGCCTTAGCCTTATGCCAGCTTACAAATAAATACACTTAAAAAACAATTTATAAATAAAAAAAAACATACACATGAGTGTAGAAAAAACTATACGCAATATTAAAATTCATGACAGGCGCAAGACAGCAGCAGCAAGCAACTGTTCACGAAGAGTATAAAATAGAAGACAATTAAAAATTATAATAAATATCTATGTTGGTTTTTATTTAATTTTTTTAATAATTGTTTAAAGGCTCAGTTAGCCGACTGTAATGTAAAGTATCTGTAACAATAGGAAACAGCTGATTGATATTGTTATGTGAAAAGTAACGAAAATGGTTGTAGAGATGTTGTATAACGTAACCCAATTTTCATATAAAAATATCGATCAGCTGTTTCCTACGTTGCAGTTACATTACATTACAGTCGGCTAACTGAGCCTTAACTCAGCAGCGCTATCAGTTCTTCCAAAGTTGAAAAAAAAAATTCGGTATTTGTGGCATTTAAATTAGAGATGGTCACGTGTCGAACTAAGATTTCCAACACGTATGAAACAGGAACGCGAAAATTCTTCCAACACGACACGATACAACATGCACGAAATCAAATTGAATGGCAAAAAAATTGTTTTTTTTATAATGCAAAAAATATATATTTTTGCTTAATTTCAAAACTTAATAAAACTTAAGAGACGCATATACAAATAAATTTGCCTACTTTGCAAAATCAGCCCAATTATGAATATTCCCCGTGAGTTGTTTCTCTGCCCTTTCATTTAATCGCGGGAAATAATCCTCCTATTCTAAAAAGCCGGGGAATAAGCAAATACGGGAGAGAGTAAAATCTGGATCAGCTGCTTAATGTTTACATTTTATTCTGCACTAACGCAATAGTTCAGTAACACAGATTAAATAAAAATTTTATTTTGTCATTGATTGTGTTAATATTTATTTATTTATTTATTGATACATATTATACAAAGTAAATTTGCATAATATGGTTGCACAAATATGGGCGGAGTAACTAGACCATATGGCCGAAATATGGCCTCATATTTAGAATAGGTATTTTCCCGGGAGTTTTTATCAAGGGTAATTTTAATTCATAATCAGGGCAATTATGAATTAAATTCTGCAAGAACTTTCTCCTTTTCAAATTAGAATTTTTTGTTTTCCCTATTACTTGCTATTAGTTGGAATTGTTCCCCGGGAAAAATATCTCGGGGAATTTTATTCATATTTGCCCTCAATAGGAATGGGGACAGGGAAAAAGAGGAATTGTAATTCATGATTGGGCTGAATATAATCACCGAATAATTTGTTTTTTTAAATTGTTTCCCTCGAAAATTTCCAATTTTCATTAAATTGCAATCGTAAATAATTTCTCCCTCGACATTTTTTTCCTTGTTTTGATTCCCCTTTTCGTGAATAATATTTTTCACGTGAATTTTTTCACTTTTCCCTTGGTTTTGTTCACTTTGTTTTTGCAGGCGAACTCAATTATTGCATCGAATAATTTCGATCTTATCCTTTGAATTATATATTAAAATGTATAAATATTTATTTTTAGGACAAGATTAGTAAGTAAAGTTCATGATTCTTAACAATCATTCCCTGAAAAAACTTTTTTCATGGAATATGAATCTCTTTGGTTCACACACACTAAATCTCATGGTGGTTCACCGCTGTGGTATACTAAAGAGTTTTTTCCAGAATATTAGAAATCAATTTTAAAGTTAAAAAAAAATAATTTGGAACTTAAAATTTGTGTATTTCCTACTATTCAACTTAAATTTGTCAGATTTTCAATTAATTTGTAAGCTTTACAAATTTTCTTCCCTTTTTAACATTCACTGGGACTGATAGAGGGGGAAAAATTTCACGTGAGATTCATGATAGTATTTTTCCCTTAGAGGGAAATGAAAATTTAACGTGAACAAAATGTACACTTGTTATTCACGATAGGGGTGAATATTTTTTCTTCACTGAAAGTTCAGCAGACATATCGTTTCGTGTTTTTTCGTGTAAATTTTGCTCCATCACGAAAACTTCGTGCTAAGTTATACGTGTTTGTGCCACTAAAAACACATGACACGCGCTCATCTCCAATTTAAATACCAAATTAAATGTTTAACAATTAAAAAAAATATTTATTTCAAAGAAATTTTGTTGTTATTAATATCTTATATTTAAAAACAAATTAAAATTTCTTCGATCGCCATAACAAGGTACTCGTAATCTTCTTATTTTCCAACATAAGAAAATAATTTTAATAAATTTGCCAAAAACATTTCTGTCACAGGAAAAACTGTTCTCAGCTGTAAGTCCAAGAGGAAATAAAATGAATACCTATCTGCCTTAATGACGTTTACTCGTGTTTAAATAATCTCATAAATTTTACTTAGAAATTAAGTGCAAAAACTTTAATAGAAAATAATAAAAATATACAAAATTTTGCTGTTGCATGCAACTGATTAGAAATGAAAAACAAATAATTTTTACTTTTTTTGGTAATAAATTGGCTCTTTCTACAAGAAGGCAAAGTTTGGTTTGTTTATACTTTAGTGCCAAGTGTTTGACCAACAAAAGTTAAAAATTGAAATAAGTTGAAAGCACACATCTACAAAAATTAAAACAAGAAACTCAGGAAACACAAACTATCCAGCAAAGATATAGAAAAATAAATAAAATATACAAGTGATAATGAACAAGCGAAACTTTTGAAAAAAATATATCTTCGTATAATTATTTAGGGGAAAATCTTTTAAATTTCTTGTTTAAATATTATTTTTCTGTTGTTGTTTTTTTTACATTGTTTACCTTAAGTTTTAAGGTAAAGTGTTGACGAACATATAATTTAACAAAAAAAGAGCAGAATAAAAAGATTGAATGCAAATGACAACAGGAAGTGCATTAGTAAAGAGCTTTTTTTTACTTCCAAAACAAAAGTGTTTACTTAAAATTTAATGAAAAAAGAAATAAAGCTGTAGTGGAAAATATTGTGTAATCTAAGGTACTGAAATGAAAATATACCGAAGTATATTTATTTGACAATTAGTCTTTAACATCTGACCATGTTTTAAGATAATGTTCAAATAAATTTGACATGAATTTTGACAATCGCATGAATGTCAGAACACGCTTGATTGATTGTAAAGGGTGGTTTTTATCTTTGAATAATTCTACTGTATGTGTGTACGTCACTGAACTCCTCCTAAACGGCTGGATTGTATGTGAATGATTTTTTTATTTTGTAGGCATTTGGGTGGCACCCTGTATGGTTTAGATTCACAAATCAGCCCGGCAGATGGCGCAGCAGTTAGTCTCTAGGTTATTTATCTATACTTCAAAGAAGTCGCGAGAAAATTCTAGTAGAGGTATAAAACTTTAAGTTAGCAACACTGTTTTAACTGACGGCTGTCAAGTGATTTTAGTGTTAAGTTTAGTTTGACATTTTAACATAAATAGACTGTCAGTAGTCAGCTTCAAAATTGTGCAAATTTATTTTGAAAATCATGGTTCTATTCGAAATACGTATCCATTTTACGATCAACATAATCCTCCATCGGAGAAATTAATTCGATTAAGTATGGAACGATTTTGCACTACGTTTACTCTAAATGATAAGTCCTTGTTTAAACTAAGCAAGTCTTATTGCTAAGCTGATTGGTTTGAGGGAGATAGAGACGAGGGTACAAAAAACGTTTCTTTTCCCCTCGTCTCTCTCTCTCTCTCTACTAACAAACTAATTAGCTTAGCAATAAGAGTTGCATAGTGTAAAATAGGACTTATAAGCATCTACAGAGATGTCGGACCGTGCGTACAGAAGAAATCATTACTGCTATAGAGCGTAGCATAGAGTAAGACCCGAATCAGCTATAAAGCCATAATTACTGACTTCTTCGTTTATCAATTAAACAACCATGATGTGTAGGTGCTGTGGTTTCAACAAGAGGGCGCAACATATCCCACAGCTCGTGCCACAATTTATTTAGCGAAGTAAACGTTGGGTAATTGCATAGTTTCACGTTTCGGACCTGTGAATTGGCCTCTAATATCGTGCGATTTTATAAGATCGATTTAACAAAATTCCTGCGATTAAGGTGACATGATACATTTTTTGGTTCCAGCTGTGGAATTTGTCAAAAAAAGGCTTTAATTTAATATTTATAACAAAAATAAATCTAATTCGAAACGATCTGGTTTCTTCAATAACGAAAATTTTAAAAACAAATTTTGATTTTTGAATAAGTAAAAATATGAGGTTGGTATTTCTGCAAAAAAATATTTTTTAAAGCGACACAATTTCTGCAAAAAACGGCGAAAATCTACTTTTTTCAAAAAGTTGAAAAGAAACCCTATTGTTTTCACTACGCTGTCCGCCTGTTCGTCACAGCCTATTTTTTCGAGAACCGTAAGAGCTACGGAAATTTGGACAGAGTGTGTAGAACTTTGGCCGCTACAACAACAAATACATAAGAGTTAAAAATTAAAGGGTGTCCCAAAAGCAACGAAAAATTTTAAAATACCATGTAATATACATACATACAATTGTATGTACATACGTACATATATATGTACATATATAGATACTAGAAATTTTTAAAATTAGTGTATTTTTATACAGACTACGACAATTAACATTAAAATTTAATAAAACTAAAATTAAAGGGTTTTCTATCAGTTAATGTAATTTTGACTATGCAATTTTGACAACTTGCAGTATCTTGGAAACCGTAAGAGGCAAAGTCTTGAAATTTTCTAAAACGATAAAACAAAAAAATCTCAAAAATATAAAATCGCCAAACCGAAAAATCTCCAAACCTCAAAAAACCCGTCAAAACGAAAAAAAGCACCAAATGAAAAAATTCTAGCATTAAAATAAATCGCCAAAATGAAAAATCGCCAAAATGAATAAAAACCGCTGAATTAAAAAAATCGCAAAAGTGAAAAAAATCGCCAAAATTAAAAAAATCGCTGAATTAAAAAAATCGCAAAAGTGAAAAAAATCGCCAGAATAAAAAAAGCCAAAAACCTAAAAATCGCAAAAACAAGAATATAGCACCAAAACTAAAAAAGCAGCATACTAAATTATAACCCATATTAAAAAAACTCTTAAAATCGAAAAAATCCCAAAAAACGATAAAAATACCAAAACTATATATTACATATATGTATATGTACATAGGGTAAATTTCGTATAGTATTACATACATATCTAGTGTCCGTACGGAACCCTTCGTGCTAGTTCTGGGATACTATCGATATTTTTTACTATCGATATTTATCGATAGTTCAGATGGCACTATCGATACTATCGATATTACTATAGACTGAATGTTTGTACTTGAGAAAGAAAAATATAACTAATTTTTTAACAGGTTACAGTTAATTTCTATCACTTTATTGAAAGTTTATAGTCTTATGTTTATTTTATTATGTATGAATGTATATATCTACGAAAACTATTTTAGGTGACAGTTTTTGAAAAATTGTTCGGATACCAGTTTAAAAATTTTTATAACACATCACACTTACAAAACTGCATTTTTAATAACATCGATATTTTTCCAATCGATATTTTAAAACTATCGATAGTATCCCAGCACTAATTCATGCACGAGTCAGAGTCGCACTTCACTGAATTTATTTAGTTCTTGGAAAGAAAAAAATCCTCTTGTAAAAAATCTTTTTTATAAGATAAAACTTTCCGATTGTCTCCGAAACTATAAGACTGTTAAAATATTAATAAGGACGTAATTTAAATGTAATTTTTTTTTCTAACCTTCTGTGTATTTTTTTTATGTGATCAAAGAACTGGTTCTCAAGTAAATGCAAATTATGTGATGCAACATCCTCTTTATTCTTAATAATGGAAAATCTCGAGGTACAGAGCCAATTCAAAAAAAGAAGTTTATAAGCATTGGAGCTCAGTATCATATGCACGAAAATTTACTATCAAAGTACCAACCTTAAAAATCGTGTTGACCTGTGTAATCTATTTAATAGTAGGCATTGCAGTTAGGTATATAAAAAGGAAAACAAAATTTTAAAGCTTACTAAAGTATTCTGTAAGTTAATTAAGATTATAGTTTAATTCTCCAACGTTTTAGCTTTTTCATAATACAAACATATATTGTTGTTTTGCTGCTCCTAATATTTTCCATTACTCTTTTAACTTATAAATTATCAATGGTATCCTTAAAAAGGCGCTTGCTGTTGCTGTAGTACACTTGCTGCTCTCAACTAACATAATTGATGGCTTCATTTATCCGTTTTCAATAAATTTTGCACAAAATTTAATTTCCGCTTACAACAGACTCTAACAAAAGATATAAAAACTTAAAAAAAGAAAACACAAAAAAAAAACAAGAAAAGACAAAATGCAAGAATTAAAAATAACAAACAAAAAGAGGTGATATTTGAAAAAGCCATTAAGGCGGGGTGAATAACGTTTATTTAACAACAAAAAATGTCCTCTAGCCATAATTACAGTTTTGTGCCATAATTTTTAGTTAAATCCAACTGCATAAGTATGGGTAGAATGAATGGATGAATTTAGGGTCCAAATACTTAATGATTAAATAAAATTTTCAATTTAAATAAATGTATCTATAGAGTTTCGTAAGAAGAAATTTTAATTTTCTGAAAATTTATCTTATATTCATTAACATCACTTTTACGGTGATTAAACACAATTGAACCTTTTAAGGAAAATTATCATCAATATAATAAGGTAAACGTTAATGGACTAGAGCACCGACCGACTGACTACTGGCTGACTGGGTTTGTTTTTGTGTGCATGTCTATTTAAGAAAAGAATCAAGCAGGCGATTACAAATAAATACACCTTTTGTTAACGAGAATACGAGTATAAAAAGCAAATTATCATAAATATCAAAAAGTAATCCAATAATTTTATACTTATAAAATATAAGAAACCATTGAATGGGTGCTTAAGGCTTAAAAAACTGGAAAAAAAATTTTAAAAAATAACAATAATAAGAATAGAGAATACTTTTACAAAAAGCAAACGAAAAAAGGACTTTTAAATGAACAGTGTCTTTTCTGTGTACAAGCGGTGGTAGGTAGGTAAATGTAGCATTGGTGTAAATAGGTTCTTTATGGTTGAGCATGGAGCCAAATTATAAAGAAGTGTTTGAGTCAACATTAATGTCATTAAGGCCTTTTGTCGGTTTACTGAACAAACGTTTTTTTTCTTTAGTGGCGGTTTTTTCTTTTGTTATATAATTTCAGTTTCAAGGCATGACAAATTTTAAATATTCTTATATTAAATTAAGCTAAATTTCATTAGTATTTTTAGAGCATTTTTATACTGATTTATATTAATTGTATTTTTTCTTCTCAATTTATACTTCAGTTCAAAATCCTCGCATTACTGAACATCCAATGGATATGGTGGTGCCTAAAAATGATCCATTTACTTTTAATTGCAAGGCTGAAGGCAGTCCTAGCCCTTCAATACAATGGTTTAAGGATGGTTATGAACTGAAAACAGATACTGGGTCACATCGTATTTTAATGCCGGCTGGTGATTTGTTCTTTCTTAAGGTAAGCAAACATTATATTGAGAAAAATAAAATTATATTAATGAAAGCAGCTTTATTTTTTTAACAAAGACACAATAAATTTTTTCATTTACATATCTCCCATTTACTCAAAGAACGTCATTTTCAAATAATTCTTTCTGCCAAAAAAAAAACGACTTCAATGCCAAGATCTCATAGAAGAAGATAAGAAGAAGTGCATGATATATAAAATTAAATTTTAAATGCAGGATTGTGTATTTTTTTTGGGGATTAGGGTTTGTGTTAAGTTTTGCAAAAATCGGTAAAGTAGATCCACGAAAAATAATATAATAAATTTTAACGGGCGTGACTCCTCCCATTTTTTAAATAAAATATATTGTCTATTTTTGAGCTCAATATGTGTGGTAGGTTTCGTAAAAATCGGTTATGTAGAACCGCGTGAAATATTATAAATTTTAATAGGCGTAACTCCGCCCATTTTTTTACTTTCAAATTGTGTATTTACAAGTATTTATAGGTTTTGCAGAAATCAAATAAGTAGAATTTCATATTATATTAAAAAATTGTGGGCGTATCCCGCCTACTCTTTTTACAATGGGACCAACGGGAACCTATACCCTCTCAGACGGTCTAAAATGTACCGAGTTATGAAGCTCCACACCAAAAAAAAAATAGAGACGAACTGTTATCATCCTCCTTTTTCTTGTAGTCGGTTAAAAAAGGGACTTTTGAAGTTAATTATGGAGAATTTATCCTTATACGAGGGCGGTTCGGAAACTTCTTAGCCTATCAATGAAAGAGAATAGTTAGTTTTTCAAAACTTCATACACTTAGTCCAACGATTTTCTAGCAATTCTATCCCTTGATAAAAATAGTTTTCCTCAAGGTCTTCAAAATAGTGGTTTACAACTGTAATTGCATCTTCATTTGAGGTAAAACGCTTGCCAGCAAGGAATTTTTTTTTAGATTTGGGAACAGGTAAAAGTAACTGGGAGTCAAATCAGGAGAATAAGGTGGTGGGTGGGTCAAGCAACTCGTATTTTAATTCGTTGATTTTAGCTATTGTTAAAACACTCTTGTGCGCTGGTGCGTTGTCTTGATGAAAAATTTTTTTTTGTGTTGTAAGCCAGGACGTTTTTCTCGAATTTGTACATTTAATTGATCCAAAAGGTTGCAATAGTACTCCGAATTTATTGTTTTACCCTTTTGCAGATAGTCAATCAGTAAAATACCTTTTAAGTCCCAAAAAACCGTTGCCATAACCTTACCAGCCGATTGAATTGTTTTTCCCTTCTTTGGGGCACTTCCTCCAGCTTCAGTCCATTGTTGGGATTGTTCTTTTGTCTCTGGAGTATAGTGGTGGATCCATGTCTCATCAACAGTTATGAAACGACGCTTAAAAGCCATTTTATTTCGCTTAAAACGATCCAAACAAGCTTGAGAAATGTTCATTCTTACGCGTTATTGGTCGACTGTTAACAAATGCGGCACCCATCTTGCAGAAAGCTTTTTCATCTGTAGTTCTTCATGCAAAATTAAATGGACTCGATCATTTGAGATGCCCATGATATTAGCTATTTCACGCACTTTTATTCGTCGATCATTTAATACCATATCATGCACTTTGCCTACAATTTCAATTTCTGTTGTTGTTGCTGTTTTTGGACGTCGACTACGTGGTTCATCCTCAATGCTTGTACGACCACGTTTAAATTCAGCAACCCAATTTTTTACTGTTGCATATGAAGGAGCACTTTCACCTAACACATTCACCATATGAATTTCTTGTCCCGATAAACCTTTTTTATGTAAATATTTAAAAACACCACGCATTTCTAATTTTTCCATTGTAAAAAAATCGCGGATGCGTCTTTTGTGAGCACCTGTTTCTATATGATGGAGTTGCCAGATCGAAACAAAATTTAACATGTGTTCATAGCAGAGATGGAAGTTTCCAAAACACTTAACTTTTTTCTGTTTATACCGCGCTTTTTGTGCTAGGCTAAGAAGTTTCCGAACCGCCCTCGTATCGTTCTTCATATTGTGTAAATTTCATACAAATATCTTAAATACTCAACCCTTGAAAGGGAAACAAAGTTTTCTTTATCCATTAAGTTGTGCGTAAATTGAAAACTTCAAGCGCGTTTTGTGACAAACTTGTTTTTTTAGTTATGATCTTCTTTGAGTAAATTAGCGATTTGTGCTAAGCACAAACTTCTTAACTTGTATGCTTTACTCAGGGAAATAAAAAAATTTATGATAATTTCCATAATCTTTTTTAGCCTCTTTTTTTCAAAGTCAACGCACTGGACAGTGTTGAATATGCCTCTTGTGTAAAACGTTTTGAAGTTGTTAAGATAATGTTTGAAACACTCAAGTATAGTTATGCACGTATACTTTGGAAGTAATGGAATTTCTTCCATAGATACACTGCAGCTCACATGAATAAGGTCATAACTTTTTGCATTTTTATTCAAATTTCTCTTACTATTAACTTAAAGAAAACAATCAGAATACTAATGAATATGAATAACAATTCCCCGGAAGTTTTTCTCTTCTCCTATTCATCCTATTATGAATTAACGCTTTACTGCATTGTGTCACAGATATGCAACAAAACTTTCAATCCTCATAAAAACCATTAAGCACAGGTAATTGGTAATTTTATTTTAATGCAATAACTTTGGTACAATATCTAGTTTCAAACTGTAAAATTCGTTCTAAATTAATAATTGTATCTATTGTATCGCAACTAGAGTTTTTCTTTTCTCGGAATTTTTCGTTTCCCGGGAATTCGTGAACGACTTTTCGGTTTCCCGGGTATTCCCGCCTAGTGCAAAACAATACAAAATATTTTTAAAACTAATTTACTTCAAAAAAACACAAATTGTAATTCATGAGATCGATTAAATAATAACTAACGTTTTATAAACACATTAGTCAAAAAAATAATACCATTTCAGTTCTTTATATAATAGTAATGCATAATTACCAATATTATCCAGCCCAATTTTGAATGACAATTCCCCGGGAGTTTTTTTCCCTTTCGCATTCTTCCTATTATGAATTCAAATTTCCCCCGGGGTAAAAATTAGATATTCTAATTATGAGGGAGAGGGAGATTTTCTTGAGAGTTTTCTCCCCAAATATTTTGAAGGGAAGTAGTTCAAAAATTTAAAAATATAATTAATAAATGGTATAAAACAATGGTATAAGCATTTATTTAAAACAAAAATTTAAATAAGCATGTTTTAAGCATTTTTATCTAAGCCCTGCGCATATGCACTTCAGAAACATGATATGATTCTGCCGTCAGAAAAACATACTAAAACCAATTCCGTACGCCTTTAAGTCCACATTATACGAGGTAAATGGAAGATTTGTTTTTTTTTTTTCTAATATTTTCAAGATCGATAAGAAAAACTTTATATAATTTACAATTTTCTTTAATCCATTTGGATATGCACCTGGCTCAGTTTTCACTAAAATTTCCGCATGCCTGTGAATTGTTACACTGTACCTGTACGTACCTTTTATTTTATTTTGTACTATACGCTTAACAAATTTCATCCGAATATATTAAACTTCCACATTTATAATATTAGTAGGATTATTGGTATTAGGATTATGGATTAATTCAGCTGAATAATCTTACAACTTTTTATCAGCAATATTTTTAATTCTGTTTAAAATTAAAAATACTCGATCATACCAGAGTTGTATTTTCTGAAAAGTCGCACAATTGTTAAGTATAGTGAATCTGGGCCTTTAAATATGCACATACATGTATTTTTTTTTTTTTTTTTTTTTAGCGAACAAACACAACCCACCAAGCGATTAGCTTGTCTGCGGAAAACACCCAAGGTCTGCGGTGGGAATCGAACCCACGACCTCTGGACTGAGAGTCTGGCATTGCTACCACTCAGCCACAGGGGCACCAAAAATATGCCCTTGATTGGAATTTGTACAGTTTTTAAGACCAATTCACACCCATAATGGGTTAAACCGTGTCAATTTCGCAATAAAAATTATTCTACATTTTAATCCAGTATATAATCAGTCTGTGTATCGAATGTTATTATAAAATGAGTGTGTCTGTGTATATGTGTGCCTGTACGAGTCCACGTACTGACCAAGCGGCTGAACCGATTTCGATTTAGTTTTTTTATAGCTATGCTATTTATTGGGCGATACAGGAGTTAGGACGTGATATTTGTAACAAAAATAATCGACACTCTTACAGTTATAAATTTATTTTTGTTTTAATTTTTTTTTTGTACTTAAAAGCAGAGTACGAAAATAAACGAAACAAATTGTTTGATATTATTTTGTTTCGTTGTTTGAAGTGAGTAAAACAAAAACAAACAAAAAAACAATGAGAACGATTGCTCAATTTGGTTTTGCACATGAGCACAAACCAGGGAACACAACCGATCGGCTGTAAGGCGCTATCGGCCACAAACAATGCATTAATTTAATCGTACGCAGCTAGAAAAGAAAATAATGTGAAATAAATGAAACCATTTGGAAATATTTTCAGCGAATTTGATATCATCACATAATATAATTTTATTGCATTGTTATTTCATATATGAAATTTGTTTTATTTAACTAAGCATCAAAGCTATCGAGTGATCGAGTGTTTTTAGCTATATTTGAAGAAAATCGCTTCAGCCGTTTAGAAGATATCAAATACATATTTTCTAGTTATATCGGGGGTTTTTAAATTTTTTAATTTTTGCTATTAATTGTTTTAAAAATTTTTAATGCATTTTCTTTATTTAAATTCCAGGTTATACACTCCCGCCGTGAGAGTGATGCTGGCACTTACTGGTGTCAGGCCAAGAATGAGTTTGGTGTGGCGAGATCTCGCAATGCAACCTTGCAAGTGGCATGTAAGTATGAATTTTATAGGCAATGTTAAAATTGTTCTTGAATTTTTTTTTTAATAAATCCCAGTAAAAAAAGAGACTCCAAAAAAGTCATGAAAATGTAGAGTTTACGATGCGGAAGTAGTGCAAATTTCGATCCGATCTAATCATTTTTACATAGGGTTGTCATTGCAAGAAGTTCTCTTTTTCGATGCCTGGTCACTGAATTGGAAGCGATATTAAGAAAAATTCCCTTTTTTGTGTTCTATAATAATATTTTCATCTAGGAAAAATGGTAAACAGTTGCCTTTTTTAACAATTCGTTTCTTTTTATACGAATTTAAGCCCGAAACAGTGTTTTTATGTAAATTTAAGCAAATAACTTTTAAATTTTAGACTAAAAATAATTGATAAATTTCTTTCAAAAAATAAATTTTTTTTTAAATTCTGGTGAGTATTTTCTAACACTATGGAGGAGTTACAAGGTTTTGTGTGACTAAAATAAGCTTCTACATGGTTTTTCGCTCAATCTCGACAGATTAAAAATATAAATTTTTTGGAAGCAAAGAAAATGTACTTCCGCTTGAATGACTTCCATTTTTTTTCACTGGGATGTTTTGTAATTATATTTATTTTGTACAATATATTTTAAAAGTTACATAAAATACTGCCCTTGAAGTATTATTGGAATATTGTTTTTTTTTCAGTTCTGCGCGATGAGTTTCGCTTAGAACCGCAAAACACACGCGTAGCGCAAGGAGATGTGGCCCTTATGGAATGTGGCCCTCCTAGAGGTTCACCCGAACCGCAGGTTTCGTGGCGTAAGAATGGACAAACTTTAAATTTGAGCGGCAATAAGCGTGTACGCGTAGTAGATGGGGGAAATTTGGCCATACAAGATGTACGACAATCTGATGATGGTCGGTATCAGTGTGTTGTGAAGAATCTTGTTGGCACAAGAGAGTCTTCAACGGCCTTTCTTAAAGTGCACAGTAAGTATAAAAGTTTTATACTATCTGAGTTTTTCCATTTTTCCCTGATTTAATATAATATGAACTTTAACTGTCAAAATCGTGGAGTTAGCTGCTTAATAATTGAGAGTAGAACTCAGTTATTGAAGTTATTTATATCTTTATTAAACTTTAATATTGTTTACATTAAATTTCAAATAATATTAAACCAATTTATTAAACTTTCTTACTTTACTCTGTATTTAGCTCGCCCTTTTTTAATACGTGGCCCACAAAATCAAACAGCTGTAGTGGGTACATCAGTGATATTTCAATGTCGCATTGGTGGTGATCCATTGCCGGATGTCCTGTGGCGTCGTACAGCATCTGGTGGTAATATGCCATTACGTAAGTTTATTTCAGAAATTTAATAAAAATCTAACAAACAATGTTTCACTCTCTCATTTTGAGCAATTTTTGCTAACAACCATCCATTTAAACTTGTTTATAAATTACCTGGCTGAAAAAAAATAGTGGCCAGTAGATGATGTTGATTGTTTATCGTTTACGAACAAAAAAAAAATAAATAAATATCAAATCAGTTTGCCCGGGAAATTGTTGCCTTATTTTTGTATGTGCTTGTGTTTGCATGTGTGCAATCAATTTAATGTGTGAGTTTGTTTATTTTACTTTTGTTTTCGTTATTTTATGTTTGCTGAATGTGTATTTAACGTTTGTGGTCGTTCTCTGTTTGTTTAACCCTTCTCTTATTGTCAATTAGCCGGAAACCACATAACACAGCAAGCGGTCATCTATGTGTATGTGATACCTTGCTACACACATACATACATATGTACATACACTCATAGGTACGAAGGAATAAATGTACATATGCGTCTAACTAAGTGAAAACTTTTATATCATATACATACACATACATACATGAACATACATACATTCACATACATATGTGCATCTAGCATAAATTCTTATTTTAAATTTTTCCTACCTCTGTTTTATGTGTAAATTATTCTATATGGTTTTTAGTTACAAATGTAATGTTATTTTTGCTCTTAACTTTATTGAGGTAGTGAAATAAAAAAAAATTAAATTCCTTTCATATGAAAGAAACACTTTTTTAATTTCCAAATAAAATTTTGCAATTTATTTCTCTCTGCAAAGACAGGCAGCCATTCGTATAGAGAAGTGTTTGGAAGCTGAAGCTCTTTTACCTTGATGAAAAATACAAACTATTTTCTTTTATTTTTGGTTATTTAAGAGATTTCTTTTGGCAAGTTGAAACCTGCCTGCACTTAGAATAAATAATATTTGTGAGGTTTTTAATATCAGCTGTAGTGGAAGATGGCATTGAGTTATATGCAGAATGTTACATTACCAAAATATATGAGTTTTTTTGTCTTGAGTTGAATTGCTAATGTCTGATTGGTTTATGTATTAAATTTGGTTCCTTTTGAGTTATTAAATTAAAAGTTCAGGGAATTAAAATGAAATAAATTTGATGTTTGTATAAGTTTTATACTATTTGAACATTGTAAGTGCACTACTAATGCTTGAAACTCCAGATAAAAATTATTTAGGGAGTTCACAATAGCTTTTTAAAATATGTCTTACTTAATATTGCAACGTTTCAATTTTAATACTTTAATATGGTCTGGCAAGTTCATTGTTTTTATTTTGTATGCAAATCAAATTAATTACCAGGTGGCAAATTTAAAAGTATAAAAAGCATCTAATTTTCAATATGGAAATATTGTAATGTTTAACTAAAGATGTTAAAACTGTCAGCGCAGCTGTGGTTGCTGAAAAATATTCTCTCTCTCATATTATACACTAATAGGTGTGTTCCACAATAAATAAATTTGTTGGCAACAGCTCATGTCGTAGGGATGATTTTATAAATTTTCAGAAATATTTCTTAAAAGTTCATGAAATTCTTGTGTATTCCCCAAACTGTTGGATGTCTCGTCGAGATGTTGTAAATATAATCCTTGAAAAGCGGAATCTCTCCAAATATCAGTTTATATTATAAAATTTTCAGTCATAATGCAGTGATAGAACTTAATTCATATTAAATAGTTTGACGGGTGATATAAGCAAAACGTGTTTTTAGTTTTGTCTCATGTCCCTAAACTAATAAATTAGATTAATGTCGAAATGCAATCTGAAGAGGCTTTCTTGTTTCATCTCGTCTTTTATGTCGATATTTTTAAGAGAATAAATTTATTGCAGGACAGGAATTGAACGATTAATAACCATGCTATTAATTATTTTTACATGTATGTATTTGTATGTGTGCATTATCATTAACATAAAAGTACCGAAAACGGGTAAAATTTTACCCTTATAAATGAAAATTTTCAGAAAGTGTCAAATCCATTCAGGATTCTGTCCATTAGAAAGGAATGCACCAAAAAGCTTTCTACTACGTTGAATAATTTAGAAGATATATCGGGTGCAAAAAAAGGTACCAAAAATTCTGTTTTTACCCTATTTTAATCCCTGAAAGTACATATATTAGAAAAGTACCAAATACATGTCGGCTTATTTTTTAGCAGCCTTAGTATGCTTTTAGAATTTTTAGTATATCTAATGTAGTTTCCGAGATATAAAGATGCCAATTTTACCCTTTTTACCCCTTTTTCCCCTTTTAGCGTTTGAATTTTCAAAAATCCGTTTTTGGTGGATCTATACATCGGAATTGAAACCTACGCACCAAATTTCAGTGCTATAGCTATAGTCGTTACTAATAAAATCTCCTTTAAAAAATTTTAGCTCTTTACTTTGAATTATTTGTATTTTTAATTTAATCGCAAATTCTATTTTTTTTTTCGTTTGCGAATTTTATTTTTAAATTTGCGAGAGGAATTTTATTTTGCATTCTTGGTTTTTTTCGTTTGCAAATTTTATTAATATTAAAAAGAATAATTCTTTACAATGTGGAAAATAAAATTCGTTCGAATTAAATTCGTTTCCGAAAGAATTTAAAAGTTTTTGACCATGCCTTCTAAAGTATAGTTCCGGGCTTATTTCCTATTATTGTTGCTCTCTCCCATTCCATACTTTCAGATGTTATGGTGATGCAGTTACTTTGTAAGTTACTAATTACAAAAATTGCTCGATCTTCGAGTTCTTTAAACAATAAACAATGAGTATTCACTTTCAAATTAAGCTTGCCTGAGCTTTTTTAGCAGAGAATTTGGCCATCTCACAAACGATAATTACCAAAGAATTTCCAAATTTTTAAGGAAATGTGTATTTTCGACTTTGCTACTCCAAGTGAAGGTTCACAACAAAAATTGAGTTATATTCAATCCTGTGATTTGAAATATATTTCCCCTTATTGTGGTTGGCGTATTTCGACACTGACTAAGATGTTTTTGCAATACATTTAAGAACAGCACAACATTTGTTTTTTAATCAGGATTTGTTTTTTAAGGGCGGAAGTGTTACGATATAATTGAAAACATACTCTGAATGGATTGTTGTCTTCAATTTGTTTTTTTTTTGTACTTTATTTTAAATACACCTGCTATATGAAATAATTCTTAATTTTTAATTTCTTAAAGGTCGTGTTACCGTATTAGAGGATCGTAGCCTAAAACTGGATGATATTACATTGGATGATATGGGCGAATACACCTGTGAAGCAGATAATGCCGTGGGTTCTCTTACAGCTACAGGAACTTTAATAGTTCACGGTTAGTACAAGAAATTTAATAAATCAAAATTCCTTAAAAGAAATGATATTCATATGAATCTTGTTTTAGCGCCTCCCAAATTTACCATTCGACCCAAAAATCAATTTGTTGAAGTGGGCGATGAAGTGCTATTCGAATGCCAGGCAAATGGTTATCCAAAACCTTCTGTGTACTGGTCATTGGAGGGTAATAGTTCCTTACTTTTTCCCGGCTACAATGACAAACGCATGGAGGTGACTCTAACGCCCGAGGGACGTTCTGTACTGTCCATTTTTCGCTTTGCTCGCGAAGATTCTGGCAAAGTTATAGTGTGCAATGCTTTAAATGCTGTGGGCAGTGTCAGCAGTCGCCTAGTGGTTACCGTTGATACGCAATACGAAATGCCACCACCCGTTATTGAACAGGGTCCGGTAAATCAGACATTGCCCATTAAATCTTTTGTTACATTACCCTGTCGCACTTCGGGTTTCCCTATGCCACAAGTTCAATGGTATTTGAATGGTATACCTGTAGATGTAATGGAGCATGAGCGACGTAATATGTCTGAAACGGGAGCCTTAACCATAGTCGATTTGGTGAAGAGTGAAGATGAAGGCTTGTACACTTGTGTGGCTAGTAATCGCAATGGCAAATCATCTTGGAGTGGTTATTTGCGTTTGGATACTCCTACAAATCCAAATATTAAGTTCTTCAAAGCGCCTGAACTATTGGCATTTCCTGGACCTCCAGGAAAACCTCAAGTGGCAGATAAAACTGAAGATTCGATTAGTTTGTCTTGGACGCGTAGCAATAAAGTGGGTGCTTCGAGTCTGGTGGGATATATAGTTGAAATGTTTGCCAAAAATGAAACAGATGGTTGGTTGCAAGTGGCTGCCAGAGTACAAAATACCACCTATACACAAGTGGGCTTATTGCCGGGTACAAACTATTTCTTTATGATAAGAGCAGAAAATAATCATGGCGTCTCGTTGCCCTCACCCATTTCAGAGCCCATAACAGTGGGAACTGTAAGTTTTGTTTTGAAAAAAATTTAAGTTTTGAGTTTTACTTTTGGATTAATTTTTATATCTCTTCTTTTTTTTCTTCATTTCAATTAACATATGTGTGTACAGAGATACTTTAATAGTGCTTTAGATTTGAGTGAAGCTCGCGCCAGTCTATTATCCGGAGATGTAGTCGAACTTACCAATGTCAGTGTAGTTGATTCCACCAGTATGAAATTATCTTGGCAGGTTGGTATTGCTTGTGTGTTATAAGTTGTCTGTTATAACTTTTGAAAAACTTTATTTTTTGTACATGTGTATGTACTACACAAACATTCCATGTTTGTGTGTAAGTTCAATTTCCTGATTTGTTTCGGTATCTTTATTTTTTTTTTTCTTTCTCTTCAGATCATCAACGGCAAATATGTTGAGGGTTTTTATATCTACGCACGTCAACTTTTGGAGGCTTCTAGCTCATCTTCAGCTGATAACAATCCATTAGTAGCCGCTGCACGTAGCAGCAGTAGTAATTCCCGCTCAGCATTTGCCTCTTCATCAGCATTGATTTCGGCCTCAAAACCAAATATTGGCAGACGTGATGGTGCCTCATATGTGATGACTTCTTCGACAACACCCCCTTCTATTTCACAATCGGCCGCTTCGTATATTGGCAGCACGTCGTATCGCTTGTTGACCATTTTGAATGGTGGTGGTGCTTCATCCTGCACCATGGCAGGTCTTTTGCAATTTACTTTATATGAATTTTTCATTGTACCCTTTTATAAATCGGTCGAGGGTAAACCATCAAACTCACGTGTGGCCAGGACTTTAGAAGATGGTAAGTGTGTCCTTGTTTATGTTGTACATATTATACATATTTACATACGTACGTACAGACACGTTTATGTGTATGTTTATGTATGTATTATTTTTTAATGTTTTGTTGTATGAATATTTTTAGAGGATTATTAATGGGATTTTTATTTGTTTGAAAAAACAACAATGTTGAAGGATATGTGTATGTTTTCTGCATTTTCATTGAAAAGGGATTAAACTTGTTTTAATTAAAAAATGTCACATTGAAAGGAAAGCATTTAATGTTAAATGTACGTGCATTATTAAAAAAAATTAAATAAATTTAAATTCATTCTACTCATATCACATGTAATATTTCTTACATAAGCTGCGGTCAATATAATAGCACCACGCAAAAATTTATACTGACTCCGTTTAGATCTGTTTAACTGTTGGGCCGATTCAACTCAAAACAAAATAATAAATTCTTTGATGTTAATGATTTATTATAAGAAAATTATTTGGTTTTTTTCAACAGTATAAAATGCGCTATTTAATATAAACAAAAACCCTAAAAATTATACAGTCAAAATTACACAGTCATTTCATTTTTAGCAAAATAAATAAATTAAATTAAAATAAATCAAAAATTTCACTAAGATATCCTGTAGATAAATTAATTGTATTGTTTCAATACTTTGTCGCGTGCCCTTTGTTTGCTAGCACAACGCCTTCCCATGGAATCGACTAAATGCTGGCATCTTTCAATTTTGATGGAAATCCAAATTTCCTGCACAGCCTCCCAGAGCCCTTCAACACTTGTTGATTTTGTTGTAGATACACCTTTCTTTTTGTCCGTCCACAGATTTTCGATAGGGTTCAAATATGGGGACTGGGCAGGCCACTCCATTACATTGATAGAGTTATCGTTGAACCATTTTTTTTGCCATTTTGCTGGTGTGTTTGGGGTCATTGTCATGCTGGAAGACCCACACCAGCGGCATTTCGTAGGAAGCATACGGTAGCATAATTTCAGCAAGGATTTTTACATAAACCGATGAATCCATAACGGTTTTGGTCCAATATATAGGACCCACACCTTAATACGAGAAGCAAACCCATACCATAATACTATGACCTCCATGTTTGATCGTTTTTGATGTGAATTGTGGCTTGTATTCGCTGTTAGGTGGCCTACGGACAAAACATCCACCAAAAAGAACAATTTTGGATTCGTCAGTCCATAGCACATTTCTCCACTTTTCCTTTGGCCAATTTAGATGTGCTTTAGCAAAAGATATCCGGTTAGCAACCGGATAGAGAAAAGGAGCGGCACTTTTCGAGGACTACAGGCATTGAGGCTGTTGTCTCAAAGTCTGCGGCGAATAGTTTCCAAGCTTGCCGGCACATCCAATGTTTTTTTGAGCTCCGTAGCTGTCATAAAGGGATTTGCTTTAGTCGTCCGTACTAACCGTTTTACTATTAAAGGTGACAAAACTCGCTTCCTACCACTGGATTCAACTTTTTGCTCATATCTTAGGGCATTTATTATCATTTTATTGGAACAGCCCAGCAATTCCCTTATTTGGGAATACGATTTACCCTCGGACACACATTTTTTTTATTAGTTCACGTTTTTCAGGCGAACAATGCTTTCCGCGACCCATAACTATACAATTTTAATAAAATTATTACACGATTTTATAGAAAGTATATTAAAAAAATTTTAGTACCTTCCGTTTTCACTTTTTTTCACAAAATTTTGAAAAAAGATATTTTATAACTGATTCACAGTTACGAGATTTGACAACAAATGCACACACTCTGAGATGGCATAAAAAATGTAACTGTCTTTTACACTCAAAAAAATTATATAATAAATAGGTGAAATTTTTACATGTATCGAATCAGAATATTGCAACTGGTGCTATTATATTGACTGGCACTGTACATGTACATATATATATATATATATACATAGATGACTTAATATAAGAAAGGTGTAACTCGAATTATCAATATTTTACAGCAGAAGGGAAAGAAAGCTATAAATCTGTACAGCCTTATGTATAAAACTTAAAAAGTCTTTATAAAGGCTTTTTATGAAAATTTCTTTTAAAAACAGCCTTTATAAAAACTTTTTAAGTTTTATAAATAAGGCTGTTAATTTTTAAGTGTTACTTACTTAATTCTTTAAGCAGGATGTAATTATATGTTGGGTGCCAAAAACGCGATTTCGAAAAATAATTGAGATACGCGTTTTTCGTACTAACGCATCGATATGCAGTTTTTTATGGTTGACCCCATAAATCTATGTACATTAGGGTGGGGCGATTTGAACATCTTGGGATTATTCTGAGCAAAAAAGTCCACTAGATCATACGTCTACGGTGAAAATCTAGTTTTCAGATTTTGACTTGCGGTTTTTTTTTCAGTTGGTAATTTATCAATGGTAATTTATCAATGGCGGTATTCGATGTTTGATGCAAACTGTAATGCGTAAGTGCAAATGCAAAATATAGTAGCTTTTCTTTTGATTGTGTGTGTATTTGTTGTTGGATTTTAAAGAAAAGTTACGATATTTTGCATTTACAATGACGCAAGACCATTTTGCATTAAACATCGAATACCGCCAATATTTTCACGAAAAATATACACTTTCACAAAGGCCATAACTGGCTGAAGCGGCGTTCCAATGCTTTTGCGATGTACTAGAGAGTTCTTAACTATTGTCTTGTTAAAATTAAGTTAAAAACCGACACTGCTTGCCAAGTTTCGTTGGAATCGGATAAGCAGAACCGTATATAATTTAATACTTACTAACCTTCCGTGGGCTTGGCGCCACCCACTTTTTTAAATATTGATCGAATTGATTGAATTTGTGCAAAATTTATGCAAAATTTTGTAAAAATCAAATAAGTAGAAACAGGTGAAATGTACTTTATTAATTTTTTTTCCACTTATTCAAAAACAGGATTGTGTCTCTTCAAGGTGTATTCGAAGTTTCGGAAAAATTCGTCCAGTAGAAGTACGTGAAATATCATATAATATTTTAATGGGCATAGTTCACCCATTTTTTTTAACTTCAAGATTGTGTCATTAAAATAAAACAGCCCAAATCTAAATATTTCTCCGGGAAATAACTCCTACGGAATTAATTTTTTTCATAAAAATAAAATATAGATGGATTTGAGATTGAGTTTAAAATTAAAATTGTAGACATAACTTCGAATTTTCGAAGTCAGCTATTTTGTTTATAGTGGACTTTTTAAAATGGGGGAACAATGAATAGGGAATAAATTTTCTGGGAGATATTTTTCAGAATTAGGCTGAAATAAGTTTGTATTCAAATTCATTTCAGTCCGCTCAATCTAGTGGAATTCTTTTGACAGCATTAGTGAATCAATTAAACCCATAAAAACCATGAATTTTTTAAAAATCAGTTGATCAGGTATTTGATGGAAACGATCGTTTTAAAAACGATTTCAAACTGATTGTTTTGAAAAGGTGATGAATTCGGATCTATTTTATGTACCATTTTTGAGAGAATCTTAAGCTTTTGACTTTTAAAAAGTACAATAGAAGATAAAACGTAAACGGTATAAAAGGGCTGTTAAAAGTAATTTGTCAAAAATTATTGCAAAAACTATTACGAAAAAGATTTAAAATTATAAACAAAACGACTATAGCAAACACATCACACTTTTTATCGTTTTCAAATGGGTATTGTGTCCAACAATTTTTCATCACATACCTGAATACTAAATTACTTTTTATCGTTTCATAACCGGCAAAAAAAAAGCTTAAGCGACACAATTTTCTAACTTAATTTTTTGACCAAAATCGATCATTTGCGATTGTAAATAATCGATTTGCGTAAAAAACGATGTCCAAAAATGTGTCGCTTAAACTTTTTTGGCAGTTATGGCTCGATATGACATTATTTTGTTACATATTTTCTGTATATGAAGTTATTTAATTATTGCTTAAAACAATCATACATAGATAAGATTCCCTTAAGATTTTTGCTGTCATATTTTCTTTTGTGTGCATAAGAGTATTCAATTAGTTTATGCTTTTTTTTTGCTTTAATATACACACAATTTTATTAACTTTACTGGTCTCAAAAGTTTTGTCTAAGATAACATCGAAAATCTAAGCACATGTGTTTTCGTAAAAGTTTTTAAAGAGCATCTTTTAAACCTGAATAATTTACTAACAAAAATTATATAAAATTTTTTTTATGATAAAATAGTATCTTACTCTTTTTAAAGACGCCAACAAGTTTAGAAACCCTTAAAAAACAAACACATCGTCTTTGCTAACTTTCCAGACACTTTTTGTCACACAAAAAAAAGCATTATCTATGTTTGTATGTAAGAAAATAATTAAAAATAAAACAAATAAATGTTATTTTGCTTTTTGCTAGAATACATATTAAGTCAAGGCAATATAAAATGCACTCTTTTTCTTTAAAATCATGTGTAGGTAGATTATTTTTTTTTTTGGTTTTGTTTTTGGTAAACAAAAAAAATCCCTCGAGAAATTTACATTACATGCAGTTGGCTTGTGGAATAGAAGGGAGAAGGAAGCTAATTATTTATATTGTGTATTTACCCAAGAATATTCAAGTAAACCATAACATGGTTAGATAAAAAGGGCCCAACGAAATGGCACACAATAAAATTTTAAGAAATAACTAAATAATTATTAAATTATTTTCAAATCTAAAAATTAGGTTTTGAGAAACCAATGGTGAAATTATATAAGGCGGCAAATTACGGCACTCGATATCGCACGAAATAACAAAATATTGCAAGAGTTTATAGGGAAAATTTTTAAAATTTCGGTCGATATGGAATGCCATAATTTGGTCTCATGTGATTGCATGAGGAATTGTTGTAAAGCAATACAAAACACATAGCCATTATTTTTTGTGTAAAGGACCAAATCACGTCAAAAAGACAACGATAATTGTGGAGGTCCATAACAAAAAGTAATAACTCCACTTTTCAAGTTTTCCGTTTTTTCTTAATACAATTCTAAATAATAAAATCGATGTTGCTATTTTCATATAACATACCAAATGTCGATAGTTTTCTTGTAATTCAATACCTAAACCAGAAAATCGCACCAAAATTAAACTTTTCCAATATATATGTACCTATTCAACTCAACTCAATCTATGTAATTACAGTTATTAATTTATTTAAAAAAATCCTTATATTTTGTTAACAAAGAAGATTAATTTATATTTAACTAGCAGAGACAAAAACCAAAAATGTTAGCACTGCCAATCTTACTTGCAGTTAAACATTTTTTAACGGTCGTGGTAAAATTAGGGAATGTTATTTTTAACCCCCCGACTAAAAAAAGGGGTGTTATAAGTTTGTAGTGAGTGCCTGTGCATCTGTATATCTGTGTGTCTGTACAAGTACTCGTACAGACAAAACGGCTGGACCGATTTTGATTTAATTATTTCTGTTTGAAGGGTGACTTAATCGAGAGTGTTCTTAGCTATGTCTGGAAGAAATGGGACTTGTCGCTTAGAAGATATCACATCTTTTCTGGATATATCGAGGGTGTTTAAAATTTTTAATTTTTGTTATTATTAAGGGGAAATGTGCTCCGTAGTATATATACATTCGACATCTATGTATTATTGATACATATGTACATAGCGCTCATTTATTAAAGAACGTTTTAACTCAAAAAAAACTTGTTTGTCAGAAAATTTTTCGATTTACAAACTTAATGGAAAATGAAAATTTTATTTTGCTTTCAAGGCCTGAGTAAACAAGATATTTGTATATAATGTTTACACAATATGCATCATTATCCCTATTATATAATAGAGAAACTTAATTAAAAAAAGTACTCTTTTGGAAAGATTAATGATAAGTTTACTTATCACTATATGTAAATTGAGCTCTTGAGGTCTGTCTAAACAGCAGAATTAGTGGTATATCTGAAATAATTTTGAAACTGAAGAATATTTTAAGAAAAATTTCTTAAGATTAGTGGTGACTGTGAAAAACTGGGGAATTCTAGAGAAATCTCACTATATATACATACATACATGGTGCTCCTGTTCGCTCTGTGAAGAGCAAAGCTGTACTTTGTAATTTGAAACGAAAGCAATTGCATTCGAATTGTAATGTTAATAACAAACAAATTCGAAAGAATTTTTTATCGTTTCGAAATACGGAGCACAGCATTGCTCGAAGAAAATACTATCGAGTTTGAATGTTTTGGTAGGTACAGACTGTGCAACTTGCTTATCCAATACGTTTTGGAATATTTTAATACAAACACTGCAACCTACAATGCAACCGTCAATGCAACCCATAAACATCAAAACGTTTTGATATTTTCGAAACTTCGAATGCAACTTCGAACGCAACCATAAACAAGACTACAGACTATGCGACCGACAATGCAACCTGCCTCTTTGCATAAACACGTTACTAACCCCCTTATGCAAAAACAATTGGTAAACTTAAAGTTGGTTTAACAAACGAATTTTGTATGGCAAAACCGGTTTTAATGCATGCTATAACTTTAACAATCGTTTTTGGATAAGAGCATAAGTCTGTACCTATCATTAATTACATACATACATACAAATCCGAAAGCATTTTTTCATTTCGAATTACAGAGTAGGCCACAAGATTTAATGGCATTTCCGAAATAATTATGGAACTTTCGTAAAATTAATTAAAATTTGTAGTCATTGTAGAGAACCGTAAAACTTTGCTGGTGAAGACTATTTAAAGAGCATGGAGGTTATTCTGTAATTCGATTCGAAAAGCAAACTGCTTGAATTGGTATGTTACTAACATTAGAATTCGAAAACATTTCCGTTCGATTCAGATTACATATGTATGTACAATAATCCCACAGAAATAATATTGTAACTTTCGAGTTTTTTATTTAAAAAAAAACTTATATTTTATAAAAAAAAATACAAAAAAGAAGATTAGTGATCATTGTTAAAAAAAAGTTGAGAAAACTACAGGCATGCAAATATATAGAAATTGTGATATTAATGGTCATTTAAAGAACAGATCTACAGATCTGAAATAGTTTTAGAAAAAATACCTAAATAAAAAAACCAAAATTAAAGAGCTTTTATTGCATGGCTTAAACTTAAATCCACGATGCAATTATACGCCTTGCTTAAATCCATGTCCTTTGGATTCATTTTTGTAAACAAGAAATTTAAGAAAACCCATTCATATGATACGTGCCCACGCACATTCTTAGCAGACATCTAGATATGACATACCACAGATACCCCGTTAGCCCTACATAATTGCATCTTAAGTCAAACATGCCCAGGAATATTCACAGTTTCCAAACATACATACATATGTATGTACTCGAGTACAACGAAATGCAACCGCAAATATGCGGTGTACATGTTTACCTTTAAACTTTTTAGGTATGCAAGCTCACGTTTTTCTATTCAAGCAAAAGTGGTAGAGTTCTATTTTTATTTGAGTGTGTTTTTTTGTAATGCCTTTTCTTCTCACATTTGTTTTCTTATATCTCTACTGCTTTTTGTATTTAGTATTTATTTAGCTGAAGCTGTGTGCATGTGTATAATATTTTCTAAAACGTTGGTTTTGTTATAAAAGGAACATGTAACGTTTACTGTCAACTGTTGTTACCTGCTGCAATTTGTATGCAATTTATACCAACACAACAAACAAATGCACTTGTACATTTTCGCTGGCAACAACATTATTATACTTACTTACATATGTATGTACATATCAGAAAAATGCTATTTCTAAACTGGCAAATAGGTATAAACTCTCTAGTTTAAATTTGTATTTACAAGTTTTATCGCTAAAAGTTGTTCAGTAATGTTGGTATGCATGTACTATATGAAAAGAGAGGAATAACCTAAAAGTGAAATGAACACTTAGAAAAGGGGTTGTACAAAAGATTTAAAGTTGTGATCACTTTAGGTTTTACCATCCCTATCAAGGATTTCATACTCGCACGTATTTAATGTGCCGTGATCACGATTGAACTAATGATATATGTGATCTAAAATAGTATGTTTTTTAGTTAAAAATTGCTTTAAATTTTATTATTTTATTTTTATTTAATTAATTTTTTGACGTTTGTTTCAAATTTACATTAGTTGTTTGCACAAAAGGTTAAAAGGGGCTTCATGAAACAAGTCTCTCAAGTTTGCCCAATTGCACAAATGGCAATTTTAAGAGATCTCATGAAAACCCTTATTGTAATTTATTGTAGTAGAAAATAATATTAAAAAAGAAATGTGAATTTAGAGTACTTACTTTGTTTCTTCATGTTACATTTTCTTAAGTGATTATCAACATTTTGATATGAATGACTTAAATTGCAATATTTTTAATTTATACAGCAATATTGGAAACACTAAGAAAAAGGATGTTGGTCCTTTGTTGGCTACTGGCGACACTTTGTTTAATGTTTAGAGAGAAATTGTGACCTGATCTTTGTAGTTTGCTTGTAGATATGATAACTTCTATACCGACTTTTAACGTCAATGTCCTTGAGAGCTACCACAAGGGCACAAAGATGTGCTGTGTCATATGAAAGCAGATAAGTTAGGTTTTCTTGTAATATTGGTGCTGGTGGACGCATTTCACTCACTCGGTAGCAAAAATCATGCCTTCGCGGTTTTTAATCGAGTCTGCCGCCTTTTTTTCATAAAAAACTATTTTCAATGGCTTCAATTCGTTTGGTAATACATAAAAATATTCTGGAAAAAAATTATATTCACCCGGTATTTAAAGTCCAAAAAGGTAAAATTACACGCAAACTAATCACTCAAAATATTAAGAAGGATAATTAATACACAACAAATTAAAATTTATTCAACACAATAATAAGAAATTTTCAATTTTGTATTTAAATAATCGACTGAAGAGAAACAAGTCGAGCAAAATAATCGACGGCGACGCAGTAGTTTTATGACCGGCGCCACAATTATTTACGTTGCAGCCAGTGCTGCCACAAACAAAAAAATTTTACAACCAAAATTCCCTTTAAAAGTTACCAAATGAGAAAAAATATAATCAAATTTCAATGGGCGCATTCATAAGACGTAGCTGTTGAGCTCAACAGTTGTGAAACTGCCGGCAACTGTTGGCCCCAACACCTACTTCTTAGTAACGGCTTGATGTATATAATGTAATTGTATATCTTTATTTCGTGACTTCATCGCATTTGTAATGTGAAAAGAAACTGAAAATGTTAACTGATTTTAGCACTTTGTTGTGTGTGCTGTAGAACATTTTAGCACTTTTATTTCTGCAATCTAGCACTTTTCCTCTTATATCTTATGGCAACACTGATAGTATCAGTCAATTTATCGGTCATTTAATCGGAAGTCATGCAATATACATTCATCATTGCGTAGAACAAAGTTTCTATCACAAAGCAATTTCTTAATATTTTATCACACATACTGCGTGTCAAAAATTCCTTGAAATTGGTAGTTAAAATATGTTGATCACAGTGAATAGACACCACAGGTGGTCTCAATTTGCAACTCTGAATATTCACTTTGTATATATGTTACTGGAAAATTTTCTGATGTCAGAATATATCCGAAGGCTTTGCAGCAAATTATTATCTGATCGTCATCTAGTGAATAGAGATCACTTGTGCATACGCCATAATTTTGACACTTTTAAGTTTCATATATCCCGTTCATACGTACTTCTTATTTGCAAATAAAAGTCGAAAGCGTTGCCGTATAACTTTTTTATTGAAAGTTAATAGCTCACGAAAACTATGAAACGAGGGAATCGTAACAAAAACATCGTGTAAATTGAAACACAAAATGGCTTTTCTCGCATTAGTGTTTCCATATACATATTTACTTTGCGAGAACTATCTGTCATTTGAATAAATATAAATTAATTATTGGAAGGATGTGAGAAAAAGTTTTTCTGTAACAATATTTTGTGAAAAGTTTCTTGCAAGAATTGTCAAAACAATTCGCATTTTAAATTGGTGCGAGAACAACCAAAAGCATATGAATTTTTGAATTTGTGTTGAAAAGATATGCAACGAATTGTTGTACTAAAATTGTTATAAACGAGTCGATATGATTATATTTATTTAGAATATTTTTTCTGTAATTTTCTTATGTAGAGATAGAAAATCTTATTTCAAGCATTTTGCAATCACTTTACATTCATGCTCATTATTTGATTTATTTTTCCTGTAAATTATTATTTTTTTGTTGTTGAAATAATAATATTATCTAGACATTAGGGAACGGAAATAGATTGTCAGTTACACAAAATTTTTCTCGAGAGCGAGTAAACAAGGCCCAATTTTTTGGTATTGTGTTAAAGTGACGTCGATGACGACAATTGGAATAAGGGTGAATATTTTTGTGACATTTTGTTTTTATTTGACACTCGATTACTGGAAATATTCCAGTAAAAACAGAATCAGTGTTGTCTGTTCTCGCATTCAAATACAGAAACACTTTTATATCGCATATCGAGAAACGATGGAATTTTAAGATGCGAGAAATGCAGAAACGAGCTACAGTATTTGCAAATAAGATTTGCGTATAAACGAGGTAATTGATGGTTTCATTGTACAATTCAATGAATTTGCGTAAGCATTTTGTAATGTGTGTACCTCCCACTGTTTTTTCTCAAACGTGTGGCAGCACGGGCTGTGGGTCTTATTGACACCTGTTTACACTGTTGCCAATTCAGCTATTTTCTTGTCAAATCTAGCGATTTTTAAATACATTTTGCGGGAGAAATTATGATTTAGCTATTAGCGGGAATTTTAGCGATTTTGTTTGTATCATAATTCGCTTTAAAATGTGAGCTAGTTTACATGCAGTGAACGTATAAGAAGCAAACTATAGAAAAAATTTATTGAATAGCACCAGAAAAATGCAGGATTTGAAGACAGAAAGTAAACTTATGTACTCATATCCATCTTCAGAGGTGTTTTTATACATAAGTAAAACCGTTTATATTATTAATCCTTTAAATAGCGCTTTAGATAACTGGTAAGTTCACAGATTCAAAGAAGGGATTTTGTGAAAAGAAATTTAGTAATCCAAACTGCAGCAGAAAAATTATCATCTGATCGTCATCTGGTGAATGGAGATCACTTGTGCATACGCCATAATTTTGATCCTTTTAAGTTTCACATATCCCGTTTATACGCACTTCTTGTTTGCAAATAAAAGTCGAAAGCGTTGCCGTATAACTTTTTTATTGAAAGTAAATAGCTCACGAAAACTATGAAACGAGGGAATCCTAACAAAAACAGTGTAAATTGAAGCAGAAAATGGCTTTTCTCGCATTAGTGTTTCCATATATATACTACGCTTAAGCGCGCACTATTTGCAAATAAAAATATTTGCAAATAAATTAACTCACTGTTTATACGGCATTTTAAATGTATAAAAACTTGGTAGCACTTACATGGAAATGTTACTTATGTTTGCAAAAAAATTGTGCAAATGTGTAAAATAAAAAATAGTTATTTGTTTTCATGGTAATTTTTTCTTCTATCAATGTTTTTTTGTGCATTATTTTATCAATTTTTAGTTTTTTATTAGAAAAAATTTGTAAGTGCGGCAACTTCAAGCATTTTATTTGCAAATAGTGCGTTAAACGTGAATAGTTTTCTGAATTAGTAAGTCGCAATAAAAACGATAATATGGCAATAATTTACAGTTTTATTTGCAAATAAGCCTTGCGTATAAACGTAGTGATATTTACTTTGCGAGAACTATCTGTCATTTGAATAAATATAAATTAATTATTGGAAGGATGTGAGAAAAAGTTGTTCTGTAACAATATTTTGTGAAAAGTTTCTTGCAAGAACTGTCAAAACAATTCGCATTTTAAATTGGTGCGAGAACAACCAAAAGCATATGAATTTTTGAATTTGTGATGAAAAGATATGGAACGCATTGTTGTACTAAAATTGTTATTAACGAGTCAATATGATTATATTTATGTAGAATATTTTTTCTGTAATTTTCTTATGTAGAGACATTTGATAGAAAAACTTATTTCAAGCATTTTGCATTCACTTTACATTCACGGTCATTGTTTGATTTATTTTTCCTGTAAATTAGTTCTTTTTTTGTTTATGAAATAATAATATTATCTAGACATTAGGGAACGGAAATAGATTGTCAGTTACGCAAAATTTTTCTCGAGAGCGAGTAAACAAGGCCCGATTTTTTGGTATTGTGTTAAAGTGACGTCGATGACGACAATTGGAATAAGGGTGAATATATTTGTGACATTTTTTTTTATTTGACACTCGATTACTGGAAATATTCCAGTAAAAACAGAATCAGTGTTGTCTGTTCTCGCATTAAAATACAGAAACACTTTTATATCGCATATTGAGAAACGATGGAATTTTAAGATGCGAGAAATGCAGAAACGAGCTACAGTATTTGCAAATAAGATTTGCGTATAAACGGGTAATTGATGGTTTCATTGTACAATTCAGTAAGTTTTGCGTAAGCATTTTGCAATGTGTGTACCTCCCACTGTTTTTTCTCAAACGTTTGGCAGCACGGGCTGTGGGTTTTATTGACACCTGTTTGTTATATTATGTTCCACAAACAAATACTAGTGCTCAGTGTTGCCAAAACGGCGGTTTTCCCGCTATATGTGACTGTATTTTGTTGTCATTAGCGGCAAGTCTATTTAAAAAACCACCAGCGGGAATTTTAGCGGAAGAATTTCTTAGTTGACGGATTTTCAGCGTTTTTCTGAAACTTATAAAGAAAAGTATTGAATCAAAATAAAGTAAATTTAACGCAGCTATGCGAAACATACCCTGGTATTTATGTTGAGTTTTTTTTCGATATAAACACGTACAGCGAAAAGAAACTAACGTCACTTTTTTGCAAATAAAAAATTGACATATTGTGGTCGTGTACTATAATGTGAAAATTTAAGAGGTTAAAAATAATAACATACATATGTATATACATACGAGTATTAAAGTGAATAAATCTCATAATTAGTGAATAAAATTTAATTCGATTATAATTATATTACAAACCAATTTAATCAATCTTTTCGTATTAAAAAAATAGTAAATAAATCTTTAAACAAACGGAAAACAAACCGAAAACTGGGTGATTGGACCACTGAGTATGAGGAAAACATAATATCTACCAAAATCTCTCAAACCAATAACTTTTTCTGCGTAATTTGTTTTTGATTAAAGACTTTTTTTTATTGAAATTCTCCTTCGAAATTAAACTTCAAGCCAATGTGAATTGAGCCATGGAGTTTGTTTTATCAACATTATTTTTTTAATTTCAGATTTTAACAATATTTTACAAATACTTCAAAACGGCAAGATATTATTCCACACGTGTAGAATAATTAGGGTCTATCGCAGAAAATATTGAAAATATACTGCATCAGCTTAAACATTAATATTATAAGATGGAATAGTCCTTTGGATTCTACTTTTTCCTGGCTCGATATTTGTGTATGGAAATTCTGCAGGAAATAAAATACCTACTTAAAGTGTAGGCTGAGTTTTGCTTACAAATATTGGGGAATTACATACATACATCTATGCATATGTATACATATTTTATAAAATTTATCTTATTCTTTTTTTTTACCAATAAACCATAAAAAAGACATATGATGGTTATAAAAAATTCAGCGGTTATATAAGCGTTTATTTTTATTCAGCTAGCGTTTTTTAGCGGGTTTTCATGGGTTATATGGTGGGAAATGCCTGTAACATTTTGGCAACACTGCTAGTGCTCCAAGGGAAACTGAAAAGTTATGTTTAATGGTGGGTAGGAAAATAAAGATTCCAGTAAGTAGACATGATACTATACGTGATCCTTTCAAACAATTGTAATTTACAA
The DNA here is from genome assembly GCA_905220375.1 of Tachina fera. Lineage (NCBI taxonomy): Eukaryota > Metazoa > Arthropoda > Insecta > Diptera > Tachinidae > Tachina > Tachina fera. Next base: position 39,971,347 of record LR999965.1, on the reverse strand, counting down.
TTTGGAAGCTAAAGAGAAATAGAAGGTTTATATTTTTATTAAGTTTAATGATCTATTTCTTCCATAAGACTTAAAAATGTCACAGCTTAATGCAACATCAGTGGAAAATTTTTCCTATAATTTTAAAATGTAAAAAATTAGCCCAGAACGTTCTATGGGTTAAATAAAAAGAATCTTAAGCAGATTTGTTCGTATAACCGGCAATAGTAATAACATTTCTTAAAGTGAAGGGTTAAAGCTGAAGGTCCATACCATCCGTTCTATGCATATGCGTTGTATGCGTTTCTGTACGTTCTCTTCGATTATAAGTTCAAGTTACATGCAATACGTTTTATGCGCCAAATATTTTTGTTGTGATCAGCTGTAGTGTGAATATTTTTAAAAATAAAAACAGTTCTTGCAAAAATGGAAAGTGAAATTGTGATTTTAAATGAATTCACTCAATTCATTGAGTTTATCTATATAATATTTTGTAGAGGAGTAGGCTTTTATTATACAAAATTTCGTGATTTTTCACAGCTTCAATTAGCTTCTCCTCCATTGCACTTGCTTAAATAATAATAAACACAACAGAGATGACACTCAGTACACAAAATCAATCGATAACTAGAATGCAAATTTTGTTTTTGAAATATTTATGTTAAAAACTGATTTTAATATATTTTATTCTTGAAAATAGTTATAATCTTTATTACAAAATATTTTTCATTTATTATAAACTTTTTTATAACAAAAAAACTTAAAATTTAAATCCACCACACTAACGTTTTTATCGATATCATTGAAAATATAATATAATTTGCCATCTTTCGCTTTCAAAAACAGCTGACGTTTTTTCATGGTGCATGAGACGGATACAAAAGTAGAAAGTAGATCTACTTTATCCGTCCTATGCGTCTATACGTTCTTTGCGTTTTGTTCTGTAACTTGCCACATAAAATTACTTTGATTCTACTTTTTTGACACATGCATAAAACGCAACTACGCATTGAACGGATGGTATGGACCTTCGGCTTAAGCTGTTACGAGATCCGGAGCAGAGGTCCAAGTTGTGCGGCTCACACACGGCGGCGCCAAGCCGCCGACCTTATTTTTGAGCTCGAGCCGCCGCCGAATTGGATGGCTCACCAGGGAACTGCATAATCAGTAATTTTTGCCAATTACTGTACACATAGAAATTACTGTGTCTGTCACACAGCAACAGCAATCTGTGCATTCATTGTCGTCACAGTATTATTTTTATTCAAACAAGAGCACACTCATGTTGTTTGTTAGTCATTGTCTCGTGTGTGTGTCATTGCCTCGTTTATAACACATCTTCGGATTAGTGTTTGGTCTTCGCTCATAACTACACAGCTTAAGCAGTCATTGCAATGCCAACAACACAGTATGTGAGGCGATCACAGTAGAATAAATAAATGAGAGAGCGTTTGTTTTACAATATTTCGCTGTGGTAAAGCTATTGAAAAATCTCTCATGTCTTGAAAAGTCTTATAAATGGTCTTGTGCAGGACATTAGTATGTATACATATTATACAATCCTAATTGAAAAAATTATATGTTTCTACGAAATTGTCGGCTGCAGCCGACTTTGAACCGCCGCCGGTAATTTTTAGCCTAGCCGCCTCCGAAAAATTTTGAACGGCTTGGAGCTCTGATCCGGAGACGGAAAACACATTTAAAACAATCCGCCAAATGATATAAGTACTAGTGCACGAATATTCGTATTCGTGTTCGAATTGTCTAATACGAATACGAATACGAATGTATTCGTATTCACAAAATTCCGTCGGATACAAATACGAATATTTTTCCAAAGAAGTTAAATAAATGAATGCATAAATCCTAAATGAAATTTAAATAAATGACTAAAAATTTTAGTTTGTACAAATACATTAATTTTTTATAGAAATTTGTGCTTTGTATCATTTTCAAATATTATTCAATCATTACGATCATTAAAATGTTGGCTACTTTTTATTAACTTTTAAGTACGCCAACAAGAGCGTTAAGTCCTTTTTCATAACAATTTTTTAATATTTCATATTGCATATAATATTCGTATTGGTATTCGCGAATATCGTTTTAAATATTCGTATTCGCTAATATCATTTGAAATATTCGTATTCGTATTCGCGAATATCAAAAAAAATCATTTAGTAAATTGAAATTTTGAATTTGTCTATCAGCATAGAATTGGAAAAAGATCATGGAGTAATTGGTAAAAAAGTATAAAGTGGTATAAAGTAGTTCAAGAAGAATTGAAAGTTTTGTTAATTTCTTCGTAATGTGTCTTTGTTTTCTTTACGTAAACTCCACCAAATTATATTCCAGGGAAACGAAATTTTATGCAAATCGCAAAGCTGTAAACAGACCATGATTAAAGGTTTTTCTACGAAAAAAATCCATTGTGATGGTGAATCTTTGCTAAAATAATTTCAGAAAATGCAATACAATTTCATCATCATACATTTGGCGAAATGAGTTGTTGATTTTTGCATAACTCCTTGTAAAGCCCTTATTTTTGATACTATCGCATTAAATGATGTTTTAGGAGTCTGCTAGATTTTACACTTTTTACTAAAATCTGCTTCTACCACATTCGTTTCCTAAAAGTTATATTTAGCTGCACCATATCCAAATTGGCAACAGTGAAACTGAACGCACACTAGTAGACTACATACCCTTGTATTTATATTTATTTTGCCTTTACTCAAACAACGTCATAAATCAAGAAATTACATTTGCATGTTAATAACTCAGAATTAATCATTGTTTAAAAATTTCATCAAAATATTTGGTATACATTAAATTAGTTTTTTTTTGTTAAACTAATTTTTTGAGCTATGACATTGTTTGAGTAAACGAGCGATATCCATATATAATAGCACAAAGCATTATAATATTGGAAGCAGCATTAGGAAAACAAGGAAAGACAAATAAAAGTCATTTCTAGCTTCTATGTGTTATTTCTTTATTTGTTTTCACTCATTTCGTTTGGTTGGTTTGTTGCCGTAGACAAATGCTCTTATGTGTACCTATTCTTTAAATACACCTTGTGGTACATACATACATACATACATACATACATACATACATATGTATGTGAATATGTATGTATGTTACGAGTTGTGAAAAGACTCAATGTTTACTCAAAGAAATTACTTTACTTTGTTTTACCCAAGCAAACACATCATCAAACATGGTTGAGAAATATCCAGCAAGCAGATGGATTTGATATCAAATTGGGTAACCATTAAACTAAATTTATTGAGAATTTAAACATTCAGAAATTTAAAATAACTGAAAGTTCAATATGAATACTATGTAAATTTTCACTTTAAAGCCTGGTACGGAGTTCATACAGAATTTTAGGTTCTCATACAAATTGTATCTAAAAAAAATTACGGAAATTCAGGCTGGTAAATTTTATAAAGAAATTTTCATCTGCTAGTACGGAGTTTCAAAAGAAAAATACACGAAATTTTTTAAAATTTATTGCCTATCTTAGGGATTTATAAATATAAGTGGAGACTTTTTTCAGTCAACTGAAACAAAAATTAATGTTCAAACAATTGTTTGGTCACGGAATTTTGGACATTTCTAATTTTCTAATTTTTTATATATGTAAGTTACAGTTTATAAAATTCTAAATTAATAAAGTTCGTTAGACAACACACACAATCATAATAACAAGACGAGATAAGATAAGATAAGATATTTTGTCTGGAAGATGCAACTAAAATGCACTTGAGCGCTACACATTGCTGTTTAATTTGCATGTATGTATCTACTTACGAAAGTTTTCTCATGGATTATCTATAGTTTGTGTGTTTTATGACTTGTGATTTACCTCAAGATACAGCAGCAAAAAACATAATCTGCCCTAAAACTAATACTAACTGATTTAAGCCCAAATTTATCGCCTAAAACTCTCAGTGGTTAAATTAGATTGTGTATTTATTAGGGACGTAACGAATGTTCGCATTTGCAAATTATTCACTTTCTTTTGATATTTGGATCGCTAAAATGTATGCCAGTATTTTAAGCGAATACTAAAATAAAAAATTCCAAGTATGAAAAAATACTTATATAAATAAGTTGTCGGTCTTAAGTTTGACCCTTCTAGGTGAAACTCAACTTAAAAAAATATTTTTTAGAAATGAAGCACTCTTGTATGGGGGCCACCCATATTTGAAGATGGCGACTACGTGTGTTCTGAATAAATGCTTGAACAACAAAAGAATTGGGGGTCGGTCATATATTTGACTTCTCTAGAGCACTGTCTATGCTGCTAGTCAGGGATTGGGGTGTGGGGGAGGGGCGAGTTAATTGCATGAAAACAATATTTCGTATGGGAGCTGCCTTAAGGGGCTCAGATAGATGGTTGGTATGCTCATAAAAAATGTAGGGGGGAAATATTAGTGGGGGTCGATCTTAAGTTTTAGCCCTTTAGGAGAAACTCAGGGACATTTATGAAGCTTTTTGTGGATTTAACTTCGGTTTTCCTTAGTTTTGGCCCCGAATGGTTTCGGGCTTTTTTGGCTCATATATTTTTTTCTACCTTACACCTTAGTGTATCCAAATCCAGTTGCTAGGGATTTCCATATATGTACATAGTATGTAATAGTGATGAACGATAACGTGATTTTTTTATAATGTTGCTCCTTGTGAACGTGATTTCTAAATCGCTGCTCTTTTAAACTGTGACTGTGATCACAGTTTAGCACTATTTTTTTTTGTATCAGTTTTGTTATTTTGAGAAAATATAATAAGAAGAGCAGCAGTGAAATGAAACAGTGACTGTGATCCCTGCTTTAAAAGTATTTATTAGTATTGGTATTGTTACTTAAAAATATTCCTACAGGGTTAATGCAAAGAACTATCTAGAAGTATTTAACTAAAGCAATAAACGTACACACATATTCACATGCAAACACTATAGCAACAACAATAATTGTGTACATAGCTACAGACGTACACGTATACAAATAAAAGTGCGAGCACTTATGATAACCACCCCTGTACTAAAAATAGCACACGGCATTGCCAACATACAAGTCGTTACTTTGAAAATTCAAAAACCAACGGCCAATCGAATCACCTGCTAACATCTAGAAACGGCGACATGAATTTTCCCGATTGTGCTAGAAGACTGTTTATTCATATGGCTACCAATAAACACACACGCCTAAACAGCCAAATCATTTGTGCGTAAATAGTTTCTTCCAGTTGGTTTTTACTAAGTACATACATGCATGCATGTTGCTACGCCATCTATTTGCGAACATTCTAGATCAGGTTTTGTAGTATAAAAAGAGTTGCCGTATGTGAGAAGTCAGTCAGTACTAATTGGAATTTAGTGGAGTGAACATCGTTGAAAGTAAAAGACATCGTGCGGTGGATAATAACGTTCAGAAGTAAATAACAAAAGACAAGTTGTAATTTGTTTAGTCAAGAATAAAAGCAAGTTCAGTTGCAAATAGGAAAATCGTGTTGTTATTTATTTTTATTTTCGAGCAATCAAAAGAACTCGCACGTTTAATAAAATTTAAACGTAACAGTATATTAATAAATACTAATAACAACAGCGACAAGAACAAAAAATTAGCAATCAGCCCCATCCAAATATAGAGAATTGTCGTATAAGAGGCATACAGATAATAAAATTGCAAAGACAAGAATGTGAGAACTATACATAGTTGCCAGACGATTTGACAATTTTTTCTCAACAAGTACTAAAGGTATAAAAAATAATTAATGTGGTAGCTTTATTTACTGTAAAGTAAGCATACAATGAATGTTTCACAGTTTATATGAAAGAATTATATTTCCAAAACCTGTTACTTGATAAATTAAGTCACAGTTGTGATTTGTGATTTCTCAATCGGTGTGAAAAAGTAACAGGTTTCTAAATATTGCACAACTCTAGTATGTAACAATATTCCACCCCTAATGTGGGGTGTGCTGGTTACTGGGTAGAATGGGGCAGCAGAAGGCAAATGCAGGTTATGACGTACTTGCTATCCGCGCTCTAAGAACCTATTTCACCAACTTATTTAAATATCAATTCATCTTTAAGTCATTTTTATATACAAAAATTAACAAAAATCGACATTTAAATATAAATTGATATTTAAATGGATTTGGTGGCGAAATTGACCATAAGTGTAGTAAATGCAATATTTATTTGTGCTGCAACCTACAAAAAAAATTGTTTTATCACTTTAAATACATATGTATATGTATAAGTTGTAATACAAATGCATTAATAATTAATTACGTGTTTTTTTTAATTAAACACAACAGACCAATGTTGCCTGTAGGCACTGTTGCCAGAAATTCAGATTTATCTGGATTTTGCAGATTTTTACCTTCCAAAAAGACGAAATCCAGATTTGAAGATTTTTGGCTTAAAACGCAGATTTTTCAACTCCAATAATAGTGCATTTTTTTAAAATTTTTCCTATTACTGCTACTACTTTTTGTTTCTTTTATGTGTGAACGACTTAAAGTTTATAGAGTTACAATTTTTTAACTTAGAAGACATCATTAAAGAAAAAGAAGAAGTAACTTTGGCAAGCCTCTGGAATAGAATATCTGATATAAAACAATATTTAGATTACGATTTTGCAGCCCTAAGTTTGGTCAAAATGTAATGTCTTTACCACATTCATTTGCAAATGTGGAAAGGATTTTCAATCAAGTAAACTTGAATAAAACAAAACTTCGAACTGCTTTTTGATATTTATGCAACAAATTAAATGAAATTTTTGTATAATTTTTTATATCCGACTTCTTTTCTCATTAATTTTATCTTTTTTGCACATAACTATAAATAATTTGTATTTGTTTCTTGATTGTATGCATTTCGTTTCTCCTAAAGAAAGACGGGGTTTCCACACGCAAAGGCTACTTTGCAAAGGTTTGAGTTTGTAGGAGATAAGAAAAAATGTATCTTATTCTATATTCTTTTTTCTTCAACAAACTCAAGACTTTGCAAAGAAAACTTTGCGTGTGGAAAAGCCACTAAACTCATCAGCAGACTTCAACTAATTTGGCATCTCATTGTAAAAAAAGTTATGAGAAAATAATAGTGGATTCAAAATCGAAGATGTTAGCCTGTAAAGATTTTTGCTTGATTCTTTTACAAAAGGTTTATTAAACAAACTTTGTATGGAAATTTGTTTGTTAACCATTTTGTAACCCAAAGTAAATTTTATAAACATTAGCCATTATGTTTGTGTACGTATTTCTTAATAACATATTGATAGTCGTTCTATAAACATGAAATTTTTTACCTTATTTAAAAAAAATTCTGGTTGAAGGCTGCTGATGAGTTTCTTAAGCAGAAACGAAATTCACTTTCTTCGAGCATTAAAGGTTTATATTCATAAAAAATAAAATGTGATTGAACGTTATTTTAAGAAAATTTTTTCTAAAAAATGTAAATAAAATAAATTTTAAGACGATTTTAAATCTTATAAATATGGGTTAATGAAAAAGTATTCATTTTACACATGTACATCTCTATCTATGTAAATTTTTTAAATTAAAATATAAGAAAAGTTGTTTTAAAAATTGCTTTGAAGATTTTTTGAAGATTTTAAAAATAAAATGCAGACTTTGAAGATTTTTTCGTGAAAGTTTTTTAAATTTTGCAGTTCTGGCAACACTGCCTGCAGGCAACATTCTACAAGGAACCAAGGACTTTGAAATTTATTTCAGTTCATTATATATTAAAGCCTAACACTTATAAAAAAATTTCGCACAGCCCATTTAAATTCGGGCATGAGAGGGTTAAGCATTTATTCTCAAAAAACCGTTTAATATCACAAAATACAGCCCTCAGGTTGAAACGCTATACTTTGTGTTTGTTGGGTATTCTGAAAAAAAATGCACAAATTAAAATAAAAGCGCCAACAAAATCTACGTATGTACATACATACATACATATAAACATACATACATATCTACTCACAAATATTTAATCGTGCTTATAAAGATTGCTGTTTTTGTTTGTAATATCATCAGCTCCGTCATCACATTTTCATTACAGCCACACACACACACACACGAACACATACTGTTGCACTTATGATACCGACATTCAGTACACTATTCAAGCTTGTAAATAAACAAATGTAGATGGATGTGTTTTTTTCAGAATCTTTTCTAGTTTTTTTCACTTTTCTTTTATTTATGGTGCTGTTGTCTTTTTTTCTTTCTTTTGAAAAACTCAAATATTGTTATGTTTGCTTTTGTAGCTGATTTATTTTATTTTTTTTATTTTGCTATTCTTATACACCGTTTGTTTACGTTTTATTTTTGGTTGTATCGTTTAGCCAGCTTCTGTTAGCCTGGTAGATGTTGTTATGTTTTTTTAATACATACATATCAAATAATAACATGTGTGTACGTACACACATAATGTTTTTATATATTGTGTGTTACTGTATTGAATGCTGGAATCACTGTGCGTATACTGACGTACTTATATCCATACATACATATGAACATACATATGTATATACATATGTATGTAAGTGCGTATGTGGTTTTATTTATTTACAAATGTATGCACATACATATGTTTTCCTACTTAAGTGCGCACTTGTTTATTTATATTTACGGAAAATATTTGAAATGTATGGCAACAGGAAGATGAAAAAATTAAACCGTCAAGGAAAGAAAAGCAAGTTTTATTTTATATACATACATACATACATACATACATATGTATGTATAACGAGGTCTCAGAAATATATGTACTTGCATACATAAGGGTGGGACAGATACAATTGCATGAACAAAAATTTAAAATTGTATGAAAGTTTGTGTATCAATTTTGGCTTAGTAATAATTATGGCTTTGTTGCAGTATAACGCGAAAATCCATACATTGCGCCGATAGTGGGATCACGGCCAGAGAAACAAGTCGACCGGCTCGAAGCCGACGGCGCGCAGTCGCCGGTTATTTTTCTGTATATGGGTGATTCCATTCTGGCGTTACGTGACATTTGTGCGACAAAATGTTAAAAAAAAGTTTGAAAATCATGTTTGAAAAAAGTTTTTTCTTAAATTTGAGAAACGTTTAAATAGCTCTATATCCAGTGAAAAAATTATAAAAATCAAACCAAAGGATTTCAAGATGTACCCAAAATATGACCTGGCGTTACGTTACAAAAAAACAGAAGAGGGGTTTGACTTGACTAACAAAATTGCTTAATTCTGCGAACTGGGCAAGTTTTTTTCAACAAATTTTTTTGTTAGGACTTGGACTGATATACATTTATTTTCCAAGCATCTAGATTAAAAAATCTTTTCCAATGTTTTTTCTATTAGCTTTATTATCTGGCGTTACGTTATATGGCGTTTCGTTACTTAAATCTCCACTTGATATTTTTTGGTTAAGTATTAAGAAAAAGATACACAAAAGTGGAATAAAACTATATTTGTTATTTATATATACTTGTTAGCTTTATCCGCAGCTCCGCTCACGTTGTATTTTAGAAAATATAATAAAAATTTATGAATGTATTGTTAATTGTTAGTCGCTGATAAAGCCGATAAAATAAAATTGAAAAACAGTATAAAAACTGGTTTTAAGGCTGGTTAAACAATCCAAACCGAATCGAAAACTACCCTTACCAGCCCAAAAATTTATTTTTTGGAAAAAATCCGTACCATATACAAGAAACCAGTTCCGAACCGGATACAAAAAATATGCTTTGTTTGACGCTGGTAATGTAGCTTTCTATTGGTGAAATAATTTAAAAATCGGTTTAGCGGTTAGGTCGTGAAAGCGAGGAAAACAAACGAACAAACTCAAAACCAAAATCTCAAGTGAATTTTAAACAAACATTGTTCCATGCAAAAAAAATACTCACAATCTGGCGTTATATTACATACTTTTGAATATTAATATTATATTAAATATTTGTTTTATAAACGATTTTTTTATTATTATCATATAAGCTAATAACACTTTGTTAACATGCAAAATTCCACGCACTTGCGATCGTCAGCGTAGAGATAATGAAAATAATTGCTACTTTTCCTGGCGTTACGTTACATTGAAATATCATTTTAAGAAAAACTAAATTTTACGGTTAATTGATATATAATGGATTTCTCTTCATATGTCTATGATTAGTTGTTGTTGTAGCGATAGTTTTGCAATAAAAGTATTTCTGTACAATTGCTCCTAGAAGTATAAAAAGTAAAGAAAAATTGCTCATGAAATTAAGCAAAACTTACAAAAACGATAAGCCGAACTTTGTAGCCCATTATTTCGCCATCACAACTGAAGAAAGCTTCGAACTTTTAAATTTAGTTAATTTTAAATATTTCTAATTTATAATACAAGAAAACAAATCTGTTGGTAAACTTTACTTTTTTTTCGTCATGGTGGACTTTTTTCTGGAAGTGCCCATATAATAGTTACAGATACAAGACCGAGGGTCTTGTTTTTTTAATTCTTTGATAAAATAAAAAAAAAATATAAAAAACTGTAAATCGAGACCGAGGCGTATGATTATTCTAAATGTGAGTACTAGTGAGTATGATTTTGCAAATCAAGTAAATTTTCAATAATAGCGTATGATTATTGCAAAAAAGTTTCGACCAAAAAATAAAATTCCCTGCAAAGCAAATAATAGTTATGAATTACTAAAAAGCTTTAACTTATGTTTTTATCAAAAACTTTAACAGCTTTTAGAACTTTGATAAAATATAAATGTTTTTAAGTGTCTTAGTTTGCATCAAATTTGTTGGGAAAAAAAAAACTTTTTTATGCTTTCAACTTTGATAGCGATAGATTAAAAGTTTCTTAACAATTTTGACATATTTCATGCACAAGAGACAACATTTATTTTTTGTTTGTTTTCCTTCCTTTAGGATTTACTTATAATATTTGATTATTTATCTACCATAAATTTGAGTAGCATGTGTTATTTTAAACTTTTTTGATTTTTGGCTTAACAAGGAAGAAAAAGTATTTTGCTGTTGTAGGTATCATCAGCTGCATAAATCTTTTTAGCATTTGTTTATTTAACCGACAAAAGATAAAAAGTTTAAAATGAAAAAAGACAAAAAAAAAAGTGCGTAATGGTAAAAGTAAAGACAAGTTAAAAGAAGCTATAAAAAATCTTTTCAATCAAATAAAGATATGCAAACTTTTTTGCTGTTAAAGGAATTAGTTGATAGTATGAAAAGGTTAAACTATTAAACAAATGTCCATACAAAATTTGTTCTGTAAACCATTCGTAAACCAAAATAATTTTTTCTGAATACTGGAGTTATTGTAAAGCTACAAAAATATTTTTTAATATTGCGTTTGCATCTGAACAAAATCTAGTACATACTTATATCACATATCCAAAAAAATCTAGTTGATTAAATTCGATGAGATTTCCCATACAAAACCAAATCTACTTCACTAGATTTTGTCGAAATGTAATTAAAATCTAGTGGAACTTAATGATGCAGTTATGGGTTTTGTTCAAAATGGTACTAAAAAACTAACCAAAGTAATTAAAAAGGTGCTTGAATTAAGTATAATGCAGTTGTTTGGTTGTAGTTAGGGGGTTTTCCCGGGATTTTCCGTCCCGGGAATTCCCGGGAATCACGCTTTCGAAATTTCCCGATTTCCGGAATTTTTTGTGCGGGATCCCGGAAAATAATAAAAGAAATAATTGACTATTTTACATTTAGAAAACAGCTGCTTTCACTTTGGCATTTGTGAAAATAGCGGTTTTTCTAACAAATTTTAAATTTGTTTGTCAAATATATTGATATTTTAAGGTAATTTATTGAAATCATTATTCTTTTTTTTTTTGTTTTTAATAAAATTGTTTTAGATGGAAAACTCAATTGTATGGACGTTTTTTAAGAAAAATCTAATGATCTATTTTAATGTATTTTATATTTGTTTTTATTAAGTGCTACACCCAGGGAAAAGCAGCTCAAAATCAATAAAACCCATTTTGAATTCAAAAGAAACATTACGAAAGTCTAGTCGTGTTGAAATTTTTTTTATTTGAATATGGAAAAATATTAATTTAAAGTATTAATTTATTAATTTTAGTTATTTTTAAGTATCTCATAACATAAATTTTCTATTATATTGAAAATTATTAAATTAATGTGACGCGTTATTATTTTTAAGTTGCAGCTTTTCCCTGAGTGTATGTTATATTTATGTTCACTTACATATGTAATGTATATGTACCATTAATTACAAAGTGGCATAAGCTATATATCTCATTGGTCGACATATTTAATAGATTACATATGATGAACAAATCAAAAATGATGTTTATATTATGCAAAATTTTAATTTAGAGTCCTACTAGTATCCAGTAATATAATATTTATTAAATATTTATTGAAGCTTTTTTAAGTTTTATTTCATATTTCGAAACAAAAATTCACGTGACTTAGACCACTTTCACAATTAATTATGTAATTTTACTATTTGATTTCATTTTCACGTTTTTCGTTTTGAAAAAAACCTTTGAGGAGTTAAAAAACTATAATTTAAAAAAAAATATAGTTCCTGTCTTAAAATTCAATTGACATACGAGTACTTATGTTTTAGTAACACATAAGATATGTTCTAGTTAGTGTTCACACAAAAAAGTAATATGAATGATTTTGTAATATTAATTAAAATATTTGTAGTATCAATTAAAAAATTAATTAAATTTTCACCTATAAATAATTTGATAATATCAATTAAGTTTTTCCACTCAAATTAATTAATACAATTAAAAATTTAATTAATACAATTAAATTCTTAATTGAAAATATTAATTGGTGAACACTTTTTTCTGTGTTTAAAACTTTCTAGTTAAATTTGTGTTAATGCCTGGCAAATTTAATTATTATTATTTCCTTGGAGCGGGATCCCAGGATCCGGGGATATTTAAAAAATATTCCCGCTTTCCCGGGAAATGAAAAATTCGGGGGGGGGGGGGGGGGGAAACTCTGGTTGTAGCTCAGGAAAAATGTTGGCCAATAATTATTGTTTTGTATAAGAAATCTTAATAAATGTTAGCAAAACTTAAAGTAAACGGTATAGATTTTTATACAGATTGAACTGAAATATGCTAGATTTCAAGCGTGGCGTTGGCCGCGGTATCTAGCACGTTGACTACAAAATTGAAGGTCCTGAGTTCGAGACAGGTCTCCGATAGTCATTAAAGAACAACACTACGCAGTTTTCTGATTTCATTAGTGTCCTTTTGTATCAGTTGTTGTAGGAATCTTCATTTTATGAAGGCATAGTCAGGCATAGTCAGTGGTAAAGGAACTATACCGGCTTCAGCGAATACTAAAGCTAATGTAACATCGCCGGTATTGTGTAGCAAAATCAACGGAGAAGTAAAAGCAATCAATAAAATGGCTACTAAACACGGCTTGAAAAATTTAAAACACCTCATTGACACAAGCGGCTCTGCAACTCTGAATTATTAGAAACGTGTAAAAATCAGTGTTGTATAATAATGAATCTTTCTTGTATCTCTTCCTTCACCATATGTCTTCTCTATCACTATCAGTGTTTGAGTGTTACTTCTCTTTAAAAAAAACAAAAAACCGACTTTAAATTTCTTTTCTATTTTTGCTTTTTTTGCTGTCTTACTTCATAACTCGGTTTATATAATACCGATTGTAAAAATTCTTTTATTGTCTGAAAGGATATAGCTTCCCATTAGTCCTATTGTAAAAGAAATAGGGAAGGACACGCCCACAATTATCTAAATTTGATTTTATGGTATTCTACTTATTTGATTGCTGCGAAATCCAGCAAACACCTTTGGTTCTTGTAATTACACAATTTTAGAGTTGAGAAAGTAGGCGGGGCTACGCCCATTAAAATTTATTATTATATTTCACTTGGTTCTATTTAACTGATTTTTGCAAAACTTACCACACACCTTGAGCTAAAAAATAGACACAATATTTCATTTGATAAAATGGGTGGAGTCACGCCCATTAAAATTTAGTACTTTATTTTAAGTGTTTCTACTCTACCGATTTTTACAAAACTTAACACAGACCATGAGCTCTGAAAATCATACAATCTTGCATTTAAAAAATGGGCCGAGACACGGCCATTAATATTTTATTTTATATACCATAAATTTGTTTCGCATATCTTTGGCCCCTTTCACATTAGGCAACTTTACTTGCGCAAGTATAATTTTCATTTTTATTTATTTTCTTTTGAACTTGCTTCTATGTTCACATTCAGTTCATTTGTTGAGCAAGTTTAATTTTCTTATGCTCGAGTTTTCTGAGTTTTCTTAATTTGTTGACGTTTTGTGGCAGAATTGCCAAGTTGTGGCAGAATTGCCAAGTTCAAGCAAGTCTGTACTCAAATCTCGGCAATTCTTTCCCCTTCAACCGACCTTTCCTCTCACACCCACAAACACAAGACTTGCGCAAGTAAAGTTGCCTTATGTGAAAGGGGCCTTTGCATTGAAGTCAGTTTTCTTGGCAGAATTATTTTCAGTTATTTCCAAGAATTATTTCATAAAAGTTTACAGATGAGTTTCCCAAGCAGAAACGAAAAATCTTTCAAGCTTTAATATTATTCTAGATATTTAAAAAATATCTCCCTGCATCTTTTCAACATTGTTTTTTTTTCTTTAATAAAAAAAGCAAAAGCTCTTTCCTTAATAATTATAATTTTATAGTAATTAGTGTTTTGCTCGTATTAAATTAGCATTAAGTATTCATTTAATAACTTGTGGTTTTTCTTTACGCTTGCAGTGCCCAACGAAGCACCATTTGGTATGGAAGCCATATTATTAAATTCGTCGGCAGTCTTTTTGAAATGGAAGCAGCCAAATCTGAAACCAACACATGGTGAGTTAAACATCAAAAAAACTAAAAGTTGCTTGTATAAAAACAGCACAATATTTTATACAAACGAACATGTGGGGAATGCTTTTTTGTTTGATTTAAGTTTAAGGGAGATTTATATATTTTGTTTAATCAAGTCTAAGTTTTATTTCTTTTTTCTACTAATCAATTTTTGTTAACTTTAACTAACCCTTTTTTTTAATTATTTGTTTGTTCGTTTCTTTGTCATCGTTTTAGGCAATTTATTATACTATCACATTGTGGTTAGAGGCATCGATACAGCCCACAACTTTTCGCGTATACTAACAAATGTCACAATTGATGCTGTTTCGCCCACTTTGGTATTGGCCAATTTAACGGAAGGTGTTATGTATACCGTAAGTGTGGCAGCTGGCAATAATGCGGGTGTTGGACCATATTGTGTACCGGCTACATTAAGACTAGACCCAGTTACCAAACGTCTAGATCCATTTATAAATCAACGGTAAGTGCAAAAAGCTGCATAGTTTTACTAATTTAATTTAACAAGTTCTATATTTTTTATAATTTCTAAGATAAATGTATGTAAATGTAAATGTATGCAAATGTAAATGTAAATGTAAATGTAAATGTATTACAAAACACGTTTCAGCAAAATTGAAATACGATGAATCAAAACAATTCACGTATTCCATTTGCAAGAAAGTTTCATATATGAGGCAGATATGATGATGAAGGTTTAGTGGCCTTCGAAAACGGCTGGCTGTTCCGTTCAACTATGTGTTGTCAGAATATTTACAACTAACTTGGATGTTATTTGTTCATTAATAATTATCACATGTAATTTGTCTTAAAAAGCGATACGAACTTTAGCGAACTTTAGCGTTCAAATCATAAATTATAAATGTATGTATGTTGGTATAATATATTTTGTTTACTTTTTTGCTTTTTATTTATAGTTATCCCATAAATCAGGATCATGTTGATGATGTATTAACACAGCCTTGGTTTATAATATTATTGGGTGCTATTTTGGCTATAATGATGTTATCCTTTGGCGCCATGGTCTTTGTTAAGCGTAAGCACATGATGATGAAACAATCAGCCTTAAATACAATTAGAGGTTAGTAGATACATATGTTTTCACATAAATAAGTATAGTTACACAAAAATCACTTAACTTATTAACAGACATATTTATAAAGTCAATTATGTACATATTTTTTGTAACGTGCAAAAACTCTTTAATTTACCAACTATGTATTTTCTTTTTTCTTTTTTAATTTACTTAAGCTTTTTTATAATTTTGTTGTGGCAAAAGTGTTTTTCATTTTGCGCGTTGTTGCGTTCATCAAGAGTTAACAAGTGCTGTTTTGTTTTTTGCTTTGTTGTAGTTGTTTAAATATTGTATGATTCGCTTAAATCAACAATTTAGCCATAAAGACTGCTACAACATTTATAACAAAAAGCACAGCAGAAGCCACTTGAAAAATCCTTTTTCAACGAGCAGGTGTAAATAAAAGTTTTTCTTGATTTCCCTGCTTCTACCTTAACACAGAAAAAAGTTTGTGTATGTACATATATTTTGCATTATTATGCTTCGTAATTGTAGTTGCAATATCATCGGCTTAGAGGGTAAACCTGCTAACTCCAAATTTTATAGGAGAAACAAAAAAGTGTTAACATTTAATATATATAAATATATAAAGCTTAAAAAAATTAGCCCCATAAATTAACCCCCACATGCAAAAAAAAATAAAGTGTGCTTGAAATATACATTTAGACAAAATTTCCATACAAAAACCGGTTTAACGTACACTTGAAGCATACGTTATTTTTTTTCATATGGGGGTACACATTTTAGCCAGTCGATGTGGCGTTTCTTTCCTTTTCGAACGACATTCTCAATTTAAACTTAAGATACTCGGCCTTGTTCTGTAAACAGAATCCGAGTATACATATATCTCGTTTAAAAAAAATTAATAATGGTCCTGCAGACATGTTAAAAATCACACACGATAAATTTCTTTCAGATATGTTATTTGAGAATTTATGTAATAAAAAAATAGTTAGTTTCCTAAAATCGTGCGATTTCAAATAAATCGTTTTACAGAACAACCCAGCAAAAAATTACACATTACCATTAGAACTACTTGCCATATAATGACTTACTTTTCTGATTGCCAAATTTTATTAGTCCTAGTTTACACTACGCAAGTCTTATTGCTAAGCCGATTAGTTTGAGGGAGAGAGAGAAGAGGGGAACAGAAACGTTTCTTTTCCTCTCGCCTCTTTCTCCTAACAAACTAATCAGCTTAGCAATAAGACTTGCATAGTGTAAACTAGTTTACTAGCTCGCTTACAAATCAAATTACATAGAATTCCAAAAAATTATGTGCAAGTTGATAAATGAGGAGAATGATAATTTTAGATTTAATAGATTACGTGAACATGTTGCCAAATAAAAAGAGTAATTACTTCTCAAGATTACGATTACTTTAGTCTCATACCTTGTTAAAAACATAAGTATTTATTTTTTTATTTAATTTTTTTTTTGATAGAGAAGTAATACTTCTTTAGGAAAGGGATAGTGATAGAGAACACAGGTGGTGAACGTCTTAAACGTCTCTGTTTTTTGCACGTTTTTAATAATGCAATCAGTGCTGCCACAACAAAAAAAATTTTTACAACCAAAATTCGCTTTAAAAGTTACCAAATGAGAAAAAGTATAACCAAATTTCAATATGTAGTATTTTTATTAAACAAAACAGTGATTTCATGTAAATTTAAGCAAATAACTTGTAAATTTGAGACTAAAATTAGTTCATAAATTTCTTTAAAAAAATATTTTTTTTTTATTCTGGTGAGTATTTTCTAACACTATGGAGGAGTTCCAAGGTTTTGTATGACTAAAATAAGCTTCTACATGTTTTTTTGCTCACTCTCGGCAAATTAAAAATATCGATTTTTAGGAAGCAATGAAAATGTAGTTCCACTAGAATGACATCCATTATTTTATTGGGATTTAAAATGCATACATATTTATAATGTAACGCATGTGATATGAATACAGTTAATAATAATAACAACAAAGCAAATATAATTATTTTACCTACATATGTAAGTATGTAATAAGTTAACGCTTGTACATGTATGTATATAAAAAATAACAGTTTTTTATTAAATATAAAGTAAACAAAACTTGCGGTTCACAGTATAATAGTTTGAATGTGTGTGATGTTAAATTTTAAAATTTATAACCCTTGACAAAAGCCTTGTGCTTTAGCAGAGTTATGTTAGGGTGTTAACAGAGCTCTGTTAAGCTATAAAAATTCAACTATACCTTTCCAAAAGAATTTTCCGTTAAGTGATGCAACCGAGACGGGATAAATTAATGCAAATTTATAGATAAGGTGTTCCTTTATTACAGCTTATGAATCTATTTCTGAAAAACATGAATTTGAACCAAATATCGTCAAGTTTTTAATTTGGAATTTTCCGACTGTTACGCATTTTTCTTGGGAAGGAGGCAATGCGGGCAGACAAAAGTGGTCACCTATTATGGACCACATAGTTATCTGTAGTACAGAGTCGCGACCATTTAGTTAAATTAAAAGTTGTTGACAGTGTTGTAAAAGAAAAGTATTGTAAACAATTGAGTAGCATTCAAGGTGAATTCATAACAGGTGGCTGCACTAGTCACAGCTGTTTTATTTTCAGTTGCCTTGGTAGCAATACTAAAAATTGAAGAACATAAAAGTTAAAAAAGTAAACCATAAAAAATATTTACGCTCTGCGCTCTGCTGAAGTCGGTATAGTTCATTGACCAGTGACTATCCCCCTTATGCAAAAAAACGCTAACATTGCTTTGTTAAGAAATTATATCCAAAAGACAAGTTTAATTATTTTGTTATTTAATAATAAATACTGGTAACATCACCGTGTTCAACGATCACTTCACCGCTTATGATGTACAAAACCGAATACAACTTCATTCGGGTATTGAAATATTTTTTTATTTTATTAAATATATTTTTATTATCTTGAAGTAAAGCAACATAATTTAAACAGTATGAACTTCTGACATGGTAGGAAAACAGATTAACATTTCTATGAAGTAAAAGTATACAAATATTATGAAGAAAAAATATTTATCACATTGATTGTATGTACATCACTAAAACATTTTTGTATAATTGTATTTATTTTAGATTTTACCATGTATGTATTTCGAATCAGTAGTATCCTACTTTGATGACTTTTTCCATTACATGACAGAAATAGTAAATCTGAGCTAAGAGCTAAAACTTATAGCTTCATTTTCAGATGTAACATGAATCAATAGGTGCCATATTAACAAAAATATTTGAGCTACAAAATACACATTTTGGAAATATCAACTTAAAGTAATCTTAAGAAACGTGGGTGCCTATTTTAGAATTTTTATATAATAATTTTTTTAGAATACAACTTTACTTATCATTGCTTAACAAAGCTTTGTTAAGTTTTTTTTAGCTTAAGACCCTATGCCTTCATCACTTGAACTTTTACTAGAACAACAACTGATTGAACCCAGTACCTTGGGTTTTGTAGTCAGCCAATGCAACCCTCTTCAGTCAACGCCACCCACAGTAGGAAAGAACTTCCACCAAAAATGCTTATATTTCCAAATTACGATTACTTTTTTTTGCAATTTTTTGCTGGAAGGCCCGATTATCAGAAAATGTACTTAGCAGGTTCATACTCTAAGCCCACGATAGGTTGTGTTCGTTGCAAAAAGGCTGAAATAATTTTTATTGTGTATAGATATGTATATGTATGTATACATATTTATATGTATGCAGTGAAAGAAAAAACTCTCATTCAAGTATCGTTTCCGATTTAAAATGGATTGAAAGATTTAAAAATTGCGATGCAAACATTTATTCAAATTTTATTCTGGCCTTGTTTTAAATCGAAATCGATTTAAATTAACATCCTGTTGCATCACAATATTGAAAGAAATTAATTAAAGTAACACTTTGACTCGCAAATGAATGGTTCCATACGGACACTACATAATACTATACGATCTTTAGCCTATATAATGGAATATCTTACCTAATGTAGACATTTTTTATTTAAATTTAAGTACACGTTAAAGTTTTTCGGTTTTTGTTATTTTTTTGGGCGTTTTTTTAGTTTCGGCAAGTTTTTCAGTCTTTGGCGATTTATTATACTTTTGGAGATTTTTTTAAAATTTGGCGCTTTTTTTGTTTTGGAGACTTTTTTTGGGGTTGGCAATTTTTTAATTTTGGGAGTTTTTGGCTCTAGCGTTTTTGAAAATTTCAAGAGTTTGCCTCTTATGGTTTCCAAGATACAGCAAGCTGTCAAAATTATATAGTCAAAATTACATTAACTGATAGAATACCCTTTAATTTCGTTGCTCGTTATAGCGTCAGATATACAGACAGATAGACTGACAGCGCAGCGCAAATAATAGAGTTCCTTTTCATCTTTGGTGTACGGAACTCTAAAAAAATAAGCTTACCTTAAAAAAATAGTTGGCACTACTGGTTTCAATGTAGTAGAATTAGGTTTAACCCCCGCTTGTTATAAAAAAAGTAATTCAGTTGTAATTGTTCAATTCACAAGCTCAGTTGTAAGGTTTATCATAAAAAATCATTATTTTTTATACGCTTGCTAACAGACAAATTTGTTGTATCGTCTTATAATCGTATTTTTAAATGTCAGAAATTGTAAATGTCAATTCATTGTACTCAATTAAACCAGACATGGGAACTTTAATTCGATGCAAAATAGTTTTTGATTAAATTTTGATTAAAATAATTTGAAAATAAATTTAAATGAATTAAATATATCTTTAGCATTAAGACAAATTTATTTACTGCTGGATTCTTAAGAATTAATCCAACAAAGCATATTGTCAAATCTGATATCAATACATTTATTTGAAAAAAAAAACATAAAATTCAATCGTACACTGAGCCAAAAGAATTTTTAAAAGAAGCATTTTAGATTTTCGTTTTAAAAATGATTTAGTACACAAGTTTTTTAAAAACATCAATTTATCATTTGTTTATAATTCAAATAGATTTTTTTTCAATAATAAATTATTTAATTTAGTTTAAAGCACAAAGTAGACCAGAGTTGTAAAAACTGACGTATGAAAATAGCTAAAATCATTTGTGGTGCAGTCACTGCGAGAAAGGGATGTTATTAAGATGTTAACAAAATAATCAAAACAAACGAGAGAAAATCTGTATTTTGTGAAACGAACACGTGTACATACATACATACATACATACACATTTACAAAATTTAATTAAAGAATTTGTTGAATTGAATTAAAAAAAATAGAATGTGAAATAGATTAATGGTATTAAAAAGTGATTTAAATTTGCTTACAAATGATTACTGATTTAACTTTAAGCATTTTCATTGAACAATTTTAATTTTTACCTTTTGTTTAAAAAAATCACACAGCAAATGAGATCACAAAGCATAAACTGAAAATACATTTGAACAAGTAAACGAAGTACACAATTTTACAAAATTAAATGAAAGAATTTGTTGTGTTGAATCAAAAAACAAAATGCCAAATAGCTTATTACTATTAAAAAAGCAATTAAAAAATGTTTTAAAATGATTGCATATCTTATTTGAAGCATTTTCATTTAAAAATATCAATTTTTACCATTTATTTGCAAAAATCGCCAAGCGAATGAGGTTACAAAGCGTAAAATGAAATTAACCTAAAAAATGCCGCCACGAAAGAAGGTTTAAAGAATGCGCAGTGACAGAGTGAGCGGGACCTCCGAAAATACAAATTATCTTCCGTCTCGTGACATCTCTGTATACCCTCTGTGGTTTAAAGAATAAGCCCGTTGACTTCAATCGCGTATCCAAGACTACCTTTTGTTTCCACCACACGTTGCCTGCTCCCATCGTGTGTTTACGCGTTAACAAACTATTTAAATGTTGATTCTGATTATTCAGATATATTGGACCTAATTACGAGTATCGTATTTCTGTCACGACGACGACGATTTTGTACTAGATTAAAGAAAAAATCTTGCAATATTTTTTAGTCTAGTATAAAGTCGTCGTAATAGGAGTCGCAATACGACACTCGTAATAAGGCCCATTACTTTATTAGGAGTGTTGCCGCTAACTTATAGCAATGTTATTTTTATTACGAAAAACTAACTCTTTTAAAACAAAAACTTGCACTTTTATTTAAAAATTAAACAAAGTTAATCCTATTTTACAAACGTTTCTTTTTAAGATGAAACTACTTCTTCTTGATTTGTATAACAAGAACACACTTTTGTATGAAATTAACCAACAATAAAAATATAAATATTGTGTAATTAGACGATTAAATAAAATGTATACGACATTAATGCGAGATTGTGAATTGAACAAATGTTGTTTTTGTTGGAGTTTAACATAACTATTAACCCTTAACGATAGTAAATTTTTCCTCCCGTAAAATTTTTACTCCCCTTGAAGGGAAAATGTTAGAGTGAATCGCCCGTTATAATTTTTTCCTACTGTCAGTTCACAGTGAATGTCAGCAAATTTAAGTTAAATAGTAAGAAATACATACACAAATTTTAAGTTCCAAATAAAATATTTTACTTTTAAAGTTGTGTTTTTAAATACTCTAGGTGCAGTTCAATTATTTTATACCACTATTAAATTTACTGTGTGTGAACCAAAGGGATGCCTAATCCACGAAATTACAGGGAATAATTGTTAACAATCGTGAACTTTATTTACTTGTCCTAGTACTTAATTGCATGGAAAATAATGAAATTACGCGACGTTTTAAATTATTTCACCTGCAAAAATAAAATGAGCAAAAAAACCAAGGGAAAAGTGAAAAATCCTCGCGGAAAATATTATTCATGATTAGGGGAATCAAAAAAGGGAAAAAATTTTCCAGAAAAAAAATTATTCACAATTGGAATTTAAGGGAAATAGGAAAATATTTCGAAGGGAAAAATGTTCACGGTACTAGAGATTTTGTCAATGTTATTTAATCAAAATTACATTTTGTAAATAAAGAATTAAGCACCCCATACACGTTTCATTTCAATTGGTTGTTGTGCTAATTAAGACGTGTATGGCTCTGTCAATTGGCAACTGAGTCGGTTGTTGCGCTAATCAAGACGTTTATGGCTCTGTCAATTGATTAGTTTGGCAGTTGCCGAGTTGGTTTAAGAAAATTTAAAAAGATTTTGATTTTTTAAATTGTGTAATAATAAATCTTTCAATTCGTTTAAGCTGTGTGTGTCCGTATCTCTGGATCAGATTTCAAAATTAATGTTTGCAGTCTTATTTTGTAAACAAAAGGTTATTATTTTTTAAAATTGTATTTAATTTTATTGAATTTGAAAAAATATAAAAATTAATTAATAGAAGTTTTTAATTTATAAATTTTTAACTCTGAAAAAAATATAAATTTAACAGTTGAATGAAAATCTTGCAATTCAGTTTATAAAGTGTGTGGCCAAAAATCAATTCAATAGAAACACTCAATTGGGGTCCTTTAGACATATTTTTTGTAAACTACACAAATGAAAAAATTAACGTAATTTATTAAAAATCAGCTTTAAAACTATTTTGAAATGTTTTTGTTTGTGTGTGTGTCTAATTTTAAATCTACATTCACCACAGTTGTGTACATAAATCCTTTGACACAAAACTCTTTTGACTTAATCGCTGCTGAAATTAATGTTTTTATTTAAAACTAAAAAATGTCCTTACAAATTAACTTAGCTTTTAAATTTTTTCTGTTAAAAGCTTGACAAATACATATATTTTTATCTACGTTTTGTGTTTAGTTTTTGCTTTGCGTTGTTTTTTTTTTTTGTATTGCACTATTATGTCATGTCATGTTAATTAACTAAATAGTGAACATGACCAAAAAACATTCAGACATTTATCAACCAAACAAACAGAAGAACGAACTACACAAACAAAGTTAATGAAAAATCATTTGAAATTCATTTTTTTCTTCGCTTTTTTTTTTTGAGATGACACTAAAACACTATTGTATGCAAGAACATTTTTAAATTTTTTTTTGCCCAAGACCCAAACGATTTTTTCATAATCACTTTTATTTTTTAATTTAGTTTCTAACCATTTTTTATATTGTTTTTTTTTTAATAGGAACTCATCCGAATGATGTTTTGAAAATGCCCAGTTTATCACGTAATGGCAATGGTTATTGGTTAGATGCTTCGACGGGTGGCATGGTGTGGCGTACACAGCCCAGTGGTGATGCCCTGGACATGCAAAAGGATCAAATTGATGACTATGCGCCAGTGTGCCTAACAAACAACACCACTAATGGCACAAACAATACTAACGAACGTAATGGCAATGGGACTGGCGTTGGCGGACAGCAACAAAGGTAAGATTTTTTTAAAACTATTTTTCTTCATACGAGTACATTCCAAACTGTATAGGCAGCCATAAAAAAGTGCTACAACATATTTTCAGGATTTACAAAGCTCTGTTTTTTTTAACTGGCAGCCTATAGTGCTAAAATTGTTAAATGTTTAATTAGAAACAAACATTTATTTTTATGAGCACTACAAAACGTTAGTGCTTCTAAATAAAACTATCACAATTTGTTTTGGTTGCACATACACATTTATTTTTTTATATTCTTCATAATAGTTTATTGTTCTAATGAAAATAAACAACTGAAGTAGTTAAACAAAAATTGAAAGAGAAAAAAAGTTTTTCCAGAGATAAAAAGTATTTTTGCAGCAGCTTTGTTGAATAATCATGATTTGCCAGTGTTATAGGATTTAAGTTATTGGTGTTGGGTGTGTGTTAGATGAAAAAAATTAGATTTAAAGGGTTTATTTTAAACAATTTGAAGAAAAATTCAGGCTAAAATTCAATTAAGTCGTATGAGTGGTATTTTTTTCAGAGTACGAAAATAATCAAAAGACCACGTTTGTTTTTGTTTTATTTTGTTCTTTTGTAGGCATTAAAATGAAAACAAAACAAAAACAATGAAAACTATTGCGCTTTTTGGTTTTTTGTTTAATTTTTCATGCCTTCAAAGTGTACGAAGCTGGAAAACAAAACAATGGGAGCAAAACAATGACTTGTTGTGATATAAAATGTTCAAAAAACGTGTGTGATTAATTTGCTCACTATATTTGAAAATATCTGTATCAATATGAAATAGTAGCTTAAGTAGACTTAAGGAAATTTAATTTAATTAATTACCCTGCAGAAAATTTGGTGACAATTGATTCAAACGTACTCGTCCTATGACTTGAGAAAATGCTAGTGTTATCAAAAGTTCGGAGAAGTGTATGGTGAAAAAATACATAACGTGTTAACGGTTACATATTCACAATTTTCGTGGTGTATCGTCTCGATCTTGAGTCAATTTAATTTGGACTCGGTCTATTATTTTATTAAACAGCACTCAACATGTTCCATGTGGTTGAATACATGGACCTATCAAGTAGTGTAAATATAATGTTAATTGATCTCTCCAATGTGACTCTGAAACCAGTCCCGTAACTATACTGAGATATTAACCTAAGCTTAACTGGTATTTATACTTTTGAAATATGAGTGGGCCTGTGGTTGAGTGTGTAGTGTGCAAGCCTGTTATGCACGAGGTTGTCGGTTCGAATGTAAACAAATGTTCTGCATAAAAATAAATTATAATTGCATATCGTTAACTCAATACGAAAAGGCCCCAACTCATACTTTTTCGAAATCGATATTTTTACATATTTCGATAGACCATTACTAGATACACCTCCTCCAAAAAAATCACATATATATAGCACTAAATTTGTAAAGTGTTTTTAATAAAATTTGCTTATAAAAAATTTTTGTATCAATATTGCATCTTTTTTTATTTAGTTTTTTCCTCCTCCTGTAAACTATGAAAAACATGAGTTAGGGCCTTTTTGTATTAAGTTAACGATATGTAACAATTTGTAGCAATAAAAAAAATTATAAGTTTTTATTGTTACAGTTAAATGTCGAAATGACATTTATATATAATTTATATTATTCTATCTTATTCTATCCTAGGCCATCCCATGTTAAAGCGAATGGTCCGCTTCATAGGAAATGTTAGAAGTCGGACTATTCCCTACCACTTCGGGACCGGTCACGTGACTAGTATTGTGTCAGTTCGATTTCTTGCAGGGTATGTTCTAGCTAGAATTCGCAGTGCTTAAAATGATAGATATGGAAAGAAAGCTCCTCATGAAAGTATAATCATGCCCTATAAAGTTTTACTCTCTTACCAGTACCAACCATCAAAACTTTCGAAAAACACAGCTTTTCTTAAGTAAATTTTTTTCTCTTTTTTTTAATAACGAACACAACACGCAAAGCGATTAGCTTGTCTGCGGAAAACACCCAGGGTCTATGGTGGGAATCGAACACACGACCTCTGGAATGAGAGGCTAGCATCGCTACTACTCAGCCACAGCTACTATTTCATATTGCCACAGTTTTAATACATACATACATATGTACATATTATGTATGTATTAGCATCCCATAAGTATAATTTTTGCTTTTTATATTAAACATTTACTTCAATAGCATCATAACTGAAAAAATTAAATTTTTGAATTAATATTGCAGAATCAACCCTCATGCCGTTATTCATATTCATATTGTGTGTATACACAACTCTTGGCAGAAAACTTATCAGTTACAAAACGATTAACATATCGTGCCATACTCAACAAAAAAGATCAAGCGACATAATTTGGAACTTAATTTCTGGAATAAATGGATCATTTGCAATCGTAAATAATCGATTTTCGTCAAAACACGAGTTCCGAAAATGTGTGGGTTCAGCTTTTTTTAGCGGTTATGCCTTTGATATATCAATACTTTTTTGCTTTTGAAGTAAAAGTTTTCAAAAAGCTTTGATTATTTTATACAGTGATTATTCTTGCATTGATATCCCCTTAAACATATTTTGTCGAAACCAATTCTAAAATACTCGTATAATGGCTTTAATATGACCTCGAGTAATATCTCTTTAATATTATAGAAATAGTAAATTTTAGAAGAAAATAAGGCATTTGTATATTGTTGAGTTTTTACCTCTTAAAAAACTTGCCTTTGTAGGTTGGAATGTTTGCAATTAAATAAAAAATCCCAAATGTGAAATTATCATCAAATCAGAATACTTTGTCACTCAAAACTGATACAAAAAGCTTTTAGTCTCACAATGTTAAATTAATTCACTGCTCGAATACCACGATGTTAAGTTAGGCTGTTCCTTACACAATATTGTCCGTTTTTCTGGCGCATAACCCTTTTTATACTTAACATAAAGCTTCCCGAAGAATTTTAACAACATCCAGAAATTCTCAGCACATTCAGCAGCCTCCAATAGTAGCTTTCGACCGCATTACTACTTTGTGTTAGAATTCGTTTGTTAATAAACCGAATGTTTACCTCAACATCTTTTTGTATACTTGTGTGCTTGTTTATTATGTTTTTTAGCTTTAATATATGCATCATTCTGAAACGTTTTTATTATTATTATATAGTATTAGCTTTGTTCATGTACATTTGTGTAACTATATGTATAACGTACAAGTAAAAAAAAATATTTGTTTTTACTGCAAATGAAAATCTTTTATTATTTTATATGCATCATTATTATAATTAACCTTAAGGCATCTTGAAACTTCATTTTACACTAGAAATATTAAATAAATTCGCACGAAGGGTTCCGTACGTACACGAGATATGTAATTCAATACGAGCTTTAGCCAATATAAACTATAGTTTGTCATTTTTTTCGTTTTTGTTTTTTTTCTTTTTTAAACGTTTTTTTAGTTTTGGGTTTTTTGAATTTATTGGCGCTCTCTGAGTTTTGGCACTTTTTTATCGTTTTGGCGATTTTTTTTGGTTTTTGAAGTTTTTTTCATTTTGGTGATTTTTATTATTTTTTATTTATTTTTTTTATTTTGGCGATTTTTTTATTTTGGCAATTTTTTTAATTTTGGCGTTTCATATAGGTGATTTTTTTTGGTTTTGGCTATTTTTTTAGTTTTGGCACTTTTTTTCTCGTTTTGAGGATTTTTTTTGTTCTTGGCGTTTATTTTAATTTTTGCGCGATTTTTTTCGTTTTGACGATTTTTTTAATTTTTGGCGATTTTTTTTTAATTTTGGTGATTTTTTTTCATTTTGGCCATTTTTTCCTTTTTTCACCTTTGGTGTACGGAACCCTAAAAACGGATAAAAGTTCCAAGTAAATAGTCAAAAGGTCTACCGTGTAATTCGAAACGCTTTCGAATTTGTATGTTTATAATATGTAAATTCTAAAGCATTTTCTGTCGTTTCGAGTTACAGAATTTTTTAGAGGTATACATACGGTCATGTTCTGTAAACCGAATTCGAGTAAGTTTCTCGTTTTGCAAAAATAAATAATGGCCCTCAGTGTTGCCAAAACGGCGGTTTTACCGCTATATATGACTGTATTTTGTTGTCATTAGCGGCAAGTCTATTTAAAAAACCACCAGCGGGAATTTTAGCGGAAGAATTTCTTAGTTGACGGATTTTCAGCGTTTTTCTGAAACTTATAAGGAAAGGTATTGAATCAAAATGTAGTATATTTAATGCAGCTGTGCAACACGTACCCTGGTATTTATGTTGAGTTTTTTTTCGATATAAACACGGACAGCGAAAAGAAACTATCGTGACTTTTTTGCAAATAAAAAATTGACATATTGTGGTCGTGTAGTATAATGTGAAAATTTAAGAGGTTAGAAATAATAACATATGTATATACATACGAGTATGAAAGTGAACAAATATCATAATTAGTGAATAAAATTTAATTCGAGATTTAAATTATATTACAAACCAATTTAATCATTCTTTTCGTATTAAAAAAATAGTAAATAAGTCTTTAAACAACAAACTAATATCAACCAAAATCTCTCAAAACAATAACTTTTTCTGAATAATTTGTTTTTGATTAGAGACTTTTTTATTGAAATTCTCCTTCGAAACTAAACTTCAAGCCAATGTGAATTGAGCCACAGAGTTTATTTTATCAACACTATTTTTTAATTTCAGATAGTCAGGAAATTTTAACAATATTTTACAAATACTTTAAGCAAAACGTGTAGAATAATTCGAGTCTATCGCAGAAAATATTGAAAATATACTGAATCAGCTTAAACATTAATATTATAACTGGAATATGCCCTTGGATTGTACTTTTTCCTGTGCCTATGTTCTGTAACCTTGGTGAGAACTTTTCCAAAGAAAAGTTTATTGTCATTCTGTGAAACACAGGATGACTAACGAAAAATTTAGTTGCTCATGTTTCTTTTAAGCTTATTTCAGGTTGTATATAAATCAGCCTGTGAAAAACAGGACAACCAATGTAATTGTTTGATTTTTCTCGACGCGAAAACTTCTCGCAAGTTACAGAACACAGGTACTGGTTCGATGTTTGTGTATGGAATCTCTGCAGGAAATAAAATACCTACTCAAAGAGTAGGCTGAGTTTTGCTTACAAATATTGGGGAATTATGAGATTCCAACATACATACATCTATCCATATGTATGTATACATATTTTATAAAATTTATATTATTCTTTTTTTACCAATAAACCATAAAAAAGACATGTTGGTTATAAAAAATTCAGCGGTTATATTAGCGTTTATTTTTATTCAGATAGCGGTTTTTAGCGGATTTTCTGGGGCTATATGGTGGGAAATGCCTGCAACATTTTGGCAACACTGATGGCCCCATTGATGTGTTTTAAATCATACATAATGCAATAATTTCAGATAGGATATTTCGACCTCTAAAAAACCGACAACTACAAAAAAGGCTTAAAAAAGCTAATAAAGGATTTAATTTTCGTAAATCGACTCGATTTAGAAAACAGCCAAGTTTAACTTTAAAATTACTGCCATAAAATCGTATGGCCAAAACCATATTATATGTGGGGATTCAAATGGAAGTCGTAACTGCCACAGTGTCATAATATTTTAAATTTTTTTTTCTTTGAACGAAACAACAAAAGCAAACACAATTATATTAAAACTAAAATTAAAATTAATTAAAATTTTTGGACGGGTCGAGCTAGTTATAGCGCTCGATTTCTAATAAAACAATTGCAGTTTTTAAATTTTATTTTTGTTAGTTCCAAGAGGCAATTTAATTACGAAATGTCCAAAAATTAAAGTTGAAAATGTTTTTTAATATCAATACAAGGCCCCGTATCCTCCTTGTGGGACGAGATGAATAATTTTGTATTCCAGATTGCTCTATTTCGGTCAGCATGTCACCGATATGCTTCCAGCAGATTGAAAGTGCAATGCCATACAGTGTATCGATAGTGACATTATGAAGCATATGTAGTTGGCTGCTTTTCCAATTTGCCTACTAGTAACTGCCATTAATGGTGATTCCACCCAAGGGGGATATAAGACATTCACGGACAAAGTTTAATGTAGTGTACATTTCCGTGAGAGACCTTGTGGCAGCTTTGCAATCGTATACGAAGCAGATATCTCTACCTAACTGCATCAAAATAATGCCGGTTCACTTATCTCTTAAATTTTAAAAATTACCATACCTTTAAAAAAATTAAGAACTATTATACTCACTGAATTTTCCCTGCAAGAAATGAATGACTGAAACTAACACAAACAAAATTTTTTCACTAACACAATTGCAGCAATTTATATTGAATTCAATATTGATAGTCAATTGACTAGTCATTTGATAGAAAATGATGATGGATTTATTTATTGGTTATAGTTGTTCTACTCTAGCATATATGTTAGAGTGGGACATCTAATGTACATATGCCAAAACTTTTACAACATCGAGTTTTATGAAAAAAAAAACTAGAATTAAATCTGTCTGTGAAAAGTAAAAATTTAAAAGTGTTAAAAAAGATAAGTAAAAACAATATTTAATAAAGAAATTTACAAAATTTAATTAAATTATATATTTATTTTCAAAATTTTAGATATGTATTTGTAAAAAGCAAGATGCGTTGGTGGTGAAAAGGTGTGAAGAGGGCAATATACCGCTTAGTGTATTCTTTTTTTGCTGAAGTAGATCTCTTATTCTAAATTATTTATTTGGTTTTATATCGTTTTATAATAAAAACACAATTAAAATAATAAAAACTATATTTATTGTCATTATATCAATCATGTATGATTACTCAATTGTGGGGGATATATTAGTCTATTATGATAAATCAAACTTGAGTAATATTTATGCTATCATTGATTATTAAAAAGCACTGGAGTGAGCAGTTCAACTATATGTTATATTCGATAGTTAGAGAGAGATGCAAGATCACACGTACACAAAAGTTTCCATCACATTTTTCATTTTGCCCTTAATAAAGTGATGGAAACTTTGTTCTACGCAATGATAAATATATCCTGCCTGACTATCGATCAAATTAGCAGTCAATTGACTGGTAGTGTTCTTGTAGGGTTATTAATGTAAAACATTTTTTATTATACATATTATATATCTAACTTTAATTTGCAATAACTTTTTTCTACAAAAATATCATCTAGCCAATTCAATAATAATGTCTGTATTATAATTATATTTTATACCAAATTTTTTTTCCATGTCTCCATCATCTGTTAACACATTTGTTACACATTTTCATTTTGTTACCAGATTATGTGCATTGTCTAATGGCAACAATATTATTGTCGCTTTATAATTTATGGCTTTTATGGCAAAACAAAAAGAAAGTATTATATAACAATTTCTAAAGGCCTGTTTTAATTGTTTAAAATAAAACAATACTTTTTGTTTTAAACAAACTGAATATTCTAACAAATAATAACAATTACTGTCTGCACACATGCACATTTTATTTTACAAAAAAAAAAAACAAAATTTCTCGTTAACATTAAAGATATATAAATACATATGTATGTATGTACAAATTCAAACTATAATTATTATTACATGTTATAATTATAGAGATTTTATGGAAATGAAAAAAAAAACAATATTTGTTATATTTGAAAAAGTTGAGTATTTATATATTATATTTACATGCATATACATAAATATATATTCGAGTACATATTTGTTAGAAAAAACATTTTATTACTTCAAAAATATTGTGCGTATAACTTTAGTTGTGAAAATAAAAATTTCAGCTTTTAGGTCAGTAAATTTCATAAATTTCCTTATATTTTTATTTTTATATCGATATTTCGTTAACCTTTGGTTAACTTCTTCAGGATTATTCTTGTTTTTATTTTTTGATAATTAGTTTTCGTCTTTTTTTCTTTTCAATCAAAAAAAGTTTTTTATAATTTCAAATAAACATTTTTTATAATTTCTTTTTTTGATTGAAAAGAAAAAAAGACAAAAACTAATTATCAAAAAATAAAAACAAGAATAATCCTGAAGAAGTTAACCAAAGTTGAGTTTTTCTCAAGAGACCAGCCGTTTATTTCGTATTTTTGTAGTTCCGGAATTAACGAGGTACGTATTTTTGCGGTGTGACTATAAGTTAATCCAATTAAATTTTTAATTGAAAAAAACAATTATCTTGGTCATGCTTACCCCCCAAAACTAACATAATTTCTAACATATGAAATCAGCCACCATAAACCCTGAAAATTTAGCAGACAATATATCAAGTTATCTTCAATTCTCTAAAAGTATTTAAGAGAATATTTGACTCATGTAAAAATAAAAAAAAAAATAAAAAATACATACACAGAGTATATACATATCAGAGAACAGAATGAGACCATTCGCATATGCTAACAATTCATAAATTCTTTGCTATTGCCATGCATTTATTCGACAGCAATAACAAATGTAATTGCTATGATACAATTCATTGCGATTTGTTGATTGCTCATACGCACTAGCAATATAACACAAGCAGCGAAATGAAATGATGCAGCATGAAAGAATGGATTTCTTTCATACCATTCACTCAGTATTCGCTGATCTTTTGTAAATCATATTTAAACAACAAGTTTATTTTAAGTGATTTTAATGGTTATAAAAATAAAAAAATGCATTGTGAGGAAGGAAATTTTAGAAAAAACAAATGTTGATATTTGCGGTTTTAGAAAAAAAAAGAAAATGCAAAAAGTAAAATTTGGAAAATGTAAAATATATCTGAAATGTATTTTAAATAACTGTCTCATATAAAATTTGAAATAAAATACATTTCAAATCTATATCGTGTTTAATGAATACTAATGTGAGGGTTTTATTTATAAAAGCACAAAATACAAAGACTACGTTTTGGTCAATCACAGTAAAAAGCATTCGCATCATTCACTGAGTATTCGTTCCTTTTGAAAAGACCAGTGAACATTTATATAAAACAAGCAACGCACGCAATAAAATTCACCGCACTCATCTTTTGTGCCATGCGTTGTTTCTTTCAAATGTTGTAGATTGACAAAAATATGCATGTTTTTTGTGATTGCATTCAAAACAAGAAAATAAGGCATTCAATCTGTTCTCTGATACATATATTTATAACAAAAGGTATAAAGGTATGTGCAGACGATTGTCAGATCTTGCAATATTATGATTGTCAGAGATTTTATTTTTATTTATGCATCTGACAATGGCATAATTGTAAGAGAATACTTTCTTTTGACAATTTAGCACACAATTGTTTTTAATGAAAAAGGAAAGTGCATAAATATAATAAAACATATGCCGTCAAAATCATCGCTATGGCTTCTTTATGGTCCATAATAGAAGCCTGCGCAAACAAAGACGTCTTGTTTTTTAAATGTTTTCTCGTGCCATGTATTATACGAAACCAATAAGAAATGCTGCCGTTTAATAAGCGAAGCACGATTGATGTATTGATGTTCGTGTATATGAGTGTTAACAAGCGATGTCGCGAAGACTTTTTGTTTGTAACAAATACTCAAAAGAAGTAGTATTGATGCGTGTTAGTTTGCATATTGTACGTTTGAGTGTGTGTGTGTAAGATGTAGATGTTAAGCTATTATGTGTTTAAGGGTGGGTTTTTAAAGCAAACGCATACAAAGCTAATGTCAATGCATGTGTGCGTTTGTATGTGCGCAGCAAAATAAACTATCATACACACAACGCGTGTGCGTATGTATATATATGCATGACGTTTGTATACGTGCCCTTGCGTATAAAGAAGCAAGCATCACAAATTCTTCCATCACGAAGTATTTTCTTCTTTACTCCTATACCTGCAATATCTGAAACATATATCTTGCCAAAAGTGTTGTTTAGCGTTTCTTCTAGAAGATTTTGCCGTAGCAAAGCATTTGAAAAATCCCTCATGTCTTAAAAGTTCTTGGAAGTGGTCTTTTGCAGGGTTCTAGTCCATAATCATTTATATGGTCACTGTTTGCATTTAACATAAGCATAAACGATTGATAATTAACATTTTCTGACATTTATTGTGGTACAATATTCTGGCAGTGAATTATAAGATTTTCTGACAAATTTGATATATTTAAAAATATATCTTGTATATTTCGTGATTTTTAGGGTTCCGTACACCAAAGGTGAAAAAATGAACCCTATTGTTTTCGCTACGCTGTCCGTCACACGGTATTTTCTCAGGAACCGTAAGAGCTACGGACCTGAAATTTGTACAGAGTATGTAGAACCTTGGCCACTACAACAACAAATACATGAGAATTATAAATTAAAGGGTGCTCCAAAACGAGCGACGAAACATATTAAAATCCCATGTTATATACATACAATTGTATGTACATATGTATATTGACACTTGAAATTTGTAAAATTAGTGTATTTTTATATATGTAGACTACAACAATTAACATTAAAATATTAAAAAATTTTAATTAAAGGGTGGTCCATCAGTTAATGCAATTTTGACTATGTAATTTTGACAACTTGCTATATCTTGGAAACCGTAAGAGGTAAACTCTTGAAATTTTCAAAAACGGTAAAACTAAAAAATCCGAAAATTATAAAATCGCCAAACCGAAAAAAATCGCCAAAACCTGAAAAAAATCGTCAAAAATTAAAAAAAACGCCAAATCGAAAAAAATCTACAAAATTAAAAAAAATTCTAGCACTAAAATAAATCGCCAAATTCGAAAAAATCGTTTAAATGAAAAAAAATCGCCAATATGAAAAAAACGCCAAAAACCGAAAAAATCGCCAAAACGCGAAAAATGCGCCAAAACCAAAATAATTGTTTATGTAAAATAAAAATCGCCAAAAATAAAAAAAAAATCGCTAAGTTAAAAAAAAAATCACCAAAACGAAAAAAATCGCCAAAATTTAAAATAACGCCAAAAACCGAAAAAAATCCTTAAAACGAAAAAAAAGTGCCAAAACTAAAAAAATCGCCTAAGCCAAAAAAATCACCTATATGAAAAAAACGCCAAAATTAAAAAAAATCGCCAAAATAAAAAATTCGCCAAAATAAAAAAAACGCCAAAATAATAAAAAATGCCAAAATTAAAAAAACTTCAAAAAAGTCCCAAAAAAACTAAAACTATAGTTTATATTGTTCGTATTGAATTACATATCTCGTGCCCGTACGGAACCCTTCGTGCGCGGGTCAAAGTCGCACTTCACTGAATTTTTTATATAATTGTTGACAATTTCAACTAAATATAGAATAGTGCTTCAACAGACATGGGGTAGTTACTGTACCTTTAAAGTGCATGGCGTAGCGTCGTGGGGCAGTAAATACCACAGAGAAAATATATAGTAAAACTAGAGCTTATAAGGTTGTTCAAACTTAAAACATGCTTGTATATAGATGTGAGTAGCTTTTCATGATTTTTAACCTTTTGACGAATTTTGCAACATAATTAAGTAGCTGACTATACGGCGACAAAAACTGTGAACAGCGTCTGTAGTACTGTGTTTTTAAGCCTGCTCTGGACTCATGCATTTTATGCATTAATGCCCTAATATTAATTTAAAATTTTCCCTTCATTAAAATTGCTCATTCTCAATGAAATTACCCGATAGCTTTAAATATGCATAAAAATAATTTTACTCACTTGTTAAATTTATTAATTTTTTTCACACATCATTATAAATATTAAAAAAAATTGTTGCTCTCTGTTTGTTAGCATTATTTAAATATTTATGTTGTTTTAATTAGTTATGAAGCCACTATGAGGATAAATGCCATACATTTGTATAAAATAATAATTCCGAGTCAAAAAGTAGAACATAAAAATAAAAACAATTTCTACTAGAGTTAAATGGTCAAAGTTGCAGCCGTGTACTTCATAGATTTCCACGGCTTAATATTGCAATATTTATAAATTAATTAAAACAGTAATTATAACTGAAGTTTATTTTTATCATAGTTTTGTTTAACTTTAAAACATTTGAATAAATAATTTAAAATTAAAATTAAAATGTATATATATATATATATAATTTAAAGTGTAATTTTCTTGAATAATTAGCTGTTGTATTGAAAAAAAGACATTTAAAAATTAAAAAATATAGAAACACATTTTCTGTTTTGTTGAAATTGTTATTTGGTTTTGTGATTCCAGCTTTTTTAATTTTAAAATTAGGAACATTTTATTTTTTTATATTTTCCACAAGTTGAAATCACATTGAAAAATACAAAAACAGCGTGATTTACAGAACAACAAAATTACACGTGTGATTTTAAAACGGCATGTGATTTGAAATCAAGCGATTTCCAGAACAGGCCTACATGTACTTCAAAAGTACAAATTTTAAACCGTTGTTATTCCTCTTAAAATATATTTAAATTGTAAAAGCGAAGAGATTTATTTGCATAATTTTCTCCTGAAAAAAATATATAAATGAAACCATTTAAACTCTTTGAAATAATTTAAACAATAAACCACAAATAGCATTCAAAATACTCAATAAATATAAAAATGAACTGCATTTAAGCAGCTTAAAAATATGACCATTAAATGAATGAACAATATATACGAACGAACATACAAAGATATCCTTTATATTTAATAAATTAAACAAAAAATATAATCCTTTTTATTGTAGGCAATTATATATTAAACTCACAGTTAAATTTTATTCTATTTCCAGATATGTGGGAGAATATTCCAATATACCCACCGACTATGCTGAGGTAACAAGTTTTGGAAAAACTGGCAGCGAATATGGTATGGGACGTAAAAACACCTCTTCACCAGCACCCTATGCCACATCGTCCATAATGCAACAACAACAGCACCAGCAGCAACAACAGGTAAATAATGCACAACAGCCGCGCTATCAAACCAGGCCAGGATTTAATGTGCAACAGCCCTTACCAATCCCAGCTGAGCAACTACAACACAGGCCCATGCATCCACATTATCCACAAACCCAACAACAAAAACAACAACAACAGCAACAGCAAAGTGGCAGCAATATATACCAACAAATGTCCACCACCAGTGAAATATATCCTTCGCAAATGGCCAGCAATAGATCTGTGTACTCAGAACAATATTATTATCCTAAGGAAAAAATTCATATCACTGAAAATAAACTAAGCAATTGTCACACCTATGAATCAGCAGATCCTCAAGAACATCTCCAGCAACAACCATTAGGGCAACCGTCATTTACCCATATCGGCACTCTAAGACGCAGCAGCGGTGGCAATAATCAACAAGGCAATCGTTTTAAGGCCATAAATACTCAAGCCCAAAACTTCCAGCTGCATTTGAGTGAAAGTCAGCAGCATAAACAGCAACAGCAGCAAAAACAAAATAGCCTAAACAACAATCAGAACTACAATACCCAAGACGTTATAAGTAAAAATTTAATGGACTTGGATGCGGGCTCTTTCTGTTACAACGGCATGGCTGATTCAGGTTGTGGTGGCTCACCATCGCCAATGGCCATGCTGATGTCCCACGATGATGATATTGGTGAAGATCAAGTTCTGTATCATACAGCCGATGGCGATAATGAAAGTGATACGGAACGTTTGTATGTCAAAGTGGATGAGACGCCACAACGACCACAGCAATTAATATCTTTAACGCCACAGCATCATCTACCAGGCAAATTGGCGGCAGGCCAGCATCAAAATCCAGAAACAACTACTGGCCAAAATCAATATCATAATTGGCGTGCACATAATAATTCCTCAACACGTTCGAACACTTCCTCTTCGGCCTCCTCATCATATCAACGTAAAACTAATAAGAGTCTAACAACTACAACAGCCAATGCCGCACCAACACTTTCAAACACAAACCCTACGGTTGTATGTTTAGAACAACAATTACAACAGCAGCAGCAGCAGCAACAGCAACCACAGCAACAGCAAACATCATCTTTACAAATGCATCACTTACATCCGTTGCATCAACAACAGGCCAGCAGCGATTCGGAAATGATTTATGCCCCCGGCGGCAGTATGGCTAGTGAACGCAGTCTCTTAAGTAACTCGGGTAGTTCAACGAGTGGCCCCACCAGTACACACAATGTGTGACCTTACGACAACGATAAGCAAAATATTAAAAAAATAAACGAAGACTTAACCAGCGAAAGCGCAAACATCACAAATTCAAGCAGACATCAAGAAGATTATTATGCACGTGAGGTCAGAGAATTGCTGGAGTGGTGTGAAAATTTTAATAGCGGGCATTTAGATGAGTTTGAATGAAATGCTTTGAATGATAAATGAATGAATGAATGCTTTGCTTCTTGTGTGTCAAGAATATTGATTCTATTATGTTTTGAGACTGATTAAAAAAATTTTTTTTAAATTTCTATTTTCTTTTCATAGTTTAAGTTTTTTTTGCTTCCAACTGAAATAATAATATTTTTTTTCAACCTATATTTTGATATTTAGTTTAAAGAAATGTTACCATATATGTAGAATCAGGTTGTGCAACATTTAACCAAGTGATAAATTTGTAAGCGGAGCAAAACAATTTTAATTAAATCTTTTTCATACTAAGAAATGCTATTTTTTTAAAATTTTAATTGAAAAACGGAAATCAATTTTAAATATATTTGAAACATTGAGTCTTGTTAAGAGTTGTAGAAGAATTTTGATCTTCGTTGGCTGTCGAACATTCCGTATCGAATGTCAAACTCATTTTATCCTACGTCTACACCATCGCCATCGACTTCAACATGACATGAACATGAAGCCGGCAGAGCAACTGTAAAAAATTCAACAACTTCGTTGTTATTGAGAATACGTGTGATGTCCATGTTCTGCTTAAGCAAATAAATAAATTTATCAAAGTATTTTACGGTAGAAATGGATTATTTACCATTTTTTTGGCTTGTTTTCTTTCTATTGCAAATGGTTGGCGAATATGTTCGGACATCGATGTCAGAGCATGGACAAAGCATGAACATGAGCGTTCTACATTACCCATATGCGATGTCCGACATGATGCTCATGCCAAGTTTATTTCAATGCAGACCCCAGTTATGAGCTAGCAGCACCATCGACAATTTTGTTTTGAGCATCGAGTTATCTATCGAACATAATTTTTCTTTCGATGCAGCATTTCAGTGTGAGAAATTTTTAAGAATCTGAATGTTTCGCGATTGGTTTTATTTATTTTTAATCACCCAAACACCAATTTAAACTTATATTTGTGTTTTTAATTATGAAAGTCGTCTAAGTCATATATCTTTTGTCCTGATACTTAGTAGATTATGTTTGAACAAATCAAAAATATTTTTATATAATGCAACATTTTAATTTTAAGTGTTTTTTTAGTCTCCATTAATATAAATTTATCTATGCCCTAATTCAGTAAGAAGATTTAGATTAGATTTGTTTGAAAATACTTTTGAGTTCTTGTGTTTGAATTCTCTAAATTATTTGCTTCAAAAATGGTTGTGGTCTTTGATAATGAAAAATAGAAAATGAAAATATTATTGCCATGTTTGTAAAACATAAAAATTAAATTTAAGTACTATACAATAGTTTGAAAAATATAGAAAAAAAATATGTGTTGGAAATAATATTTGGAACAAAATAATAAAGCAAATACACGAACCTTCTAGCATAGACAATAAATAATTATTGTTTTAAAGAATCATAACTGCTACTTTTTTCCGTCCACACACAAGACGGCACAATCGTCGAACAGAATTAGGGCATTAATATTTATTAAAGTTTTTTTTTCCAGATTTATGTAATATTTTGGAGCAAATACGCATATGACTTAGACCACTATAATAATTTTTGCATATTTGATCTAGTAACGAAAAGACTAAATACTTTTTAAAGTTTCGTTATGGAGGAAAATCTTGAATTTGCTATGCAAAACCAAGTCTATTTAAATTTCCAAAACTCGTTATCATTCTTGAGTACAACATCTTAAAATTTATGCAATTTTTTAAATATATATTTAAAATGAATTGAGTGCTTATTATTTCCATTTTACTTTCAGTATCAGCTGATTACAATATTTTGAACAATCATTATGAGTGAAATTCACACTCGAAATTTTTTGTCGAATGCGAGCAATAATACGAGTACCAAATAAAACTTGGCTCAATCATAACTTTCAACTGCAGTCGAAGATCGAAAGTTGGTCATAATAACAGTCCTTAATCTCTTTTTAAACATAATATATGACTTGGTAAGGTGTTTTATACAATAAGGTTTTTTATGTTCCTTTGTTCTAGGATGTATGTATGTATACTTATTACCAGGGAAACCAGAAATATGCTCCAAAAAAAAGTGATTTATGCGCATTCAATATGCACTAAAAACTTCGAAATATGCACTAAAAACTCAAAAAATATGCTCTTAAAAATATCATAAATTGGATTATTTGTTGAAAATGAAAATCTAGTCTTAATTCAGCAATTCAATAGATTTGCATATAAAACAAGACAAAAATAAAATAAACCGAAGAAGGAAAAAAATTAACAAAGAATAACTGAGTTTGAAGTGCAGTGAAAATAAAAGTACCATACAAATTTTAATTAAAACAAATAATACAAATACATTTTCTTGGATGCTCTTATACAAATTTAATTTAAATTTTTAAAGACTTCGATATCAGAACTCAGGCTTTGGAACCGTACTTTGGATAAATAAAACAAGATCTTTTTAGAATTTTAAATAAAAATCGTTTCTGTCTCATCTAAATAAACTTTTATACATTGAAAATGTTTCTTAAACGTCTACTCGGGGCAGACAGAGTCCGTCAAAAATAGCAAAACTGAATTTGTATTAAAACTAACGTCCGTAAAGCTGAGTAATATATAAGTAAAATGTATACACTACATGGAACATTATTGATTTAAAAAAATTAATGAAAGCTAAATCATTGCTTTTTTGACTTCCATGATTTATAGCGTTGGAAGTTGGAAGAAAAAATTCTATTATAAATGACAAAAATTGAAATCACCATGATTTTCAGAACAGGCCCGTTAGATGCCGAAAAATAAAAATTAAAATTCTTTACTAACCCCATAACTTCTATACATATTAACCCAGACAGCTCCGCAAAATTTTTTTCATTAGAACTTAAATTTTTATTTTGAAAATAAAATTTTAATAAGTTTCTAGAAAAAAATTATATATATTTTTTCGGAATGGAGTGTCTTTTTAAAAGCTTGCGTCAAGTGGGTTAAAATAAAAAAAATCTATAAAGTATCAAAATATGCCCTAAAAGCGTAAACTATGCTCTAAAAATTCAAAAATATGTTAAAAATATGCTTTTAATACTGATATATGCAAAAACATGCCTTAAAGAGTAAAATATGCAAAAATATGCACTAACAAAATTCATAAAAAGTTCTGAAACGGATAAATATTTTGTCCCCGCATAAGCACGTCACACAAGAAAAAACATGCAACTGCATATTTCAGGTTTCCCTGCTTATTACCATGAAATATTTCAATAAATGCAAAAAACAGCTTTTAGAACATTTGTATTTAGCAGCTACTTTAAAAATTGTACAGAAAAGAAAATTAAAAATGACCCAGTTCAATTTAAGAATTCACAGGTTTAGCAGTTTTTCAAGAATATTACTTGATTTTATAATTTTAATTTATTTCGAATAATCAAAAATCTCTTAATACAATTTTGCATACTAAAGCGCCCCAGACACGATCAAAAGGCTTCATGTCAATTTTGTTTACACGTGCTAAATGTTTTGATGAACGCATCCTGAATGACTCGTCGAACATTCAGTTTTAGTTTTATTTTGTGCTGCCTTTGTAAAGAATTGATTTTGAGTTCGATTTTGTGCATCAGTCCTGCTTACTCTGCAAATATCTGTCCACGTCACGCCAATACAATACCTTGTCTACTCGTTCTTGGAATGAATTTTATGTAATTGATAATTAATTCATATTCCATAGCAAGAGCTGTCAGTTAGGTTCGACAAGAAGTAGGCAAATGCCAATTTTTGTCACTGTATTGACGTGGCATCGACAAATAGTTACAGGATAAGGGAATATGTTCTAAACCATATCAATATCCAAATAAAAGTTATTAGCAATAATGGCAGTGTGTACGTTTGTGGGTAAAATACTTAAATCGTAAAACAAACAAAAACAAAGACATGTTCTTGCATGCGTCTTTTTTTACAAAGGCGCACTTGGAAATCTCATTTAAAATGTGTCTTTGCTTGATGTAGAAACACAAGAGACACATTAAGCTTGTGCTTCAAGCATGTCAAAAATAATTTTTATTTTTAAAATTTCATCAATCGTCGTCGGTGTAGGTGCACACATAAATAAAATTTAATTTTTACACAAATACTACCATAATGATTGATGACTATTTTGATGGTGTGTAGACCACTTAATGTTATGTAAGTTCAATGGTAAATTTCTAATGATCCAAATTGATTTTTTTTTAAACAACATGATAAATGAATTTTATATATACTTTTTCACCTCTTCGTTTCTTCTTTCGATTGGTGTTTTATAAAAACTTTTAAAAACTAGGCTGGCTTAAACTTCATGGTAGAAATGATGTAAAATCTGCAAAGTGGTTAATAAAAAGTTTATTTAATGTACTTAATCATTCATGTCACAGAAAGAACGCAATGCCGATCGAAAGTGGTTTCAATTCTGAAAGACGAGTTTTTAGAAAACAAAAAACGAAATATTTTTTCAGAATGAAACTACTTCAAATGCTCAAAGTCGTTTTGATATTTTTAATGATTTATTTAAGAAAAATATTAATAAGACTAAATCCAAATTAAAGATTATATGTTATGTTTGATTCTTATATTGATTTTTTATCACATTTAGTTAATATAAGCATTTTAATTTCTTATAATTGTTGAGACAAACAAAACAAACTGATATACTAACAGCCTGTTCATCGAACTGCCTTACGTTAGAAGGCGAGCGATTATTAGGCAAACGATCGAGTTGGAAATTGAGTTCATTTTCTTTTTTCGTTTGAAAATAAAAGCTCTTTTTGTTTGTAATTAAACGTGTAAGAATAATGCTTCCACTACTCATTTAGTTGTAATTCTTAAAGCTTTTTTCATAGAAAATTAAAAGTTTCTTTAAAAATGAAAAGGAAGCAACCCTATCAATCAATTGTAAAATTAAATAAAAAGTAAAGTTGTCAAAAATTTTTTGTTTAAAGTGTACAAAAAATACGCGTTTATTGAAAAAACAATGATTTGATACGTTGCACTTGGATTTTTTTATAGTGACCGAGATAACGCAGAAGATTGCGAGACACAGCAATATTGCTACAGTTTCCACACGAGCAGTAAGTCCAATAAATAAAATGATTATATACCACTTTCAACAAGGAAGTTTTTGGAATACTGCTAGAGAAAATGGAATATGCAATGAAGCAAAACAGTAGAATCACTAGCGTTCCCGCTATAATTAAAGTGACAACATTCCTAAAATTTCTCGCAACTGGTGGTTACCAGTTTTGTGCCGGAAAGGAATGTATTTCATACATGTCGAATCAAAACTTTCGGAGGTGGTAATTGACTTGATTGGACCAACACTTTAAATTGCCAAGGATTAGTTTTTTTTATGCTGAAAAATATTTAAGTTTTCTTGGTAAAAACATCCAATTTTTTTAAATTTTAATTGTAAAAATTCAAAAAATTCACTAACACGTTTAATTTTTCCTGATTGTTTAATTTGACAGTTGATTTTGTTTGTTGTACATTCGTGTACATACGTGAACCAATTTTTCAAACGAAAGCTAAAAGCTTATTTGTTTTACTCAAAATAAAATGAACAAAAACCAAAAGTTCAATTCATTCGTTATTTGACGCACAATATAAAAAAATTTATGTTACAAAAACAGGCTGTAAGTTTTTAATTCAAGTATTGCCACAATATTTTTTGTTTGTTTTGTTTTTGTTCTGCTTTTTATTCAATAACCGTGAGTGTGTTCAGAAGATTTAAGTGTCCTAAAGTTCTTCGCTGAAGTAGATTATGCATAAATTAATGTAAAATATGAATTACAAATATAGATACTACGCAATCAGCGAACTTGTATTGAATTTTATATTCAAGCTTTTTCGTATGGTGCAGAGCACTCATGCATTTCCGAACAGGCCCCATGTTTTTTTGTTTGGTGATGCACAAGACTGACATACTTTATATGAAAAACAGATGTTTTCTAATATTTAAGATTAAACAAAATCGTTAGGAATCTGAAGAATCTAAAACCAAATCGATCGCAATTAGAATTAAGAAATCAAAACCCTTTTGATCGGAATCTGTGACATGCCTGAATGTTTTTTCGAAGATGTCTTTATTGTAATTATTGCAAACTATTCTTAAGTGTGTATGAATGACTTTTAATATTTATTTTTACTAAAAGCTTTTCACTTGCTAATTAGAAACGACATGAAAGAATTTTTTACTTCGCAAATTCGGTAAATAGTTTTGTTTGTTCTATATCTTCCATCTAAACAAACTTATTTATTTTTCCAAAAATGGACTTAAAACCTTTAATTTAAATATTTAGCATTTGCTT
Source organism: Tachina fera (assembly GCA_905220375.1). Lineage (NCBI taxonomy): Eukaryota > Metazoa > Arthropoda > Insecta > Diptera > Tachinidae > Tachina > Tachina fera. The sequence goes on along the minus strand of LR999965.1, from coordinate 39,926,532 downwards.
TTACATTTTCTGTAATTTTTTTGTTTTCTAATTATTTTTTTTTATAAAATAATAGTAACTAAGCAACATTTCTTTAAATTGAATATTAAAAACTGCCAAATTTATTTATCAATATGAAATACCACCGACTATCCTTATAATTTCTCATATTTCTTTAGTTTTCTTGGTTTGTTTGCAATGTATTTCAAGGCCATATAAATAATATTTTTGTTTTACTTAAAAAAATAAATAAGTTGCCATTTTTAAGACAACTCAATGTTCCTGTTCTATAACTCTGTCTAAAATAATACATATACTTACATACATAAAATATACATATAAAGACTATATAAAAAAGAAAAAAGTAATACGAGTAATTATGAAAGAAAATTAAAAAAGTAAAGATTATATAAAAAAAAAAATATTAATGAAATAAAACGATGTGATGTCTTATTAGTTTTTAAATAAAAGCAAATTTAAGTTTTCAGCTAAATTTAAATATACATATAAACTGTAAATATTAGTTTAAAAATTAAAAATTATATAGTTGTATTAAAATAAACAAATTGAATTAATTGTAGAAACAAGTATCACTGCAAATAAAAGATTTATAATTAAAAAAAAATTAACAATAAAATAAACATTAATAAATCAACTGATGTTACAAAATAAAATAATTATAATAAAAAACAGTTAAACAGAAAAAAAATTAAACAACATTAACTGACGCTGCTAACTGTTTCCAGCAGATACGAGTAATTGATAAATTTTCATTACTCTCCAATATGTTTTTTTTTAATTTAATTTTTTTTTCAAATAATTTTTGTACAGGTTTTATTTTAATTAGTATATTATTTGGTTAAAGCATAACTAGCTTTAAATTTAAATATTGGATGTAATGTTTTGCTTTTGCCGTTATATAAAATGTATGAAATCTTTCTTCAAATCGGTAGAACAAACTATATAATTCAATGTTTAAAGATGATTTTATGTAAATGTTGATGGCGGATACGCCTGAAATGGTTCATAGTCCTGATTCACATACATCAGGTTTACTTGATCAGTTTTAGTTAAATTTTATTTTGAACCTGAATTTGCGTTCATACACACCATCATGTCTCATCAATTTGCGTTGCAGTAGAGTATTACGAATGACAAAACAAAACGAAAAAGGAAGCTTTACTGGTACTGTCAAGCGTTTACCCCTCTCCATTCTCTTTTCGTCTCTCTCCTAAAAACCAAAGGCTTAGCCATCGTACTGATTACTATTTTGGTTCCTTTTTTTTAAATGCTAAAATTACGATTATATTCAGTTTCGCACGATTACTAATTGATTACGATTACTAATAATAGAAAAGTAATCTGAATCTTGAAATTACAAAAAATAACCTAAAACAATCAACAGTAATTAAAAAATAATCCGATTACTTTTAAATATTACTTTTAATTCTTTTAGATTATTTATTAATAATCAAAAGTAATTTGTGGAAGTTATCGGATTATTTTTTGATTACTTTCGATTCTTTATGATTATTTTTTGTAATTTGAAGTAATTCGATTATTAGTAATGGTAATCAATTATTTATCAGAAATTCTTTTAAAGGGTATTATTTAATTAGTACAATTCTTTTTAAAATGTAATATAATTGATTACTAATCGTAATCGAAATTTAACAGCTCTCTGTATTCAACTACAATTTATCAAACAAGTTTCATGAGTTTTATAAATTAAAACGGCAAAAGCAAAACTATCGCCCTAAGAATGTTACAAAAAACTGTAAATAATAAAAATCTCTTTATTTATTAATATAACTACACATATATATAAAAATAATAAATATGTATATTCATACAATTATATTAACTAAAATTAGTTGTAATAAAAAATACAAAAAAAAAACACAAATACAAAAAAACTGCCTAGTTTAATCGCATTAAAATAATTATAAAATAATACAAACACACAGAAAACAGAGAATCACACTTACATACGTTTATAAATAGAATCAACAAATACGCATATAAGTTTTTTTTTTAAATTATAATTTAAATATTTTATAGAATTGTTGTTTTTTAAGCTGCATTAAATAATTAAGAAAAAAAAATTAAAAAAATTTATACAATAAATTATAAAACAGCAGCAAATTTTAGTGACTATTAAATGTCGATTATAAGATAAATTAGTATGAGATAAAAAAAAGCAAAAACTAATTTGCAAAATGAAATAAAAATAAAATTAAATGCCATATTTATGAAAAATTTAAAATAAAAGTGTTTTTTTTTTATTATTCTGACAACTATAGGGTCTTTCATTAAGCATTTTCTACCTTTAGATTTAAATCATTCGATTATGTGTATTTATTTGTATAAGAAGCCTATTAATGTTTGGCACTCTGGTGATACCTTGGGCAGGCTGGATATACATAAATAAAGTAATGTGTATACGTAAGGAAATTATGTAGGGAAAAATAACATCGTGCAAATTTCCTATACGGCTTCGCTGGAAAGACCCTTAAATCGCTTGTAAAAGTCCAATGTAGCATGAGATCTGTGCAGCGCAATGCCCTAGTGCTCAAAACATACATATGTCGTTGCTAGCCATATCATCTAAGTATGGGTAAAAGAAACTGATATTCAGTGATCTATAGCCAGGGTGACCGATAACATTTTTCAAAAAGTGGCATCAAAAAGGGGATTTATCAAAAAAAAAGGGGCAAAATTAAAAAAAAAACAAGAAGACTACACTTAACTTTTAATTTTTAATGTATTTTTATACAATTCACTCAAAAAAAAAATGGAGACAAAAAGTGGCAAAAGCACTCGAAAAAGTGGCAAGGCAGTCGAAAAAGTGGCAATTTGCCACTTTAGTCGGTCAAACGGTCACGCTGTCTATAGCGCTCGATGCAAAAAAATTGGCGGACTCCAAATGGCGATTTGTTAAAGAAAACGGATTCAAAAAGAACTGTCAGAGTTTGAAAGTCCATATTGAAAGATTTATAAAGTAAAGAAAAAAGTTGTTTTTTTTAGTTTTTTTAGAGTAACTTATTATTAATATTTGGGAAATTTGTGGTTATGATTAATCTGAAGAACTTTTGTAACTATATCGATGACCTTAACTGGTATTTTTTACGAAATTGAGTTTTTCAGTGATTCCAACACATTTTACACAAATACAAATACAGCTCGTCATAAGCATTTATTGCAGTAGTGTAAAAAATAACGCTTTTGCAAGTAAAATTTTTAGTATTGTAGTTTGTATCATGTTTTTACATTCTATTGTAAAGTTACAATTATTTGAGTTAGAGTTTTCCTACTTGAGACCAACGATATTAATATACCGGACAATTACGAATAAAACTCCGCGGGAAATTGTTCCCATTTCTAATAAGAATATTTTTCCCCCTATTACTTGCTATTGGTTGCAATTGTTCCTCGGGAATTTTATTTATAATTTCCCTCATAATTGGAACCAGTGTCAGGGTTGTCAGATTTGTTGCGACCCATTTCGCCAAATTGATTTTAAAAATTGCCAAAAATAAGTTTTATGTAGTTTTTATTAGCAAATACTGGATAATAAATTTGTTGTTGTATAAAACGTTTTTAATATAAATTTTTATAAAATAATAGTGTAAAAATTTATCAGAAAATCGCCAAAATTATTTAATGAAAGGATGTTATAATAACACTACTTGATCTAAGACATTTTTGAATAAGGGTTATCTGATGACCTACATTAGCAACAGTGAAATGCGTCTAGGATCCGCCTAACGCCTCAATAATCAATTTCAATATATTTTTATTAAAAAAGCTTTTACTGAATAAGTAAAACATTGATTTGGGATTATTAGTTCGATAATAAAGGTTTAACTTCAATATAATTTAGAAAAACTAGTTTGTTGAAGGAGTAGTTTCAAAAATTAATTCTACAAAAATTCATCTGCAAGAAATTAAAACAACTTGGATTTCATTATTTGTCTTATATTAGTTATAATATTTGGAATTTTTTGAGAAATTCGATGAAAAATTTACAGGAAAGAATTGTTAGCGGAAAAAATCGGACTACCCTAATGTGAACGTGTCTAGGCACCCTTTATACCTCATTAAGGCTAGCTAAAAAAAATTATATATGGTTCATATATTTTTAATATATGAATGTATATAACTATATATGAATATGTATGAATTCATGTATGGAAATATGTATATGGGATTATACATGGCAAAACTATTATATATGAACTAATATATGGACTAATATATGAAATGTATTATAACATATGAGCTCATATATGAAAATTTAATTATGAAGCTCTTCATATGTGGATCCATATATAAATATAAGATTTTATATATGGAGCCATATAAGAATGTGTGCATACATGATAAGATCGTTTTTGCAATCAAAAAAACTTGGAATTTTATCCATTAGAAAACACATACGGTATGCAAAGTTTATATGCGTACCCTCAACGTTTGAAAAAGAAAAACTTTTGTTACATTGTGGCCCCATTTAATATATCAAATAATCAAAAGGATAATCTAGTCATTAATTTTATAGAAAATAACAAAATTCTCTAGATAAGAAACAAAGTTCATATTACTGTATTGAAAACTATTGTTAGAGGGATTATTTTTTCTTTTATAATTGATTGCATTAGTTTTTAATCTGATTTCTTAAGCTAAATGTTACGTACGAATATGATTTATGTGTCTTTTAAATTATTGATTAACCTTTTGATGAATGAAATGACTTTTAGTTTGTTTTGAATTATTTTCCCAAACAAATGTTTCATTAAACACAACCTCTCTCTCAAGTCTAAAAAAATTAAATTTTAGTAATTTAATTTATTGCACAGCAGTGCGCTTTTGTGAATCAAGAGTGTATGAATATGAACTTTGCATACTGTCGAGAGAATTTACACATACATGTATGAAAATGTATGAATATATATAATCATATATGCCCATATACCCTCATTTTTCGGATCCGAACCATATATGGGATATCATATATGCTCCATTCATATTTTTTAGCTGGGTATTTAAAACTTTTTAATTTTTCATTGTTTATAATATATTTTATTGCATTATTTTACTTTCTTTGTTATTGTCATTTTGCGAAATATTGTTAGCGAAAATTTATTAGTCCTTGTAACTTTAAGGTTATGTAAAAAAAATATTTTTTCCTATATTTCTTCAAAAAAAAAGTGTGGAAATAATTATTATTTTTTGCAAATTTTTAATGAAACCCTTCAAAGAAGTGTGTACTTGATCATATGAATTTCGAAAAAGGTTTTTTTATCGTGTACCAATTGCGAAAAATAATTACTTATAAGGTACAAGACACGTTAAGATTATTTTGATATGTTCACAAAAGTTGTTCAAGTCTGCCATAGGTCCTAATATACACTAAGCAAGTCTTACTAAGCCGATTAGTTTGTTAGAAGAGAGAGACGAGGGAAAAATAAATGGTTCTGTTCCCCTCGTCTCTCTTTCCCACAAACTAATGAGCTCAGCAATAAGACTTGCATAGTGTAAATTAGGACTAGCTACATCTTTGCTAAATAATGTTAGCAAAAAATAAAAAGCCCCTGCAAGTTATTCTGAAAAACTTTTTTTCTTTACTTTTGCAAGAAAAAATTGGGCAAAGAAACGTTTTCAGGCGTATGAATAAAGTTGGTTCGGTGAATTCTTAGCTGTGCGACAAAAACTGATATTACATTTTTTTGGGAGACAACTGATTTTCAGAATATTTGAAAGTCCATAAAAAAATGGTCACTAAACTAGCTAAACTAAGTATCGGGGTCTTTTACACTTTGTTAGTACTATCGAAGTTATGCGGTCAAGTTCGTATGTTTTTCCAAAAGCCTTAATTTTTCGCATAGTATTATTAAATTTTTAGATGATTTATTAAAATTCCACCACTTTACACTCAAAAAAGTTGTTCCTTCTCAAGAAAATATAAAAAGTTTTTTATTTTATAAACTCTATTCTGGAATCGTGTTGAAATATGCTGATTGATTTCGATATAAAGCAACATTTACGATTATTTCAGTTATTCAGAAACTAATTATTTTGTTAAAGAGCTTATAAATTTTGTGATTCAGATTTTTACCTTTAATTGCTGCTTAATATCTGCCCATGATTATTTACTACCAAATGTTTTTGAACTTTTACACATCTGCATCCGGTAAGTTTTTATGCAATCAATGCAAAAGGAAATGCTATAAATACTCTTTCATGTTTTTAACTTTACTTACCAGAGAACAGAATGGGACCATTCGCATATGCTAACAATTCATAAATTCTTAGCTATTGCCATGCATTTATTCGACAGCAATAACAAATGTAATTGCTATGATACAATTCATTGCGATTTGTTGATTGCTCATACGCACTCTATAACTACAATGCCAATATTACACAAGCAGCGAAATGAAATGATGCATCATGAAAGAATGGATTTCTTTCATACCATTCACTCAGTATTCACTGATCATTTTTATGTCACGTTTAAATAACAAGTTTATTTTAAGTGATTTTAATGGTTATAAATAAAAAAATGCAGTGTAAGGGACGAAATTTTAGAAAAACCTAAATGCCGATATTTACTTTGTTAGAAAAAAAGAAAATAGAAAAAGTAAAATTTTGAAAATGTAAAACAATGCTACAATATTATCAAAAAATTTTATGACTGGGTATACTATATCATGAACCAGTGTATTTCAAGCCAAACTACTATTGTCTAAAATTAAAAATAAAAAAAATAAATTTTACAAAATGTATAAAAAGTCTGGATTATCCGTGGAATTTGCCAAATACTGTGCCGCTCGTGCTGAATATAATAAAATAAATGAAAAATGTTATAACTGCTATTTACTCAAAGTTGAAAACAACTTTAAGACGAATCCAAGGTCTTTCTACAACTTTGTAAATCTAAAAAGAAAAACAACTTCCTTCCCGCCATCTATGAAAATAAATGAATATGAAACTGACAATGATGCTGAAATATGTAATTTATTTGCAGACTTCTTTTCATCTACTTATGCCAACAATCAAATAAATGATTCTGTCGTACAATCATTCTTGGACCATGGAAGTCAGCCCATTATATTTCCATTATTTGATAGATGCTCAATTCTTGAAAGCTTAAAAAAGCTGAAGTTTTCGTATAAAAGTGGACCTGATAATGTACTTAGTTGTCTTAAATGTGCTGATGCTTTTGTGCTCCCTCTTACTTTATTATTCAATTTGTCGTTAAAGTTTGGTATATTTCCAGATCTATGGAAGGATTCCTTTATTATCCCTTTGTTTAAATCTGGTAGCAAAGCTGACATCAAAAATTACAGGGGAATCGCTAAATTGAGTATTATACCAAAACTCTTTGAAAAACTAATTACTGATTATTTGTTTCATCACGTATCATCTTTACTATCGCCTAATCAACATGGTTTTCGTAAAGGCTGTTCAACTGTAACTAATCTCTTACAATTCACAACTTTGGTCAATCGGGGTTTTTGCAATAAACAACAAACTGATGTTATTTATATAGATTTCAGTAAGGCATTTGTAAGGTCAACCATAAACTTCTTTTGAAGAAGCTACACTCCATGGGTTTTTCGAAAAACTCCTTAAATTGGATCAGTTCATACTTAACTAACAGGAAACAAAATGTCATATATAAAAATATTACATCTAAATCTATTCCCGTTACATCTGGTGTTCCACAAGGAAGTCATCTTGGACCACTCCTTTTTTCTTTATTTATCAATGATTTACCTAGTGTAATCAAGAATTCGTTCATATTAATGTACGCTGATGATGTAAAAATATTCCTTAGCTACAATGACTACATTAAGATCATTTGTTACTACAAGAAGATTTAAATTCCTTGCATTCCTGGTGTGATATGAACTTTATGCAATTAAATTTTAAAAAATGTAAGCATATGTGTTTCTACCGAAAGAACCATTTGGCCGTTAAATACTTCTTAGGCAGCTATGAGCTGGAAACTGTTTGTGCTTTTATTGATCTTGGAATATTACTGGATCCTAAACTTAATTTTATTCAACATATTACATTAATTATAAATAAAGCAAGATGTCTACTCGGCTTCATCAATCGTTGGGCTAAGGAATTTGAAGACCCCTATATTACTAAGCAACTCTTTACATCTCTTGTTCGTCCTGTCCTGGAATATGGCTCAATAATTTGGGACCCTACATATAAAATATATATTAATGCAATTGAATCGGTACAAAAACAATTTTTAATTTTTTGCCTTCGCGGATTTCAATGGAATCCCCTACATCTTCCTTCGTATCAAGCTAGGCTTGCGCTTATTAAACTACCATCCTTAAGTAGTCGAAGAGCTATGCTAAATGTTATGTGTATTTTAAATGTAATTAATGGCAATACTGGCTGCAATTTTTTAATTGAAAACATTTCTTTCTGCGTTCCGCAGCGACCTACACGACATTACTCACCACTTTCTATTAAAGCGTTTAGAACCAATTATTCTAATTCTGATCCCTTTATAAGAAGTTGTAGAGATTTTAATAAACTTAATTTTTATGTTGATTTCTCTTTGAAAGATCATTTAATAAAAAGTAATTTTCTAATCGCATTGAATAATTAATAACTTTTGCAAAATTTTATATACGTACATGTATAAATAGTCTGTAATAATTGTAAATTCATAGACTTAGTAAGTAAATAAATAAAATAAAATATCTGAAATATATTTTAAATAACTGTTTTATATAAAATTTGACATAAAATACATTTCAAATCTATATCGTGTTTTATGAATACTAATGTAAGAGTTTTATGCAAGCAGAAAGTAATTACAAAGACTTCGTTGTGGTCAATCACAGTAAAAAGTATTCGCACCATTGACTGAGTGTATTCGTTGCTTTTGACAAGAGCAGTGAACATTTATATAAAATAAGCAGCGTTGTCAGTGCTTTTTAAATTAATTTTTAGTGCTTTTTGTTTCGTGGCGGTGGCACTAGACCCAAAATTCAAAAATAAATTTCCATATCTATTTTTTTTTCGAGGAAGGCTATCGTTCAAAAAGCAGAACATTTCAAAAAATTCGAATAAGGTTGTACAATGCTTGGTTGCAGAAATGCCCTCAAACTTTAACATTTTAAGCATAATTAATGTAAAGAAGACATTAAGCAAGTAGGTACCCAAATATAGTTTAATAGCATCATTTTGTCTAGTTACTATATATAGTAGTATAGTATAGTATATATACACATTCTCCATTCTCCATCCATTGTTATAACAATGGATGGAGAATGTTATAACAATGGATGGAGAATGGAGAAACTTTGAGTCCAATGTCGAGTTTTAGGCAGAAGTAAAATCTAATAAGCTTATGTCAAGTTAATGGATATAAAATCGTTTGAGGCATTATAAAAAACTGTATTTCCATCAATCTTTTGTCACTTCAATGTTTAAGCGCGCAGAAGTAGATTTTTTACCTCTACGACTTTATTTAAGTCTAACAAACGTAACAATATATCCTTACACTTTGTTATAACTTGGCTTCATAATAAAAAAGGTCTGAAACGAGAAAATTGAGTTGTGAATATACTTTTTTATACACTAACGTGCTAAAATCAAGATTTTACGCTCAAAACTCAAATCATTTTAATATTTATAGTCTGTTAAATGCGAAAATTCTTGATTCAAGAATAAAATGTTGATTTTTTTAAGATCAAATTCAAGATTTTTTTCTTAATAAAAATCTTAAATTAAAATCATATTCTTAACAATTAACCAATATCTGCACTAAGTTAATATCTTTCACGATAAACTTAGATGAGCGAGCACTTATTTTTATCAATTTTTAAGAAAGAATATAATAAATGTAATCAAAAAGTTTTAGTTAAACAATAGTTATCATTTTATTTTACTAATAATTAATTAGAATTAAAACGTGTATCGGATGCCTCAAATTTGAAGTTTTAGGTATAAAATGCAAGGTCAACCGATCCCTATATATGTTATATACATATTTATGTATAACAATTTTTTTAATTAATACAATAATTAAATTTAGTGCTTTTTTACTTAAATTACGGGTTTTTTCATAGTTTTAGTGCTTTTTGAAATTTAAAAGTTGACAACACTGAAAATAAGCAAAGCACGCAATAAAATTAGCAGGAATTATTTCTTTGGATGGTGTCATGCGTTGTTTCTTTCGAATGTTGTGGATTGACAACAATATGCAGGTTTTTTGTGATTGCATTCAAAACAACAATATAATGCATTAAACACATTCACCACAGCAGGCTACACGAACACACGACTTCAAATGCCGCTAGGAGCATTTGTCGCCTCGTAGCCAGCTACTTAATTATTTTGGAGACGGCAGCAGCATCATCTGCACTTCATATTTAAGTATAAATACATAGTTAAGTATTGCCACCTTCAAATATTTCGCAATTATAAAAATTAAATTACTCTTTCAAAGTGTACTTATATGACGTAAAAGTATAAAAATTAATAAATTTATTCTTTATATCAAATTTTGGATATTGTTTCTGTTAAATAATATGAAATAATTGTACGATATCACTCATTCAACATTTTGTGTTATACTGGTAACAGTGAATTTTCTCATTGCAGCCAAAGAAATAGAAATTAGTTAAATTGGACTACAACGAAAAAATCAGCATAGGCAACTACCTGCCACCACGTTGCCTTGCTGTCTTCAAAATAATCGTTCTCATATAAACAGGTGCATTCCATTTTTGACATTTCGTAGTCGGTAGCTTGCTGTGGTGAATGTGTTTAATGCTTAAGGCATTCAATCTGTTCACTGGTACATACATACATACATACATATATAGTCTGTTTATACAGTAAATATATGTATATATAATTTATTTTTACTTATAAAACTATTTCCGCTATTTCCGCTGATTCAGTGAAAAATATACTGTTTTTTTTATATTAAAATAGTAAAAATATGTAAATGCATCTGTGTTTATATGTACTTGTATGTATTTTTTATTTTCCTGCTGCATACATTGAAAATTGCGCGAAATTAAAACAAGCATACCGTGTATGGGAGTGTATGGAGGCGTTTGTCGATGTTAAATGAAAAAGGTAAATACTCGTACATAATGAAATAAAAAACAAAGCAATATTTTTTCGGCGATTTAACATGAACATGTTGAGGAGTGCTGTTGCATGTATATTTTACCCCGTTTTATTTCATATTAATGAATAAATGGTTGCATTATAGTACATCATGCTTAGTGGATATTTAAGGTTGAAAATTTTTGTTCGTTTTGTGTTAAAAAATAAATGTTTTCATTCATATAAATGCGGTTTTATATATCGGCGTTGAACAATTATAATTTACGCTACGCTTGGCAAAGAAGAATATTCAATGACATGTTGCATTTTTAGCAATTAAATAGCAATTGTAAAATAAAAATTCAATACTAGGGCATTTACACTAGCAGACCTCAAATATACCGTTTACGCCAATTTTTTATTTAAAAGAAAACCAACTAACTTAACATTTTCCAAACCTACAACCAAACAACTGAAATGTAGGCAATTTACGCACCATTTTAAATACACATTTTGTTTAAATGTGGACATACTATTAAGGATATTATCTGCACTAGCTACGTCTGTGTAAATTTCAGGCTAAAAAATGTAATTTTAAAATATTTTCCTTTAACACACAATAATGTGTGAAGCATAGTGAAGACAATAAGAATATAAATTCAGTGAAGTGCCACTTTGACCCGCGCACGAAGTTGAAGTTTTTTTCAGTGCAAATGGAATATGTGAATTATTTTGATTCGTAGTATTACAATTTGTTAAAAGCTGTTTTTGAAATGAAAGCTCAATTGTATCATCTCTTAATTTACAACAGCCTTGCCTCAATAATGCAGTTTTTTTATGCCAGAAAATTAGTTAATGGCAACATATCCATCCATCCATCTTGAAAAGTGTTTTTATACATAATTAAATATCTTTATATTATATATTTATATTTATAAAGAGCGCTTTAGATAACTGATATGTTTGCATATTTTATTTGTAAAAAAAAGTGTTTTTATAAGCAAAAATATAGTATTCCAAAGCGGGAACTTGCCGTAGAAAAATCAGCAGAGATATCCACAGGTTTGTAAGCGCTGCTTTTACTCTGTGAAACTAGAAACCAGTTTTATATGAAACGACTTCGTTACTGTATCTTCATTATAAATGCTAAAACACAACAATACTTTGGCCATCTGCACCATGTTTTACAACTTTCTTTGAGAGACGTGCTTAGGTAAACTTCGGTTCAATCAAATATATTCTGTGCCTCAGGTGTAGAAAAATATGTTATGTAAGAATTGCAGACGTAAAATTCAGTCAGTAGTCAGTTCTTAAGTAATAAAGTTGATGAAAATTAAGGCACCTTTGATTACAATGTATGTATTTTAAATAGTTACTCATGGTTTGGGTGCTTTTTACTTTTTAGGGTTCCGTACACCAAAGGTGAAAAAAGGAACCCTATTGTTTTCGCTACGCTGTCCGTCTGTCCGTTTGTCCGTCTGTCCGTCGCACGGTATTTTCTCAGGAACCGTAAGAGCTACGGACCTGAAATTCGGACAGAGTATGTAGAACCTTGGCTGCTACAACAAAAAAATATATGAGAATTAAAAATTAAAGGGTGCTCCAAAACGAGCGACGAAAAATTTTAAAATCCCATGTAATATACATACAATTGTATGTACATATGTATATTGACACTTGAAATTTGTAAAATTACTGTATTTTGAAATAGACTACAACAATTAACATTAAAAAATTTAAATTAAAGGGTGGTCCATCAGTTAATGCAATTTTGACAATTTGCTATATCTTGGAAACCGTAAGAGGTAAACTCTTGAAATTTTTAAAAACGGTAAAACTAAAAAATCCGAAAATTATGAAATCGCCAAACCGAAAAAAATCGCCAAAACCTGAAAAAAATCGCCAAAAATTAAAAAAAATCGCCAAATCGAAAAAATCGCCAAAATTAAAAAAAAACTCTAGCACTAAAATAAATTGCCAAATTTGAAAAAATCGCCCAAATGGAAAAAGTCCCCAAAATTAAAAAAACGCCAAAAACCGAAAAAAATCGCGAAAACGCGGAAAATGCGCCAAAACCAAAATAATTGTTTATGTGAAAAAAATCGCCAAAATGAAAAAAAATCGCCAAAACTAAAAAAATCGCCAAAATTAAATAAACGCCCAAAACCGAAAAAAATCCTCAAAATGAGAAAAAAGTGCCAAAATTAAAAAAATCGCCAAAATAAAAAAAAATTGCCAAAATAATAGAATTCTCCAAAATTAAAAAAACTTCAAAAGCCAAAAAAAAATCGCCAAAAAGGGAAAAAAAGTGCCAAAACTCAGAAAGCGCCAATAAATTCAAAAAAACCTAAAAATAAAAAAAAACGCTTAAAATCGAAAAAAAAACCCAAAAAGAAAAAAATGCCAAAACTATAGTTTACATTGGCCAAAGTTCGTATTGAATTAAATATCTCGTGTCCGTACGGAACCCTTCGTGCCCGGGTCAAAGTCGCATTTCACTGAATTTTTTATTTAATTTTCACTCACTTGTAAACAGTCTTGTGAAAGAAAAACGAAACAAGAAAATTACAACATTTTATTGCTGGAATAAATACTATTGATTTGTTTATTCCGAATTTCAACTTAAACAGGTGTAACATGTGTTTTAACATCCTCACTGGACGCTAATTTCAATAAAAACTTGATTTGCTAATTGTGACGAAAGCTGCCCCGATTACATCAGTTGAGGTTGAAAAAGAACATTTTCAATGTCAAAAAGTTTATTCAGATGTGACCGGCGGCGATTTTTATGAAAAGATAAGAGAAAAGTTTTTGTTTATTGAAATAACAATTATAAATAAAAAGCTCATCTTATTTTTCAAAATACACTTCCAATGTTTTAATGTGATCGCTTTTGTCCAAATTCAATTTGAACATCAAATTACTTCCACATATTTCTTTGGGTCTGGCGACGCCAAACAAAATTAGTACTCGCTAAATTAAAACTCAACGAGTAGTATTTTAGGCTAGGCTCAGAGAAATAACGAAAAATGTAATAAAGGTCACTTACAAGTTGTCAGTCATCACAGCAGTATTAGCTTAGCTCTATATATATATATATATATATATATATATATATATTTATATTCAATTGTACAATAGAACCTAAAAGAAAATTAATAAGTTTTGAATATAAACCTAAACACATAAACTGTTTACACTATTAAAAGTTAAATGAGCTGAAGTTTACTACATACATACATACCTCTTTATAATTACCTCATTTACTTGTTCTCCTACTCAAAGGTGAGTTTAACGATCCCAACCAGCCCTAAGGAATCTAAATTAATTCCCACAATTTTATGCTCTATTATAACAACTCTATTACGAGTTATTATATGTAACATTTCTTTATAGCTGACCCCTGTCTTATCCCTTCCTTGTCAACTATAAGGAAAAGATACATATAGAAATACAAGCAATTTCCCGCAAAATTTGACTTTTACTTCAAAAGCTGAATACCTTTTGAAGTAAAAGTCAAATTTTTGTTCTTAATTAATTTTTTTATTGTTTCCGTCTTCTGTTTATTTTATTTTTGTCTTGTTTTATATGTAAATTTTATGGAATTGCTGAATTAAAATTAGATTTTCATTTCCAAATAATCCAATTTATGTTATTTTTAAGATTTTTTGAGTTTTTAGTGCATATTTCGAAGTTTTTAGTACATATCGAATGCGCATAAAACACTTATTTTGGAGCATATTTCTGGTTTCCCTGATTATCAGCATTTTGTATGGTTGGATCATATGAGGCGTATGATTAATATTTTATCACAGCGGTTAAATTAATCATACGTAGTCATCGATATTTTGTAGTTCATTTTTAGGGTTCCGTACACCAAAGGCAAAAAGGAACCCTACTGTTTCGGTACAATGTCCGCCTTTCCATCACAGGTTGTTTTCTCGAGGACCGTAAGAGTTATGGAACTGAAATTAGAATATATAGAACGTTGGCCGCTACAACAAAAATTATGACAGTTATAAATTAAAGGTGCTCTAACTCGAGCTACGAAACTTAATACTGACAACTTGCTGTATCATGGAAATCATAAAAGGCATACACTTGAAATTTTCCAAAACGTTAAACTAAATAATACCAAAATTAATAAAATGCAGAAACGAAAACTCGCCAAATTGAAAAAGCGCCTAAATGAAAAATATCACCAAAAATAAAAATAAATCGCTTAAATGGAAAAAATTACCAAAAGTAAGAATGTCGCTAAGAAAACTAAAACCATCGCCGGAACAAAAAAGCCCCAAAACAAAAAAATTGCATTGTAAAATATAAAAAAAAATAAAATCACCAAAAAGCAAAAAAAAATCGCCAAAAGATAATAATATAGTCCAAACCAAAAAAATATTGTTAGAAAGAAACAAGAGCCATAGATAACCCTTCGTGTGCGAGTCAAAGTTTTACTTTAATGAAATTATTCACATTATACGTAAGAGCATCTTTAAAAATATATATAAAAAAGTAATTGAGAACTATGATCATTTTGGTTAAGTGGTATCTCGGCCCTAGAAAAAATATCTTCCGAATACTATAAAGGACTTCTTAGTCGTTTATGCTGCATATTTACTTTCAACAAAAAAAAATTTGTCAAATATTAAGAAGGAAGAGTAGAAGATTAATTTTCATTACAAAAAGTAAAAATATGTATGTATGTTTTGCAGACATATGCCATCAATTAGTGAAATTTAATTAATTTTTTCTACTGTCATTTGTATTTTATTCCTTAGCTGGTCAACGGTATAGAGAAACATAAAGAGAAAGATAGAGACGCTTTAATTGACCTTCAGTGCAAATAAATGTGCAATAATTAAATTTCCAAAAAAATAAATAATGTGCAAATTTGTAATCAAAGATTAATTTTAAATTACAAAAAATAAAACGAAGTGCAATAAATTTGTTTCTGGTTTTTGTACTAATTGCAACATATTGTTGCAAGTAAGAGTATGTTAAAAATGTTGTTATAAGTGAATTGAAATCAGCAGTGTCGTTCTGATATATATTTTTTTTATTATTTTTATTATGAGCAGTACTACCCGGACACATAATTTGTTTTCAAATAGATTGAGCCATAATCACCAAAAAAAAAGATTAACCGACAAATTTGTTTTTACAAAGATCGAATATTTACCATAGCAAATAATCTAAAATAATCAAAAAATTATGTCGCTTATGCTTTTTTACTGGTTATAGCACGATATATATTTTGAATTAGTCTTACTTTCTTTGGGGAAGGATATCGAAGAAGTTAAAACTCCTTTTTTTAAATATAAGAAAAAAAAAACAAACATAACCTTTAATCCTTAGGAAATCTCTCCTAATAAATTTTAATTTCCTGATAAACATAAAATATATTTTCTTTTCTTTAAACAAGCAAAAAATCTCGCCCTAATCTTGAGGGAAAAAACGCTATTAAGTTTTCATTTCTTTTCCTTAAATTGTTTATATAGGGGATGCTTAAATGAACCAATTTCAATATCTACACTTAAATATCTAAACTTCAACTGAAATGAATTTTTAAATAACACTATTGTTGGTATTTTTTATATATATTATATTTTTTTTATCAAATCACTTCCAAGCATTTTACTCTTCATAGTGCTGTTTTGTATTTTTGCTTTTTATACGAGTATGTATGTTCATTTGTTTGCCACTGTAATGTGAAGCTTAAAGCACCTTAAGGAAATGAATGATTTCCGTCAAACGGAAATGAGTTGTAATAATGAATAACATTAGCACCCACACAACGACGAGTGGCAAGAGTTAAACAAGAAATCGCTTTTCTTAATGCTTCAGAGCTAATGTAGAACAATACTAAATTGAAAAGTAATATTAATCTTGAAATAAGCTAAACGAGAATGTTGAGTGACTATTAATAAATTACAAGTTATAAATAATCATACTCTGTTATACATAGATCATTTAATCGAATGTGACTGCACAAGCAGTTAGAATAATTTGAATGGATGCTAAAGATATTGTTGTAAATTTATGGAGCTTTAGATAAGACTTAAAGCTTAGAGAAAGGAATGTGTTAGTAAAAGAGTTTGATTATTTATTATGGTTATATTTAAAGTTTGGAAAACAGCGTAAGAAAATAAATACAAATATTTCTGGTTTTGCTTGTTCAACTACTGTCTAACTTACATTTATTGTAAGAAGCGAAAAATATTTTTAATTTATATAAAAATCCTGGCCGACTAACATCAAAATTTATACCATATGTCATCAAAAGTGAGCTTGGAATTGTTGTTGTTAATTCATTAATATTTGTTGTTCCTTTTTTTATCTCTAAAATTTAATATTATCATTTTGATATTACATCGCTTTTATATTCACATATTTTTTTTTATTCTGATATCTTTGTTGTTTAGTTAAAGACAGGACTTTTCTGTTTTCAGAATAATATACTCTTGTTTTATAAATTTCTTTTTCGGTTCGAGAACGTCTGGTATTTTTTTTTTTCATTTTCTATTCAAATTGGCAATATTTTTTTCTTTATTTGACAAATTAAACTGAATTAACCCATTGCTTCTGTTTTTATATGTAAAAGATTGTTAAAATGTTGAATGTGAATCACACCTAAACGTCAAATTTTTTTCTGCATTTCATTTGACATTTCTCAATTTCAGACTAACTCAATTTGAACCATGGAAAGATACACAATTGAGTAACGCGTTAAAGTTATTCAAAATCAACATCGGCCTTAAAATTTAACCAATCCTTACAGTCTAAACTAAATTACAGCGTCAAGCGTTGCCTTAGCAGTAGGGTACGTATTTTCTATAATATTTTATACGTTTGCATGTACTGAAAATACATACCCTTGTGCTAACGCTGCGCTTGAGGCTCCAATTTAGGTTGGACTCTTAGTTTTATGTTTCTTTTTCTGCAAGAGAGAAAAGAAGAGAAATAATTTTATTCGGAACATTTTCAGCTGGTGGTGGAGTTACAGAAAAATGCATCATAAAATATTGGAAATGTATAGATAAATTTAAGTTCAAGAAAAAATCGCATATGAATATTATCCTAGCAAAAACTTCCAAGGTTCGAATTCCGCATTGATAAATTTTGAAGTGCTCACCAAATGCGGTGTTGAATTTTGATTTGTGCATCCGCAATGGTGGGACAATCATTGTGAGTACTACACACAAAAAATTTCAACTTAAAATCTTCTTAAACAAGGTTATTCTAATATTTTTTGGCAATGGCTTTGCTTCATATGTGTTTCATGTTAATTTAACATGATTTATAGTAATTTTCAAAGAAAATTTTTCTTTGAAATAACTTTATTTCACTTTGAATTAACATTTACGTACTGTTAAATTCAAAGTTAGATCAACATAAATTTCATTTAATGTAGTAATTGTATTTTATTAATTATTTAACTTACGTGTCGTTGACAAAGACACCAGTAAAATTTTTTCATATAAGTAAAATTGCCTTCCCAGGCCAAGATTTGAACTGGGAACTCATCGCATGGTAGTCAACGTGCTTATTCCTGCAGCCACAACAACTTTAACGTCCCTTTTCACAATGTATGGTTAAGAGTTAACGTGAACTTTAACTGACAGTTCTTCATACAAAACTTGCCGTTAAAGTCCCTGTTATCTTTTACCCATACATTGTGAAAAGCTACGTAAATATTCTTAAGATACACACTAAATATGTACAATCTTGAATTAAATTATAGTTTAACATTATTTCTTATCATTTACCATACAATTCATTTGAAAAGTTTTAGTTTTAGTTTAAGAAAAAAAAAACAAAATGCTTTGACTTGAAAAGCTTAAGTTAAAAAAAATATACAAAATACTTTCACTTGACTCCAGAGTTCGAACCTGCGATACTCTAAATGCAAGACTAGTACACTGCCTACCAGCCAGCAACAGTTTGTTGACTGTTTACAAACATAAAAAACAACAACAATGCAAAAACAACCTACAACAAATAAGCACAAAAGTGTATTGAAGCTATGAACAAAGCAAATAAACACCAACACACTCAAACAACATATTATTATGTATCTTGTAAATTTAATTTGATTTGAATGAATTTGAATCAACCTTTTGGTATGCTGATTTTACATTGGTATTTTTTCCGTGTGTACAGACAACATTTTTCACCGAAAAAAGTACGGTGAATTGTGAATATTGAAATTGGTGAACACTTCAAAATTCATCTTTACGGAATTCGGTCCCAGTTAAATTCCTGACTTAGTGGCCCAAGTCAACTTCTAAAGCGGAACTTACAAAATTGAATTATGGAAGTTATGAGATTTTATTAACAAAATTCATGATCGGTTAAGAAAGCGCATCCAGGCACTGCTTCCATTTTATGCTCAGTTTGGGTGACCTTCTGAGGCTGCTCTTCGGAATCTTGTGGCTGAATATCACACCAAAATTACATTATTGAACATTAAGCCACCCACACGCATAAATATTAAAGGGCTGACAGAGGAAAATATTGCAGCTGTATTTGCTAGTGTTGTTGATGAACGTGAATTATCGATTCGGCGCCATTCGCAGAAATTGGGTCTCTGTTACTTCTTTTTGTCCAAAATGCAGAAACTGGAATGGCTGACACGTGGTTTCAGCAAAACGATGCCATCCATATGTTACACACCACGAAAAATAATAGTGCAATTGAGAGATGAGTTTGGCGAACAGTTTATTTCACGTTTGAGGCCGTTCATTTGGCCACCTAGGTTGTGCGATTTAACGCCTTTAAACTATTTTATGTTGGAATATGTTAAGGCTCATGTCTATTAGGAAAAACCCACAACAGCTGGCGCACTGAAAGACAATACTGAAGAATTTATTTGTGAAATACCGGGCGATATGATGCAAATATTATGCCAAAATTGGTCGCAGCATTTAAAAGATTTTAGACATATCCGCAGTCAAGATTTACTTGAAATTATCTTTAAACATTGAACTATAAAGGTAGTTGTAACGACTAAAATAAAGATATTATAAATCTATCGAAGTTTTATGTTTTTTTTATATAAATCAAATCCGAAAGCTCTTAAAAAATTACCCTGTGTAAATAGTATATCAAAATTTATTTATTTAATATATTTAAATAATTTAAAAATAGGCTGCTTTCTATATGCTATTTACAAACTCTATGGAATATATTATTTTTTATCAGATATTATATTTCCAAATAAGAGTTAGTTATTTCTAAACTTAATGCTAGGAACACAATTAGGACGAAAGACGAATTTTTCGGTGCGAACTTTCGTCATAAAAAATAAAACTCATTTGTGCATATGAAAATGAGCACAACACCGCCGTTGAACGACATTCGTCGTGCGTGACAAACTTTGAGATAGATTTATTTCTATTTTGTATGCCGACGAACGACGAAAAAACAATTCTCTCTCATTCCCTCTCTGCCTTTGTACTCACAACAACCAACTTTATCAAATATGAGAGAGGATTTCGGTGAGTAAATTCTTCGGTATTGTGCTTCAAACGACGAATTTACGCATCTAATGCATATCGACGAATTCGTCGACGTGCATGAACTTCGTCGTTCGTCCCAATTGTGTTTGTAGCATAACTCGTATGCTGGTAATCTTTTAATTCAAAATGTTTCATTGTTGCATATTAAATAAATTTATAATATTCTATCATAAGATTCTCTTAATTAAATTGATGAAAAGTCCTTAGAACTATTGAATTGAATTCGTAATTGACTTGTAAAAACATAAAGTTAATAGCAAAATACAAACACACATACATATATATATATATATGTATCTGAATGAACCAGTATCTGTATTTATGAAATAGAAAAATTAATACCCATAAATGAGTACAAGTCATGTGAAACAACATACATGCATACATAAATTTACTTACTATACCACATATACAGCAAGAATTGTACAACAGTTTCAAAGCAGCAAATATTCAACATTATTAAAATGCCTTTAGGGTAAAGTAATGCAAAATGTTTGTAGTCTCTGCCAGTTAGTGTAAAAATAACATATCAACAAAACATGCACAAGAGCAAAATAACTTCATTCATACAGACATGCATGGTCAAGCCAAATGACTACTCGTATGATATCGAAATTCTGCTAAACATTTACCAACTCAGTCAGTTACATTCTCACACACAGACAGTAAATGAAGTAATAACAAAGTGGTTTCAGTAGTTTAGTATAAATATTCATGCATACGTACTCGTATTTGTAGATTATTTTGCAAAATAAACAATTTGAAAATTGAAATTTGCCAACCATTACAATCATAATAATTTCGGTTACAGAAATGTTTACATGCATTTGCATGTACAAGAAAGTTATTAAAGAATTACAGAGAGATCATTTTGACAAAAGAGAAGAAAAAGTGGTCGTCATACTACAAATAAAAGTTGTAATTGGCGAAAGCAATTATGGACAAAATAATAATTTATAATTGTGTCTTTTATATGTTTATACGGGTCGTGGTTAATTGTGTAGAAAAAGTATCTTAAGGAATATATTTTTGTTAATGTACGAGTAAATAACAAAATAAGAATACATTTATAATTTTTATCGAGGTTTGCTATTTAATTTAATTTTCTGGCCTTTTTCAAAATAATAAATAAAAACATTCAATAAAAGCATTCATAAGACGTAACTGTTGAGATCAATTGTTGTGAAACTGTTGGACCAAACTGTTACTTATTAGAAACGGTTTGATGGATGTACTGCAAAATTAGCAGCTGATGAATGTAAGCAATTGAAAAGGAATAATAGGCGAACAAAGAAAATAATTTAGATTGGCTAAAATTAATTAGTTAAGCTAAAATGTATAGAACACAGAATATGTAATGAAGTCAGCAGCCCAGGAATCTTCCATTTTTACACTAAAATTTGCTCCGCAATATATATACTCTGTGTTTGCAAAACACTGCAATAAAAATAAAGTCCTGCGCCTATAGTGTTTATATTTTAACGCTAAACGGCCATGTGCTCAAAAATCTTTAAACGCAATAGTGAATTAAATATGTAATATATAATTTAAAAAGACAGAATAATAAACATACATATGCTTAATGAATTTAGTAATTTAAAAGGCAAATTTTGTAAATACGGGCCTATTCTGAAAATCACAGTGATTTCAAATCACGTGATTTCAAAAGTAAACTATTAATAGCTGACTGGATAGTGGGTTTTTATTGCGTTTTAAGTTTTTTGCGTTTATAATAGAATATTTTCTTCCAACTGCTAAAGCTATAAATCGTGAAATTTACAAAAGCAATGATTTAGCTTTTATTAATTTTTTGAAATCACAGTGATTTGGGATGTCGTGATTTGCAGAACAGGCCCGATAGAAACGTTTTTTTTCGTTTTAAAATTTGTATTGAAAAAATATTTTTTTAAACGAATTTTCGTTATTTTTTATACAAATTTGAAACGTTTATAAACGAAAAAAATTACAAAATCTGCCTATTAATATAATTCCTTTACCTCGTTACTTTATCGCATTTTAAATGTAAAATTTAACAAATATTTACAACCGCCACGTATCAAAGCGGTGTTGCATTATAATCCCAGTGAAAAAAATGGAAGTCATTCTAGTGGAAGTAAATTTTCATTGCTTCCAAAAAATCAATATTTTTAATTTGCCGAGAGTGAGCAAAAAACCATGTAGAAGCTTATTTTAGTCACACAAAACCTTGTAACTCCTCCATAATGTTAGAAAATACTCACCAGAATTTAAAAATAATTATTTTTTTAAAGAAATCTATGAACTATTTTTAGTCTAAAATTTAAAAGTTATTTGCTTAAATTTACATGAAAACACTGTTTCGGGCTTAAATTCGTATAAAAAGAAACGAATTGTTAAAAAAGGCAACTATTTACCATTTTTCCTAGATGAAAATATTATCATAGAACACAAAAAATGGAATTTTTCTTAATATCGCTTCCAATTCAGTGACCAGGCATCGAAAAAGAGAACTTCTTGCAATGACAACCCTATGTAAAAATCATTAGATCGGATCGAAATTTGCACTACTTCCGCGACCAATGGGCGCATTCATAAGACGTAGCTGTTGAGCTCAACAGTTGTGAAACTGCTGGCAACTGTTGGCCCCAACAGCTACTTCTTAGAAACGGCTTGATGCATATAATGTAATTGTATATCTTTATTTCGTTACTTCATCGCATTTGTAATGTGAAACTTAACACCACCACCTTACAAAGCATATAAAAGAAAGAGCTCTATTTGACCAGCTGTTCAGGATGAGCACAACGTGTTCACTATAGGTAGCGAAAAAATTTTATGATGGAAAATTACTCAACTGCTGAGTGGAGCGAAAATACTCAACTGTGCGATTCTAAGACAAACACTCAACGGTTGCGCAACTGTTATGTCTTATGAATGCGACCAATGTAAATATATTTTCAAATGGAACTTGCCTGCTATGATGTATTTGGATTTTCAAATTCTTTTAAAATTAACCACAAACAGTTTTTTGTCTCAAATGAAAACTTTAAGATTTTGATTTAATACCCTCTTATTCATTATATTATTATTATTTCTTTTAAAATATTTCAATTGAAAAATATATGTTATATAGTATTTTGTAAGACTTACCAGTTGTTATGATGCAATAAAGGCTGCACAACTTCCCATGTAGAATTTCTAAAAAGAAAGTATGCAAAAAGAAAATTTTATTTTTCAAATGTTAAGATTTTTTAAATTTATTAATTTATTAAAAACATCTAGAAATATTTTATGCATATTGCATAACATTTGCGATTGTGACTTGAACTCGCAAGAGAGGTGTTCTAAGAATCACATTCGCAAAACACTTGGCGAGTTCAAATCACAAGCGTATTCGTATTCGTATGCGCTAATATCTTATTACTTGCGCAAAAAAATAAAGAAAAATACCTTGTCATTTCCAATAAAAAACAAAGTGATTTAGTTTTGTTTTCGAAAGCTGCTGGCAACAATGATTATACGCTTTTAGTCCATCTTTTATTACTTTTGGGACTTATTTTATGTATGTTAGAGTGTGTGTGTGTGTGTGTGTGTCAGCACATCTGCTCATATGAATGTCCTTCGTCCATTCAGTAGTTGGTAGTTGTTTATGCTTAGATTTTGTGTATTAATACATCTTGTTTGTTGTAGATACTCGTACATACATTTGATGGTTGTTTGATAGACATTTTATGGATTTTAGGATACCGATTGAATGTCTTGATTAGAAGTAAATGTAGGCATAAAAGGCCAATAAGAAATTTTTTATAGTTGTTTGAAGCATAAAAATCAAAATACAATTGGATGTGGTAACTATGAAGACAAATTAGCAAAATTGTCAATGGATTTGATTTTAATAGAAAGATAATTGGAAATTATTAAAAAAGGCAAGCAAAAATACTTATGTAAGTGAAGTAATTTTTTTTGTAAAAATAGTTTTATATAAGAATACAAAGAAAGTTTTTAAGGCAGCCATTGGAGAAAACATTTTTTTTGTTTTAATGGCTAGCTAGTGAAGTTTTAAGCAAAACACAATTTTTTTAAGCTTAAATAGAGCAATATAAACATTTTAATCTAGAAAGTAGCATAAAAAACATTCGAAATAAAGTTAAACGCCAGCTTTGTTTTTTTTTCTTCTCTGAAGCAGCCACACAGCAAATGACAGTTTCCTGTGAATTCTAAATCCTTTAGATAAATAAACTCTAAATATGGAAGAAGCAAAAAAAAAAAACAGACAAAAATCACAGACATAAACCTCAAAACAATAAGACCACAATTGAAAAAAAAAACTAAAAATCCTCTAAAACACAGGCACCAAAAATAAGACCAAAGCACATATATGCACGTCTAAGGTTTAAATAAAAAATATGTAAAAAAAATATTCAACAAAATCAACTGACCGTTTCATTGGAATTCCTCTTTTTTTTTGTAAAAATAGTTTAAAT
The DNA here is from genome assembly GCA_905220375.1 of Tachina fera. Taxonomy (NCBI): domain Eukaryota; kingdom Metazoa; phylum Arthropoda; class Insecta; order Diptera; family Tachinidae; genus Tachina; species Tachina fera. Next base: position 39,901,475 of record LR999965.1, on the reverse strand, counting down.
AAATGTTGCTGTTTTAATTCAAAAAAAAAATGAGAGAGAAAACACTGCATGGAAAAGTAGATTTACCAACGAAAATGCAGTATTATTCGTTCTCGCATAGAAGTATTCTATCTTTTTTTTTTAAGTACAATAATATTTTAACAGTAGTTTAAGCTTTGCTTTAATCCTCTGGAAATTTGAATAAATGTACCATCATCAAGTATTAAGGGGTATGTATACCTTCTGCCTCCAATGCTCAAACTGCAAATATAATTTTTTTTATGGAGTAAATTACACTATGGTACAGATATTTATAAAAAGTGTTACACTTTGCTAAAATGTTTTTAATTTATTATCTTTAGCCAACAGATTGACGTTAATTTGATAATATCATTAACTATGGTGTATATTATAAAATATTCCTTATAGATATCTCTGTAAAATCTTTATATTATTATTAATCTTGTGTAAAAATTTCATATAAGAGTCTTCCTTACGTACCTCCTAAAAAAAGAAAATATTTTAATATTTTCACAAAAAAAAATATTCCTGCAATAAACAACTTGAACTAAAAATAAAAAGAAAATTGTTTTTAATATTTATTAAAGTACAATTACATTTTTAATTAATTTTGGGTTTTATTTCCAATCAAAGTTATTTGTTGCACGAATATTTTTTTGTGCATTGAGTTGTATGTATTCGTAAATTTGGTTTTTGCATTTAGCCTGAAATCTTTTTTTTTTCAATAAAAAATTAACAATTTTATTTTATTTGCAATATTTCTTTGAGGCTCCATGAAAAATTGCCCGAAACCAAACCGCCCAAAAATAAAAATGAAAAATCGCCCAAAATTTTCAAAATGAAATATCACCCAAAAAATAAATAAAAATCCCCCAAAAAAATTAAATATTGCCCAAAAGTCAAAAGCACCAAAAAATATTCAACATTATAGTAATTTAATTTTTATATTAAAAAGAAAAAACAAAAGTTATAGAAAAGCGTAAACCATATTAGTTCGTTCCTGAATTTTCTACACACGGCGCAGCCAAATAAAGATTTTCAGCCTTGCAAGGTTTTCCTGCTTAAGAACGTTTTCTTGCACTGATGGCCTTCGGCCGGGCTTAAGTTGTTTCCCGACTTGCCGCTGCATAATTAACATTTTCTTCCTTGCAAAGTTTTCCTGCGTAAGAACGGCCGGGCTGAAGGATTTTTTCGACCATGGTGTTTTCCGACACGGCACTGTCTAATAAAGATTTTCTGCTTTGCAAAATTTTTCTGTTTAATGACATTTTCCTGCACTGCCGACCATTAAGGATTTTCTCTTACATTGTATTTGGGTGTATTTTTTCCTTAAATTTTTAAATGTTTGAAAAATTTTTGGGCGATTTTTCATATAAAAAATTACTTTGTGCCTGTTCAGAATTTGTGGTTGAAGTCTACTGATGATTTGGTTCAAGCGCCAATGAAATACATATATAGACATGCTAAACCACCAGCAAATAAATTTCAATTATTGTAGTATTACTTAGAATTTGTATGAAAAAGTTTTTGGGTGATTTTTCATTATTATTTTTGGGCGCTTTGGTTTTGGGTGATTTTTCATGGAAACATTTTTCATATAAAAAATTGCCCAAAATTTCAAAATTAAAAATCACCCAAAAAAAAATTAAAAATTGCACAAAATTTTTGGGCAATTGTTAGTTTTTTATTGCCAGATGTACATAAGTACTCGTAAGTAAGTTCGACTGCCATTCCTAATCGAATAAAATATTTGAGCGTCAAGGTCAGATTTTAATGAAAGAAATCATATTTGATATGAAAACTTAGCATTTAAAATGGCCGCGGGAATTTATATAAAAAAAAGGATTTCTTTTCATCTAAACCAACTAGTTATTTTTGGAAAGTGGGTGATCACATGAATTAACGATTTGCACAGGTCTACTTTATATATTTAAACCAGAGCTGACCACAGAGAGAAATCCAAGAGATATGTATAAGCGTATGTGTATGCATTTGATGTTCGGCACTCCGGTGCCAGTTTGAACAGCCTGGATATAAACTGTACGCAATTTGATTATATTTTTTTTAAAGAGAAGTAACACTCAGGCAATGAATGCCTGCTACTACTAATAATAGGTGTTACCTTCCTTAGCAAAGAGATAGTATAGAGAAAATAGGTGGTGAAGGAAGAGATAGAGGAAAGTTTGATTCATATACAGCTGCGTTTTGCAAGTTTATTGCTTTAATATTGCAAAGTTGCAGCGCCCCTGGTGTAAATGAAGCGTATTAAATTTTTGAAGTTATGGTTTGTATCAATTTTATTAGTTATTTTACTTCGCCGATGATTCTTCTCTGATGTTACAATAGGATTAGTGTCTGCTGAGGTCGATATAGTTCAGTGATTATGCCTTCACCACTTGAACTTTTCTACAACAACTGCTATAAAGGGGCACTAATGCACATAAGAAAAATGCGTGGTGTTTTTATTTGATGACTGTTCGATACCGAGCACGAGGCTAATACCTTCCATAGTGTAGTCAACGTGCTAACTACTAAGGCCAAAGCCACCATCAAATTTGATTTGATAATTAGTAAAATTTTTAATACCAATTGTATACTTAAGAAATTTATTATTTGACTTATTATTTGACTTATTATTGCTAGTGGTCAAGCATATCTATATGCATTTAATTGCTGCTCTACCAAATCATCAGTAGACTTCAACCACACATTTTGAACAGTCTTACGCACAGACTTTCAGAAACCTTTTGAAAATTTACATAAACTAATATTTTTGAAAGTTACAAACAAAAGAATAAAATAATTGCTTAAAAATGTAGAAAGATAAAATGGATTCATATTGAATATAAACTATTTGCTGGGTTTTGTATAAGCCTACTACCTTTATTTTATTTCCTTTTCGTGAATGGCTTTTGAAAGTCTGTGCATAAAATAAGAGCTTTGTGACTGATCAAAATGTGTGGTCGATGTCTACTGATGATTTGGTAGAGCACCAATAAAATGCATATATATATGCTTAACCACCAGCAAATAAATTTCCTTAATACTTTAAGGCAGAATTTAGTTTTTACTTTCTGTTCTATTAAGAATCAGTTGAATCTTTTTTTTTTGTTAACAGAAATCTTATAAAATTCGTTAGTTTTTCTGTTTCGTTCTGCTGTGTTTCAGTTCATCCTGTCAAAATAAAAAATTTTTTTGTAATTGTAAGTGACATCATAAATAAAATAAAAACATTTTGAAATAACCTGTGATTGTGCTTTAAGAATTTATAAAATTTAATTTTTCCCAGAAAAGCTTAAAACAAAATTTAAACATTATAATGGACGATGCAAAGATCATCATTTTATTGGAAAACTGTAACCGTTCTGTATAGAAACAGCTGATAAGTTATAACAAAACGAGTAACTATTAAAATTTAGAAGCAGATTGCACAGCATAGAACAGCAACCGAAAGTAAAGACTACTGAAGCCTTAATTATTTTTAGTGCTTCTTTAGTGATGTATTGGAATAATGGCATACCCGATTTACCTTTGGCTAGGTAAATTTACTCGATTTGAAACTGAGTAACACTAAAAATTTTTATTTGTGGCAAAATAAAAAAGAGTTTGCATGGATTCGGTTTGCGGAATCCCTCGTGGGGATTCTAAAATTTCTTTTTACTAATTTACTTAACCCTTAAAATTAAAATTACAACTTTACATTAAATTAATTTTAAAAAGCATACTAACAAGGCCGGAGTTTTTGATCCCAGTGAGATGCTTAACATGTTGGCCCATAGTTTAATGCAGTACCGAAAAATAATAATAACATGAAACCTTTGAAACGATTTAAATAAAAACCCAAATATATTAAAAAAAAATATTAAGCATGTTCTGCCATTTCACAATCTTGTCCCATTGTTCCCGTTTGAGCTTAAGGTTTTATTTAAACACATCTCTTGCTGCTGTTAAATTTGAGAAATACTCGTCGTTCCCCAGCATTAATGCTGATGAATGTCATTTTGCTTAAATTATAAGCAATTTGCATTGTTAACGTTGTCTCTTACTTTTTCTATTTATTTCTACTCTATTTTTTATGGAATAATAATGGTACTTCTTTTTTTCTCATCAAAATGAACAAATGTTTGTCATTTTGCACAGAATTTCACTTGTTCTGCTCGTATTCGTTCTTTGATTTCGTTTGTTTTGTTCTCTGAAAAGCAAAAAAAAAACTAACTATAGCAGCGACAGAGTCCAACAAATGTGAGATAATTTTTCAAATTGTCCTAAAGCTCATTAGCAAATGTATGATTACAATTTATTTTACTGTTATCCTTTTGTTACAACGAAATGTATAAGACAATTTTTTTTATATTATTTGAATAACCGATTAGATTTATTAAAAAACAAAGTAAAATAAATAATATGAAAAATAACTGAAAAGAGATTTGCAGTGAAGGTTATTTTTGAATGTTAATGAGGGTTATTTATTTAAGATTTATTTAGGGGGCTAAGGAAATATTGGGTTGCGGAGAGGAAGGTTATTAAGACAAAAGTTATAGAGTCGAAGTTTTAAAGTGGCATAGAGGAACAGAGAGAATGTTTAAAGCTATTTTGTATGTTTAAATTTTTTGGCTATTAAAAAGAGGAATTAGCCTTACAAATCTTAAAAAACAATTCAATTTGTTTTTATTTTCTTTTAAAATATTTCTTCAAGGACCAGAAATATGGTTTGCTTTATTTTATTCCCCAAGGCGCTTAAAGAAGAAAATCAGCATTTCAAACACGTTCATGTGCCCTTTTATATATTGAATGTGACCACAAAAAGTTAGTAAAATACATATTTATAGATACTTATGTGCTAACACTCACATACATACTTACATACACATGTATGCGTGCTCCTAGCCTTGTGCTGTACAAATTATGCATTATAAATCAACAAAGCAAAAACTTCGGCTTATATATGTACATATAATAATTCCAATGAAGGCCAGTCATACCCAAAACAAATTCTTATTCAAATAAAATAACTTGAATAACAAAAAATATATTTAACATATACAAACATGTTAAATATAATATTTACTATAAAGCTATGAATACTAAAAAGAGATGGTATTAGGAAAATGTTTTCTTTACTGAGAAAATTTAAAATAAAAAAGAAGTATTTATTCTTATGTAAACAAACATAGCTGACTTAAGGGACAAAATGGGAATTAGCAGAAAAAATGTCCACACAACAAGGGTGTTCAATTTCAATTCGTTTAGAATTTATAATCACGCGACACAGCAAGCATTACAATGAGTTCCTTTTAAATGTATAGTTATGAGAAAACTTGGCTTAAATTAGATAAGAAATATTTTAGCAAAAAGAAAAAAGTAGGATTCCATGGTTTAAGCTAATGACAAAATTGAGAAATCAATAATATGAAAAAAAATTATTTGAAAAACAAAATAAGAGCAGCATATTGTCGTTGATGTGACGTGATCACCATTATAAAACTTGATGTGTCGTAGATTCACCCACCAAATCGTTTAAATAAACATATCTTAAGTGGTTCAGAAGTTAGCAAAACCAGACAAATTTATCAAAAAATAAAAAAAATATGTGCTAAAAAAAGCAATGTGATTCCGATCACAGGGGAAATGTGTAAGTATCTAGTAATGAAATTTTTCTTAATATTGGCTTATAGAAACTCAAATAAGATATATAAATTTTTGACTCTACTGTATTTAAAAATCTATAGAAAACTGCATCTATAGTAGTGGAGTTATTATTTGTGGGGGTTTGTGGAGAATTGCTCATATGCAAGTGGAAAACGTCAAATAAAAATTTTGATAAAGCTTGCGATGATGAGATGGAGATTGTTATCCAATTGTCGTGCACCAGCTTCAGTTTAAGGCTACAGTACGTAATGAAGATATGTTATAATATAATATAATAAATTCTTTATGAATACTGCTTTATATAGTTTAAACAAATATTTGACATTTAAAATGCTCTTTTATTTAGAAGTTTATATTTATTTTATTTATTTTATATTCTTTAACTTTTTAACAAAATTATCCCCACTGGCAATACTATTTCACTTCACAAGCAATTTCTATTGCTCCTGAAGGTATGCTTTAAAATTCGTTTGAGTTTCTCTGTACTTCTTGTTCGTATGATTACACTAATACACTCATACATAGCTCACACTGATTTCATAACCCCTGTAGTAAATAAAATAATCAATTGAAAAAAAACCCTAACTTATAAATTAATTATTTTGCAAGTGACTACAAATTGGTTTAAATCTCATGCAGATATCAACCAAACATATTGAATAGAAGCAAACGTAAGAAATAAATAAAAGCAAAATAAGTAAATGAAAAGAAAATCAAAAGAAGGAAAAAAGCATGCCATGAAATCAAATGCCAAATGTTTGTGTTGAAAAAAAAACTAAATAATTTCAATACTTAATAAGTATAATATTTTCTATGATCGGTTCGTATTTTTATTTTTACTGAATCAATTAATAATAAATATTTATATATATATATATATAGATATAATATAAATATATATATACATATATCTTTTTTTTACTATAATATTAATTAACTACAAATTAGTTGACAAATAAGTAGTTAGTAGTCAATTTAAAAGTCATGCAGAGATGGCCAATTGACTACTACCTATGGCATGCCTATGTTGAAATAGTGAATCGGCGACAAGGAAAAAAGTCACTTAATCAACCAGTTGTGGTTATTAAAAAACTAGTTTGAAGGTACTTACAAATGGGTTTGAGTTCCTATAGGGACGCTTTACAATCTTACTCAAAATTTGTGATTGCATTGTGAAAAAGATAGTGTATAGATGTTTACACATCAAAAAATAATGAGACATTTTTAGATTTATTGGAACTGTAGTGAATTTTTTAATCAGAAATAATGGGCACGTGACGAAAATATATTTACTTGACAACACAGTTCAAAATGCTGGAAAGTAAAATCAACTGTTGAAAGCAAAAACAATTTAACATAATAGCCGCTACTAAAATACTTATATAAATGTATGTACCGACGCTACATCGAACAAGTATAAATAATTAATCTGATGATCGTAAAAGATAAGCAAGAACAGTTAATATAACTTCGTGCTAACCTAAATAGAAAAAGGAAATAATGCAAAAACTGAAAATGAATAGTGTTAATTATAAATGTGTTTGTCAAAGTTAAATCAATAATTGTATACACAACAATCATTTCTCATATTCCGTTTCATTAAAAATGTACGTTAAATAGCTGATGTTAATCTAATCAATCTATCCAAGTAGTTAGAATAGGGTACTGATGAAGTGCGTGGCTGCACAGAAAAATATCGGTATTTCCACCAGCTAATAAGAGTCTAGTTTAATTTTTCTTCTCTCGTTTAGAAACTCACATTAATTTATAAAAATATTTTATTCAATAAGAATTGAAATTACTGAATTTAGTTCCTGTTCACCTAAATGCGAACGATAGATTCAATCAAAAATTTATATTAAACACAAACACAAAAAAATTTAAATTTTCTTTGTTTTCAATATAAATATTCGATCGAACCTATTGTTCGCATTTAGATGAACAGGATCTTAAGCCCGAACAAAAAATTATTTCTGATTAAAAAATTAATAAATAATTTTATTAGAAATGCTCTTGAAGCTGAACAACAAAATGAGTTATGTGCTGTTTTTAGCCAACAAAACAATAAATTGAATTACTACTATCTTAAGTTTTATTTATTTTATTATAATAATAATATTTTTCCCATATTTCAATTAACTTTATTTGCCATGGTGCAGATATGTTTAAACTTTAAAGCATTAAATAACTTAATATTCTTGTAAAAAATTAATTAATAAATTAATAAGTAGTTACAGCTTGATTCATGACAACTGTATGATTTGCGGGCTATTCAAAATCAAACTTCTTATTGCACCACCCTGTAATTACATTGAAGAAAACCCAAACACAAAATATTTAAGTATTTTTTTTTGGTAATCTCAAAGCTTTCATTCATACACACACCAGATACCTCTATCAGAATTTTATGTCGTTATACTAATACCCAACCATACACACACACAAGCATACCAACAAACAAAGGAAGATTTTTGTTTTTTATACGTAAATACTGTTTTTGTCAGTTTGAATACATGAATGAATGTGTGTGTTTGAATTTTTCCTTGCCCCGGTCAACCAAGTGCGAATAATGTGTCTCCATCAGATAAATTTGGTGATGAACTATAATATTTCATTCTCCATGTATGTATTTAAATGATGCTCCTGCTGCCAATGTGTTCAATGTCGTTAGTATAATTTTGTTTGTGGCTTTGCAGGAGTTTGTGTGTGTTAAATGAAGAAATGTAAAATAGTCCACTAAGCAATGCATACATATGAATTAAAGTCCTGCACAAGACCACTTATAAGAACTTTTAAGTCATGAGGGATTTTTCAAATGCTTTACTACAGCGAAATCTTCAAAAGCAAACGCTAAACAACACTATTGGTAAAACATTTATTTCAGTTATTGCAGGTTTTGTGATACTTGCTTCTTCATACGCATGGACGCGTATACCAATGTTATGCATGTACATTAGAGTGGCCGTTAGTTGTATCGGGAATTTTTTTTTTTGATTTTTTTATTCTCGCCTCCCAAATCGGTTCAGTTTTATGTAAAAAAAAATGCAAAAAGAAATTATAGCGATAAGCTGTGTTTAAGGGGGTGCATCCGGCCCTGGAAGTTAGCCCTCAAGCCCATATATTTAATGTAATGTATTTTTTTTTTAGTTTTCTTATGACTATACTTAATATATGTATGAAATAATTTAATAGATGTAAACTCTTATTGTAAACGCTTAGTAAAATAATTTCCATATATATAAATATATATGTAATTTTAGTACACAACATTTTTTGTATTTTGTTGGTTATTTTCTTCATTATTTCCAAAAATATTACTTTTAGCAAAAAACTTTCTTTAAAACTAATGTTGTAGACTAGAAGAGCTAAAATATTGCTATATATCATATCCTTGTAAAATTATTTTTAACAAGTAAGAGTGCTATATTCGGCTGTGCCGAATCTTATGTAGTATAGAGATACATACATAAGCACAGAGATATGTAGGTACATATTCATTTTGTGAAAAAATTCATACTTTTTTCTAGTGCAATTTTTAGGTTTTTGGCATTATGTTTAATTTGGTGCTTTTTAAATTTTGGCGATTTTTTTTCATATAGGCAATTTTTTTGGTTTTGGCGATTTTTTTCGGTTTTTGGCGTTTTTTTAATTTTGGCGATTTTTTTGTTCCGGCGATTTTTTTGATTTTGACGATTTTATTCATTTAGGCGATTTTTTTATTTTTTATATACAGTATTTTTCGTTTATAGCGAACTCGCTTAAAACGAACTTTCGCCTAAAACGAACCATTTTCGAAAGTACGAACTTTTATTTCTATAAAACCATGAACATTTTTTCACTTATAACGAACCCGCTTAAAGCGAACTTTCGGATATACCAAACTTTTTTTGCATGTAAATTGTTCTTTTTTTCGCTTAAAACGAACCAAGAAGTGTTTTGCCATGAACAAAAAATTCTATTTATATATTAATGTGTAGCGTAAGCTGTGTAAGAAATTTTCTTCAGTCTTGCGACACTCCTCAACAAATTCTTGACCACTTGGCCCAAGTGGAAGTGTATATAAATGAACCCAATGTTAATACTAAGCAAACTAAAATAACTGATTTTTTAAAAACTAAATAAACTTATTTTTTAAAGACTACAATGTTCTACAATTGTTTTAATAAGCCAATAAATAGCCAAAGTGTTAAAAAAAGATATGTGCACACACAATAATGGTTTCTTGATGTCTTCACTTAAAACGAACTTCGCTTAAAACGAACAAATTTGATCAGCCCCTTGAAGTTCGCTTTAAGCGAAAAGCACTGTATATTGAATTTTTTTTTATTTTTTTGTGGCAATTTTTTTAGTTTTGACACTTTTTTCTCGTTTTAGCGATTTTTTTCGGTTATTAGCGTTTTTTTTATTTTGGCGATTTTTTTTTCCTTCTGGCGATTTTTTTGATTTTGACGTTTTTTTCGTTTAGGCGATTTTTTTATTTTTTGCCGATTATTTTCATATAGGCAATTTTTTTTTTGATTTGGCGATTTTTTTCGATTTTTGGCGTTTTTTTTTTAATTTTGGCGATTTATTTTCGTTTTGGCGATTTTTTCTGATTTTGGCGATTTTTTTTCATTTAGGCGATTTTTTTTAATTTTTGGTGATTTTTGTTCACATAAGCATTTGTTTTTGTTTTGGAGATTTTTTTCGGTTTTTGGCGTTTTTTTTAATTTTAGCGTTTTTTTATTTTGGCGATTTTTTTCGTTTTGGCGATTTCTTAAAATTTTTGGCGATTTTATAATTTTTGGATTTTTTAATTTGACCGTTTTTTAAAATTTCAAGAGTTTAACTCTTACACTTTCCAATTTGTCAAAATTACATAGTCAAAATTTCATTAACTGATGGACCACCCTTTAATTTAATTTTTTTTAATTTTAGTGTTAATTGTTGTAGCCTATATAAAAATACACTAATTTTACAAATATCAAGTGTCTATATACATATGTACACACATACATACAATTGTATGTATATTACATGGGATTTTAAAAGTTTTCGTCACTCATTTTTAGCTTTTATATATTTGTTGTTGTAGCGACCAAAGTTCTACATATACTGTCCAAATTTCAGACCCGTAGCTTTTACCGTTCCTCAGAAAATAGCCTTCTTCCTAAAACATGAAATATGTTTAATTATTAGGAAAAAAGTTAAAGTTTTCCAACCCTGGAAACGTTTTTTTAATTTGTTAAATTTTTAAAATTTTTTTTTAATTATAAATACCAATTTTATTCATACCGAAGTATAAAATAAGTTAATTTAATAAAAAAGTAATAAAAACTTGTTTTCGGTAGTTATTTTCTATGGGAAAATATAGTTTGAGTTTTCCAGCTCTGAAACCGTCTGCTCGATTTGGCTGATTTTCAATAGCAAAATTTTTCGGAAAATTTCTGACACACCAGTCCAAGAACGAAGTCTCTACCTGTTCTGGGAGCTTGGGAAAACGTACAGACAGACGGACAGACGGACATCGATTTTTCGTCTTCCCTATGCATAAGGATCCAGAATATATATACTTTATGTGTCGCTTATTAATATTGTAGAAATTACAAACGGCACGACAAACCTATATATACCCTTTTACCATTGTTTGGTAAAGGGTATAAAAAGATAGTCATATGCAAACAAATTACATTGAAAAATTAACTTAAAGGCCAACCGTGAGGGGCGGGCGTACCCCCTAAAAAAAAGTTATCGTTATGAAATTTTTTGAATTTTTTTTACAGTAAACTGAACCGGTTTTGGAGGAGTGATAATAAAAGAAATAAAAAATTAATAAATACGGTCACTCTATTGTACATACATACACACATAAGTTTTGGGTATGCTCTTGTATTTTTCTGCACATGCATACAAACGAACACATGCATTGACATTAGTTGTGTGCGCTTGCTTTAAAAAACCTACCCTAAACACGTAATAGCTTACCATCTACGTCTTACACACACACTCAAACGTATAATATGAAAAACAACAAGCATACACGCATCAACACTACTTATTTTGATTGTTTGATATGAACAAGAAGTCTTTGCGACATCGCTTGTTAACAGTCACACCAAGGCATCCATCGTACTTCGCGTATTAAACGACAGCATTTATTATTGGTTTAGTATAATACATGCCACGAGAATACATTTATTTAAAAAACAAAACGTATTTAAATTTCAAGACTGTTTCCGCAGGCATCTAATATGAATGTATTTATATTTTCCATGCATTTATTCAGACATTTATATTCTCTATGCCTGTATGAGCTTAATATCTTAGTGCTGACATTATGGCTTCCTTCTGTCTTCTTCTCCTACTAGCTAATTTGGCATACGTATGTATATAAGTCAGTATTCAATGAAAGTAGTCTACATTAAGGATGGCTTTTTAATTTTTTCGATTTTTCAATTTGTGATATTGAGTTAATACTTTTAATGTTTTTTTTGAGCGGTTTATGAACAGATTTGTTGATAGTTGTTTGATGTTTTTGTTTGTTTATAATAGGAAAAAGTCTTTAGTTCATTCTGTTTGTTCAAAAGGAAAAAAGGGAACAGACTTTAACGATTTTTTTTTTGATTTTAATATTGTAAAAATACGAACGAAAAGTGAATTGCAAACTTTAGCTTAGCTAAGAGTCTGTATAATCCCATAACAGGAGTAACCTTATGCTAGTTTAGACTGTTTTCAATGTAACCGTAAAAATACTGGAACATAATTATTATGAGTCCTTGCCTGAGGCAACACACTTTGATAGTAACCAGTAGGATAACAGCGAGTTTTTAAGGCCCTTAATATGACTTAATGATATGTAATATGTACTTAGAGTTTCATCCTGTCTTAAGCAAGCAGGGAATAATTTTGTCAGCTCAGGTAAATTTTTTTCATTTATTTATTCACACATGCTATAATTCTTAGTGTTAATAAATCAAACTCACTTCAACAGAAAATTCATAATTGTTTCGTTAGAATATTGGACATTCATCACTAGGAAGGTTTTCTTTAAAAATCTCAAATACGAAAGTCAGTAACTTCAACATAATCAGAATCATCCGCGAAGTAAAATAATCAATAATATGCCAACTTAACAAAGCGTAGAAAATTAAATACGCCTCATTAACACCAGACGCATTGCAGCCCTGCACTATTAAGAAAACGTGCAAAAAGCAGAGTTGTAAAAGAATGACACATTCTTCTATTTATTCGTTCACCAACTGCCTTCTCTAACACTATCCCTTTCCTAAAGAAGGTAAAAAGGTAGGCAGGCATTCATTGCCTGAGTGTTACTTCCCTTTAAAAAAAATAATAAACTAATACAAATTTAAATAATACCACACACAAGCAAACTCCTTTAACTTAAAATATGTGTATAAATCATATGTAATTACACGACAAACTAATGAAATATAAACATATTTTTACTACAACTAAAAGTAAATAAATGCCAGGAAATTTTTAAATCGTATATGAAAACTTTTAATAAAAGCAAGAAAAAACTTTAACTGTGCGCTTAATGCTTGCTAAAATGAAAAAAAAAAGATTGAAAAGAGTAAAACGTTTGGAACGATAAACTTTCAATATTTGTCAAAACTTGTTAAATCTATAATTTGGGTGTATGTTTCGTGACCAGAGGTTCCCAACCTTTTTAGTTTTTCTGAACAGCTGCTATGTTATTATTATTATTAAATATTTATTTTAGTATTAATTTCTATTTCTATCTCGAATTTAATTCCTGTATTGTTTAGAGTAAAGTAAAACATGTATGTTAATTCAAGGATCATTTTTTATATTCATGTTTTCTAGTTATATATTTTCAATTATATTTGTTTTTAATAAAAAGAAAAATATGGGGAAATGCTACTTTTGGTATATCTCATCTCTGCCTACTTGTGGTACTTTTTTCATATTTGAGTGCCTCGGTAGGCTAGTGAGTAGTGTGCTAGCCTGTACGTGTAGAGGTTGTGGGTTCGATTTCCACCATAGGCCCTGCTCTGTTTAAATACATCGAGTGAAGGTATATGTTATTATACCGCGCAAACCGTGGCCTATGCGCGCCACGGTTGGCGCGCAGAGGATGTAAGCTGAAGCACCAATTTTCAGCAACTCTTTGTAGTATTTGCGACCGTATATCGCCGGTAACTCTTCAAATGTTTAAATTCCCAGTAAAAAAAGAGACTCCAAAAAAGTCATGAAAATGTAGAGTTTACGATGCGGAAGTAGTGCAAATTTCGATCCGATCTAATGATTTTTACATAGGGTTGTCATTGCAAGAAGTTCTCTTTTTCGATGTCTGGTCACTGAATTGGAAGCGATATTAAGAAAAATTCCATTTTTTGTGTTCTATGATAATATTTTCATCTGTGAAAAATGGTAAATAGTTGCCTTTTTTAACAATTCGTTTCTTTTTATACGAATTTAAGCCCGATACAGTGTTTTCAATGTAAATTTAAGCAAATAACTTTTAAATTTTAGACTAAAAATAGTTCATAAATTTCTTTAAAAAAATACATTTTCTATAAAATCTGGTCGGTATTTTCTAACACTATGGAGGAGTTAAAAGGTTTTGTGTGACTAAAATAAGTTTCTACATGTTTTTTTGCTCACAGGTGGTGAAGAAAGAGATAGAGGAAAGCTTCTTTCTTTTACAACTCTGCCTTTTGCACGTTATAATGCGGAGTTGCAGTGCCTCTGGTTTCAATGAGGAGCATTAAATTTTTTGAAGCTGTGCTTAGTAGAAATTTTTATTGGTTATTTTACTTCGCCGATGATTCTGCTACACGCCGATGAAGGAGGGCGCTCTGATGTTAAATTAGGATTAGTATCTGCTGAAGTCGGTATAGTTCAGTGACCACTGACTATGACTTCATCACTTGAATTTTCCTACAACAACTGACACAAGGGACACTAATGCGCACCACAAAAATGCGTGGTGTTGTTATTTTTTATTTGTTTCCATATAAAAATTTTGTTTTTGAGTAACAAGAGTATTTTTATGGCAGATAATTTAAAAAAATCAGTCAACCTTTTCCATATGCAAAAAAAAAAAAAATTACAAATTGATCCACATATGGCAAAGTTATTCGATAATAAATTTTTTTTGGTGTACCTTTTACTGCCCCCACAATTTAAAAAAAAAATTTGTGAACCTTTTCGATATGCAAGAAGAATTATGAAAATTGGTCCGCAAACGACAAAGTAATTTGATACAAAAAATTAGTGGACCTCTTCCATATGCAAAAAGCATTTTAAAAATTCACAAGTTTGACAAGTGACGAACTTATTTGATAACACACGACAACACGATTTCTAAGGCCCGTACTTTGATAGTCAATTTTCGCACATACGAGTTTGATACTGAGTTCCAATGCCTATAAATTACTTACGTACTGTTGCCTTACACTGAATGTGGTGCATAACAATTGGGTAACAATCGCCATCTCATGCAAATTATTATGGGAGGAGATTTTAATGTGGGTATTAATCAATCAATCACAAATTTTGAGTAAGATTGTAAAGCGTTATCAAATCAGTGTGAGCTACGTATGAGTGTATTAGTGTAATCATACGTACAAAAAGTACCATTAAATTTATCAACTGCATAGAACAACACTCAACAGAATTTTAAAACATACCTTCTGGCTTGTGAAGTGGAATAGTGTTGTCAGTGGGGATAATTTTGTTAAAGAGTTGAAAAATATAAAATAAATATAAACTTCTAATAAAAGAGCGTTTCAAATGCCAAATATTTGTTTAAAGGACATATAGCAGTCTCTATAAAGAATTTATTATATTATAATATAAGATATCTTTATTATTTACTGTTACCTTACACTGAAGCTGGTGCACGACAATTGGGTAACAATCTCCCTCTCATGACAATTATTATGGGTGGAGATTTTAATACAAATTTTGCAAATTCACAGTCGCAAGCTTTATCAAAATTTTTATTTGACGTTTTTCACTTGCATATGGCAACTCTCCACAAACCCCCACAAATAATAACTCCACTACTATAGATGCAATTTTCCATATATTTTTAAATACAGTAAAGTAAAAACCATAAGCCATAAGCCAACATTAAAAAAAATTCATTACACATCTCCCATGTGATCGGACTCACATTGATTTTTTTCTAATTGACTCTGTATCTCGAGATTTTCTGTTATAAAGAAAAAAGAGGATGCTGCACCATATAATTTGCATTTACTCGAGAACCAGTTCTTCGATTAAATAAAAATATGCAATGAAAGGTAGGAAACAAGTTGGCATTTAAATAACGTCCATGGATTAATAACAAAATTTTCGTAAGCTTATGATTTTAATGAGTCTTAAAAAAAACTATTTTCTAAATTTTTTTGAAAAAACTTATTTTTTTAAAAAAAACTTTCTGAATATAACTGAAACTATAAGACTGTTAAAAAATTAGTGAGGATGTAATTTGAAGGTCAATTTGTTTCCCATATGTCAGTGCATTTTTTATATAATCGAAAAACTGGAAATAATTTATAGGAATTGATACTCAGTACTAAGTGTATACAAATTGACTAAGAAACTTTTGACCTTACATAGTAAATTCAGTTCAATGCTGACCTGTGTATCGAATTATTTGGGGCGGGCATTTGGAGATACGCTTCCAATTTAAAAAAAAATAGTGGAGCTTTTTATATAGAAAAAATTTTGGAAATTGAGCATAAATGGCAAAGTTATGCCCGTTTATATTATAAAATATGCTAAAAACCATGTGGAAGAAGTAAAATAATAAAAAAAAGTGAGCCGCATTAAAGTGTTTCCTTAAATAACAAATTTAATTGTAAACAATAAAAAAACAATTAAAATTTTAATTGAGTCGATAAAACTTTTGCTTGCAAATGTAATTTGTTAATGTTTAATTAGAAATTTTGTTGACTTGATTAAATTTTTATCTAAAAATTAGTTAACAAGTTTAATAAATACAGTTAAATTTGTAATTATTTTTTTTTGATTTCAATTAAAAGTGTTGTTTGAGGATATAATTTTTGCTTGTAATATTCTAAAATATGTTTCTCCAAGAATCCCAGATAGTTCCACACATTTCCCTTTCTTTTTCTTATGAAAAATAAAAGTTTGTGAACCACTTGCCTAGACTGACAAAAACATATGTTGCATGCTTTCGGGGATAATATGCTCTTTGTTTTAGTGCGACGTAATGACAGGTTTACATGGTTGCAACTGTCAAAAGTATTTTTAGTAGTTTGTTGAAATATCACTTCAACCCGTTTTTTGTTTCTTATTTTATATTTTGTGTATTGAACTCAATTTTAAGATTTATTTGCAACATTTATATTTCTAGTATGAGTCTGATATTTGTTTTCAGCTTTCCATACTCGTACAAATAACTTTATGCAGACTTAGAATCAGGTTTTGTGTAGGTGTGTATGTCAAGTCTACATTTTTCTACCAAAGATCCCATATGTTGCAAATTGCCAATTCTTAGAAAAATAAGTTTGCAATATAAATGAAATTTTATGATAAATTACAAATCATTATCGCCAGTTGTTGGTGTTATTTTAGTTTTTTGTTGTTGTATTTTTTGCCAGTGTTGAGGAAGAGATAATGAAGGTTGAATAATTTATGGGCTTATTTGGAAGTAAGAAAAAAAGTTTTGCATCTTAAAGTTGTTGAAATAAGATTAAGTTTATAACTAAAGAGTTGTAATTTAATATGAACAGAGTTATTGGAGTCCAGATATGTTGATAATAAGTAAGATTTACGGTAAAAGAAAGGTTTATTTATTAATACCTGAAGAAAAACTACTTTAGATATTAGTTTGTTTAAGTAGTTTTGTTCGAACTTAATTTGTTTTTTTGTTTGGTTTTGATTAAGCTAAAGTTCGTATTTTTACGAAGTCAAGTTACATGTCATAATTTTGAGATATTGCTTTTTCAGAGACATTGCTTTTTAGGTTGATCAGCTGTGGTAGCAGAAACTTTATCCAAAACAAATAGTATTACAGTAATCATATTAATAATGAAAAGGAGTTCCTTATTTAATTTAAATAAATTGTGTATTTTATTTATGGTAGAAGTCAAAAAAGATATAAGATAATTATTTTTTAAGCAAAAGTTTTCCTCATTTTATTTTAAAATTTGGTTAATTTAATGTTGAATGCTTTGTTGTTTTCAAACTAAGACTTAAATAACTTAAATCATTTTAGAATTGATGCTATTGCAATTTGTTTCAAGAAGATTTTATTGTAGTATAATATAACATACAAATGATAATTTTCCTGTGCGCTTTTGAAACTCTATAGCTATATTATATTATATTGTTATATTATTTAATAAAAAATCACTAAATATAAAGGTTGCAATTTGCCAAAGATGTAACGTGAAACTTTTTCCATTCGCGATATGTTCAATTATGTGTTTGAATTTATTTTCAAATTCGAATTTATCTAGCAGAGACAGGAACCGGAATTTATAACATTTATATTATAATAATATTTATAATAATTTATAACATTTTTTATACTTAACAGAGCACTGTTAGTTATTTAACAGTAATCGCTCAATGGATTTAAAGTTGGAAACCTTGGAACTAGAATCTGATCAAAAACAATAATGAAAAAATTGCTCTTAAAAGAAATTAAACAGTAGGGTATTGGGAATATGACTGGCAGAGCCAATAGATTAAAAAAAAAGCAATATGAGTACGAACACAGGGGAGGTGTGCAAACATCTAGTAATAAATTTTTTTTAAATATCGGATTATGGTAACTATAAATCTATAAAAAACTGCATCTATAGTAGTGGAATTATTAGGTGTGGCTGTTTGTGGAGAATTGCTCACATGCAAGTGGAAAACGTCAAATAAAAATTTTGATAAAGCTTGCGACTGTGGATTTGCAAAATTTGTATTAAAATCTCCACCCATAATAATTGTCATGAGAGGGAGATTGTTACCCAATTGTCGTGCACCAGCTTCAGTGTAAGGTAACAGTACATAATGAAGATATCTTATAATATAATATAATAAATTCTTTATAAAGACTGCTGTATGTCCTTTAAACAAATATTTGACATTTAAAACGCTCTTTAATTTAGAAGTTTATATATATTTTATTTATTTTATATTTTTCAACTGTTTAACAAAGTTATGCCCACTGGCAACACTATTACACTTCACAAGCAATTTCTATTGCTCCTGAAGGTATGTTTTAAAATTATGTTGAGTATATTTCTATGCAGGTGATAAATTTAATGGTACTTCTTGTTCGTATGATTACACTAATACACTCATACATAGCTCACACTGATTTGATAACGCTTTACAATCTTACTCAAAATGTGTGATTGTATTGTGAAACAGATTTGTACCCCCCATCGTTCAGTTTTTCTTTTGTAAGCTATTGATAGTGCACCCGTCGTGTTAAATAAATAAATACATAAACAAATAAATAAAGTATAAATAAAAGATTAGATCAATAAAACATATATCTCTTTATACAGACGTGTATGAATTTTTGTATACGCATTAGGGAAGCCAATCGGGATCAATTTTTTTAAATCCCGGGATTTTCGGGATCCCGCGATTTTTCGGGATTCTACAATTTTTGGTAAAATAAATTATTTTTTTTAAATAATTATTACTTTAATAACAAATTTTATGCATTTTAAAATGTTTTATGTTTATAATATATCATTACACAATTCTCTTTAAAGTCGACAATCTTCTACAACGAGTATGAAATAAAAATCTAAAGAATTTGTCTCATTTATTTTTATGTTGAATAATTACATTTGATGTTAGAGAATTTATACTGAAAACCCTAACTAAATCTGAAAATTTGTTTTTCTTTTCAAAATACGTACATTTTTTCTATAATCTTAACAAAAACGAATATACATACATATCCATGGACTTTTTGAAAAACAAAACGCATTATTCGGTAAATATTTCTTACGTTTATGTCAACCCGATAGCAAAAATTATTCAAAATTATGAATTTTCCAAATGTTATTTCCCTTCCCAAGCTCATAAGCTTCCTTTTGTATATTGTAGCACCTTTGATGAAAATAACAATGGAAAAGTAGTTGATTTGATTGCCCTTGTTGTTAATTTAAAAGAAATGTGTCACGAAGAGTCATTAAATTGTTAAAACTGCACGTACAAAATTGTATGGGACTTTTATATATTATAAAAAAAATACCATAAAATCAACGAATATTTTAATTTACAAATGTTTTTTATATAAAAATTGCTAAGAAGTCCCGAAATTTAAATACCGGGCTTGAATCTTACAAATCCCGAAAATCCTGGGATTTTGGGATTCGGGATTTCCCGTTTGGCATTCCTAATACGCATACGTATGTAAGTAAATAGAACTCGAGCAGGTAAAGTAGTTTTATCTTTTAATTTTTTTTTATTTACTCGCTTTATACAAATTTAGTTTGATGTTTTACATACATAAGTATGTATCTTAATTTCTATTTTAACTAAATACAAAATAAAGTAAAACTAGCTTACTTCACTTCTATGAGCTACACTCAGAAAATTATTTGAATGCAAATATTGAAACTGCAGTACTTATCTTGATTTCATATACTTGCCAACCAACAGATATATGTATGTATTGTTTATTTGATAAATATCCTTATTTCTAAAAAACCTAAAACTTATGATTAACATTAGATCATTTTTTTCACTGTGTCTTATATTGCATCCTTTCTATGGTATTTTTATTTATCTTTTTTTCTGTTTTTGGCTTATGGTTGGTTTCATGTAGTTTTTAAATCTTTAAATCTTGTTTGTATGCATATTTTTACTTTGGTTTTTTTTTATCTACAACGAGCATTTTATGAAACATAAGGATTTGTATTTGTATGCATACATATAATTTAATTTGTGGTGTACTAATATAATTAATTTAATGTACATAGTTGTTTTTTTGACTTGAAAACTTTTGTGGTACATATTTTTTTCTTTTGCTCTGTGCACATTTCTGTCAATCATTTGCAAAAGAAACTTGCTAATAGAGAATTGAATATTATTTAATCCCAGCTTCATGTATTTTGGTATTGGGTATTACATTTATGGCAATTATCAATCAAATTCTTATTACTTGCTATCAGTTGGAATCGTTCCCAGGGAAAAATTTCTCGCGGAATATTATTCATAATTGCCCCCATTATTTCTGTAAGTATAAGATCATTAACAATTTTAAACATTACATGGTATTCTTTCTTGTAAATTACCTAACATGAAATCTCTATGTTTTCTGCCAAAATAATTTTTTTCCTTATATTCTTTGAAATTTTATATAACATCCTTGAATAATTTTGTTATTATATATTATAGCGTACATAAAACGACATTCATTTACTAATTAACAAAAAATATGCAGTAAAAAAACTACTCATAATCGAGGTCTCACTGTACATATAAAAAATTAAATAAAAATGCATCCAAATTTCCTGGTTAATGAAATTGTGGTGACTTTATTTCAAACAAATGTAAACGATGAGGAAAAAGTTTCTCTTCTTATGGGGATTTATGTTTGTGTGTACAAATTTCTGGTTTGTGAAGAGATAGTGCAGGTAATGATGATAAAACAGTTGCTAATAACGATGTTAACTACCCCGTTAAAAGTGACAAGTAGATGGCGCTGATTAATACAATGCACTGATAATACAGTGTTTGTTTGTTAGAGTCAACCATGAGGGTTAAAATTGAATTTATTTTCTAGTTTTCTATTTTTATTTATTTTTTTTAATTTATAAATATTATTATATTAAAAATTTGCTTATATATTTTGTTCATTAGCTAGCAAATATTTTAAGAACCTATTAAAATAACAAGATACATAAGTAAGCATAACTTTTAACTCATTTAAACGCTGAATCTCCCCAAGTTTCGGCTGAGAAATTGCTTTTAAGAATTTTTGTTAACGTGCGATTTTTTTTGATAAAATATAAGCTTAAGCTAAAGTTATTGTTTCCCCAAATTTTTGCTTAAGAATTTCTGGCGTCCTTAAACTTTTCAATATGGCTAAATTTTTTGTAGTTTCAAAATAAGAAATCAACACCGTGAAAAAAGGTTTAAACTTTTACAACCTTGAAGACTTTATACGTAAAATTGTACAATTGCAGATAATAAAATAAAATAAAATACTAATTAAATTAAATTAAATAAAATGAATTAAAATAAAATAAAATAAAATAAAATAAAATAAAATAAAATAAAATAAAATAAAATAAAATAAAATAAAATAAAACAAAATAAAATAAAATAAGATAAAATAAAATAAAATAAAATAAAATAAATAAAATAAAATAAATAAAATAAAATAAAATTAAATAAAATAAAATTAAATTAAATTAAATAAAATAAAATAAAACAAAACAAAATAAAAAATAAAATAAAATAAATAAAATAAAATAAAATAAAATAAAATAAAATAAAATAAAATAAAATAAAATAAAATAAAATAAAATTAAATAAAATTAAATAAAATTAAATAAAATAAAATAAAATAAAATAAAATAAAATAAAATAAAATAAAATAAAATAAAATAAAATAAAATAAAATAAAATAAAATATAATAAAATAAAATAAGATAAAATAAAATAAAATAAAATAAAATAAAATAAAATCAAATAAATAATCAATAAAATAAAATAAAATAAAATAAAATAAAATAAAATAAAATAAAACAAAATAAAATAAATAAACCTTATATTAAATAAAATTAAATTGAATAAAAAAATAAATTTAAATACAATAAAATAAAGTAAAACAAAATATAATAAAATCGAATACAATAAAATATATTAAAATAGAAAAATAAATTAAATTAAATTAAAATAAGTATTATGAAGTAAAGTAAAAGTTTTCTAAACGAATTTATTCAAGATTCAAGATTCAACTATATCACAATATATTAATGTCATGACATATCATATATCAGAACTTAACTATGTCAGAACATTTATATTTTATGACATAGTTCGTTAGTGACAAATGTAGATAAAAGCCAATGTTCTGACGTAATTATATAATGAGACAAATAAGTTAGGACAAAGTTATTTAATGATTAAGTGTGCAATGACTGAAACTATTTGGAATGTTTATAAAAATCTAGTAAACTTAATTAATTTTTTCGCAGAAAATAGAAAACGCTCTAATTGATGCAAATAATTACTCTAGTAATTGGAACAATAAACTTTGTATACGATTGTTCGAAATATATTGAAAACTTCATCATCGATTTTGACTAATAAAACATTATCGAATATCGATTATTTGATTAATCGTTCAAACTTAACACCCTAATTATAATGATAAAGTCTTACTGAACTTTAATATACGATTAATTACAACAATTAAAAGTTACAGTTTGTTATTTTAATATTTACTTTTATGTATAAATCATTTGTTTCTCTTTAAGAACCTGATTGTTTTGAAAAGTAAGTAAATAATAAGCAATCGTAGTTATTTTTTAAGGCCGCAAATTTTTTACTATCAGTTCAACTTCAAATTCAATAATGAAAAGGTGATACAAATTTTATAGTCGGTAATTTAATTTAATAAAAATGATTTACAAATAAAATAATCAATACTTAATTTCAATGTATGAGTATTTTAAAAAAACTTATATTTTAATGTAAAACTTAAATATTAATTAAAGTACAACAAATTAATACAAAAAGAAATACCCAATAGAAGCGCAAATGTTTAAGTTTTTGCGTAATAATTTAATCATATTTATAATCTTATATTTAATGTATCTGAAAGAATTTACTTGAAATGTGTAGCGAAATTTTATGAAATAAAAATAACTAAAATGCATTTAAGTAAGATAATTATAAAATAAAGTTTCATGAGTATATTTTTTATTTGTTTCCAGTTTAATAACAATAATAGCCAGTTTAGCTGTAATTGCGTCCACTACTCTTGCCCAAATTTTGGATGCAGGCACTTGTAGCAATAATGTCACCACTATGCAAAATTTTGAACCTTCTAGGGTAACTAAGCCTTACGTAAAAATAGAATTGAAATTCTTTTATGATTTTTTTTAATTTGCAGTATCTTGGCCGCTGGTATGAAAATCAAAAATATCCTTTTATATTCGAATTGGGTGGAAAATGTATATATGCTGAATACGGTTTATTGGATAATGGCGATATAAGTGTTTATAACTTCAATATAAATCAGCTGTAAGATTGTTTAGTTAGAGAAATAGAAAAATTGTAGACACGTTTAATTTAATTTCAGTACTGGTAATCCGAGTGATATTAGGGGAACTGCAAAAATCGTGGATAATGCTAAATTGAAAGTAAGATTTAGCAGCTTGCCAGGTGAGTTTACTTTATTTTTTATTATTTGTCGGTTAATTTAATTTATTAGTTTCATTCCCTTTATTTTCCGTATGACTTTTTGTGAGACAAAAAAGTTTTAAAAGTGTAAAGAAAATTATAAATTTACAGCCTTATTTATAAAACTTATTAAGGCTTTATAAAGGCTTTTTAAGACAAATTTTTTATAAAAATTTCTTTTAAAACCCCTTTAAAAAGCCTTCATAGTTTTTATAAGTAAGGCTGTTAATATGCAAACAAACATGCTGCCTTTGATTCAAATTTAATTCAACGTAACTGCTAAATACGAGTATTTACCAAGTGAAAGCAAAACTTATTGTATATTTCTGTATTACCTACAAAATAACTTAAGAGTTTCCAAAATCTAGTATAGTAAAATACCGATAACACTATGCAACAAAGAAAAATTAATCTCTAAAATGAGATCTAATTTATGGTCGCTGAACACGAATATGCCACTTATTTATTTTTCTTAAGAAGTGTTTTCGACTACTAGCCCCTGGGGCTAGTGAAATTTTATTCACCTCAGAAGTGTCAAAAATTTAATTTCACTAGTACTTTGCTACCGTTTGGCAACGGTCCAAAGCATGTTAAAATGAATATGTATATAAACATTTTTTTTGTTGGCTTAGCACATCTATATGCATTTCATTGCTTAAAATAAATTACAACAAATAATTTTTTTTTTTTAAAATTTAAAAATTTTTTAAATTAATTATATTAACTTTAACTCAAATTTTTTTTCTTTTAGTTTCGTATTCTCGAGAGTTGACTGTATTTTGAATTCATAAAAATTAACAAACTTACTCAATATTACTTACAGCCATATTAATAATTCATTTTAATCTAACAATCTTACAAGTTTGTAATAATTTTACAACATTAACTAATTAAAAAAAAATAAACTTTAGCTTTATGGCCTTTTACAAAACTTTCAAACTATTTTATAACACTATTAAGCACATTGTTGTTGTTTAAGTACGTTTATACGCAGCAGGTTTTAAAAAACTATTTAATTACGATTAATTATACTTCATTAACAAGTTGTTATACAATTTCTTTCAAAGTTCATAACAGTGTCTTTATTAAATCGCTTAAAAACTATTTTGTGTAACACGATGTTCAAAATAGTTAAGAAATTGACAAAAAGTTTATTGATTATGATAAAATTTGCTGATTAATTTTGTACAAAAATGTACAAGGACTTTCATTAGAGATGAGCTGTTAAAGAGATTTTTAATCAGTGTAATTATTTTCAGCATTTATTGGCGAGTCGGACTATTGGATTTTAGATACGGACTATGATAATTATGCTGTGGTCTATTCCTGCACAGACATTATAGGTCTAGCGAATGGAAGTAAGTATTTAATAGAAAATTCAATGAATTCGTTTCGAAGCGAAACATAATTGAATTTATGTATTATTAAAGCTGCATTAGCACTTATGATTTCTGCGTTAAATTTCTCCGCATACGTCTTACAAATCATCCGCAATTGAAATTCTAAAATATTTTCTTGTTATTCGAAGGCCTTAATAAACCCTTAATATTAAAGAAACCTAATATTATAAACTGTGTGAAACATAATCAAAAATGTTATTGCTTAATTGATTGGTACCAGTACTTTTCATTACTTTTCATAAAACTTGTTGCTGATTATTATATAGTCTTGTTTAAATATAATTGCATGTTAGTACAAATTGCACTTTGCTTTCAATTAAGGTTTGCTTTTCATTAAATAAAAAAGGTTAAGTTCATTTGTTTCATTATAAATTCATTTAAAACATATTTATTGACCATTAATTTAGTGTATTGTTTGAGTAAAAAAAATCTTTTTTCTCTCTCTTTATAACAACATGACAGAAGTGGTTTGGATTTTGACACGTCAACGTGAACCTGACTTGAAAATTATTGAACATGCCAGAAGAATTATTGAAGAGAAGGGCCTGTCACTGAAACCTCTCAACAAAACAGATCAAAATGGCTGTGAATGATTAGATTATGGTTTATTAAAAATGTCAGATCTTAACTGATGAAGTAATAAACAAAACACTACAGTAAAAGAAATATTGAAATATTTTTAGTAAATATATAAAAGATTTATTACAGGTACACCCACTATAAGATATTTCTTTCCAAAGCTGTTTTACTGGTAGAAAAAGAAGCAAAGGAAAGGAATGTATATAAATTACTTTAATGAACACAGACAAAAATTTGAAGGAGGTTTTTACAGAAAAGCAGATGTAATAAAATTTTGAATAAGAGCTCAACCAATCACCAAAATCGCAGCAGCAGTTGGCAGCTTTAATGAAAAAATTTCCTTTAAATAAAAATTTAACTGTAAAATATTTACGACTCACTAAAAATGTTTATGAAAAAGGTATCTTACGATCCCACTTGCCTGCTTGTAGATAGTTGGCAGCCACGTTAAACTAAAATTCAAATTTAAAACTGTTTTAGTATGTTAATAAAAAATTAATTAAAGTTTATCCAAAATATTAAATTAATCCTTTAATGCGCAACATCTTCACATTCTAGGAATTTGAAGCACAAGTACAAAAAATTTTGTTCTAGGTTTTTTTTCTTTCTTAATTTTATTTATTCGAGAGAAAAAGGGTAAATAATTAAGAGGAAAGAAGGTCATATATCTTGGCAATAAAAGTTCTAAATTATAAATAATTTTATAGTACCAAAGTTATTCCATTAAAATAAAATTAACAATTGCCTGTACTGAATGATTTTTGCAAGGATTGCATATCTTCAACAAAGCGCATTAAAGGGTTGAAAAAGTGATTAGAAATTTTTTAAAAATTCAACAAAAAAATTAATGCCCTAATTCAATACGAAGATCTAGGATAATTTTGTTTGAAAATACCAGTGTTTAAAAAACTGCAGTCGAAATAGCAAAATTCGTAAAATTGTGTTTTTTTGACCTTTCTATTATTTGACTGTCCAAACACAACCTGTTGCTTATAGTTCATCTACTGAATTTTAAAGTGTCGCAGTTGAAGTTAACACAATATACGAATAACTGTGCAAAACAAAGAGCTTCAACTCTCGACATGTTCGAAAAGTTTTCGGTTTGAGTGACGACTGCTTTAAATAAATACAAAGTTAACGAAGCAGAAATGTTTCTGTGTATGTGTTTGAATGTGTGTTTTTTGTGTGTATGAGTGCTTTTTCCTATATGTACAAATATAATAGTAAGACAAAAACAAAAACAACAGTAATTGAAACTGCAAAATCAAAAGAAAAGAAAAAAGGACACAACATCTCTACTACGATAACTTCAGAATTTATTTAAAACAGCGCGTTGCAAACTGAAAACTTTTCGAACATGTCGAAAGTTGAATTAGTATGAGCAGAAGCAAAAGAAAATACACAAATGGGAAGTTTTTAACCGCTAGAAAATACTTCTGAGTTCTTGTGTTTGAATTCCTTAAATTATTTTCTTCAAAAATGGTTGTTGTCTTTGATAATGAAAAATAAAAATATTATTACCATATTTTTAAAGCATAAAAATTAAATTAAAGTATTATACAAAGTTTGTAAAATATTAAAAAAATATGTGTTGGAAATAATGTTTGGAAAAAAATCATAAAGCAAGTACACGAGCTTTCTAGCCTAGAAAATAACTAATAATTGTTTTAAAGAATCACAACTGTGGCTTTTTTCCGTCCATAGACAAGACGATACAATCGTCGAATAGAATTAGAACATAAATAAAATATATAAAATGAAATCAACTAAAAAATGTGTACAAAACACAATTATTATGTTCAACTATATCCAATCACGATGTATGTACGTATGTCAGCAAACATTTATTTGGTACCGGCAACTAGTTAGAAAATATCATTTCTTCCAAATAAACTTCTACAAAGCGTATCACACCATTTTTATGGATTATATCTAATTTATTTATTTGTTATTTAATTTTTTCATAATATGAACTGCATTATATTTCACTTATAATAATGCGTAAGCCTATTCTAGAAAAACTCCCTTCATTTAAAAAATTCATGCAATCCACATATTTAATACTCCTACTCGATCCAGAATCGACAAGATATGAATGAAAAATTTAACCTTTCTCTGGGACAATAACGTCTGTATATAAATGGCAGTTATGTTATAACATATTTATGTTATAACATACCATCAGTATTGATTTTATGGCATATTTACATCAGAACATATGCTATGTCATAGCACAATTGTAGGATAATAAATTGATGTCGTAACATATTTATGTCATTACAAAAAAAAAAAACGTATGAAACTATGCCTTAACATTAAGAAGCTATGATGTAATTATGTGACATAAATAAGTCACGTCATAAATTTGTCATGATAGACATATATATATCGTGCCATAACTGCCAAAAAAGCTTAAGCGACATAATTTTCGAACTTAAATTTTTTTTACCACAATCGATAATTTTTAGCTAAAAAGAAAGAGGTACAAAAAATGTTTCTCTTAAGGTTTTTCGGCAGCTATGTCTCAATATGTTATGACATAAATGCGCCATGATATGATTATGTCGTAAAATATGATATGATTAGTATATACATACCTATAATTAATGGCATACCTATACATTATACATATTTCTAACTGGAATATTTATGTCATAACATTACATAACATAATTATTGTCTTAACAGAACAGAGTGGACTATTTAGTTTGTTATATTTTCTTCAACATTGAGTAATTCTTCCATTAATGCTGTGTTTAGCTCAAAAATATCTGCTATTAAGCGTTTTTGCATTAAACATACACAGGGCATTAGGTTTTTAAAAAAGACTTCTTGAATTTAAAAAATATATATAAAAAATTTTACTACTTCAACAACTACCAAAAAAGTTTGGCGATAGTTATACAAAAAAATTAAACAGAACAGAAGAAGCAAGTCATGGGTATATGGATCGTTATAATAAGTATCGATATATGCAGCTATGAAAACAATTCTCATACGGTATACGGAAGTATGAAAATGAATCGGCATGAATATGTAGATGTACAACAAATTCTCAATGTGTTTTAGAGTATCCAAAATTTTTTATATTCATTGTCTTCCTCTGATATCAATAAAATTTTTGGTTTAATTTTATTTCTATTTATGTGCGAGTATTTTCAATATGATGCAAACTTTTTTTGTTAATTACTACTTGTTGTACTGTTCATATTGTATCTTTTAATTACTTTTAACACACAAAAATATAAAAAGAAAATTAAAGGAAAAAACAAGTTCATGAAAATTCATTTATTTTGTGTTTAACACAAACCTAAAAGGCGCCCTTATTAAGCTTGTTCTTTGAGGGAATTATTCAAATTGTTTTCTTGTTTTCTACAAATACTTTTTATTGTTCTTTTTCTCATATAATTTTTAATTTTTTTCATTGGTTTAGTTGGACATGGCAAAACTTTAAGTCCAACAGTAAGCAGCCACAAGAAGATGATGTTTTATGTAATACTTGTAGTAAGTATTTAATTTTAATTAGCCTGTTGAGCAATAAAGTTTTAGGCACAGTGGCCATATATGAATGAAATTTTTGTGAAATTTTAAAATATATTTTATTTCTGTTTCTATACGAAATACTTTTTAAATTAACTACAGTCCGACACTGTAATAATATTGAGTGTATGTGTTTTTTGTTATAGGAAAAAAGTTTTTTTTTATATCAAAAATGAAAAGGACGAAAACATTAGAAATTTTTTAAAATAACTAATTTTGAAACGTTTATAAACGAAAAATAAGTGTGAACACTGTTCACTGAACAGGCTTACGTTTTCAAAAAATCTGCGTAAGTCCAAAAATTTTGATAAAATTGGTTGTTGTGTATACAAGGACAGAGAGACTGAGAGAGAAAATTGTTTTTTCGTCGTTTGTCGGCGTACAAAATAGAAATAAATCTGTCTCAGAGTTCGTCACGCACGACTAATTTCGTTCAACGACGGTGTTGTGTTAATTTTTATATGCCCAAATGTGTTTTATTTTTTATGACGAAAGTTCGCACCGAAAAATTCGTCGTTCGTCCCAGTTGTGTCCCTAGCATTAAACACATGCTTATCCGAACTCGTGTTTTCAAACGCCACTTTTGTCAATAAAACAAACATTTTCTTTAAGGCATCTAATTTAAGACAAGAAAAAAAAGAATTCAAAATTATTTTTGTTTTCAATACAAATTCCCAACCTTAAAATTTTATTTATTTACAAAAATAGGATGGATGAGTTTTGTTCAATAAGGGTTGGTATCTATTGACTAGTGGGCTTAGCAGAAGCGAAATGCATATAGACGTGCTTAATCCACCATAAACAAACTTCTCAAGTTCGTACTCATATAGAGTCATGGTTAAATAAATATGTATATAAAATTGTAAGATATACTTGCATTCAACATCTACATATTTTTTTCTTAATTTTGATAAAGGTGTCCTCAATTTGTACAAAAACCAAAAAAAGGCCAATGTTCATAGCCAAAAAACAAAATATAGGTCAAGGGTTTAAAACCAGCATTTTGTATGGAAATAATGGTTTTAAATTCTTTAATAAATGCACTGTCTTTTGGCTTGTTTTATTGTTTGAACACATCACAAGCGTGTTCCTTGAATTTTAGTTACTTTTTGGATTATTTTATTTTGCCTTTCCTTGAAACATAACGTGCTCATAACGTGGTTGACTACACAAGTAGAAATCCGGTACCAGTAGGAACCACATATGATCCCTTTGCCATATTCCGCTCGCTCATCATTCTACGCGAACCAAATCGGAAAGGCATGGAATTTGGCAAATCCAACTAACACAAAGGAATGGAAACCAATCACTTTGAAAGAGTTCGATGCTTTTTTGGCTACTATTCTGTATGCTGGACTCACTAAATCGAACAGTGAACCTCTTGAAGAGTTATGGGGCCCAACGCGCTGTCCAATATATAAAGCTGCATTTTCATTAGATCGTATGAAGTACATAAAACAATGACTTAGATTCGACAATGGAAATACGCGACAGCAGCGACTAATCAACAGCCAAACCTGCGGCTATTGGTGATATTTGGCAAATGTTGCAATCTAGGTTGGCAGCAGCTTACACTCCGCATGATGCAGCGACCGTTGATGAGCAGTTATTTCCATACAGAGGCCGCACCCGCTACACACAATATATTCCATCGAAACCTGCCAAGTACGGTATAAAGATATGGTGGTTGTGCGACTCAAAATCATTTTATCCTGTCAAAGGAATGATTTACTTTGGCAAATTGCCTGACCAGACACGAGTGCTGAATCAAGGGCAGAATGTTGTACTTCAACTTTCGGAGAGATATTTGAATAAAGGACGCACAATTTATGCCGAAAATTTTTTTCACAACCTTGGATTTGGCGCGTAGTTTGATCAGTAAGAAAACTGCATATGTTGGAACAGTGCGCTCGAATGAGACATGTGTGCCTCGGGAATTCCAAAAAAATCATACGCGTCCTGTTAGCAGCATATTGTTCGGCTTCAACGAAGGTGATATAGCACTATGTTCATATGGCCCAAGAAGAACAAAGAGGTAATTTTGCTGTTGACACACCATTATACTTGCAATGTGGATATGCAAACTGAAAAGAAGAAGCCGTTTGCTATTTTGGATTACAATACACCAAGTTTTACCGATTTCTTGAAAAACAAAAAAATTTTTTGGAATAACCAAATAAAGTTTATTCGACTACTCTACTCTAACAAAATTTATTAAAATATTCGTATAAAATTTATTCGAATAACTAAATGAAATTTCAGATTTTTTAATCAAGCAGCATATTGCAAAGGTTTCACAATGTATATAGATAAATGAATAAAATGTATTTTGAATCGAATAAATGTATTCGAATAATGGTATAAAATATATTCGAATAAATGGAATTTGAATAAATCGAGGAAAAATGTTTAGAATAATGAATCAAATTAATTCAAACAAACGAAAGTCTTAAATTTTGTTTTTTATTCGAGTACTTTTATGTATGGATACAAATTTCTAAAATTTCTTTGAATACAAGCACAAATACAATTTCAAAATTTATTCGAAATATGAAATTTGAATAGATCGAGCAAAAATATTTAAAATAGACGAATCAAGTTTACTCGAATAAAGTCTTACATTTTGTTTTTTATTCTAGTAATTTATGTATGGATTTATATTTCTAAAAGTTTTTTAAATTATCATATATAAATTTATTCGAATAATTAAAAAAATATTACGTGAATAATAAAACAATGAAATTTGTTTATTTGACATATTGTCGGAAGTGTAAATACTATAATAATTGAAATTTATTTGCTGGTGGTTTAGCATGTCTATATACGTATTTCATTGGCGCTTGAATTGTATAAGGATGTAGAAACATAAAATGGCTTCACCTGAATATAAATTATTTGCTGGGTTTTGTATCAGTTTCAAAGCCTACTAAGCTTATTTTTCTTTGTTATTTCCAAAAATATTATTGTGTTATGAACTCTCATATAGTTTTTGAAAGTCTGTGCATAAAGTAAGAGGTTTGTGACTATTCAAAATTTGTGGTTGAAGTCTACTGATGATTTGGTTCAAGCGCCAATGAAAAACGTATATAGACATGCTAAACCACCAGAAAATAAATTTCAATAATAAAACAATTTAATGAAATATCAGATATGGTGAACTATAACTTTTATTGGAATTATGGAATTAGAATAAGTTGGTAATATTTTATAGCATAATCAAATAACTGAATAAAGTTTAATCGAATAAAGTTTTAAATTGTATTCTTGAATAATAATAATTTTATACAGATAGAAGCTATAATTTCTTCATATAATTGAATAAATATTATTCGAATAATTTAGTGAATTTTATTCGAATAATAGCAAAATATTTTATTTCAATAATAAAAAATAAATTTCGCTAAACCTTTTTACACGAAATCATGCCAAAGTCGTTTTATATTCGTATAGTTATCTTAAGCTTTCTCTAATAATTGAATTAATTTTATTCGAATAATCGAAAAAATTTTATTCAAATAGTCAAATAATTTAATACAATTTCAGATACTTTGATCCTGTAAATGTTTTAATATATTGGTTTAATCGAATAAAATTTAGTCGAATAATGGAATGGAAATAAGTTAAGCAATACTTTTTAGCATAATCGGATAAATTATAAACAAATAATCAATTTAAGTTTTCAAGTTAGTTTTTTACTTTTAATCGAATAATTTATACTCATATTTAATATGTTTTGAAAACTTCATTGCAAATTCAATCGAATAACCGAGTAACATTAAAAACTTGAAATTTTTTTCGGATGAAAATATAAACTGCTTGAACTACTTCGGGTAATGAGCAAAATTTACGAGAAAGATTGAGTAAAATTTATTCGATTATTTAAAAAAATTTTAATTCGAATAATCGAATAGCCTTATGAAATTTCAAATAATTTTAAAGGTCGAAATCCTGCTAAAGTTCCAGAATGGGAATAAGTTTATAGATTTTTTAGTACAATCGATTTAAGCTTAATCGAATAATCGATTAAAGTTTTAAATTTTGCTTGACTTTGATTCTAAAAATTTTATACTCGTGTGTATATAATGAAATTCGAGATATTTTTAATATGCACAATCCTGCAAAAGTTGTAATATATTCGGATGGGTGTCTTAAATATAAAAAAATTCAAGAACACCGACGTGCAGACCAATCGGATGTGCTAATTTTCTTCAAGTATAGATGTGAAGATATTACACTGAGTCACCTTTCAAATGAAAAAAAACAAATTAAAATCGATGTAGCCGTTGGGAGCTGCGGCGTCAAAGACACACATATTCAACCCCCGATATATCTAGAAAAGCTGTGATATCTTCTAAGCAGTTGGACCGCTTTTATTCAAACATACATAAGAACATTCTCGATCAAGTCACCATTCAAACAGAAAAAACCTAAATCAAGACCGATTCAGCCGTTTGGTCAGTACGTAGACTCGTAAAGACATAAAAGTACACAGACACACACTTGTATTATTTAATCAATAGTTTTTAGTAATAGTTAGGATCAATTATCTCAACTCTACGTTAGAAATATGCTGGTGCAATTCTTCGCTGAATGTACTAGTTTCGATTATCTGATCAAAAAAAAAATAATTTGTAAGTTTTATTTGCAAAATACTGAACGGACAATATTACACTGAGCCAAAGCACATATTTGTTGTGCTTCCTTTGCTTTATGCCTTCATTATTATTTTTCCCGCAGCAAAATACATTCATAAAAAGCAGCAAAATAATAAAAAGTTTTTTTTTTGCATTAAATCAAACAATCTCTTACTAACTCAAACATGTGCAGTAAAACAAATAAACATACGAAGTGATTTCTTATCCATCTACCACTTTGTAAGTTTTTTTACGACTCCATTGATGTTGTGCATGCAAAAATCAAATTCATTTCTAATATTTTGAAGTCCATAAAAGAAGCAAGCGAAAACATAAAGCAAAAAAAAAGTATGAAAAGAAAATATTAAAATGTTTGGAAAACGTGAATGTTTTATGGAATATCAAAATTTATAGCCAAAAGGGTAAAATGAAGAAGTGCCGGTACGAAGTGCATGAAGATGAACAAACAACAAAAAAACATAAATGGAAAAAAATTGGTATGGCAATCAGAATGTCTAATTAAATGAAATTTTTTGAAAGAAATTTAAGCAAAGAAGTTAATTAAAGTTTTTGTTCTGACTATACGAGTAATATTTATATAAATTTTAGTTTAACTTATTATAAACGATGCTTTCTTAAAGTTTTCATAACTCTAAGATGTCAAGGAAAGGCTTAGCTCAAGAGCGAAGCAAGTTAAATATGTTCAAGTTTCCAAGGCTTATAGCGTTCAACTGGACTTTCAAAAACAACCGAAACAAGTAAAAGTGCTATATTCGGCTGTGACGAATCTTATATACCGTTTACCAAAGTGCGTTTATGTAGTATAGAGATACATACATAAGCACATACATAGATATGTAGTTAAATATTTATTTTATTTATTATTTTTATTTTATTTTTATATTTTTTATTATTATTATTATTTTATCATGGCGTCATACATTCATTTATACATATGTATGTATGTATATAATACTACCATTATACATTTTTATTTCCTTTCTCGACAGCTTATTCTTGGTAATAATTTCTTTGCTCCAACAGTAAACTTGTGCAGTAAAAAAGGTGGATGTTATTCTCTTCAAATCTTTAATATAATACGTTATCGTTAACAGTATTTCTACAGTGCGTTGATGCACCTTTTTAAGAAATTCTATTTATTTTCAAATAAATTACACCCTATAATAGAACAAAATCTTAACTTAACAATATAATAATATTCTGTCAGAATAAAAACTACACAATTAATCAAACGAATGTTGCTGTGTGCTCAGTGCAATACAAATCATTTAAAGTAACACATTTGTACGAAGGTGGCCGCAAAATTGACAGATATTTTTAAAGGGTACCAAAATATGCTACACAATACAAAGAAATTCAGCAAAACGCCAAAATCGTGGATAAAGTTTAGCATATAGCCTTCTCTTAATTGCAAGTCTATGAATGATTCGTTGCATATTGATCATAGATTTGTGTCTACCTACCATAAAGTATCTTCATCTTATTAGACTTGTATTGAACTCTTTCAGTAGCTCGTTTTTTGGCACAAATCCATGATCAAACCCATTTAAATTACATGTAATGTAATGTAATCAAACCCATGTAATTTAAATTTGTTTTATGATTGGTTTGTGTCAAAACCGACGTACTGAAAAAATTCGATACAAGTCTAATAAGATCGAGATGCTTTATGATAGGTAGGGACAAATCTATGATCAATCCCATTTAAATTGCATGAATTTGATCAAACCAACGTTGCAATGAATGAGTTCGATCCAATTTTACTTTGCGGAAACCCTATGATTCCAAGAGGGGAAATGGATAAACAAAACTCTATGCACGATTTCATATCAGAGAATATTCTTTCAGCAAACACACACTAGAATTGCGATATGTTTTTTATTTTTTTAAATCCAGGAAACCTTATCCTTCTTACCGCAGCCCACTTTCTAATTCAGTTTTGAATATAGAATCAGTTTCAGTTTACTACGCATTCCTAATTCAGTGGAACTCGTAAGATTTTCCCATGAATTACAGTCTAATCAGTGGCTTGAAGTCCACACGATCCTAATATTTAACTACTCTAACTAATGCTTGGCTTTTGGTGACAGCTGTGCTAAATTCAATACTTATTCCTTTAACTGAAGAGCCATTCTTTCCTCACAGTATCCAAGTTTTGTGTAGTCTTTCATGAATTAGAGTAGGTGTGAAACACAGAACAGAATGAGACCATACGTATTTGCTAATAATTCATAAATTCATTGCTATTTGTTGATTGCTTATACTCACTCTATTATTATAATGCGGATATAACGCAAGCACCGAAATGAAATGATGCAGCACGAAAGAATTGATTTCTTTTATACCATTCACTAAGTATTCGCTAATTTCACTAATTCACGTTTAAATAACAATTTTATTTTAAGTGATTTTAATGGTTATAAAAATAAAAAAATTCAGTTTTTAGAAGAAAAAAAGAAAATACAAAAAGCATAACTTGGAAAATTAAAAATATATCTGAAATGTATTTCAAATAACTGTTTTATATAAAATTTTACACAAAATACATTTCAAATACTAGTGTAAGAGTTGTATAGAAGCACAAAGTACAAAGACTACGTAGTGGTCAATCACAGTAAAAAGCATTCGCACCAGTGAACATTTATATAAAACAAGCAATAAAATTCGCCGCACTCGTCTCTTTCGATTGTGCCATTCGTTATTTCTTTCAAATGTTATGGATTGGCATTCAATCTGTTCTCTGATGTGAAAGTGCATTCCAAAAAGCAATAAAAAGAGTAATAGTTATACATATGCAATGAGGCAACTCTTGCAACTCTATCCCATACATGATAAGTTGAAGTTCATTACCATAACTTTCTATAAATTTTATTTTCTGCCATTTTTCCTCAGAACTATTTTCGATATTAAAAAAAATAAAGGGTACAAATATTGTTCAGTATCCAGGTTTTATATCAATCAGTTGGGATCCTCATTAAATTATTAATTATCTTAAGCGCAACTCACTTGGGTCCATTAAAAGTTCCCATTGCTTTCACATTATAATTTAAAAGGAAATTTATAAGAATGTTATGGTGATATGCAATGACAAGCAAGAATTTAGTTAGTCTTTATCTTGATTTCAGTAATTTTAGTGGACATGCCTTATTTACAGATTTAATTATTTTTTTTGTTGCAGATATGTTAAAATACTTTTAAGACTACTTTTGTACTATTGTGCATATAAGAACTTTTCCCCCCCAAACAAATTACACATACGATTATTGCTATAATGTTAGGGAAAGATAATACACTATTAGACAAAAGAAATGTAATAGACAAAAAGAAAGCTAAAAATGAAATAAAGAAATAACATTTACGTTAGCTTTAAAATGCGAGTATATGTATATGAAACGTATATTCGATTATGCTTCCTCATTTACCAAAAAACCTCAACATAACTTATCAGTGGAGAAAAATGGTAAAATAACAAATACGTCACTAAATGAAAAATGATTTATAATTTTATGTACATATGTAGATATTTGAAGGAAAATGGTCAGTCCACTACCCAGAAAGAAAAATCTGGAAGCACTATTAACTGAGGGAAACAATGCATTGCTTACAAGATAACAAAAGCTTCGAAAAATGCTTCTGAAAAGCACTAACATAACGCGTGCTCTCTAACAAAGTAGAAAATTTGGAAAATTAGTAATTTTTGCTTCTGAGTATTACTTCTGCGAAGCACTTTAGACAAAAAACTTATGGCTTTTTGAAAGCTGAATTAATTGCTTCTATATTGCTAATTTCAAACAGAAAAGAAATGTCTTAGTCCTGCGCAACAGCAAGTGATTCTGTAACATTGTATCATCTACAAATACGCTTCTGGGAAGCATTAATATTTGCTGGGTATACTATAAAACTATATACATATATTATGATGCAATAAGGAATAAGATGGATTGTTCTACAAGGAAAATTGTATCCATACATGTCTACAATCTTTTTCAGTAGAATTCCAATAGGTGGCTTTTGATCTCAAAATTTCAAAAGTTTCTGCATTGGTTTTGTATTTTGGGACAAACTGAAGATTTTCGAAAGCATAACTATAACTTTTTGTAATTTGAATGATAAAAAAACAAAATTTATTTAACCTTAAGCAAAGGAGGTGGTGGCAAATTTAATACTAACAAATTTTTTTTACTACGTTTTTAATTCTGCTCTAGTAATTTTTAATTCTTATATCATCATCTTTCATATTCAGTTGGATTTAGTTTGTCAACAAATTTTATTTCTGACAACGTGTCTGATTTGTTAAACTTAATAAATCTTTCGTAAAAATAAATTAATTTTTTATGCACTACAAATGTTATCTCTTAAGCCGAGATCCCACTATCGGCACAATGTACCGATTTTCATTGGCTCACCGCAACAAAGTCGTAAGTAATAAACCAAAACGGCTTTATTTCTCAATTAATTATGAAATAAGTCTTTATGACTTTATTACCAATACAGTGTGGTGCAGTAATGTCCTTATATTTCAATTCAGTCGTTAAGCAGCTCTGGGTCGGGGAACATCTATCGCGTCATCGTAATTATTTCTTAAGTGCGGTCAGGCTTGTGTGTGTTGTTTGGCCTTCGAGAGTTTTTCGTCTCGCTCGCACTGGTTGACTGATATGCCACGGATAACCGTATAATCTTGCGGTTTTTTGTGGAATTTCTTTAACAACCACGTTGCCTACTTCCTATGTGAAGGCATAGATCGTGTACAGTCAGTCACAAAACCTTATAAAATACTGTTAATACCATCTTGGGCATATGGTCTACGTTACTCCGCCCATATTTGTGCAACACTATATTATGCAAATTTACTTTGCATTAATATGTTTAATAAATAAAATAAAATAAAAATATTTCAATTAGTTCAGAAATAAGGCCAATTTAGCTTATTTCTCATGATTTTATTTTAGGAAGCCGGCGAAAATCGGTGCATTGTGCCGACAGTGGGATCTCGGCTTTATATAAAAAGAAATTATTTATAAAAAATATATTTTGGTAAAAATTGTAGGGAGCTAGAAATAATATTACTATTAGCAATATGCCAAAAAATGTACTTTTTAATTTTCAAGCTATAAATGCCGAATGATTTGTAATGATTCGGGGGTAGAGCCAGCTTTTAATTGGTAATGAGAGTGTCCCTCGCTTGTCCTTAAATGGAAATTTAGGGTGTCAATTAAAACTTGGATTCTTAACTGTTTATGAATTTAACGAAATATTAATGGTAACAGCTGCAAAATCAATGTTTTTATTTTTTGCATAGTTAGTTTGGGTAGTAATCTTTCATTTACGGTTATCGTTGCAACAATACACTGAGAAAATAAAGGAAGCAAGAAATTACTACTACTAACATTTAACGCGGCACAAATTGGGCTGAATATTATGTCTTGACATTCAACACAGTTGTTAATGATTTCAAGTGACGGTTGCATTTTTCGTTTACAAGAAAATTTGGAAAATGTTTAAAAAAAGCGA
This sequence comes from Tachina fera, assembly GCA_905220375.1. Classification (NCBI taxonomy): domain Eukaryota; kingdom Metazoa; phylum Arthropoda; class Insecta; order Diptera; family Tachinidae; genus Tachina; species Tachina fera. The sequence goes on along the minus strand of LR999965.1, from coordinate 39,861,763 downwards.
AAAAATTTAAACAAAAATCTTTTTTTTCACCTTCATTAAAAAATAGAGCGAATATTTTATAAAAACGAGAATTTATGCTAGTAAAATGAGTTTTAAATTTGTAATTAAGACCATAGACACTGCTTTTACTTTAGGTAACAAAATTCCTTTCCATGGCTTAAGTAAATATACTTACATTTCGTCCCCTTAATAAACAAAAATACTCGCCAAAGGATTTTGCAAAAATTTCCCAAACATTATTTGGTCGAATACTGGAAATTTAAAGGACAAAAATTTGATTTTCTTCAATGACAATGATACAATACAATCACAGTTATACTACTTGTGGATAAACTTGCAAACAAATATATCTCGCAAGTAACTCTTCTTTGTTAAATATTTTGAACGCATTCTTATATAAATATACAAATATTTACATATATGTGCCCTTAATTATGAAAGTGGTATAAATCCTACATTGCTTTGGTAGATATATTAAGTAGATTACAATTAAAGAAATCGAAAAATATTATAATAAAGGGTCCGCCAGATAATTTTTATTTTGAAAATGCTATAAAAGAACTAAATTAAATTTATTTTTATTTATTTGAAAGTACAATCCTTCCGGTTAATAATGAAAGTTAATTTCATTCAAATGGCTGCCTCAACTAGCCAAGATCAAAATGAGCGTCATCTGAAAATATGTTTTTTTTTTGGCAAAATCGGCGTCTTCTATAAATTGATCGCAGGCCCACTTATCAAAGCGAAAACGTATTGGATGATCAGTTGGCTTCAACTCCTGAAACAATTGGACTTTGTATGGCGTCATAACAAGGCCTTTATGCAAAATTTGTCTCAATGATGTCTCCGAAATGTTCAGTTGTTGAGAACGACCGTGAATTGATGTTGATGGCGCTTCACGCACACTTTCTGCCACAGCAGCAATATTCTCGGATGTACGCACTGTTTTTGGCTTTTCACGCTTTGTTTTATCGATGGGGATGTCAGTTTCTTTCACTTTTTTCACGAGATAACGAACATACGGAACTTACAGTGCTTCTCTTCTTCCAAAATCTGTACGCAATTTTCGCACACATTCTGCAACATTACCATCATTTTCAAAGTAATGTCGCAATATTTCCCAGCGTTGTTCAAGCGTATACACAACCATATTCGTTCAGCAGAAGTATAAAACTAATTTTCTGTCAAATCAGACATGAGTTAAGTATTACCATTTACGAAATAAGCACTAGTTGAAAAAAAAGTTAGATGGCGGACCCTTTATTATGCAACATTTTTATTTTATACTTGTACTAGTGTCGCTTAACATAAATGTATACAATATTTATCAAATATTTATTGCAGTTTTTTTAAGATTCATTTCATAATTCGAAGCAAATATTTATATGACTTCGTCCATTTTCATAATTATGGGCATAGACATATATATCGTTACATTAATAAATAAAGACCCTAACTCATTATATTTTTTGAAATCGAGTTTTTTGTATATTTCGATGGAAAAACATCTAATGTACCGAAAAATTTAAAAATCCCGAATTCAAAAAAATAATGAGTTAGGTCCTTTTTAATAGAAGAGCAATATTATATTAAAACACGAGACCAGTACAACTTTAAACATTTACGTACTTCTAACATTTGCATGCAAACACCTTGTCGTGTACACATCAATACAGACATTTTTAAATCTTAGAATACAGTTTGTCTGTTTTTGACTACGCATCACATGACTTAATGCTCAAAGATTTTCTTAATTTGAGAAATTTAAGCTTCACAAGTAGGAGGGCAGGCGAAGAAATATTTTCAAATCGTTTATAGCAAAAAGAATATAGAATAATAAAAGTTAATATATCGTGCCACAACCGCTAAAAAATTGCTTAACCCTCATATTTTTGCAACTGAAAATTTAAGTTTGAAAATTATGTCGCTTAAGCTTTTTTTGGCGGTTATGGTAAGATATTATTAAAATGGTGATTTCATTAAATGAAAAAAGCCTACATTTATTTTTGGTACATTCGTTATAAAAATATTTCAATTCCTGCAGCCTCTGAAAAATATTTTCAGCTTGCCCTCGAACTAAACCGTAGTTATGTGTTTTCTATTGTAATTCTTCATATATCTAGACAACTTTCAATAACACTAGTCTGTTTCACTTTATACCCATATACATTCAGCCATCCATACAGATAACAAACATCATCATTGATTACATATGCAAAATGAATTTCAATTATAATAGATACCACTGTGCTTCAACAGCAACTCCACAGAAGTTTCCAGTTAAGATTCGTAAATAAACATGAGTTTGTTTTTCGGTCTGCAATATACTTTGCCTTGTTTAAAAATTATAATTTGCACTACTTTAGTATTCATACATTTTACTTCAACTTCCAACTATCATTTTAAATTTTTATTGTACCTTAAATATAGTCTTACATTTGTGCATGCAAATCAATAGGAAAAGTTATTTCAACACCTTTAAATCTTGCTGAGCTGCATAAGTTTTAGAGTAAAATGTTCTTATGAATATAAAAGATTATGAATTTCTTAATGCAATTTTCAACTTTCATATAGTTGAAAATACACAGAAAAATAGTTCTATAATGAGCAGCTTTAATGAAAAAAAAAACAAAAATCAATTAAAAATTTAATTGTGTAAATTAAACATTTTAATTATTTAATTTTTCAAACCAATTTTTTATAACACCTTCAATCAATTGAATTTCAAAATAAAAGCTTAATTAAAAGTTTTAATAAAATTTTTAATTGATTATTTGTTTTTTTCTTAATTAAGGATTTTATTTGGTAAAGAAATGTTTACTGTGCAAGAAAAAAATCACTTGAACTAATATGAGATAATCTTTAATTTTGGGTTTTCTGCCTTTAAGCCTCCTAAGAAAAATATTTAAAGCTAGACCTTTTAAAGCTAAATAGAAAAACGTTGAACAAAAAATTCTAAGGACAACAGACCATTTCCATCATTTCCATAACATACCAACAAATTTACTCAACAATCATCTTTTTGATACAAGTTCTCTACACTTTACTTCTTTGCAATGCCTTTACTGTCTATTAGTCCTTTTTTATTTTTCTTTATTTATTTATCCGTAAGTCAACGAAATAAAATATATTTATATAAACGAAAAAAGTTATTTTCAATAGTAGATACCACTTGCTTTCACTTGTGCATTTTCCAAAAGATTGTTACTTCATTCATTTTCTCATCTCTTTATGTGGCTCTTAATCTAAACTTCGTTTTTGTTTATTCATAATTTCCATTGGTATGTTTGTGCAAATGCAAGATTATGCAAATTTTATATTAGAGATGATGAAATTTGAAACAGTTGTACTTTTTTGGTATATGGTACATGTACGGAATTCAGGTACTAATTTTAAGTCAAAGGTTTTCAGAAGAGTATAAAAATATGACATTTTCCATATGCTACATAAATAAATTTATAAATAAAAAAAATAAAATAAAAATAAATATTCAGTAATTAGAAAAACTTGCTTTTCAAAAATATTAGTTACCCTGTGGAATCTGATTTTAAGCAAGAAAGGTTCTGAGATATATTTAAATTTAAATTTTGCATATAAATATTTCGACAAATAAGCTATGAAGTGAGGAAGATCGGCACTTAAACTTAAATAATAATGGGTATATATGTATAGGTTTTTCGTGTGTAATTTCCACCATATTCATGTGTGATCCATAAAGTATACGAGTATATATTCGGGGTTCTTATGAATAGGGAAGACGACCGTCTGTACGTGAAATCGGTTTTCCGAAGCTCCCAGAACAGATAGAGACTTTTTTCTTGGTATGCCAGAAATTCGCCGAAAAATTTAGGCATTGGAAATCAGCGAAATCGAGCAAACGGTTTCAGAGCTGGAAAACTCAAACTCTACTTTCCCATACAAAATAACTACCGAAAACTAGTTTTTATTACTTTTTCATTAAATTAACTTATTTTATACTTCAGTATGAATAAAATTAATATTTCTAAATTAAAAAATATTAAAAAAATTTAAAAAATTAAAAACACTTTTGCAGGGTTGGAAAACTTTAACTTTTTTCTTATAATTAAACATATTTCATGTTTTTGCAAGAAGGCTATTTTCTCGCGTACCGTAAGGTATACTGATTTGAAATTTGTGCAGAGTATGTGGAACTTTAATCGCTTCGATAACAAATAGATAAAGGTTAAAAGTTAAAGGGTGCTCCTAAACAAACAACGAAATATGTTAAAATCTTATGTAATATATATACAATTGTGTGTACATATGTATGTTTATAGGCAGTTGAAATATGTAAAATTACTGTATTTTAATACAGAATACAACTATAAACAATGAAATTTAAAAAAATTAAAACTAAAGGGTGTTATATAAGTTAATGTAATTTTGACTATTTAATTTTGACAACTTGCTGTATCTTGGAAACCATAAGAGGAAAAGTCTTGAAATTTTAAAAAACGGTAAAACAAAAAAATCCCAAAGTTATAAAATCGCCAAACCGAAAAAAATTGCCTAAATTAAAAAAAATGCCAAAATAAAAAAAGGCGTAAAACTTTAAAAAACGCCTAAACGAGAAAAAAGCACCAAAACTAAAAAACATCAAATTAAAAGAAAAATGCTAAAAACTTAAAAAAAATCGATAAATTGCCAAATTAAAAAAAAATGTAAACATAGACAAAAACAAGTAAGAGTGCTTTATTCGGCTGTGCCGAATCTTATATACCCTTTACCAAAGTGCGTTTATGTAGTATAGAGATACATACATAAGCAGAGAGATATGTAGGTACATATAAATTTTCTGAAAAAATTCATACTTTTTGTGCATTTTTTAGGTTTTAGGCATTATGTTTAATTTGATTTTTTTGCGATTTTTTTCATATAGGCAATTTTTTTGGTTTTGGCGATTTTTTCGGTTTTTGGCGTTTTTTTTAATTTTGGCGTTATTTTTAATTTTGGCGTTATTTTTAATTTTGGCGATTTTTTCGTTCTGGCGATTTTTTTAATTTTGACGATTTTTTTTCATTTAGGCGATTTTTTTATTTTTTATATGTTTTATTTTTTTGTGAAAATTTTTTTAGTTTTGACACTTTTTTTCTCGTTTTGACGATTTTTTTTGGTTTTTAGCGTTTTTTAATTTTGACGATTTTTTTTCAGTTTATCGATTTTTTTTAATTTTTGGCGTTTTTTTTATTTAGGCGATTTTTTTTTAATTTTTGGCGATTTTTGTTCATATAAGCATTTATTTTTGTTTTGGCGATTTTTGCGGTTTATTTGTCATTGTGGAAATTTATTTTTAGTTTTGACACGTTTTTCTCGTTTTGGTGATTTTTTCGGTTTTTGGCGTTTTTTTTTAATTTTAGCGTTTTTTTCATTTTGGCGATTTTTTTCGGTTTTTGGCGTTTTTTTTCAATTTTGGCGATTTATTTTCGTTTTGGCGGTTTTTTTGATTTTGGCGATTTGTTTTAATTTAGGCGATTTGTTTTTAATTTTTGGCGATTTTTGTTCATATAAGCATTTTTTTTGTTTTGGCGATTTTTGCGGTTTTTGCGTTTTTTTGACATAGTGGGAAATTTTTTTTTAGTTTTGACACGTTTTTCTCGTTTTGGCGATTTTTTTCGGTTTTTGGGGTTTTTTTTAATTTTAGCGATTTTTTTAATTTTAGCGATTTTTTTCGTTTTGGAAATTTTTTAAAATTTTTGGCGATTTTATAATTTTCGGATTTTTTAGTTTGACCGTTTTTGAAAATTTCAAGAGTTTAACTCTTACAGTTTCCAAGATATAGCAATTTGTCAAAATTACATAGTCAAAATTGCATTAACTGATGGACCACCCTTTAATTTAAATATTTTTAATTTTAGTGTTAATTGTTGTAGTCTATATAAAAATACACTAATTTTACAATTTTCAAGTGTCAATATGCAAATGTACATACATAATACAATTGTATGTATATTACATGGGATTTTAAAAGTTTTCGTCAGTCATTTTGGAACACCCTTTAATTTTTAGCTTTTATATATTTGTTGTTGTAGCGACCAAAGTTCTACATACACTGTCCAAATTTCAGACCCGTAGCTTTTACCGTTCCTGAGAAAATAGCCTTCTTCCTAAAACATGAAATATGTTAAATTATCAGGAAAAAAGTTAAAGTTTTCCAACCCTGGAAACGTTTTTTTTAATTTGTTAAATTCGAAATTTTTTTTTAATTATAAATACCGATTTTATTCATCCGAAGTATAATAATAAGTTAATTTAATAAAAAAGTAATAAAAACTTGTTTTCGGTAGTTATTTTCTATGGGAATATTGAGTATGAGTTTTCCAGCTCTGAAACCGTCTGCTCGATTTTGCTGATTTTCAGTAGCAAAATTTTTCGGAAAATTTCTGACACACCAGTCCAAGAACGAAGTCTCTAGCTCTTCTGGGAGCTTGGGAAAACCGACAGACAGACGGACAGACGGACAGACGGACAAACGGACAGACGGACATAGCTTGTTCGTCTTCCCTATGCATAAGGATCCAGAATATATATACTTTATGTCTCGCTTATTAATATTGTAGAAATTACAAACGGAATGACAAACCTATATATACCCTTTTACCATTTTTTGGTAAAGGGAATAATAAAATTTATCGTTAAATAACAGTCCTAACTGTAAAAATAATTAAAGGCCATGTTCAGTTACATTTCCCCAAAACCGTTCCTTTGTGCTGAACAATTTCGAAAAAAATCTTTAGGAATAAACTTTAACATAATAACGCGATATATACCTTTTACAATAGGATGTATGAATTGAGACACTAAACAATTTTTTAAAATAAAACAAGTTAGTTTACTTGGTATGGAGGCACAATACTAAAACTATTTTATAGGGTTATTAAAAAGTATTAGAACATCTCGAGTGCCAGTGAACAAGAACTGGTGGTTTGGTATTGTATGAGGTGACTTCGATTAAATAAATAATAAATATTTAATAGAAAAATACCGAGAGGTCACTTACTAAAAATTTCACTGAAGCAAAAAATTATAAATTTTTTCACAAAACAAATTTTTTTATATACATATGTGCTTATATGTATACCTATGTATCTCCTACATAAACGTACTTTGGTAAAGGGTATATGTATAAGATTCGGCACAGCTGAATATGGCAGTAGCTACTTCAGTAAAAAATTTTATTTTATTTTTTTTATTTATTAATTGAATATAAATAAAATTTTTTTTGTGTAGAGTAAAATTTGTTAAGTTTTGTGAAAGAAGTTTAGATTTATATCTTTTTTCAATATTAAACAAAAAACTACAAAATATTTGTTTTCTTTTGCCTCAATTTAATCAATATCTGTCAAACTTTTGATGAGGGATATTTACAAAGTTGCTTTAAAACGTCCAGAAAGGTACAATTTGCATCTGTATTTAGTACGTTTTTAAAAATACCATCAACCATTCAGTAAAAGAAAATTTACTTATAGTTCGAATTAGTTTAGTGTGATTGGTTTGTTTAGACATGTAAATTATTTAAATGGTCTTGATTAAGTGATTATTGTTTAACTTGAATTCGTTTCGTAAATACTTTAACTTAAATATTAGATGCAAATTTTTATTTGATTAATATTTAAATTCTAAATTATTTTGTGGATATTCAATTATTGTTAATATGAGCTGTACAATTTTATAAATATTATAACATACTTATAGAAATAATTTCTGTGGCAATAAGAAAAAAGTGCTTAAGTCATATTTTACTGTTTTGCAAGAGAGCATATTTAAGTGTTCAAGTCGATTTTCAGAAATTTAGTTCTTTTACAGTCAAATTGGGAAATTCATACCAAAGTATAACCTAAATTAAACTATTATTCCAAATGTGATTGGAGTCTAAAAAGATAAGCATCAAGTCATTGTGCTATAGCTTCCTGAAAAATTGCACAAATTAATTGAGATTTTGCCCAGGTGTACTTTTGAATATGCAGATTACTAAGTTAATACTAGTTCAAAATCAGCTTATCTCGATTTTAGCAATTTTTTTCCCTATTTTAAATATATATATATGAATTAATGCTTTTGGGACAAACCTTTTGTCTGAAACGAGTGAATCCATCTTAAGTTGTTCCTTGGTTTGATGACTTTACTTTATATATTTTTTTCATTCATATAAACTAATTAATTTTTTAAATTCGAATTGATTTCTGCTTTCTGTCTACTGTGGTTGTATTCTTGTTTTATTTACTTTAACTTAAATAATAATCTCAATTTTTATCTTATGACAAATAAATAGTATTTTATTTCCTTTTGACATTTCCTGTCTCAGACTAACTTACAAAATACCAACACACTAACAGTCATATCGTGACAATGTGTTTAACATTTACATTTTATAGACTTGTTTTTTTATAAACTAAGAATATATTGTGGAGGAGAAAATATAATTTCTTTTATTTATTTATTTATTTATTTATTTCAATCCGATACATAGGAAGCCTAAAAGGCCAATTATACATGTACCTATAGAATTATATTAATAGTCACTTACAGCTACAGAAAGTAAATTATATGTTATATTATATAAAAAAAATAAAAAATTATAAATTAATTAAATGAATAAGTCTCAGTGTCAGTGACTCCCCAGCCACACAAAATTAGTAAGAAGGAATTAAATTTTAAATAATAGTAAAAAAAGATCCAAAAAATTGCCGCCGATGTGTTAAATGTCATACAATCATATTATATTCGGGAGGTAAACCACTTCAAAAGCATTTTTTATAGATAAAAATAGAATATGAGAATAGTTTCAAAGGTGATGGTAAGCTATTCCAAAGCCTGCAGACTATTATTTTAAATGACCGTTCAAAAATAGAGAGGAATATACGAGGAATTTCAATCTGAACATTACGTGTAGAGTTAATGAAGGAAAAATTATTTGTAAGAAGTGTCCCATTTTAATAACTTTGTAAAAATAAATAAGTAAGCGCAGGTCAAGATAGTCAAGTAAATTACAGCCAAGAAATACAGACACAAGTGTTGTAACACTATCATGCTCACGAACTCTAACTTGAAAAACATATCTAACAATTTTTCTAACAACTCTCTCAAGAACATCAATATTGCCTCTTAATGAACCGGAGTATAACTCGAGACAATAGTTAACCTTAGTCATCAGCAATGCATGGGCCAATCGATATCTAACATGTTTAGGTGTGTATGATTGTAATGCATACAATCTTCTTAAGGTCATAGAAACTTGGCGTGATATTGAATTTATGTGCTTGTCAAAGTTTAGTTTAGAATCAACAACTATATCAAGGCATTTGAGAGAGTCTGCATAGCTAATAGGCTGATTTCCGATACAAAGTCTGGGATAAATTATATGTTGAGAGTTTAAGTGAAAGTACATCCGCAAGAACATATGATTTACAAAGATATGAGTCCATAAGAGGAATGCAATCATTTAAGTAAGCAAGGAAAAGCAAAGGTCCTAATACTGACCCCTGCGGTACTCCAGAGGTTACCTATCCTACACTAGAACTATATCCACCAATAGACACAAACTGGGAACGCTCACATAAGTACGAATAAATCAATTTACATGCAGATTTGGAAAAGTAGAAATTATTATGTAGTTTAGTGATTATAATATTATGATTTACTCGATCAAAGGCTTTAGTCAAGTCAAGAGATATCATAATAGATTTTTCGTGTCTGTTAAGCTGTGTTCTAATAGTATCAGTAATAGAGATCAATAATGAATTAGTATTGCGATTCCGTCTGTAGGCATATTGATTAGGATGAAGTAGTGAAAAACGTTCACAATGAGACAATATTTGTGTTTTCATAATGTATTCAACAATTTTAGACATAGCTGGTAGAATGCTTAAGGGTCTCAAATTATTAAGATCACAGTTATTCCTCTTAGCAACTGGAACTATACGCCCTAATTTCCATGCAAGCGGAAATTTAGCAACTGTGTAAATATCATTAATCAGATATCGTAGAAAGTTTGAAATTAGCGAAAATATTATTTTAAAAAATTTAATTGGGACCAAATCATATCCTATTAAATAATGATGATAATTTTCTCAAGTGTGCGTACAAAAAATAGTCACACAGAATAAAGTATTCAGCAATTAACGTTTTTTATTAGGAATTTAATTGCTTCTACTAAATTTTTATTTGTATTAATTAATTTTAATGGAAAAACTTATTTAATATCATCAAATTGTTTATTTATTTATTTATTTATTTTGTATGAGTTTCAAAGCCTACTAAGCTTATTTTGTCTTTGTGATTTTCAAAAATATTATTATTCTATGAATTCTCATATAGTTTGTGAAAGTCTGTGCATAAAGTAAGAGGTTTGTGACTGTTCAAAATGTGTGGTTGAAGTCTACTGATGATTTGTTACAGCAACAATGAAATGCGTATATAGACCAAGCTGAACCACCAGCAAATAAATTTCAAATTCAAATTGTTTATAGGTGAAAATAAAATTAATTTTTAGACTGATAAAACAAATATATTAATTTATATTAGAAAATTATTCATATTACTTTTTTGTATGCGGAGAGAAAAGAACGGATGAGAAAGTAATTATTTACTTAATTTATGCATTTTTGCCATAAACTTCCAGTCCCCTTCATTATTGCTAGTGGGAAAAGAACTTTTATCTTTGTCAAATACGCTCGTTTTTTTAAACTCACATGAATCCTATGAATTAATTTACTATTCGCCATTAATTGTTTTGAAGGTTTATGCCGCGAACCATCCAAATAACCAGTCGACATGACTTTATTAACTGACAAGCCCAGCTTGATCTTTTTTGATGCCGATTCATCTAGATAAATCCACTAATTTTTTTGGTGTTTGGTCTCTGGTATATGAAGGTGAATCTAAGCTTTTTATTATCGATTCCACCTCAACTCATTTTGGTTGTCTGAAAGTCAACCCAACCCACGATATTAATATTGCAATTACTAACTTAAGTAACGGTTGAGTTTGTAGTTGTTTGTTGTCATAGTATTTTCAAGCAAAAACTAATTGTGATTCATAATAATAGGCAGATTTTGTAAAAAATTTCGTTTCTAAACGTTTCAAATTTGTATGAGAAATAACGAAAATTCGTCTCAAAAAATATTTTTTCCACACAAATTTCAAAACGAAAAAAAGGTTTCTATTTACAAAATTTGGCCTTAAATAAATATAAATATGAAATATAGTTAGGTTAGGTGAACGTTGAACTGACTGACGAAACTGAGTTGAGAAGAACAATAGAGGCATAGGTTTTACCAACGGTTACGAAAAAGATAAACAACTGCAACCACTCTTTCGAAGGTGTCAAATGGTTGCTCTTATGGTTGATTAAGAGCAAAAGAGTGCGGAAAGCTTTTTCATAAACCAGTGATAATTCAAAAGTGAAAGCACTGAGCTATGTGAGTTAACTATGGCCTTCACATTCTCTATGACATTCAACGGTTGAAAAACAGAACTGCCCACAGAGAGAGAGCCGAGAGAAATGTATAAGCGTATGTGTTTTCATTTGTATAAAAAGCCGATTGATGTTCGGCACTCTGGCGTTTCTTTGGGCAGGCTGGCCACAAAAAGAATCAGTAAGCCACTTATTTTCCAATAATAAATTCAGTAAAGTGGTATTTTGACCCACACATGAAGGGTTCCGCATGGCTTTTGTTTCTGTTTTGAATATTTTTCAGTTTTGGCGATTTTTCGGATTTTTGTGATTTGTTTTTTATAAGAGTTTTTTTAGTTGTGGCGTTTTTTAATTTAAGCGATTATTTTTTTGATTTTTGGGAATTCGTTTTTGTTTTTTTTCAAAACATATTTTAGTTTAAGCAATTTTCTATTTTGGCGATTTTCTTCGATACTTGGCATTTTTTAGTTTTTTTTGTGGAGATCTTTTTACTATCTTACTTTTGGTGATTTTTTTCATTTAAGCGTTTATTTCATTTTAGACATTTTTCTTTTCGGCATTTTTTTTTGATTTTGGGATTTTTTCGTTTTTTCGTTTTTGAAAATTTTACATGATATTCGAGTCAAGCCGTAACCAGTTATCGTTACCTATCACGTGCAAAATTAATGATGCAGCTGGTTAATATTTTGACAAGAATAAATTAACAAATGTTTGTCGACAAGAGCAGTGTTGCTCTTCCAGTTGAGAAGAGGAAAGTTTAGAAAAGTCACAAATTTATTGTTTAATTGAACAGATTAAAACATTAACCGAACATAAAATCCAGATGAATTAATCTAGTGATTGAAGTAATTGAAATATTAACCAGCTTAAATAAAAAATAAAATTAAATAAGTTTATCGGGTTAATTAAAACTCATACTAGAAATTAGATTAATTGAATTGGTGATAGAAATCTTACGATTATTGTTAAAGCATGAAAATGGAGTTATCGCTACATGTATGTTTGTTTTTGGTTAAGATAGTTAATTTAATTTGGCTAATTTCAACTCAAACGAAGAACTTCTCCAACCAGTTACTAGAAAGCGCTTCGATGCAACAAGTAGTCAAACATATTCTGGGGTCTACTGTGTAATTTTAAATTAAAAAATGCTTTCAAATTTTTGTGTTTATAAAATTACAGGCTAGACCCCCTAAAATATCTATCTTTCTGGATAAGAATTGCTGCTAGTTCTTTTTAATTTCTTTGCATGGTCTCAATAGTTTACTATAGTTTCACTAAGATTTTTATATAGTTAAAATCCATTTAACCTTACCCAATAATTTGTAATAATACTTATTTATGTGAGGCCAATATGTTTATGTTTGTTATAATTCTTGGTAATACGATCCAATGAACTTCAATTTCCCTGTGGTATTTAATCCAAAACGGTTTGTTTTTATACACTGAATTTGATTGTGGCAAGTATATTTGAATGTATACAACAAATAAACACAATCAAATACATACAAACAAACTAAAATAAAATAACGACGACGATTGCTTTCGGTCTCCCTAAGTGAGTGTAAACTGGCAAGTGAAAATAAAACAACTCTGCTACAACTACTCGTGTACAATTTCTAAGGAAATGTATTCTGATATACACCGATAAAGGAAAATGGCTACATAAAAATGACTGGAACAACCTTAAGGTTAAGATTATAAGGTAATTTGATTCAATTCCTTTGATAGCTGCCTCTCCTTGCTGCCTTGCTGCCTGGCTGATATTTGTTTCTTTCCTATGAAAATGATGTTTCAGCCAGACAAGCTCTGTGGCATGAGACTGTTTTGAGTTTTTGTTATTTTTGTATTGAAAACCAGAAATGGTAATGAAATTCAGTTAATATGAATTCTGTAGAAGATGTCAACTAAGCGATAAGAATATTGCTATTTTCTGCAAAAGACAAAGTTATTGTTTTGCTGTTATATTTTTATGATCTGAAGCCAGAGATAAAAGTTCTTTGGAATACATTTGAAAAGCTTACGGCAAATAAATTTTCATTTATTTAAGATAAATAGAGGACGGTTTATTTAAAATGCATAAATTTTTTTCTATGTAAATTACCTGGAGTATTTTAATTTAATAAACTAAATAAATAATGAAATAAATTGGGAGCGAAATTAAAAAGTTATATTTTGTATTAAATTCTTAATTTTAATTCTTAAAAATTCTTTAAAAAAATTGTCGAAATCTTAGGGCCAATTTCACCAAGCCTATTGAAATATCAATTCATATTTAAGCGTTGATTTTCATTAATTTTTGTATTGAAAAATGACTTTTAAACATGAATTGATGTTTAAATAAGATGGTGAAATTGGCCCTTAGGAAATTTTGCTATTTTGTATAACTACTTTTTAAGATAAAAATGTACCTTATGCAAAAACGTTTGTTAAAATGAAACTGTTAGTTAAAACCGGGCTTTTCATATAAACTTCGTTTGTAAAATCAATGTTAAGTTTAACGGTCGTTTTTTACGGTTCCGTACACCTAAGGTGTATTGTTTTCTTTACGAAGTCCATCTGTCTCTCGGTAATAGGGTGTAATCTCGAGAACCGTTAAAGCTACGAATCTGAATGTGCAAAAATTTGGCCGCTACAACAATATATATCAGACAGTTACAAATGAATAACATTCAAATTTAGTTAATTTTTTGCAGAGAGTTAATGTAACCGTGACAACTTGCTATACCTTGGAATTGCAAACTATTTAATTTTTCAAAAGCGCTTAATCTACTTAATCCAAAAAAAGTGATCCTCAAAAATCATCAAAATCAAAAATGCCTTCAAATGAAAAAATATCACTAAAAACCAAATAGATCGCTTAAATTAAAAAAAAGTAACCAGAAGTAGAAAAGTCACCAAAAAACTAAGAAAACCACTAAAACTAAAACTATTTATTGAAAAAAAAAAATGGGCAAAGACGGAAAAAATTGCTGTTGCGGGCATGAGCTGCAGGACTCAGTTTTCGATAAATTTTAAACACCGGATATAAAACTACAGAGTTGAAATTTCAGTTTAAATTTACAAATCATAATAGGTACATACAAATATATGTAGAAACATTTAAATTTTTATGTACGTACTTTCTTAGTGTGAAAATAAAGCGCAGTAGTTTTTCAGTAATGAATTAATTGATTTGTTAACTAACTAGAAATATTATATAATTATGATTTTATTGGGCTTAAGTTCGTATGTAGTAGAACGGAACAACTTCATCATCAGCGTTCCTTGTGTTTGGTCCACTGTGTGTGGTGTCAGTTGTAGATGTAGATGTAGATGTAGATGTAGATGTAGATGTAGATGTAGATGTAGATGTAGATGTAGATGTAGATGTAGATGTAGATGTAGATGTAGATGTAGATGTAGATGTAGATGTAGATGTAGATGTAGATGTAGATGTAGCTTTCTGCTCTATACTCGTATACTCAGCCTTTATTGCAAATGGAATATGGGAATTGTTTTGATTCACCGTATTTCAATTTTCTCAAAGTTTTTTTTTTGGTAATGAAAGCTCAATTAAAAGTTATGTTTATTAATGGGAAAAACTATTACACAGAAAAAATTATCATAATAGCACATTTATTTGAAAAAATATATGAATAATCAATTAAAAGGATAATTGAGTCCATTAAACTTTTGTCAAAATATTTAACTGCTTAATAATTTAATTAAATAAGTTTTTGGTTTTTGTTTCAATCCAAGTTTTTGATTTCAAAAATATTATTCTCTGTATTGTATTTCATTTAATTGAGCCCATACTGGCAAATTTAAATAGATCTAAACTGATCAAAAATATATTCATCAGCTTTGAATGAATTTTACAAACCAGTCGCTGAATAGTTCAGATTTTTATTTAGGCATATCTATGTATATGTGTTTATTTATGTGTGTACTTTTATTATGCAATAATGAATAATATTTTATATACAATGGTAAATTTTCAAGCCATATTTTCTTTAAACATAAATTTTATTACATATTAGAGGACTTACATATTTACATAGAAACATATTTCAATGCATTTCTTTAAACGATAAAAATGTTTATTCTTTCTGAATGCGAACACATTTTAATATCCATTTAAGTTAAGTTTCTTTGTGAATTCAATTTCATATTTTTCTTTTCATGTTGGTGTTTGTGAAAATGTGACAGCGACAACAAAAAGGGACACCACATAAATCATAATGGCTTTTTGTGTGTGTGTGTGCATGGACTAAAAACGTTTAAATACGCAAAAATATTTTGTAATTAAAATTGAATGAAATACTATGCCGTACATTAATCATACGAAAAAATATTTTTTTTGTATGATAGCCGTATTCTATGGCTATAAGAAAATTATTATTTGTTATTTTAATACCCGTATTCTAATAAATTGTGAACAATTTTTTTTGTCATACAAGTTTTATCAAGCTTCTTGTTATATATTTTAAAATAAAATTGTGATTGTATTCTGTTTTCCATATGACAAGAAACATCTTAAAAAGCTCAACAATACTTTCAACATACTATGGTGAGATTTATGTCAAATTGAAAACTAATTTTATTTATTTAATAAATAATATTAAAAAAAATTGTAATGAAATTTTTTTTTTATGACATGAGCTGGAGTCATACATAAGTTTTGCAATACTACCAGAGGGTAGTAAAACCCTCTACCAAATAAATCTTAGCATCTTGTGCCAAAAAATTTATTTTCTTACACTTTTTTTTTGCAAAAATTTTAATTTTTTTTTTTACTTTTTTTCAGAATAACTTGCAGGGACTGCTAATTTTTTGCTAACAATATTTGGAAAAATTGTATTTGCGGTAAGGCTGGACAAATTCAGTGAGCACATCAATATAATTTGAACGTATTTATGTACCTCATTAAGACCACTTTCTAACTTAAAAATGTTAATATATGGTTCGGATTCGTAAAATGAGGGTATATGGGCATATATGATAATATATTTACATACATTTTCATACATGTACATATGTGTAAATATTCCCTATACAGTATGCGAAGCTCATATGCATAATCCATTGATTCAAAAATGCTCAGTAGTCTGCAAGAAATTAAATTACTACAATTTTTTTGTAAGATTTTGTACAGAAAGGTTGTGTTTAATGAAACATCTCATTCGAGATTTGAAGAGAAAAGGCGAATCGATTATTAAAAAAATACAAGATTCATATTCTGCACAAAATATAATTTAAGAAATCAGATTAAAAACTAATGCAATTATAAAATAAAACATAATCAATTTTTATAATAAAACTATTGTTCAATATAATTTTGTACAGTAATATAAACTTTGTTTCTTTGTTTTGTCTATAGAGTACTATTATTTTCTATAAAATTAATATCAGAATTATCTATTTGATTATTTGATTTATTAAATAGGCCCACTCTTATGTGATATTTCATGTA
Source organism: Tachina fera (assembly GCA_905220375.1). Taxonomy (NCBI): domain Eukaryota; kingdom Metazoa; phylum Arthropoda; class Insecta; order Diptera; family Tachinidae; genus Tachina; species Tachina fera. The sequence goes on along the minus strand of LR999965.1, from coordinate 39,844,877 downwards.
TGCATTTTTATATGGCGCCATATATTACATCTTATTTCTATACATATATGGATTCACATATGAAGTGCTTCATAATTAAATTTCCATATATGAGATCATATATTATAATACATTTTATATATTCTTCCATATATCAATTCATATATAATACTTTTCACATTTTAAATCTTATACATTTCCATACATGAATTCATACATGTTCATATATATTTATATATAATCATATATTAAAAATATACGGACCATATATATTTTTTTTAGCTGGGTATTTAATTTTTTTCGTTTTTTGATATTGTTGCATTTCTTGTGTTGCAGATTTTAGTCTTTACTATTTTAAGGTTTTGTTGTTGCTTTGCCAAATAGTGGTAGTAAAAAGTTATTAGTCCTTGTAAGTTATGCTGAAAAAAGTAAAAAACAAAATATTTGTTCTTCTATTTAAAAAAAGTGAAAACGAAAATTGGGTTTTCTTTGCACAAAGTGTTACTGAAAGTCAGTAGAGTTGTGTGTACTTGATTATACGATTTTGAAAATTTTTAAGGTCAAAAGTGGTATTTATAAGCTATTAGTGTGCCTAGACACATTCAAATTGTATTAATATATTCCCAAAAATTTTCCAGTTCTATCGTAGCTACAACTTTACCAAATATTGTGAGCAAAAACTCTGAAGCCTCAGGAAGTTATTCTGAAAAAAGTGAATAAATTTTTTACCTTTACTTTTGCAAAAAAAAGTGCACAAAGAAATTGTCTTTTTTGGCAAAAGATGTTAACAATTTTTCAATAATCACGCTTTTTCAAATTCTCACACTTAAAAAGTAATTAAAAGAAAAACTAATAAATTTTTATTTTGTTATGTGCTTTTCATAAGTTGACAAATTTGTTATATTTTATTCATGACAATATTTTTCAGAATACCAAGAATATACAAATAGTCACTGTCACAGAGGTTAGAATACGGGTATAAGTCGATAATATATTTTTATATTAAAATTGGAAAAATTTAATTTTTTTTATAGTTTGACATCGTCACAGAAGTTTAAATAGGTGGTATTTGATGCGTTTTGTGCCGATGTAAAATTTAATCTCAATTGATATTGAAATCTATTTGCTGGTTGTTAAGAACTGTCTATATATTTCGTTGGTGCTTTGCCATATCAACAGTAGACTTCAACCATATATTTTTAAGAGTCACAAGCCTCTTATGCACATACATTAAGAAACTATTTGAACATTCACAAATAATAATAAGGGTTTTCATGAGAACTTTTAAAATTGCCATTTGTGCAATTGGGCAAACTCGCGAGACTTTTTTCATGATGCCCCTTTTAACCTTTTGTGCAAACAACTAATGTAAATTTGAAACAAACGTCAAAAAATTAATTAAATAAAAATAAAATATTAAACTTTTTTAGAAATTTTTAATTAAAAAACATATTTTTAAAAATAAAAAAGTGTGTGTGTGTGTGTGTCTAAAATGCCTGAAGAAGTTCAAAAAAGCAAGAAGTTGATGTTTACAAAATTCACAAAATTGAACAGCTTAAGTATACGAGCCAAAATTATTGGGCAAACTTAACAGGTTTGTGTAAATAAATTTCTATAAAATTTTTGACATTTTATTTACGAGAGTGTTAAAATTAACAATTGCACAGTTTGCGAGACTTTTTAAAAGTCTCATGAAAACCCTTAATATTTTTCAAAATCACAAAACGCCAAAGATTTTCATGGAAGGGCTTTACAGAATCAGGTTGATTTTCTGTCTATACTATGTAGTCTAAGCAACTTACAATAGTGCAAGTACTGCTTAGTTAACTGCCACTGTTAAGAACTAGCCTGAGAGAAAGCTGGAAAGCTGTTCTATCTTCTATTTTTTTAATAACTTTATTCATTTTAAAAAGAAAAATAAAAAATAAATAAAAAAGATAGTAACGAATTACGTTTTCTTCTTTGAAAAAGTGTTAATATTTTTTTTCCTGTTAAAAAAAGTCTGTTAATGGGTTTCATTTGGGAAATTTTATGGCATTAAGCTCTTGACTACTCGCTTCTTATAAATTTTTATTTTAATGAACATGCAATTTTTTCCATATCTTTGAAAGGAAAAGAAAGTTTACTCTCGTTTATGAAAAAGAAAATGTCATTGTATAATGAAATCATTAAAAAAAATTGTGACATGATGGAAGACATATATATTGCATGTACAACAACATAATTTTAATTAAATAACACACAACTTTTCTATATCTGATTATGAGGAAGTAATTGATAAATAGATACTTCCTACTTTATGATCAAATCTAAAAAAATAAGACTTATATAATTAACTATGTATTACAGTAAAACTATGGGAATTGTTATCATTATTTATGTATGTGAATATGTACAAAAGAAATGTTATACATATGTAGATAGTGCACAAAACGAGTATTATTCAAACACAAACACACACACACACGCACACAATTAGATGCAACAATAAAACAAAGCTATACAATGGCATTGTGCATTAACATCAACATAACAGCATTATTATAAATTCAAAGCAAAATGTTGCAGTAATAACATAATATTGGTAAATGTACTAAAAACCCAAATGTATTAATAACACACACCAACACACACACAGAGGGACAAACGCAATTTACTCGTAAGCATATTCATCAACACAAATTCTGGCTAAACACATCAACCAGGCATATAATATTCATGCGAAATATTCACACATACAAGGATACTATATTATAATTCTTGAAGTAATTTGTGTTTTGGTTTGTGTGTGCTTTCTTGTATCAGAAATCAATACATGTTATACACACTAATCACATTTTATTAAATGGTCTTTAAATTTACAATACACTTAATGCTATAATTCTGTTCGACGATTGGTTCGTCTTGTCTATGGACGAAAAAAGCAGCTGATGTGATTCTTTAAAACGATTATTATTTATTGTCTATGCTCAAAGGTTCGTGTATTTGCTTTATGATTTTATTTCAAACATTATATCCAACACATATTTTTTCAAATATTTTTCAAACTATTGTATAATACTATAATTTAATTTTTATGTTTTAAAAACATGACAATAATATTTTTTTTTATTATCAAAGACAGCAACCATTTTTGAAGAAAATAATTTAGAGAACTCAAACAAAAACGTCCAAAATTATCTTAAGGAGCACTTACACCTGTACAATATTTAGCAGAAATCTCTTTGAAAATCTATACCATTTAAACCAAGTTTTGTAGCCATTTATCAGCATTTTTTTTATTTAAAACAAAACTCATTAACTGAAAATTTTCCAAAGCTATAACCAAACAACTACAATGTAGCCAATTCATACACCTTTTAAGGTAAACAGTAACTAATTCACTCACCTTTTAAAACAAATAAAAATATTAGATTTTAATTAGATTTCTACTGACAAATTAGATTTTGTTTTCTGTGGGAAATCTAGCAAAAAAGCAGCAAAACTTAGCTTGAAATCTTGTGAGTACTAGATTTCAAGATAATGTAAATGCCCTTTTATCTGAAAATTTTCCAAAACTACAACCAAAAACCTGCAATGTGGCCAATTCACACACCTTTTTAAGCAGGCCGTAACTAATTCACTCACATTTTACATAAACATATTGTACAGGGTGATAAAAAATTAATAAAAATATTAGATTTCAAGTAGGTTTCCCACAAATCTACTGACAAATTAAATTTCACTTTGTACGCGAAATCTAGTAAAAGGTATCAAAATTTAGCTCGAAATCTTGTGAGTACTAGTTTTCGAGAAAATGTAAATGCACTGTTACTGCATTAGCGCATAAATTTAGAATATTTAAAATTAAAAATTAGATAAAATTAGATAAATTTAAAATGTGGGTGCAAATTACGGCACTCGTTTTCGAACGAAATATTTCAATAGAGTTTTTATGGAAACATGTCGTAATTTCGTTCGATAACGAGTGCCGTAATTTACCATTTGATTTGTTTTATTATGGTATGATATAAATGTTTTACCAAACTGCTTATGATATACAAAGAATGTTTTACTATGGTTATTTAAATTGTTAAGTCTGCAATTGCTTAACAACATGAGATGTGTACAATAGTTGCAATACCAAGTCTCACACAGAAGTAAAAATTATTATTGTGGACTGGTATACCACTGACAACTAATCATTTTTAGGGTTCCGTTCACCAAAGGTGAAAAATGGAACCCTATTGTTTTCGCTACGCTGTCCGTCTGTCCGTCTGTCAGTCTGGCCGTCTGTCCGTCTGTCCGTCACACGGTATTTTCTCAGGAACCGTAAGAGCTACGGACCTGAAATTTGGACAGAGTACGTAGAACCTTGACCACTACAACAACAAATACATGAGAATTAAAAATTAAAGGGTGCTCCAAAACGAGCGACGAAAATTGTTAAAATCTCATGTAATATACATACAATTGTATGTACATATGTATATTGACACTTGAAATTTGTAAAATTAGTGTATTTTTATATAGACTACAAAAATAAATATTAAAATATTAAAAAAATTAAATTAAAGGGTGGTCCATCAGTTAATGCAATTTTGACTATGTAATTTTGACAAATCGCTATATCTTGGAGACCGTAAGAGGTAAACTCTTGAAATTTTCAAAAACGGTTAAACTAAAAAATCCGAAAATTACAAAATCGCCAAACCGAAAAAAATCGCCAAAACCTGAAAAAATCGCCAAAAATTTAAAAAAAAATCGCCAAATCGAAAAAAATCGACAAAATAAAAAAAAAATTCTAGCACTAAAATAAATCGCCAAATTCGAAAAAATCGTTTAAATAAAAAAAAATCGCCAATATGAAAAAAACGCCAAAAACCGAAAAAAATCGCCAAAACGCGAAAAATGCGCCAAAACCAAAATAATTGTTTATGTGAAAAAAAATCGCCAAAATCAAAAAAAAATCGCCAAAAAATAAAAAAAATCGCCAAATTAAAAAAAAAAATCGCCAAAACGAAAAAAATCACCAAATTTAAAATAAACGCCAAAAACCGAAAAAAGTCCTTAAAACGAAAAAAAGTGCCAAAACTAAAAAAACGCCAAACCAAAAAAAATCACCTATATGAAAAAAACGCCAAAATTAACAAAAATTGCCAAAATAAAAAAATCGCCAAAATAAAAAAAACGCCAAAATAATAAAAATTGCCAAAATTAAAAAAACTTCAAAAACCAAAAAAAAATCGCCAAAACGTGAAAAAAAGTGTCAAAACCCAAAAACGAAAAAAATCCTAAAACTATAGTTTATGTTGCTCGTATTGAATTACATATCTCGTGCCCGTACGGAACCCTTCGTGCGCGGGTCAAAGTCGCACTTCACTGAATTTATTTATTTTTGGAAAGTCCTCATTGTTGTCATATTATATTTTTATATCAAAAACATCAAAAAGCTTTTTATGGCAGCCATAAAAGTTTATGAATCACAAAAAAATATGATACAATAGAAGGCTTTGTGAATTGGCTAATTAATTATTTTATGCTTGTTTCGGCATATTTTAATTTAATGTGCATTTGTTAAGCGCTTAAAATCAAATTTTAATTGAATGAAACATGGAGCCCTGCTTACGGGTGGTCATATTTCCCATAAAAGCAACAAAAGCTTGTGCTTGCATGGTTAAATTAGATTTTGCTTTAAAAGTTACGCAAAGATACAAAACTCTTGAGTAAAGAGCTTTAAAAAATATAAAATATGATCACCCTTTTACACAAAAAAAAAATAATTTGTGCTTCAAGTGAGGTTTAGTTAAAATCTTTACGGAAATTCTGTTTTAACATTAATTTAAGTCTCAAATAATTTTTTAATGCTTAAGAAATAAAAAATTAAAATATAAGTTTCAGTTAGTTTGTTAGTTTTATATTCCAAAGAAATTGAGTTCGCCATGCCTGCAAGATTTTTTTTAACTACCCTTTTCTTATTGGTAGTTTTGCTGATTTTCAATACCAATATTTTTCTCTCTTTTGTATGTTTAATTAATGAAATCTTAGTTATTTATTTTTAGTTAGTTTCTTTTATATACCAAAAAAAAAATTAAATTTTCCAGCCCTGTAATCGTTTTTTTTAATTTAGCTTATTTTCAATACCAATTTATTTGAGACAAACTCTGATGCAAAAGTATGAAAATAAGTCTCTTGATTTTCTGTTACCTTCGGAAACCAATTTAACATACAGATAGACGGATATCGCTTATTCGAGTTCTATATTCATAAGGACCCAGAATATATGAATATATTTACGATTACTTAATGGGGTCTTATATGAATATTGTTCAAATTGAACACGGAATGATATATGTATTTTTATGTACCCTTAATATATGTCAGTGTCGGGCAGATTTTTGAAATCCTATGCACGCGTGTATGGGAAGAAAATTCTGCTTGCGCTACCTTGACACACGTACACTATAAGCTTCTTTGTTGATGTTGCTTTGTTATCATTTCCTCAAAGTAAATTAAACCAGTCGTTTTTTGCTGCTTCCCACATATTGAGACATATGAGAGTGTATTGTGTCTGCCCCACACTGCTTTATGTGGATAAGGTTATAAAAATAAGTAACATAGCGTGATGATCATTGTTTAAATTTATTAAAAAAATGCGTATGAGTTATATTTTTTCTAAATAATATTTATCATACGACACCTGTAAATAAATGTATTTCCTAGTGATGTAACGAATGAAAATTTTTGATATTCGCGAATACGAATACGAATACGAATATTTCAAACTATATTCGCGAATACGAAAACGAATACGAATATTTGAAACGATATTCGCGAATACGAATACGAATATTTTATGCAATATGATATATTAAAAAATTCTTATGAAAAAGGACTTCACACTCTTGTTGGCGTACTTTAAAGTTAATAAAAAAATACCCAAAATTTTAATGATCGTCATTGAATAACATTTGAAAATGATACAAAGCACAAATTTCTATAAAAAATTAATGAATTTGTACAAACTAAAATTTTTAATCATTTATTTAAATTTCATTTAGGATTTATGCATTTATTTGTTTAATTTCTTTGGAAAAATATTCGTATTCGTATTCGAATCCGCCTAAATTTGACGAATACGAATACATTCGTATTCGCCTGAAAATTGCCGAATTTTCGACAAATCGAATACGAATACGAATATTCGTGCATCACTAGTATGTAGAATAATTATCCAGTAATAAAAGAGCTTCCAAGTCAGCAAGATCCCAAACTTATGAAGAAGTGCAAATCTGGATCATTTCTAATAACTTTTCCATATTGTTGTCGTTGAAGAAGTTCTTTGTGAATCCGAAGTGATTTTCATGATGTTAAAAGAAGTGCAAAGGAAATAATTTTTCATTGCCTTTACATAGTAAGAAAAAACTAACCACCAACCATAGAAAGGTTAAATATAGCTGGAAAATCTTTGAATTATAGGGCTTTAAGACGCTGTGGACATGCTATATGGCATCGATTTCATTTGTCTAAAAAAAATTAAAAATAAGCTCTTAATTCACTATATGGGTGTAGTTGATAATAATTTCCTGAAAAGTCCAAAATGCAAACTTGTTGATACTTGGGAATAAGAAAAAAAGTAGTTCCTCAATAATTATATACCTCGAATTTTCCAATGGGAACTTATATAAAGTAATACAATTTTAACTTAAATTGTTTCAAAGTATATGTAGCTTATAAATAACGTTTTAGCGATAAGAATTTTGTAATCATCTACCAGAAAAAATTATAAAAATTTTACAAAAATTATTACCATAGATTTCCTTTTATATGTTACTTACAACACATTTTTGTAACATATTTACTAACATCAAACACTACTATGCACATGACACAAATATAATATAAATCCGCTAAACATATATTTATAGAAATAACAAAAATACATAAAACAAGATACTACAACCTACCACTTATGTATATACATACTATTCTTATTGCTGATAAATATTAGTATCACAGCTTCTATGTTATATTTTCAATATTCTCTAATGACATTTTAATTTTAATATAAATAATGTAAGAACTCTTTCTTTTTTGTGGAAATTGTAGGTAAACATTCACTTGTATATGCAAAGAGTGTAACAAAAGATACTTATAACAAAAATTTTACTAGTACTGCATGAAATTAAATTTTAATGATACTTTTCTTTTACAAAATATCATGTCATTAGAGTGAAAAATTTAAGTAGTTTTCAACATGTAAAACTGTGCCTCGTTTCTATAACTTGTGAGAAGTTGTCGCATTGAGAAAAGTTAAGTAATTATATGTGTTGTTCTATTTTACATGGGGTTACTAACATAAAAGATTAAATAAACTTACAAAAAATATCAACAAACTGTGTTTGATAGGATGATAAAAATTGTTTTGACTCGAAAAGTTCCCACATTCCTTACAGAAACGAGGCACTGATTTTTATTTAAAAATACAGTATTACAGATTACACATCATCTCTTTTGTAGTTTGAGTCCTGCTGGCACTATCAAGGGCATCCATTCTTTTATTGTCATCAATGCTCTCTTATCAAGAAATATATGTGGGCCTAACCAGCTAATGTCACATTATTTCTTTCAGTTTTCGATATTACGTATACATATATTGAAGAAGTGTAAATGCCACTTGTCGTGTAACTTTTAAACAAGTTTCATGGCTTAATGGCCGCAATTTTGGCTAAAAGATGCAAACTAAGCAATGATGGTTATAGTCGAAATGTATTAAAAGAAACTATGCTCCATACTATGTATGGAAAAACACAAAGCTTTGTAAATTTTATCGACCTCTTTTCATTCTCCAATTGACATATATTTTTGTTTTTTCAAATAAAATTTAATGTCCAAACTCTTTGAGTTTTAGTAGCTCTACTGTGTCCTGAGGAGATAATTTGTGGTTTTACGTATAAATTTTTTTAGTATAAATTTTACGTTCTCTCGTGAACAAATAAATTTATCTTAGTCCCAGACACTTGAGAAAAACTTCGTCCGCTCTTTAATAGAATATTCTAGGATGGTTTTTCCTCATTATTTTCACCACTTCACCACTGCATAACAGACGGCCTTTTATTCTTCTTTGGATAGAATTCGTCTATATACATATGTACACAATAATTTATTAAACAATTTAAAATTAACTGTTAAGAATCGAACATGTCACACTTTATTTTACAATAAAAAATTATGCAAAATACAAATTATTACATATTTTTATTTTTGCCAACATAAGTCGTGGTGTTTTAGTATATTTCTACATTTGTATGTAAATCAATATGGGCATTTCCATATGAAGTCGTTCGAGACCGTCATACATATTTAAGTTAAAAAGTCTAAATAAAACAGATTTTTATTTTGGCAATAAGCGTAACTTATAGCTCTAAATTAGCTCTGTAATTGGTGCTTAGCTTGATTTTAATCAAATATTTTGTTTGCAAAACAATTGCAAGAAAACCTGGGCATTTGCACGTAATAAAAACTAGAATTTGGTTTTGCGGTCAACGATCAAAATGCTGATATCAACGAAACCTGAGGCAATACTATTAAGTTATTAATCTTGGAGTGTTGTGCCCTGATATTTCTTTAAAATAAATGGTTTTGATTTTACCCAAAAATTATTTGTATATTTTTTTTAAATAAAATGTTTATCAAGTCACACGTGACATGCGGCAAGTGATATGTTTTTCCATCATGATATTTCGCACTTTAATATGAAATTATTAATAATAAGCTTTTGTCAACTTTGTTAAAAACTCAATTTTTTGGACAAGTAATTTTTTTAATATTACTCTTAGGAACACAAAATGGAATCTCACTATTCTAATTGATTGCTTATGGTTATCTGGCAGCCACTATAGTACTTATGACAGTGCACGTGACATACTTTATATATGTAGGTACCACAATTTTAGCAAGGATTTTTTTATATTTTAATTGTTTTAAATATCAGCATCTTTTCTGAATATTTAATGAGCTGTCTGTATGTAAAGTGGTTTTTTTATGTCTCACAACTTTAAGTTGGCATCACTGCTTTATTTGAGCACCCATTTATTAGTTGATAGCTGTTATTTGTTTAGTTTGTTTTTAAGTTTCATAAATAAAAGTTTTATAAATCAACTAACACTAGAGTAACGCGTTGAAATTGTTGAAATTTTTAATCAAAATAATTGTTCTATTCGTCAAACGCATCGTGCACTTCTGCAAAGTCCGTTTAGAAATATATTTCCTTGTGTTATTAAGATTTAAACTAGTATCACTCTATAAAAAACACCCTCTACTTTCAACTCATCGATAAAAATTTTGTTTTTCAATGTCGCACGTGACATTGAAATAAGCGATTTTTCAAACAAAAAATTTACAGTTATGTGTTATCGCACTGCTTTAAAACAAAACGAACAAAAGATATATCCAACATAAAAAAGTTGAGTTTTAGTCAATAGAACATCTAGAAGTGGTTTATTTATAAATGTAAAATTTAATTAATTATCTATAAAAATTATAATTAAATAAAGTGTTTTCAAGAACTTTAAATGTTTTGGTATCGTAGGATCTTTCAGTGGAAATGCCCATATGATGCTTTAAACATTAGATAAATAGCAGCAAAACGGAAATAAAAGATATATAAAATGAGTGCAAATACAGGTATAGATACAAATACGTTCAGAGGAAAAACATTAAGGTGATATAACATAAAAATATAAAAAAAGTGAAGCAGTGAAATTTAAACATGCTTAGATATGTGTGTATGTAAATGAAGTATATTTATATTTATGTGCTTTTTAAAATAAATAGGCAGGGAAAGTTTTTTTCTTTAACAATAAATTGAAACACATTTCATACTAATTCAAATATTCTAATGTATTTTTAATGTTAATAATATTACATTTGATCACATACGAACATGAATACAAAGCAAAGCGTTGCCACAATATAAAGTAAATCTGTAAATTTAATTTAAAAAGAATTTATCTGCGTTTGTTTGCAATTGTGCATGGTACAAAGGGTCTTTGGGTCTACGACCAGATTCGTAGCACATACATATTTTCCACATATTTTTAACCGTTTGTTGCCCACTGTACAGTTCATGTTTGCGATGATCCGCGATGAACTATTTGTTGAGTAACTGTAGCCGATCTAACACCTCTTGTGTGAAATTTAATACAAACGAAATACTATCAGTTATAATTGAGTCTTAATTAGCAAAACACCAGTATTTAGTACATAAAATTATCGAATGCATTGCCATCTTATCATAAAGTGTTGGAGGCCAAGAAATAGTATTATCCACCAGAGGAACATATCGCAGAATCATCTGCCGAAATAGAGTTACAATCTTTGCTAGATCATACTATAAAATCAAAATGATGTCCTCACTAATGCTGACATTAGTATTATCTAGTTTTACCCTAATTGGACCATAAATACCGTAAACACAAATATTCATATTAATTTTGATGACTATAGCTGACTAAACTACGTATGACCGCCTTTCTAAGAAACTTGAAACACTGTGAAGTGCTGCAAAAATGTGATCATTAATAACCTAATTGTAGTGAAATCAATGCATAGTTATTGAAACTAAACAGAGTATGAGAATGAGTGTAGTTATGAGTTTGTCAGGAGAAAAGTTAAGTTAATGATGGTTTTATATACCGTGTGTTGAAATTAAAAAACTTAGTGAAAAGTAAAAGAGGCAACAACAAAAAACTATATGAATATATGAAAAAACTGCACGACTGCTCAATAATTCAAAAAACTGCACAAAGCAGATAATCTACCTGCACATTTGGCAATTGTATTTACCCTATAGAAAGGTTGGGGTTAATTGCGTCTGAGTACCACTTTTGTAGACTATTTTGGGTCCAATACAATGGTCCCTTTGTGCTACCTATTAGTTGAAGAGAATATAGTGAGTGAGGGTGATAGGGAAGGGATAGTGATAGAGAAAACAGGTTGTGAAGGAAGAGATAGCGGAAAGCTTCATCCTTTTACATTTCTGCTCTTTGCACACTTTTTGATAATTCAGTGTTACACCGCCTTCTGGTGTCAAATGATGCGAATTAAATTTTGAAGCTGTGCTTAATAGCCTTTTATTGGCTATTTTACTTTGCCATTGATTCTGCTAGACAAAGAAGGAGGCCGATTTGATGTTACATTAGGATTAGTATCTGATGAAGTCAGTATAGTTTTTAGTGACCAGTGCCATGATGATACATAAATAGTACAAAGGACTTTAAGGCACATCAGAAAAATGCTTGGTGTTGTTATTTTTAATGACTGTCGGAGGGAGACTCGGCTCGAATCGAGGACCTTCGGTGTTGTAGTCAACGTGCTAACTACTTCAGTCAACGCCATAGATTTGAGAAATATTTTTGTTGTCTGGAAGGAAGCTTTCAATTTACCCACTTTAAAAAAAAAAAAATAGGAACACTTATCTATTTTTATACCCTTTACCAAAAAATGGTAACAGGGTATATATATAGGTTTGTTATTCCGTGTGTAATTTCCACAATATTAATAAGCGACACATAAAGTATATATACTCTGAGTCCTTGTGCATAGGGAAGACGAAGAAGCGATGTCCGTCTGTCCGTCTGTTTGTACATGAAATCGGTTTTTCGAAGCTCCCAGAACAGATAAAGACTTCGTTCTTGGACTAATGTGTCAGAAATCGAGCAGACGGTTTCAAAGCTGGAAAACTCAAACTCTATTTTCCCATACAAAATAAATACCGAAAACTAGTTTTTATTACTTTTTTTATTAAATTAACTTATTTTCATTTAGTATGAATTAAATTGGTGTTTCTAATTTTCAAAAATAATGAAAAAAAATTAAACAAATTAAAAAGAAAAGAAAGGGTTGAAAAACTTTAACTTTTTTCTTCTAATTAAACATATTTCATGTTTTAGTAAAACGTATGTAGAGTATGTAGAACTTTGGTCGGTACAACAACAAATACATGAAAGTTAAAAATTAAAGGGTGTTTCAAAACGAGTAACGAAAAATGTTAAAATCCGCTGTAATATATATATATATATATATATATATATATATATATATATATATATATAATATAATTGTCAACGAAAATGTGTTGACAATTATTTCTAAATCACAGCCATATTGGTTTTTCAGACACGAAAATGCATTCAACCATGTAATATTTTATCACGATAGTTATTTATATTATAATTTAATATAGTATATAAAAGTTCAGTGAAGTGCGACTTTGACCCGCGCACGAAGGGTTCCGTACGGACACGAGATATGTAATTCAATACGAACAATATAAACTATAGTTTTGGCATTTTTTTTCATTTTGGGTTTTTAAGGTTTTAAGCTTTTTTTTTAGTTTGGGGGTTTTTTTGAATTTATTGGCGCTTTCTGAGTTTTGGCACTTTTTTCACGTTTTGGCGATTTTTTTTTGGTTTTTGAAGTTTTTTTAATTTTGGCAATATTTATTATTTTGGCGTTTTTTTTATTTTGGCGATTTTTTTATTTTGGCGATTTTTTTTAATTTTGGCGTTTTTTTTCATATGGGTGATTTTTTTTTTTGATTTGGCGGTTTTTTTAGTTTTGGCACTTTTTTTTCGTTTTGAGGATTTTTTTCGGTTTTTGGCGTTTATTTTAAATTTTGGCGATTTTTTCGTTTTGGTGATTTTTTTTAAATTTGGCGATTTTTTTTAATTATGGCGATTGTTTTTCATTTTGGCGATTTTTTTCACATAAATAGTTATTTTGGTTTTGGCGCATTTTTCGCGTTTTGGCGATTTTTTTCGGTTTTTGGCGTTATTTTCATATTGGCGATTTTTTCATTTAAACGATTTTTTCGAATTTGGCGATTTATTTTAGTGCTAGAATTTTTTTTAATTTTGTCGATTTTTTTCGATTTGGCGATTTTTTTTTTTAAATTTTTGGCGATTTTTTTCAGGTTTTGGCGATTTTTTTTCGATTTGGCGATTTTATAATTTTCGGATTTTTTAGTTTTACCGTTTTTGAAAATTTCAAGAGTTTACCTCTTACGGTCTCCAAGATATAGCAAGTTGTCAAAATTACATAGTCAAAATTGCATTAACTGATGGACCACCCTTTAATTTAAATTTTTTAATATTTTAATGTTTATTGTTGTAGTCTATATAAAAATACACTAATTTTACAAATTTCAAGTGTCAATATACATATGTACATACATAAAATTGTATGTATATTACATGAGATTTTAACATTTTTCGTCGCTTGTTTTGGAGCACCCTTTAATTTCTAATTCTCATGTATTTGTTGTTGTAGTGGCCAAGGTTCTACATACTCTGTGCAAATTTCAGGTCCGCAGCTCTTACGGTTCCTGAGAAAATACCGTGTGACGGACAGACGGACAGCGTAGCGAAAACAATGGGGTTCCTTTTTTCACCTTTGGTGTACGGAACCCTAAAAATGGTTATTTTTGTGTTGAAAAAAATAACCAAAATGGAAAACAAGTATACAAGTACACATTGGAAAAAAATTGATGTAATCAATTTTGGTTAAAAGTAACCAAAACGGCAACGCTGCTTGGGTGCAAAGTTTGTTAATATTTTACTGGTGAGAGAGAGTGTGTGTGTGTAAGATTGTATGTGAGTGTGTTCTCATGTGTGCTTTAACACAGAAATATTATGTACTTACAATTGTATGTATGTAAATTTGGGTAATTTTCGCAAACGATTCATAATATTGCATTGTGTGAAAAGGTGTTTTACATTTTTTTTTCGCTTTTTAAATTTTCAAAATAAGTACATTTAAGTTTTATGAATTCAAAACAAGCAGCTTGATTTAACATAGTTTCCAAACAACGAACATCATAAATCATACGGCATGCAATGGTTTTATGTTATTTTCCTTTTCATTTTATACGAGTATTTTTCCTTATTCAACATGAGAGCACTTGTGTGCGAAGCAGTAAATAATTAATGAAAATTTATTACAACATTTATGATTAGAAATAATAAAAGTGCCAAGATATAAACCTGTAACGATTTTAATAAGGAATATGAATAAAATGTTGAATGGAATGTGTATGTGTATGTATGAATATATGGAGGTAATGCAAACACATGTGAATGCCATGACCTCATTTATGGTAAGCTTAAATTTAAATTTTTTTATTCAATAGAAAATGTTTTAATAACTTTACTTTTAACTTTATAACGAATAGAATAAATTTCAAGATTTGACTAGAGTTAAAAGGATTCCTACAGGATCAAAGCAATTATCCTCAGATCTTGTAAATATTTTTTATATATTTTTCTACGCAACCGCTTTCTTATGTTTTCATTAATTTACTCAAGCCTAAACAACTACTAATCTATGCTCGAGTTTTCTATTGTGATAATTTAAAACGGCTTTAAGCTCTTTATGCAAAAACCATGACTATCTTTAAACTTTAACTTTACTAAATTGAGTGCAAAAATAATATAAAAAAAATAAAGTCAAAAAGCCTTTATTGTCAATAAAAGCCATGCGTTATTGCAAGCAATATTTCGTATAAAATGAACGAATACATTTAAAGTCGCAACTACAACACAAAATTGCTTTTACAAAATAAAAAAGTTGATTTATTTGAAGTTTAGTGTGTCATTCATAGGAAACATTCATTCCTTAATACTTAAGAATACAATACTATTGCGATTGCAATACAAAAGAAACAAAATTTCAATTGCTTTTAAAAGTATTACTCGTAGTTGGCAGAGATCCAAATTTTGCTAAATTTTCCAAAAGTAGATATTAAAATAACCAAATTAATTTGCATATAAAAGTTTACGACTTTGGATTAAGATACGGAGTGTTTGTTGTAAGACTAAAAAGATAAGAGAGGCCAGGAAAAAGGTTATGGTTGTAAGAAATTTAATTTTAAAATTAGGTTTCAATAAAACAATGTCGATAATAAATAAAAGTATTAAGATTTTCAATTGTATGCAATGTGGGTTTTTTTTTGGTACAACTGCCAATAAAGTTTTTCTTTTCTTTTATCGTTTGAGGTAGCAAAAAGGTTAAGTTAGGCCATTAAACTTTTGTTTTTCATGTAACTAAAAGTTTTGAAGATAAAAATGGAATTAAAGAGTATATGTATGTAGGAGGAAAAAGGTTAATTAAACTGTGTAAGCATTTTATGGTGAAATTAAATTTTTATTTTCACAAAAATATACAAAATAATCGGTTAGCCTAATGATTTTTTTACCAAGGCTCAATACATGTATTGAGTTTTGATAAAGAAACTTAGCCTTGTGACAGATTATTAAATTGGAATTAAATTTCATATTATTGAGAAATTTTTTTTTTAGATTCTTTAATTGAACTGTAGTGAATTTTAATCAGAAATAATTCATAGTTAGGCTCAAGTTCAGTAATTTCAATTCTTATTGAATGAAATATTTTTTTTTTATTAATTAATGTGAGTTTCTAAAGAAGAGAAGAAAAATTAAACTTAGACTTTAAGCTGGGGGAAATACCGATACTTTTCTGTGCAGCCACGCACTTCATCAGCACCCTAGTCTATCTACTTGGGTAGAGATTCTTATTAACATCAGCTATTTAACTTAAATGTACAATGAACGGAATATGAGAAACGATTGTTGTGTATACAATTGATTTACCTTTGGTAAACACATTTATAAGTATCACTATTAAATTTCTGTTTTTTCCAATTTTTCATTTTTCTATTTAGGTTAGCACGAAATTATTTTACTCTACCTCAGTATGTTTAACTATTCTTACTTATCTTTTTACGATCATCACATTAATTATTTTTACTTATTCGATGTACCATCGGTACATGCATGTAAGTATTATTGTAGTGGTCTATGTTACTTGTTGTTGCATTCTACAGTTTTTACTTGGATTTCCAGCATTCTGAAACTGTGATGGCCAAGTGAACAGTGATTGCCAAGTGAACATATTTTTGTCACGTGCCCATGATGTATTAAGTGAGAAATTTTTAGATATTTTTTAATTGAACTGTAGTGAATTTTAATCAGAAATAATTCATAGTTAGGCTCAAGTTCAGTAATTTCAATTCTTATTGAATGAAATACCGATACTTTTCTGTGCAGCCACGCACTTCATCAGCACCCTAGTCTATCTACTTGGGTAGAGATTCTTATTAACATCAGCTATTTAACTTAAATGTACAATGAACGGAATATGAGAAACGATTGTTGTGTATACAATTGATTTACCTTTGGTAAACACATTTATAAGTATCACTATTAATTTTCTGTTTTTTCATTTTTTCATTTTTCTATTTAGGTTAGCACGAAATTATATTACTCTACCTCAGTATGTTTAACTATTCTTACTTATCTTTTTACGATATTCACATTAATAATTTTTACTTATTCGATGTACCATCGGTACATGCATCTAAGTATTAGTGTAGTGGTCTTATGTTACTTGTTGTTGCATTCTACAGTTTTATTTGTAGTTATTCCAGCCTTCTGAAACTGTGATAAACAAGTGAACAGTGATTGCCAAGTGAACATATTTTGTCACGTGCCCATGATGTGTTAAGTGAGAAATTTTTTTTTTTTTAGATTAAATATTCTGACAACAACACATAGTTTAATGGAACAGCTAGCCGTTTTCGAAGGCAACTAAACCTTCATCATCAGCGTTTTTCAGTGTTTGGTCCACTGTGTGTGGTATCAGTTGATGTAAATTTCTGGAAAATGGAATATGTGAATTGTTTTGATTCATCATATTTCAATTTGCTGAAAGGTGTTTTGTAATGAAAGCTCAAATTTACCATCTCTAATTTACATCAGACTTACCATTGTCGTTTATTCTTTACTAATTATGCACATGTTAGTTAATTTGCTTATTTTTGTTCTTCTTAAGACTAACTTTTTTGGTTTGTTACTATTACGAACTTCAGCCCGTTCAAATTATAAATATAGAAACAAATTAAGTTCGACAAATAATAACTAAAAATTAACTTAAATTAATAGCCATGGGCCTGTGGGAAAAATTTAATAAATATACTTATGGCCTGTTTCCCACCTGCGAAAGAAAACGTTCGACTTAAAATTTATATTGCAAAACAATAATAAAATATGAAAATTTGTTTTTGTTTTCAATATAAATTGTAAGTCGAACGTTTTCTTTCGCAGATGGGAAATTGGCCATTAATAGTAACAACCCAAAAAAGTTTATCTTAAGTAGAACAAAAATAAGCAAATTTCTTGAGAAAATAGCCTGTGATTGACAGACGGACAGATGGAAAGACTGTCAGCGTAGCGAAAACAATATTGTTCCTTTTCACCTTTGGTGTACGCAACCCTAAAAATTTAGACAAATGGATACTTCCTACTTTTGTTGAAGTGAGATGTCATACAAAATTACCAAAGGTGGGAAAATTCATCTATTTTACCAAAAAAACTAATTGACGTATGATATTGTTTTGAATATTGAATGACACAAAAAAAACAATATCGTTATTCGGTGTTTGATGTACATGGTCATGCGTTAGTGCAAATGCAAAATATCGGAATTTTTTTTTAAATTCAACAACAATATACACCTAAAATAAAAAGGACCTTTTGCATAGAATACTGAATACCGCCAATGTTTCAAATTTACCATTCATCTTTGTTTCATAAGTTTTTGTTTGGTGAGAGCTATGAGAACAAATTGAAAGTCTTTTTTTTTTATTTAAATATTTTATTTTTATTCAACGGTAGTAGAAATAAATTTGTAGTACGATTCGATCCGATAATCGAAGATCCGACTATCTACGACCCGACAATTGTAATTTGTGTCTATACATATTGTCGCATGCAACAACGATTGTGTGATTCTGTAACTTTTTCTATTTATTTTTAAAATTAACAGCACATAAATTATTGTTGCTTAAATAACGACACAGCTGACATTAACCTACAATGAATATAGTTAAAAATGTTACAAAATAGCAAATTCGATAAATTTTCGTTACAGTCATTTTAACGATGGGATTATCATGACAAACAAATTTACTGTATCGCAATACTGAATTAAAAAAAATCAACTTTTATTTTTGCTCTCATATAAAATAACAAAACTAGTTAAAAATTAATTGAATATTTTAATTGAAAAAATTTTTTTCAAGACAATGTTCGATTTTCACACATCAAAACAAAATTTATATTATTTACATACAATTAATATGTAATAATTATTTACCATTTCATAATACTGTGTGCTAAATTCTATTGTTAAGAGACAGTAAATTCAATTAACATAAACATAGATTCAATTAAAATAATAATCAAGAATATTACATTATTATTTCTATTTCTAAGCAACCACTGAATTGAAAAAAAATTGTATAATAATTTTATCTGTGAGAATTAATTTGTATATTTGAAAGATCTAACCTTACACTAAACATGTACTCGTATATTAAAACTTTAAAATTTGTTCACTCAACTCTATTCTTATTCAGGGCTATCGAGAATAAAATTCCACGTGAAAGTAATAGGGAAATCAAAAAATTCTAATTGGAAAGTGGAAAAATTTTATGTTGAATTTTATTTACGATAGCCCTGATTATGTATACAAAATCCCTTCTGCAAATTTAATTAAATGTCTTTGTTTTAGTTTTTAAAATTAATAAAATTTTATTTGTAATTTTTTCTTTGTAAAAGAAATTTTTGATTTGATTAACAACTTTACATTTAATGAAACTTTAATATTAATGAAACAAATAGCATTACAAATTCTAAACACAAACTGAAGTAAAGTAATAAATAATAAAATTATAATCGATGAGATTAACACACAATCATTTATTTGAGTACGTTGCTGACAACATAACACCTCCTGCAACGTCAAACGTATTTCCACACTTATTCTATTAATCTTCGTCCATGTGTTTCTTTGTAATAAAACAAACGAACAAAGAAATATCCAAACGATGTTAATTATTATAATAACTCAAAAAAGATTTACCACTGGCAGACAAAACGAAAATGCAAACGTAAATCTTGAAGTGGTAATAGCATTTATGAAAAAAAAACCATAACATTGACGCTAATGACTGCTGTTAACAAAAAAGAGTCCTTTGAAGTTATTGTAAATAGCTGGCACGCACCCACTCACAAACAAACAACTAAACACAGTTTGAACTTTTAAAACTGCCCTTCTTTTATAAGGAGGCTAGAATATTTAAAATTCTAGTCATAAGCTTTGACAGGGATCAGGTGTATTTTTATGTTAAGAAAAGGCATTAAATAAGCTTAACACTGTTAAAGGAAAAAAATAAAAAAGATATTGAAGCCAAATCTAAGCACAGGGAAATAAACTTTTATTAAGCACGATATTATTTTTTCGCATAAGAAATGATGAAAAATGTGACAATAACTAAAGATTGGGAAAAATAGAAGTAATGTTGCATATTTGCTAGAGTTTCTGATATGTTGAGTTTTTTTTTGTTGAGAATTTCAGGTATTTGAGAACCAAAAAGGCTGAATTCCTCAGAATTTATGATAACAGTATTTTCACACTGATAGTTTAAACCTGGTTTTAACGTTAAAACCATAAACAGCTGATTTTGAATTAAAACTGCAAGTTTGTTAAATTAAGGTTTCCACTCACAGGCTGTTCAATAACTTTGCTCAAAATAAAATAAATCTCCAGCAAAAATGCGTGAATTTGTTGCTGAAGTTAACACTAATTTCATAAACTGTACAACAACTGATTGTATCAAAAACTCAGAAATTTAACAATGCTTTGTAAAATGGAAATTATTTTATATAAATATTTCAATATTATGGAACTATTTATACAAAGTGAAGAAGTGCTTGGAAATCAAGTTATTTTACATAAAAAATGGCACAAAATACATTACAAAATAAAATTTTTTTATCGGCAGGTCAATGAAAATTGTTTTTTGTCAAAAAGATTCTTTTTTCCGCAATTTTTTTTTATAATTATTGCTGCTGCATCCATATTTAAGTTGAAATTGTATCAATTTTTATCTGTTCTAGTTCACTGACATAAACATTATCAGCTGCTTCCAGACATTTTATCTTGGCAGCACTGAATTTAGCACAGCGAAAACAAGGTTGCATTTCATAAAACCAACTTAAAAACAATTCAAAAATGGTTTTAAGTTGATTTTAACAAAAACAATTTGCATGGTAAAACCAGGCTTTGACTGTTGGCTTTAACGTTAAAACCAACTTTTATTAAAACCATGTCAGTGTGAAAATACTATAATATAAATATTTTAATACGTAAAATTTACGTTTAATGTTATTAAAAGTTTTGTGTTTTTGAAAATATTTTTTGGTTTTTTTCAATTAAATAAAAAATGTTTTATACCAAATGATTTGTTTGTAATAAAATATTTTTAGCATATCATCAGCAATTTGAAATGAAACACGCACGCGTGTTTGCTGGACAGATGTTTTTGAAAAAAGTATTTATGCTTTCACCTCATATGCATTCATCTCTGTCGTATCGATGACTAAATGAAAGAAGTTAGCAATATGTGTGAATGCTCTAACTCCGCATTCGGCAAATTAAAGGTGCCGCGCCTTATAATATACTCTTCTATTTCTTATGCATTACAAACATTCACCACAGCAGTCTGCACAAACACACGACTTCAAATGCCCCTAGGAGCATTTGTCGCCTCGTAGCTAGCTTCTTAATTATTTTGGAGACGGCAGCAGCACCATCTGCACTTCATATTTAAGTATAAATACATAGTTCAGTACTGCCACCTTCAATCATTTCGCATTTTTTAAAATAAAAATACTCCCTAAAAATGTACTTATATGACGTAAAAATACAAAAATTAACCAATTTATGCTTTAAATCAATTTTTGGATATTGTTTCTGTTAAATAATATAAAATAATTGTGCGGTATCATTCATTCAATATTTTGTATTGCACTGGCAACACTAAATTTTCTCATTGCAGCCAAAGAAATAGAAATTAGTTTATTTGGACTGGACTAATTGGACGCAGTGTTGCCTTGCTGTGTTCAAAAAAATCACTCTCAAGGCCGGGGCGCAATGAATCCGTCATGCGTTAAATTTTGCCTTTTTCAACTGACATTAACGCAGTGACGGAGAAGGTTGGCACAATGAGTACTTTATTGACGGAAACATTTGTATGTTGATTCTCCATTTTATTTATTAAATTCAACTTTTTTATTTATTTCGTTTATTTCTTTTGTTTAATTTTATTTTTGCTGCCACAAAACACAAACACATAGCAAAAAAAACATACCAAAAAAACCAACCAATATACTCAACGTACGCAAAAAGTTAAAAGTTGAAAAATGTTTGTACTTTCCGTTGATGGGCGTGTACTGAATGTAACAGACCTCATAAGAAACCATGTATTTCAACTTAGCTGTCAGTTGAAAAAGGCGAAGTTTAACGTATGACGGAGTCATTGTGCCACGGCCTTCATATAAGCATGTGACATGACAGTTGGTAGTCGGTAGCTTGCTGCGATAAATGTGTTTAATGCTTTAATTTTACACACGCATTGTTGAGAATAATTTGTTAGTTCGCATACTCTTAAGAATCCGCGTTGCCAGAGAACCATTTTTTCACAACAATTATGCATGAAAAATATGACATGCAAAGGCATTTTCAAGCTTATATTCAAATTATTTTAAACAAATTTTCTGCAAAACTATATTTTTACTCACCATTGCATTGACGTAGCAAAAACAAAAGATGTCTTCCTTTATAAAAAAAAATTAAGTGTTTCTTCTGACCATAATAAAATCAAGTTTGGCTTTGGAGACTTAAAATTTCGAGTTAAGGAGATGAGACGAAAATTTCACTGGCAACACCGGCTCGGGATGAGAGCATAACTCACACAATTGTAAAAACTAATATTTATATTTTTTACTACCCTGTACAACATATTAATTAAAGATATAAATGAATTAGCTACGGTCTGCTTAAAAAGGTGTGAGAATTGGCTACATTGCAGTTGATGGTTGTAGTTTTGGAAATTTTTCAGTTAATGGGTATTGTTTTGAATGAAAAATCTTGATAAATGTCAACAAAAAAAAATTGGTGGAAACGGTATAGATTTTTATAAAGATTTTAAAGGAAATCTGTTAGATTTTGTACAGGTGTAAATGCTCTGTTATAAGTATGTACATATATCGTAGTTGAGGTATGAAAATAATGCAAATTTCCCTCTTCTTACTTATTTGGGAGTTATTGTTTCAGTAACCCTATGAGTTAGTCATTATAGTGTAGACGATGATGACAATTTCAATAAGTTCTCCAAAAAGCTAAATCTTTTTTCTTCTGGGGGATGATTTCTTATCTTCCGTTTTATTACCTTCGACAACACAAAAAAATATATATATATATATACCGAAAGGAAATATAAATGATGAATTTTTGTTTACATTACAAGAAGAACAATGGAACAAAAAGTTGCTATTACTATACAGAAAAATATAATGTCAAAGACAGTGGTGTGATGGTATGAAAATAAGGGAGGGAAAATATTACAACTTGCATTTACAAATTATTAACACTTTTTTCCCCTTTTTAGCTCCTCTCTTAAATGCAAAACTACGTAAATTATTTTGTAAGAAACAATTTTCTTATGAAATAAAGTATTTAAATTTTTTTTTCCTTTTTTGACATACGCCCCTGTTGTGACATGAAAAAAAGGTAAGTGTCCTGACTTTACACATAAATCCCTGCATATTTTTATTCATCTCATTTTAAGTGGCATTTAATCCATGGCGTTAGTTCTGCTCATAAGGTGGTGAATACTTAAGAAGGTAAGAAAAGTTACATTATTTTTAGTTGAACGAATAAGTGCAACATAAAGTAAGCAAACTCGAACTTTTATTGTTCTCTTGTTTTCGATTTTAGTTAAAGGCAATATTTTCCTCTGCTATACTTCCAGCTGTTTAGTAGATTCTTTTTATTATAATTTTTTCTAGATATATATTGCAATTGGCATTGTCTAATATATTGTTATATGAGTTTTTGGGGGATCAGGTATAGTAAAGGCACGTATTTTGAAAAAGTAATAGCAATATTAAGTGTCATTACACACACATATAAATGGTTAAGTTTTGCACTAAGCAGTGTTATACGAATTTTTTTGTAATCAAGACAATAAGGAAACACAACCTCAATAACTATATTTGATAACAGCGGCATAGATATTTATAAAGATGTTCTTTGTATTATTTTTAATAAAATATTTTTTAAAGTTAAATAAATAAAAACTGAAATATGACTTCAATAAAATATATTTGCTTAATTCACAAAACCTCTTGCGTCTCTGTATCGATTGTATTATCATATTAAATACAAGAGTGTAATATTTGTTGTATGAAATTTTTTATATAAAAATGAAATTGTGTATTTTATTTCATATGTTTTTAAAATGATGTATTCAGAGAGAGGCTCTCTGAGAGAATTTGTATGTAGCTTCCCAGTGGTAAAAATATACATTACGTAATCGATGATATCAGTAATACTTATTATTAGTGGTGATTCGTTCAATTATTTTGCTATTTAGATTAAACATAAAAGTGTCATAGGACGCGTAAGTGGTGCGCTCTCGCTTACAAAATAAGCTAGGATATCAGTACGTGCAGCTATCATTGCACTTACATCGACAGCGGAGTTGTAAGCGGGCATGATGATAAATTTACCCTAAAAGTAGGCCAGTATTTTGATTTTATTTCAGAACAAACTACTTTTTTAATCAATAACTGAATCCCTGCTTACATCGTAATCGAAGTTATCAGTAACACATGATATATCAGTCTATACGTACATTACAATTCAAGTACTTAGATTGCTCGCTGACGATGTCATACTGACGTCAGTGATTATTATCAAAGTACTTCGCTTAATTTAACGCTGGGTTGTTCTTCTTCTTAACCGACTTCAATATAAGAAGGAGGTTAACAATTCGTCTCTATTTTTATACCCTTTACCAAAAAATGGTAAACGGGTATTTATAGGTTTCTCATTCCGTGTGTAATATCTACAATATTAATAAGCGACACATAAAGTAAATATATTCTGGATCCTTATGCATAGGGAAGACGAACAAGCGGTATTCGTCTATCCGTCTGTCCGTCTGTCTGTACGTGAAATCGGTATTACGAAGCTCCCAGAACAGCTAGAGACTTCATTCTTGGACTGATGTGTCAGAAATCGAGTAGACGGTTTCAGAGCTGGAAAACTCAAACTCTATTTTCCCATACAAAATAACTACCGAAAACTAGTTTTTATTATTTTTTTATTAAATTAACTTATTTTATAAGTAATAAAATAACACTGTGCAACACCAAAATTATTCAGGGGCTACATGAGAGCCAACTATGGAGTCCATAGAGAACGAAAATACCTTTGGTTTATTTAGATCACTTTGGAAAGGTATTTTATAACGGCAAATATGGAGAAATTCTGAACTTCAAATTGAGAGAGTCGTACCTTCTATGTTTCTCAATGGATTTCTATTAATATTTTCTATTATTATTCTGTTTAAAGGAGCTGATATTATCTTTCAAACAAGACATATTTTTTGTGAATCGGTCAATAAACGTCTAAGTTATAGTGGTTGAAGGGTCACAAGAAAAACACATTTAAAAAAAATTCATCGGGCTCTAAGTTGGTTATAAAAAAAATCCTTTTTTTAGTTTTTCACTCTACTAGTGGTTGAACTTAGCCATTTATTGACCGATTTACAAGAAATATATCTTGTTTGAAAGATAATATCAGCTTCTTTAAACAGAACAATAATTAAAAGAAATCCATTGGAAAACAAAGAACCTATGACTCTCTCTCTATTTGAAATTCTAAAAAAACAGTTTTTTTTCCATATTTACCGTTATTAAATCACTTTCCGAAGTGATCTAAAAAACCAAAGGTATTTTCGATCTCTATGGACTCCGAGAAAACAGAATTGGTACATAAGAGCCCCTGAATAATTTTTTTCTCAACTTTTGTGTCACAGTGTAATTATAAAGACGTTTCCAGGGTTGGAAAACTTTAACTTCTTTTCTTATAATTAAACGTATTATATGATTTAGGAAGAAGGCTATTTGCTCGGGAACCGTAAGAGCTACGGGTCTGAAATTTGGACAGAGTATGTGGAACTTTGATCGCTACAACAACAAATATATGAAAGTTAAAATTTAAAGGGTGTTCCAAAACCAGTAACAAAAAAAATCCCATGTATTATATATACAATTATATGTGTATATGTGTATAGACACTTAAAATTTGTAAAGTTAGTGTATTTTTATACGGACTACAACAATTAACAATAAAATTAAAAAAATTAAAACTAAAGGGTGTTGTATCAGTTAATGTAATTTTGACCATGTAATTTTCACAACTTGCTGTATCTTGGAAACCGTAAGAGGCAAAGTCTAGAAATTTTCAAAAACGATAAAACAAAAATAACCCAAAATTATAAAATCGCCAAACCGAAAAAAACTCAAAAACCCGAAAAAATCGCAAATATATAAAAAACCAAATTAAAAAAAATTCTAGCAATAAAATATATTGCAAAAATGAAAAAAATTGCCGAGATGAAAAAAAATCGCCAAAATAAAACAAACCGTAAAACTTTAAAAAATCGCTTAAACGAGAAAAAGACACCTAAAAAAAGCACCAAATAAAGAAAAAATGCTAAAGACCTAAAGAAATCGCTCAAACGAGATAAAAAAGCACCAACACTAAAAAAAATCTAGCACTAAAATAGATCGTTAAATGTTAAATGATAGTTAAATGACATTTAATTGAGAAGTCAATTATTGGGCCTTAGAACTGGTAAATATTATAAAATTTAGAATAGCTTTTAAATTTTTTTAAGCAAGTCAAATGAACTAATGCTAATTGTTGAAATTAGCAAAATATTTTAAGGCCTTGATGGTTTTAAAGGGTTTTATTTATTTGTGTTAAGAAGACTCTATAGTTTTACAGGCTTATTTATTAAAACTACTAAGACTGTTTTAAAAGCCCTTTATAAAGTCTTTATAATTTTTATAAATTAGGCTTAAAATCTATAGTAAATAATTAAATTTTTTTAATATTCAACACTTGTATTTTTTTTGTGTGGAATTTAAGGAATGAGCATCCTCTGAATGTTTTTATTTAATTACTTTTCTATATAATATTTTATTCATGCTTATGCTTATTTTAAATAAGTTCAAAAGTAACCACCAAAGTAAAGCATTATTTATTTCAAAACTAAAAAAAAATATTCTTATCAAGAATTTCACAATTCAATGCACCACAGCAGGCTACCGCCTACAGTCTGTCAAAGATAGAATACACATTTTTATATGAGAACAATTATTTTGACGAAACACCCACTACACGGCTGCAGGAGTACTTTTGTTATTGTCGCTAACTTTACTATTTTTGTATGTGACAATGATCAATTTATGTATGTATGTATGTATAATATAAAATAAAAATGTGAAATGCTTGACAGCTTAAAATTTTTGTATATTATTTGACAGCAAGAACATCACAAAATTCATTTTAAAAAATTAACTGATTGGTGCAGTCAATCCAGAAAGCCGACTTGAGTAGAAAATTTTTCTGAGTGATTTTCATAAATTTTTTCTAGACGATTCGACTGTCTGACTTGGGCAAACAGGGGCAAGCAATTTAACTTTTATAAATGTGAATTATTTTAAAGTGGCGCAACTGAAATATGTACTATTTATACTTCAGTATCAGGTGCTTAAGATGTTGTCATTGGCACTACTTAATTAAGTACCCAACTATACGTCGACAATAGCAGACAACAGAATTTATAGTAGTGTTGTGGCATAGTTTGCTGTGATCTATGTGTGTGATGAAATAGTATTAAACTGGGCTCAAATCATCACATCCCTGATCGTATCAACAATCGTATGAAAATAAATTAAGTGATACGTCAATCGTATAAGCTGAATAGGATTTCAGTAGGTTCAAGTAGGTCACAAACCCAAAATTATGTTTTAACGTGACGAGTTGAATGTTCACGGATGTAACGATTCGACCCCTGTTATGCGATTCAGTAGTAGTAGTAATTTTTTTCCATACATTTTGTGGTTTAAAATAACGATTGTTATTTTAATGGTAGGACTCAGCTGATATTTTTTGTTGATTTTTGTCGATTTATTATTATTATTATTTTCGCTTTAATAACAAAACAGCTGACATTAACCTACAGCGAATATCGTTAAAAATTTAACTGGATAGCAAATTCGATAAATTTTCGTTATAATTATTTTAACGATACGATTATCGTTAAAAAAAGTTAGTGAATCGCAGAACTGGTTAATGTAATATATATGAATTCTGTAAATATATATATATATATATCTTTACCGTAATATAGAAATAACCTAACTCATAATTTTTTTTTTGAAATCGGGACTATTGCATTTTTCGATACATTAGATCTTCTTCTATCGAAATATCCAAAAAATTCGATCTCAAAAAAATAATTAGTTAGGGCTTTTCCATATTAATGTAACGATATGCATTTGTAAAGTTTAATTTCATTAATTTTTTTTGTTTTTCCAAATCAAATATTGTAACACTTTTGCGTAAAATTTGATATTCATATGCATAAATACCCGTTGAGTTCATATTAAAGACGTGCAGCAGTGCACACAAAAGTACTGCCAAAACATACATATGTACATATATGCAAATAAATTGCCTTATATTACATACCGTTGACCTTACACAACTGCTGGTAAAAGCGTTATTTTTTAAAATAATGTAACACATTTTTGCATTTGGGTTAAATATATTGGGATTATTGAAAGAGTAAACTTAAAAAAATACGAGTTACGGCCTATCTACTTGAGATACATGCATTAGAAAAAATTTGCAACCAATATTGAAAAAAAAACAAAAAAAAAACAAGGCGATGTTGAATTAGGCATTAAAAGCACAACAACAACTACTATGTTATACTTTCTGTTGAGTAAGAAATATAAAACCACACAAACACATAAGTATATCCAGATGCTTTGTGTTAAGTATAAAAATGCATTATTTAATTAATTATAAGCAAATAGTTTTGTTCATATAGAACCGAAGATAACATTGTGGTAATTCAGATGTGAATTATTTAATATTGTGTGCTTAAAATGTCTTATTTCGATCTTGATGAAGTATTCTGATGTGATAAGAATTGTATACCGGTGACTACAACCTACAAACGTTGTGTTCCGCCACCACTTGAATGCATGCACAAAAACTCATTCAAGTTGATCCAGCCGTTTAGTTGCAGCATAGATAACCTAGATACTAACTGCAGCGTCATCTTCTGGGCTGATTTGTGAATTAAAATCATCCAGGGCGGCACGCAAACGCATACAAAAAAATTAATTCAAATCGATTCAGCCGTTTAAGAGGAGTTTAGTGACATAAACACGTACAACAGAATTATATATATAAAGATATATGTATATATAATATATGTATATGTTCCTTTAACTCGCATTGGGCTCCAAATATATAAAGTGATTTTTTTAGAAAATTTCCCGTCTCCTAAATTTTTGAGACGACTGCTACCTGCGTGACAAATCCCTCTAGGTAGCCTTAGAACAGTCGCCTTTAGGCAATTGCCCGGGGTTACTTGGGCAAAGATCGGATGTAGTTAGTTGCTTGGACATTTTAATCGTTCTGCCCACTCCCAACTGAGTGGCAATCAGTTAATTTTCACCTCTGAGAAGAGGTCCATTTCCCAATAATACAATAATGAGGGTTTTTAAAGGGAAAAAAGTAACAATATGAAACTATACAATAAGTACATACATATAAAGGGTGTTACTTTCATTCTCATTTTATCGGCTTACAACAAATTTACTGGAGAAGGTTCAGGCTAACAACCAGTGTTGTCAGATATGGCGATATCTCGTCAAACGCGGCGACAAAAATTTGTTTTTGGCGATGAAAATTTTGAAATGGCGATTGGCGATTTACTTGGCGATATTTGAACTCCTTGGCGATATTTTTGGCTATATCCTTACGATTCCAATAAAATATAATAATGTTATATACATGAAATTTTTAAGGAGTTTTTTCTAAAACAAAATATTTCGTGCAAAAAAATCTAAGTGTTGTGACTCTTTATCTTCGTTTGGTGTTCATGAATCACAGTGAGGAAAACTTTATTTTATAGATTAGAACCAACTTTTTAATAATGAAGTTCCAAAAACCCTACGGAGTTCTCGCCTAGAGTGTATGAACACGACGATGCTGCTGCTACTTACCACTTCAAGGATATTATATGTGTACTTAAATAAACATTTAAGTAAATGTTAATTCAGTTTTATTACAAGATTTAAATAATAACTTTTATCTTGGAGCTTAAGTACGCCAGTATTTATATGTTAATATAAAAAATTTTCTTAATATTTCTTAAATAATATCGGCCCTATGTATAAGCAAAAATTACCATGAAGTTGTCATAAGTGGCAAAATTTAACATTATCTTTTTGCGATGAAACTTCACATTAAAAATCATATTAGGCTTTAGAGGTGGGTTAAAATGAGGTAATGCTACCGTTTTTAATGTAAAATTGTATGGAGGAATTCCACCTAACACCTAATTCAATTTCGTCACTTAAATATATGTATAATATAAAATGTAATGTTTTATTATATTGGCGATATTTGGCGATATTCGACAGGACATTTGGCGAGGAGGGTGAAAATAAATCTGAAAACACTGCAAAAAACTTTTAACAGAAACGCAGAGCCTCTCACTACTATAGCAATAAGAAAACTTGTGCATTTAATTCCAACTGTGCTAATCTTTACTTATAAAGTAAATTGTACAAAAAAGCATCCTTTAACTTAACTGTTTTACTCATGGTATATTATATATTTTATAATCGCATTATATACGGCATGTGCTTGAAGTACAATGAAAACCCAACAAAGCACTCTTCAACAGTTTGCAGTTATTGTAGGTTTTATTCTATTTGTTTTTTATATCAAAAAAAAAAAAAAAACTATGAATTTATTCACATAAAGCTTAACTGATTGTATTATACTAAACTTTTTTTTTGTTAAAAAACTTCTGTATGTACTCGTATGTACAAATGTAGAATATTTATATTATTGTAGGTGTAAAAAGTGTACAATGTAAAAGTACTTGAAAGCTTACACGCATACTTAAATAAAAAGAAAGAACAAATTTTATTTTTAGAAGTTTTAAGTGTTTTTTTTTGGTTTTGAAAAGAGGAGAACTAAATTTTAGGATTATCTATTGTCTTTTTGTTATGAAAATTAAAAAGGATGTTACAATTGCTAGAGAACAATTATGTTCAAATAGGAAATTCACCTATGCTCTATATTATACACGTATGTCTCATCAGGTTGGTAACTATAAGGAATTAGTGCTCAAGGGTGGCTTTGTAGTTTTCTTAAAAGTCTTTTTTATTCATTCGTGCTGGTTTTTTGTAATTTAAGAGCTACTTGCAGTAATTTTTACAATAATTTATTCTTGCCGTCCTTTTTAGGGTTCCGTACATCAAAGATGAAAAGGACCCCTATAGTTTTCGCTACGCTTCCCATTATAGGCTGTTTTCTCGAGAAACATAAGAGCTAAGGAACTGACAGAATATGTAGAACCTTGGCCACTAAAACAACAAATATATGTATGACAGTTAAAAATTAAAGGTACACAGAAAAAAGTAAAAACAAGATTCAATTAAAAAAAAAACAAAGATTCAGTTAAAAAATTAATTAGTTTTCAACCAATCACGGAAATTGTAGTATTAACTCATCCATTTTAATTGAAAATTTTTTTGGTTTTTTCAATTAAAAAAATATTACATTAACTAAAAATATAATTGATGGTTTTCTAAAGATTCAATTAAAATTTAATTGAAATAGTTTTGAAGATTCAATTGAAAAATTAATTGAAATACTTTTTAGGATTCAATTAAATAACTTATTAACATTTTTTAAAGATTCAGTTAAAATATTAATTGAAATATACAAAATTTAAGAGCATAAAAATATAAAAAATTGTAAAAATATAAAAAATGTTATATACATACATATGTATGTATGTATGTATATATCTCCATATAAAAAATTTACATAAATGGAAACATTTGTGTATTGTACCAAAAACCTTACTGATGCATCGCATGGCTTTTGAAGTTTGAATGGAGGAAAAAATACAATGGCCGTATCCGGTCTAGCGTAAGTGTAAATGCAGAATATTTTATGATTGGATTTTAAAGAAAGGCTTCGATGATTTCCATATCTACTTACGCAAGACGTTTTGCATCGAACCCCTAATACCGCCAATGTACTAACTTTACCATCCACATTTGGTCTATAAGCTTGCATTTTTTATCATAATTGTCTTGTTATTTCTCAACAAAAGGGAACAAAATGAATTTCTGTTTTTTTTATTTTCATATTTAATGTTTTATTTAACTTATGTCAAAATTATTACGAATCAAAAAAATAATAAGCTGAGTAGTTTTTTCTCCCATATAAAATATCAAAACCAATTAAAAGATTAATTGAGTATTTTAATTGAAAATATTTTTTCAAAACAATGTGGCATACTACAAAAAACAGCTCGATTTTCATACATAAAAACAAAAGTTACATTATTTACATACAATTAACATGTAAAAATTGTTACCCATTTCAGAGTATTCTGAGTTAAGCTCTGTTGATAGCACTTTTTTGTTAGAGCAGCAAAGTCAATTAAAATAAACATATATTCAATTAAAATTTTAACCAAAGGTATTATTTTTTCTAAGCAATCACTTAATTAAAAAAAATCAACAATAATTTTTTCTGTGTAGTTCTAAAACGAAAAATGAAAAATGTCAAAATCCCAGACTTGAAATTTGTAAAGTTAGTGTATTTTTATACAGACTACAACAATTATTTAATTAAATTAAAAACATTTAAAATTAAAGGGCGTTTTATCAATTAATGTAATTTCTAATTTTTCCATAGTAAAGGTAAACCCTTGAAAGTTTCAAAGACCACTGAAACTAAAAAATCCCAATATGAAAAAACAAATGCCGAAACGAAAAATAAAAAAGCACTTAAACGAAAAATATCACCAAAATGATATAAATCGGACAAATAAAAAAATATTACCAAAAGTATAAAGTTCGCAAAAAAATTCGAATAAATCGCAAAAAACTAAAAAATCGCAAAAAACTAAAAAACGGAAAAAATTGTAATTGTGAAAAAATGTTCCAAGGCTAAAAAAATCGATAAAACTAAAACAGCTGAAAAAGATTGCAAAATGCCAAAAATTCGAGAAGCAAAAAAAAAAACGCCTGAACCAAAAAAAAATCACTTAAACAAAAAAAATCGCCATAACCGCCATTAAGAAAAACGCCAAAACAAAAACAAAAATTTAAGCAACATCTACTTCAAGTAAGACTTTCGTTAACGTTCGTATAGAAAACATGGTCTTAAGAGCTCTTAGGCCACATGTGGGCTGCAAATGTTTTTAACTCTTATAATGCATTTCCTTTTTTGCAGATAGTACTTTTCAAGCAAAAACGGAAAAAATACAATTTTTTTCTAGATTATTATGTAATTTTTAAATTTTTTTTATAATTTTCTATCAGTCATGTATAAAGGTTTTTTAAGCAACTTTTTATTTGGCAACACTGTTTTTTGGCAGCTTTTTTGGTGTATCATGTTAATGTGAAAAATTTTCAGCTTTTCATGAACCTACTCAGAAATGAACATAGATGAGGGTATTGCAATATTGTGCAGTCTGCAATATTTACTGATTGATATTTCAACGTGATTACAATAATTGTTTGGATTTTGATTGGTGATTACAAAATTGCAATCAAAAATTAACATTATTGGTATTGATTTATATATAATATTTAATATATTGGATTTTTTTTCTCTTTGAATCAACATAGAATTTTTACAATGTGATAACATTTTAAATAAATTTTAATTTTAAAACTCGAAAGTAATATTTCAATATAATAATAATAATAACAAGTTAATAAATAATTATTTTATTTAAAAGATAAATTAAATAAACGCTGACTAAAAAGGACAAAGAGAGCAATGTTAAAATTTACATAGTATTATTTGTTTTTAAAAAACAAGCATTTCAAATTTGTTGTCATTTAACATATGTCTCCGAGGAGCGTCTACCATCCCACTTTTGCTTCTACCATCATACAGAAGAAGGTTCCCTTAACAGTCGAAACATATGAATATACATTTTCAATTCTTGAACTGTTTTATTAATTCATTTAAACGTCTGCATAATATTTATGAAGTTACATGAGATTATGTATAAGCTGAAGATATATTATAAATACCCAGCTAAAAAAATTATATATGGTCCATATATTTTTAATATATGAATGTATATAACTATATATGAATATGTATGAATTCATGTATGCAAATATATGGGATTATACATGGCAAAACTATTATATATGAACTAATATATGGACTAATATATGAAATTTATTATAACATATGAGCTCATATATGAAAATTTAATTATAAAGCTCTTCATATGTGGATACATATATATAAATATAAGATTTTATATATGGAGCCATATAAGAATGTATGCATACATGATATCTAACATAAGATCGTTTTTGCAATCAAAAAAGCTTGGAATTTTATCACTACAGAATTGGAAATCCATTAGAAAATACATACGGTATGCAAAGTTTATATGCGTACCCTTAACGTTTAAAAAAGAAAAACTTTTTGTTACAAAAAAAAAACCATTCTTGTATGATTTTATACATTGTGGCCCCATTTAATATATCAAATAATCAAAAGGATAATCCGGTCATTAATTTTATAGAAAATAACAAAATTCTCTAGAAACAAAGTTCATATTACTGTATGGAAAACTATTGTTAGACGGATTATTTTTGCTTTTATAATTAATTGCATTAGTTTTTAATCTCATTTCTTAAGCTAAATGTTGTGTACGAATATGACTCATGTGTTTTTTAAATAATTGATTCACCTTTTAATGGGTGAAATGACTTTTAGTTCGTTTTGAATTATTTGTCCAAACAAATGTTTTATTAAATACAACCTCTCTCTCAAGTCTAAAAAAATTTAATTTTAGTAATTTAATTTATTGCACAGCAGTGCGCTTTTGTGAATCAAGAGTGTATGAATATGAACTTTGCTTACTGTGCAGGGAATTTACACATCCATGTATGAAAATGTATGAATATATATAATCATATATGCCCATATACCCTCATTTTTCGGATCCGAACCATATATGGGATATCATATATGCTCCATACATATTTTTTTAGTTGGGTATGCTTATTTTTCCAATTTCATATCAATCGTTTCATGAAAGCTACTTTGAGTATTGATTGCACCTTAAAATTTTTCCATAATTTAATTGATTGGAAATTTTTTTCAAGCAATATTTGTTTATTGTTATTGCATAAACTGGCAATGTCAATTTTGAATTCTTTTTATTACAATTGCAATAATATTTTTCAGCAATAAATTTGTGGAAAAAATATTGCAATAAAAAGTTTTGCAATTTTATTGATTGCTACTGCAAACCTGATTTCAATCAAGTTTTATTGTAAAACCCCCATCTATGCAAATGAACAACGCTTGCAGATTATTAAATTTTATTATCAAAATTCATGCACGTTTAAGAAAGTGAATCGTGGTGCATTTCTTCCATTTTATGGTCAGTTTGGGAGATCTTCTGAGGCGGCTATTCGGACTATTTGTGACTAACATTCATACCAAACTTACATTATTGAGCATTAAACCAGCAACACGCATACATGGAGTACGGACAGAGGAAAATATCGCAGCTGTATCAGCCATTGTTACAGATAACTGTTAGTTATCGATTCGGCGCCATTCGCAGCAATTGGACATCTGTTACTTTTTTTCGCCCAAAGTGGAAGAGCTGGACTTAGTTGACATGTAGTTTCAGCAAGACGGTGCCGCATGCCACACATCACGAGAAATAATGTGCCAATTGTAGGGCTGGTCCTTTGGCCACTTATATCATGCGATTAAATGCCTTTAGACTATTTTTTGTATGGCTATGTTAAGGGTCATGACAACCTCGCAACGGTTGAAGCAATGGAAGACAATATTGAAGAATTTATATGTGAGGTACGGGTTTATATATTGGAGAGAGTATACCAAAATTGTCCTCTGCGTATAAACCATTTCAGACGTATCCGCGGTCAACATGAAATCATCTTTTAACATTGAATTATATAGATCGTTCTACCGACTCATATAAATATTTAATACATTCTCTAAATTTTATGTGTTATTTTTTTTAGATCAAATCTGAAAACTCTTAAAAAATCACCCTATGTAAGGGGTGTATATACCATTACCGTGTTATAGTTCGTTGAGCGTGCATCTTTAAGATGCAATTATGACCGAAATCACAAGTGGTGGTACTGGTTGTAATTACGTTTAAGTTAATTTGCAAGCATCAAATTTATTGCGGCATTTATTGGATCAGTATTTTTAGAGCTTGTTCCTGTAAATGCAAATCATGCATTCGATCTAACAAATTGTTTTAGTTTTCAATATTAATATTGGATCGAAATTAAACCAAATTGACGCATTAAGTTTTTTTGTTACTTCTAAGGCAAATTCTTATCAGCAGCTGATGATCAGCTTTTAATTTCTCTTGCGTCAAATCAAAGTAAATCATTCGGAAATTTTCTAATAGCAGGCAATTTTGCACTAGCAAATATACAAAGCGAGTATTCAGACTTGCAACTTGAGACCACCTGGTATTAATGCGCCTAAGGCTACATCTGTAACAAAAAAAAATATCTTCATGGTTGAAAAAAGTTTTCTCATACAAAAACAGCATTGCACACTGTAATTTAATGCTGCTTTTGTCGAGATTAAGTAAACTGAGTTAATTTTAGATATCTCATAATATATTGATTTCATGGCGCGCTGAACAGGTTATTATTTTCTTATAGAAATGAGTTTCAAGTACTGGAAACTGCTTTCTTAAGAATTTTAAGTCAATTGTTTTAATTGCTTATTTAATTTTTGTTCTTCCTCCCATTTCATTACTACAGAGGTTCATTTTAATGTTACTTTTTTTCATTGCCCGCTCTTTTCTTTTAGCATTTATATTAGTTTTAACAAACTTTAAAAATAATATCAAAACATTCCCTTTCTATGCTATATTTTTAATAAATACATATTCCCGAGCAATTACTTTTATCTATTTATTTTACCCAACGTCAACAGTGAACGCTAACCAATTCAAAACGTTTATATTGATCAATTTACTAGTCGTTTATGCACCTATTTTAATAATTTTACTATTTTATATTTAATTACTTATTTTAATACAATTTATCTACATGAATATTTAAATGATTCTTTGAAATGATTTAATAATTCAATAAATTATTTATGTAAATCATGCCCAAACATACATATTTACATTCAGAGATGCGCATGCATAAATATTTAAATAAAGAAAAACATGTTTATAACATTCTATTGCATGGCCTTTAAAACACTTGTCAACACACATTTCAATTGAGCAATTCCCTTAATGAAATATCATAAATGTGTATACGATATTGATTAAATTTATTTACAATATTAAATTTTAATAATGTACACATCCTAGAGGCCTGCATGAACAGTCTTAAAATGTAAATACGTCTTGTTTTTTATATGTATTCTTGTGCTATATATTATACTAAACCAATAATAAATGCTGTTGTATAATAAGCAAACCACGATGGATGTATTGATGTTCGTGTATATGAGTGCTTACAAGCGATGTCGCGAAGACTTATTGTTCCCCTGCAGTCAGACTGGGGCCAAGTGTCTCTATGTCAGCACTAAAATTCTAGTAGTAGTTACATTGTCTACAATTTCTCTTGTATTAGTCAGTATAAAAGAAATAGGGAAAATAGTGTTGATGCGTGTATGCTTGTTATTGTAAATATTGAGTATGTGTGTGTGTGTGTGTAAGATATAGATGGTAAGCTTTTATGTGTTTAAGAGTGGGTTTTTAAAGCAAACACACAAAGTTAATGTCAATGCATGTATGCGTTTGTATGGGGCCAGAAAAATATAAGATCATATACACAACGTGTATGCGTATGTACAATAAAACGAAAATTATAATTAATAAAATTCTAACACTATTCAACAATAGATTTATTAATAAAATTTTATTTGAAACAGATATAATTGATTCTAACAATATTCTTTAACATTTGCATGGAAATTAATACATATGTGACGTACTCCGAGAAAAGCGACCTAGTATGTTAAAAAACGCAAGCTTAGGAAAATCGATAAAAAACAATAAAATTTTATTTTTTAAATGCATTTTTCTTAAAACTTCCTTTTCACACACTAGGTCACTTTTTTCGGAGAAGGTCACATATATGAACATACTCATTACAATCTGAACTAGTAAATGATAAATGCAAACAAAATAAATATTAAAATCAAAATTAACAAGAATAAAATTTGCTCACTTTAACCTCATTGCGGTACGTGTTAATATTAACAAAATGAGCTGAAACTTTGTGAATCGTATTTTATAGCCAATTGGCCGAAAGATACGATAAAATGTTTTTTCTCACACACCTTCTAACCACCCTAATGTACATGCATGACATTTGTATTCGCGCCCATTTGTATGAAGAAGCAAGCATCACACATTTTTCAGTCATGAAGTATTTTCTTCGTTACTCCTATGCCTGCAATAATTGAAACAAATGTCTTGCAACAATGTTATTTAACGCTTGGTTTAGAAGATTGTGCTGTAGTAAAGCATTTGAAAAATCCCTCATGTCTTAAATGTTCTTGTAAGTGGTCCTATGCAGGACTTTAATACATACATATAATCCTATAATTAAGCTAAATACATATCAGATCTTTGCTGCAAATGGGTTATAGCTCCAAAAATGCAGTTATTTGCCTAATGTTACAGTTATAATTGCCATATCATTTTATTATTTTTTTAAAGTTTTGTAAAAGAAAAGTTTATGTACTCAACTCTTGTGCACATAAAAAAAAAATACCAATGTTAAATCAACATGCAAAAATGTTAATTGGAACTCATATTAAATTTATTAGAAATAATAAAAATGTTTCAGTGTGTTGGTGTTTGCTTTTGCTTTGTTCCCCAGTTGGAAGACATCTTGTAAGACGGCTGCACGACAATGATAAAACTTGGAGGAACTGTTGGCAACCGCTCAAAAAATTGGTCGCTAAGTTCAAACATAAGAACAAGAGCGACACTTTTGCTCATATTTCCCTTGTCGCTGTAGAGATTTTTTCTTGCCCACAAACAATAACTTTATTCAACTAATTTCATGGTAAATAATTAAGAGTCTTTACATCGTTCGAATGGAGAAGAACATGACCCAATTGAATAGATATATTAGGCAAAACCTTTTATAATAAAATTTTTAAACAAATTCTTGTAACTTTTATTATCATATCCAATGACACCTGGATGCATTCACACTCTTGCAATAGTTTTAAATTCATGTTTGTAGAGCATCAAAAACATTATTTGCTTGATAATTTATTCACTTTCAATAGTGAATATTAGCAAATAAATGGCTGAATGTGCATACGTACACACAATACGTAGTAATGTGGCATGAGGAAGTGTATGAATGTTTCATTTGCAAACAGCATAATTAAATTGTTGTGGGTGCACATAATGCATTTGTAATTATTTGTGAAAGCTTTGTGATTGATGTTATTTCTAGTATTTTTTCTATATACATATTTTGCTTCCCCCGACAGTTGCGTATAGATAATTGATTATTGTATCAAATTAAAATTTAAAAAAAAAATTATATTTATGCAAGAGCTTTTAGACTCATACAAAAATATCGTCATATAAAATCAAAAAAATTTGGTAAATACAATTTAAAATATTTTTTTTAATCAGAAATAATTCAAAATTAGGCTCAAGTTCAGTAATTTCAATTCTTATTGAATGACATATTTTTTATTTTTATTTTTATTAACTAATATGATTTACTAAAGAAGAGAAGAAAAATTAAACTTAGACTTTTAAGCTGGGGGAAATACCGATACTTTTCTGTGCAGCCACGCACTTCATCAGCACCCTAGTCTATCTACTTGGGTAGAGATTCTTATTAACATCAGCTATTTAACTTAAATTTACAATGAAACGGAACATGAGAAACGATTGTTGTGTATACAATTGATTTACCTTTGGTAAACACATTTATAAGTATCACTATTAATTTTCTGTTTTTCCATTTTTTTCATTTTTCTATTTAGGTTAGCACGAAATTATATTACTCTACCTCAGTATGTTTAACTATTCTAAATTATCTTTTTACGATCATCACATTAATTATTTTTACTTATTCGATGTACCATCGGTACATGCATGTAAGTATTGTTGTAGTGGTCTTATGTTACTTGTTGTTGCATTCTACGGTTTTATTTTAGTTATTTCAGCCTTCTGAAACTGTGATAACCAAGTGAACAGTGATTGCCAAGTGAACATATTTTTGTCACGTGCCCATGATGTGTTAAGTGAGAAATTTTTAGATTCTTTAATTGAACTGTAGTGAATTTTAATCAGAAATAATTCATAGTTAGGCTCAAGTTCAGTAATTTCAATTCTTATTGAATGAAATTTTTTTTTTTTTTAAATAAAGAGAAGTAACACTCAGGCAATGAGGTGTTATAAGTGTTACCTTCTTTAGGCAAGGGATAGTGATAGAGAAGACAGGTGGTGAAGGGAGAGATAGAAGAAAGCTTCTTTTCTCTTACAACTCTACCTTTTGCACGTTATAGTGCAGAGATGCAGCGCCTCTGGTTTCAATGAGGCGTATTAAATTTTTTGAAGCTGTGCTTAGTAGCTATTTTTATTTATTATTTATTTTACTTCGCCTATGATTCTACTACACAATAAAGACGAGGGAGGGTGCTCTGATGTTACATTAGGATTAGTATCTGCTGAAGTCGGTATAGTTCAGTGACCAGTGACTATACCTTCATCACTTGAACTTTCCTACAACAACTGATACAAAGGGACACTAATGCACATCAGAAAAATGCTTGGTGTTGTTATTTAATGACTGTTGGATACAGGGTTTGAAACCAGGATCTTCGGTTTTGTAGTCAACGTGCTAACTACTTCAGCCATTGCCACCGTCAACAGGTGAAGCAAATATATTATAAGTTTAACGTCCCTTTCGACAATGTATGGTTAATTATGAGTTAAAGTGAACTTTAAGTGAGAGTTCTTCATACAAAACTTGCCATTAAGGTCCCTGTTAGGTAGATTGTGCAAAGGGACGTAAGTGTATTTTGTTCTCCGTAGTCTTCTGACTTTCGTTAATTCGATACGAAAATTTGTGATTAGCTGGATTTTCGTCAATTAGACCATATCAATCATTTTGAATTTTTGTACGTTACACCTTTTTTGATTTTATTTAACCATATATTGGATTGGTGTAAAGAATTATTTGCAGCAGCACTTAATGTGAATATATAAATATTTAATTGATACGTAAAGAATGAATGCATATTAATAAATGAAATGTAAGAGAACCAAAAATGATGACATGCTCACATATTTTAAGAATTTTCAATACTAAATTAAATTTTAAAGTTTCGTTAGTGTATGAAACAAGTGTAATTTTTGTTTCAAGTACATTCCAATTTAATCACTCTATAATTTTCAATTCAAAAGTTTAGTTCAACCCACTGTTGGTAACTTACAAATTTGAATTTTAAAATCTCTGAGACAAATTTTTTGTTTCTTGCTATGTAGCTTTAAGAACTGACTGATAGAATTTTTGTATTTACCCCTTTTTAAAATCCAAAAAAATAGTTAGCAATTCACTTTTCTGACAGCACTGACGCTTCAAGTATGTGCAAATAAAATACGCCTATATACATATACTCATATGTATACGAATAAATACTTAGTGTGTTTTTAAATTGTATAAATTTAAAGTGTATAAATTTTGATTATATGCATTTCTGCTGTATGATTTAAGGTTGCTTACGTATTCAGTTGGAACAGCTTGATGGCTAATACCCAAAAAGTACCTAAAACGATATCCTCAAATACAATTTTTATAAAAATAAACCCATTTTTTTATATATATAATTAATAGGCAAAGACGTTTTTTGTAATCCCTTTTACTCTGGTATTACTGCACCGATTTTAAAAATATTTATATAATTTTAAAGGTATTTTGGTAAAAATGTGCAGAATCTACATTTTGTTGAAATCGGTTTAGTATTTTGGCAGCTATAGGCGTTTAAAGTTGCTAACACTACATGCACCCATATCACACACGCATTTATTAGCTTACAAACCTGTAGTAAATAAAATAGTCGATTGACAAAAAACACTAGCTATAAATTAATTATTTTGCAAGTGACTACAAATTGGTTTAAATCTCATGCAGATATCAACCAAACATATTGAATAGAAGCACACGTAAGAAATAAATAAAAGCAAAATAAGTAAATGAAAAGAAAATAAAAAAAAATCAAAAGAAGCATGCCATGAAATCAAATGCCAAATGTTTGTGTTGAAAAAAAATAATTTCAATACTTAATATGTATAATATTTTCTATGAACAGGAAAAACTTTCCTATGAATGTATGTATTTTTGTTTTAAATATAAAAATACTAATTATTATATATAGATATAGTATATATATATATAGTATATACATATGTATGTAAGTATGTATATGATATACAAATGTGTATGAAGATTTACATAAATATTTATTTAACTATAATAGAAATTAAGTGACTTCAGAGTGGTTGAAAAATAAGTAGTTAGTAGTCAATTTAAAAGTCATGCAGAGATGGCCAATTGACTACTGCCTATGACATGCCTATGTTAAAATAGTGAGTGGG
Organism: Tachina fera; assembly: GCA_905220375.1. Taxonomy (NCBI): domain Eukaryota; kingdom Metazoa; phylum Arthropoda; class Insecta; order Diptera; family Tachinidae; genus Tachina; species Tachina fera. The sequence continues at coordinate 39,801,946 of LR999965.1, read as the reverse complement.
CGACAAGGAAAAAAGTCCCTTAATCAACCAGTTCTGGTTATTAAAAAACCAGTTTGAAGGTACATACTTACAAATGAGTTTGAGTTCCTATAGGGAAGTAAACAAGAAATAAAACATGAGATTGTGTGTGTGTTTGTAGTATTTTTCTTGATCTAAAAATGTTTTTCTCTTATTTGTTATTGTATGAAAGCCATAATAATAATACTTAAAGGAAGAGAGTTCAATAAATTGAATTAGCTTAGTTAAAGGGATTTATGTTTATGTTTTTAATTTCATGTATTATTTAATTATGTACATGTGTGTAAGTATGTGGGTGGGTGTGTTTTAATGCATTTTTTATGACGTTTAGATACATTTTGTTTGAATCTTAATAAAATAATTTACATTTTTATTCTAGAATACTGACAATTGTGTCGTCCGTTGTTATATCTAGTTTATAATAAAACAGAAAGTTTTCGATCGATTATTTATATTGAAAAGAAAACAAAATTATCTTGTTATCACTACACGTTGTAGATTCAACGTTCCCTGTTGACCTCGTATCGTTAATCAATAAACTCATGCCACGCAAACAAAATTTTTTCTTTGTTGACATGTGTGAAAAATACTACACCCTTTTTACCCAATACTGTTTTGATTGAAACATGATTTTTTTTGTATTTTCTTTAACTGAAGTAAATATATAGTTCTGTTTCCTTCTTTAAAAAAATATCTCATAAATTATTAACATTAAGTCACAGAGTGCCTTCGTAAATAAATAAATGAAATAGTCCACCTTTTCTTTGTTGTTTCCGGTTGTTGTTGCATAAATTTTACTGCCATATTTCCTTTTCCTTTTGCGCTGCAGCACAATTGTTTTTCATAGACTACCTTTTACTTATTTTATATTAACATTTTTTATGCTTTCATTCATTCATTTCATTGTAGTAGTTGGCTATCTTTTAGATGACAATCTCACAAATGCAAACACAAATAACTAAATATATTCCATACAAATGCAAGATTTTATAACTTTAAAATTTGTATTAAATATATTTTGCAAAAAAAAAAAAATACATAAATTGCGGAAAACATCAAGAGCAGTTACATTTATAGAAACGCAAGTATTAAAGCAATAACAACTGTTATGACATTGGCAACAATTCTATTGATGTTTTTTTTTATTCTTTCGCACTCTTAAGGCAGATATTCCTCAAAGCAATATTAGCAAACTAACAGCTGTAATAATAGCAGAAATGGCATTTGTCACTATGACGGATATCCTGTTATAAGCAAAAGCACTCATACATATGTTTATAAATAAACATATGAGCATACATATAAATGACTTTATGTCAGCGAATACATTTTTTATTTGCTTCAATAAATCTTTGTTGTTTTAAAGCATATGGGTTTTATGAATATGCGTAATTTTGAAGGAAAAACTAAAAAAAATCAGTCACAAGATGGCAGAGTGAGTGCGGCACAGTGGAAAAAATTTCGCATTTGGTGATAGATTAGTCGAGACCATTTTTGAAGCTATTCAATAACTTAAACTTTGTGCTTAGGACGAGTATATTCGAAAGATAAATTACAAAAATTTAAGTAAACTCACTTTGAGTATTTTCAATACATTAATGGCATTTGTTTTATTTTAATTAAAACAAAAAATAAATTAAAAAGTAAAATACATTTCACTGTTTTTTAGTTCATCACTCAAATCAAATATTTAACATGGCTTGTGAGTACGCAATTACAACATTCATTTCATTTATAATGTAAACAATTTTTACACCAGCTCTACTTTCATTTACCATAATAAAATAAATATTTAAATATTTCGCGCAAGCACAGGAAAAAAAACATTTTTAACAGCATGTATGATGATAAAAGTCCATTGGCTGCGGAATACAATAACCAAACTAAATTAATTTGTTGTTGCAAATTCTGTTATACATATGTACATATATAAGAACATACTTGTAGATTAACGAAAATAACAATAACGTACGTGGGCATGAACAAAGGGTCTAAATGTGCCAAGTTTTTTTTTTTAAATCTATTGATTTTATTGTATTAAAATACGTACAAAACATTTTATTCAAAAATGACCTGCCTAGCATAGATGTAACCATTAACTCTACCGGAGTTCTCATAAACCTTCTTCAAATAACTAATTTAAAAATATCGGAACAAAAATTTCAGTTGAGTCCAGACTACCGTGTTTTTTTGATATGACAGCCTTGTTTTTTATAAAAAAATGCATATAATGTTCCAAGTATAAAGAAATATGTCAGATGTAAAGAAATATGTATGCGGGTTTGTAATAGAGGCCTGCGTAAACAATCTTAAAATGTAAATACGTTTTGTGTGTTTAAATGTATTTTCATTGCATATATCTGTGGCAATATAGAATAGTAGCTTAAGTAGACATAATAATGTTAAGCTTATTTGTGCTGTATTATGTTCCAGTTGGAATTTTTAGGGGTTAACATGTTACATATGGAAAGAAAGAATCACAAGGAAGTAGAATCATGCATTATAGCCTTATAATCTCTTAGTGAAAGCGTAAAATCTTCCGAACTGCACTGCTTTGCTTAAGTCGACTTAAGCTATTATTCTATATTGCCACAGATATTATACTAAACCAATAACAAATGCTGTTGTATAATAAGCGAAGCACGATGGATATATTGATGTTCGTGTATGTGAGTGTTTACAAGCGATGTCGCGAAGATTTTTTGTTCGTAACAAACACTCAAAAAAAGTAGTATTGATGCGTGTATGCTTGTGAGTTAGCATTTTGTACGTTTGAGTATGTGTGTGTAAGATGTTGAAGTTAAGCTTTTATGTGTTTAAGGGTGGGTTTTTAAAGGAAGCTCACACAAGTAATATCAATGCATGTGTACGTTAGTATGTGCGCATAACAATATATGATAATACACACAACGTGTGTGCGTATGTAAATACATAATGTGTATACAAACGCCCATGCGTATGAAGGAAGAAGCAAGCATCACAAATACTTCCGCCATGAAGTATTTTCTTCCTTACTCCTATATCTTCCATAACTGAAACAAATGTCTTGCCAACAGTATTGTTTTTTTCATTTGTTCTAGAAGACTTCAGTGCAATAAAGCATTTGAAAAATACCTCATGTCTTGAAAGTTCTTTTAAATGGTCTTTTGTGGGGGTATCATATGTAAGTATAGAAGCAACAGTTTTAAGTCGTCTGCAAGATTCCGATTTAGAAATACAATGCAATTATTGATTGTAAAAATAAACATATACTTTGGGGGACTCAAACGTAAGTCTTAAGTTTCATACTGCCTTAATATTTTAAATTACTTTAATATAATTATTTTTACTTTTGTTTTTTCTTACAAAGAACAATTTTAAAATATTATGACACTTACGAGTATCATTGGAGTCCCCCATCGAAGAGAATAAAGTAAAACTCGAATTTCAATAATAGAAAAGATTATCAAATATTCTGTAAAATGAACAAATATTTAAAACTAAAACAAAAATTATTTACACAAAAATTTAGAATTTAACTAAAACTATAAATTGAACCCACACGCAAAGACACTTTTAAATGACTGCTTTACAAATACTGACTGCAAAAGATAACCAAAAACAGCCCCACCCATTTCTAATGTTTAATAATCTTTTAATCAAAATTTCACTATTTCACTATGTATAAACAAATTCTGTTTTTGTTATGAATACGATACAGTTTTAAGCAAACAATACAGAAAAGTGAAAATTGATAATAGTTTGAAATGAAATCACAACTGATGAAATTAAACAAAGACTTGTACATACATAATACATACTCGTATATTAAAAATGATTATACTTATATATAGAAACTTTTTGTACTATATTTTTTTTTGTAAATAAATAAAATAAAACGTATCTGCTGCCTATAAAGTAGTACAACAACCATTTAAATTATTTCAGTAGCAAAAGTGCAGTGGCAAGTGTAACCAATAAGTTTAAAGCATTTAAAATAAGTAGTTTTTTGTTAATTAAAAATAAAACAAAAATAATTACAACTACAACTGTATAGTGGTTTGTTGAATAACTAATATCTTATAATTTTAAATAAAATTTTTTTTTGCAGAATTCATGTAAGACAATTGAATTTACAAAACAAACAAAAAACATTTTAAGCACGTTTATTATGAAAACAGCCATTCCGGAATTATACCAGTAGTTTATGCAAATAATTTTTAATCAGGACATAACTCAGATCAAAAAGTGAAAATCTCAACAGCGTTAGGTGTTTTCAAAATGCCGAAATACTTCAGGTAAGTGAGTCTTCCTACTAATAATCTAACTTTTTGATGATGAACACATCATTGATAAGAATCAGTGTTACCAGAATCTTATTAAAAAATACTAAGCTCATTGACAACAACAAAATTTTAATGGAAACAAAGCATTGAAGAAAACTAGCTAACTGACAGAGTCAATCAAGCACAACAGTAGTATACATGTTCGGTATACTTCGCTACCCCTTTCCATGGCATTGATGGTGCAATATGATAATTGGATTTTGCCACGTCCCTCTGCCCGCAGACCGAAAATTGAAAATCAGACTTCACAGTGTCACCAGCCTGAATATTCTGAAGATTTCCTGAAAATTTCATCAAATCAGCCCACCCGTTTTGTTGTCCATACGTTACATACATACATACACACATCCTGTTTTATATATAGATTAATAAAATAAAGAAATAATATGGATCGTTTACCAAACGAAGAAGAAGTACAAATAGTTAAAACTTACTACAAAAGTGTTGGCCATTTTTCGAGCATTATGGGCTTACTGTGGTCGTGATAATAGACTCACTATTATAAAGAATTTTTAAGAGATTTGAAGTTTAACAGATGTGATCAGGCCTGTGCCTCATCGCAATGTGCCCAATCCTGAAAGTGTGGCGTATAATCCTTAGAACGATTACCATCAATTCAGAGCGCTATGGTCGAATGGTAAAAAAATTTTATTTTACTGCAAGAGAAGATTATGGAGTGGACTATATGTGGTCTTAACAAGGCTGAGCGACACAGCACTTGACGACCAAATCATGCAATTTAATGCCATTAGACATAACCATAAGATTACTAAATATTAATTATTTAATATTTTATTAGCAGACCTTTTGGTGTATGTGGAAAATGTGGCTCTTTAGGAAAAATGTTTGGCAACCACTGTTGCAAAATTTTATACAATGTGTTGATCTATGTTTGGTGAGTTCCCCTTTCCGCTTATATATCTTGAAAACACATAAATAGAACACGAAACTCATTATGCAGGTAGTTTTTTTTAACAAAACGTCTGCTAATAAAATATTTAATAACTCAGTCAGTTTGTATCTGATTTTTTAGCACAAACCCTCTTTTTACTTATTATCAATTATATTTTATAAATAAAGTTATAATTAGTATGATTTTCGTACAAAAATACTGTGTAAAAATTAATCCAGTGGGGAACGTATTGTATCAAACACGAACTTGGTCAACATTTTTATCTTACTACTTTTGATGGCCGAAATTTTGGAAAGGAATTCGGCCTTTTTTCACATTTATATTTTTGTGAGTATAGATTGTTACTAAAGTCGAGAATGCCTACCAAAAAACCAGTTGGTAACACACACTTGTTATTTCAGCATTACTAATTTTTGTCACCCAGTGTAATTGAAAAATTATATCTTTTCTTGTTGCTGCAAATGCATGATAGGCTAGCACACTAAGAACTTGACTACAGGGACACATTTTTATTATAGTTAACATTAAAATATAGTTACAGGCCTAGTTTCAGAGCGAATTGGCAACAGGTAGACAAGCCCAAATTTGGAAATTTTGTTATTGTATTGACATGACGTCGATGTTGACAACTGGAATAAGGGTGTTTATTTTTTATTACTCATGCTTTACTTAACATTTCTTTTGCAGCATTTTTCTAGTCTTTTCCATTTCCTTGGATTTCATCAGTTGTCAGATACCGTTTCCCAATATGTGTCCTGACGTAAATGTTGAGAAAACTTTTGACTTAGATAGAGTAAGTAAATAGAACTTTAGGTTTAATCTAACTCGTTTATATGTTTGTTCAATTACAGTACATGGGCACTTGGTACGAGTATTCGAAATATCCGTTTATATTCGAGGTTGGTCAAAAATGCCAACAGGCGACTTATACAAATGAAGGAAACGGCACAGTTGCGGTGGTAAATACAGGATTTTTTGTAATGTAAGTTCTTCCAATATTACCAAAAACAAGACAAAGAAATACTTATGATTAGATTTTATCATAGAGTCCAAAAGAATAATTCTGCTGTGGGAACGGCTAAAGTAATAGCGCCCGGAAAATTAGCCGTATCATTCAGAAAGCGTAAGTTATGTTGTATATTTTATTTTTAATGAAAGATGTTGGATATTTTTCCCCCACTCAGAAAAAGTTGATACCCCTAACTATTTGATATTGGGTACAGATTACGATAATTGGGCTGTGGTCTTCAGCTGTAAAGATGTAACTTCATATGGCCATACCGGTAAGTGTTATGCAGCTAAACTATTAATAAAATATTATTGTCTGCGAATTTAAATTTATTTTGTTATCATTTATACCATTTAATTGAATTGTATTTTGCCTCAACTCAGTTGCAATAAATAATAATGATTTTCAGTAATTAATTATGCCAGCCGCAATAAAAAACAATTAGAATAATATTATTTTTTATGTTAAAAAAACAATATTTTAATATGTATGTGTTGGTATATTTATGCACTGTCGTGATTATATTTATTTATAGCTAACTCTTTCCATTCTTCGAGCGTATTAAATCAATAATTGCTCTCAGTTTAATATAATTAATTAGTGAAAAATAAGACAGTGGAGATCAAGAGTTGAATTCGACAATAAAAAATTATTCCAATAAATAGTTTATATTAAGAACAATTTTTTATTGAGCATCGCATAAGCGAGACTTAATCTAATTATTTTGCATGTTATTGTCTTATCAAGTTATTTTATAATATTGAATTCAACTTCTGCACCACTGTTTTGCAAAACAAATGTCTGTCTAACCGTGAAATATATTACTAATAATAAATTATTTAATTACTGAAATAATATGTGTATATAAACTTGTATTTAATTTGCTTATTTCGTACAAATTTAATTGCATTACTTTCTATTTTTTTTCCAGAACTGCTATGGATATTAACCCGCCAACGCCAACCTTCCAAAGAGGCCATTGCAGCAGCTACAAAAGTCATTAAAGACAACAATTTATCGGAATCGTTTCTGTTCAAATCAACTCAAACAGATTGTCCCAACGAAGATATTGATGACCAAGTTGCTGAAGCCTACACCTTATCGACAACAATAGATACGGCATGAAATTTGCTAATGCGTCTCTTGAGGCGCATATTAGAAATAATTATTGGATTCTATCAATCTATGAGCTCTAGATTTTACAGTATATGAACGATTTTAAAAGTTATACATACATATCATAAAAAATTAAAATTTCTTTAATAAAATAGTTTACCGCAAGCACTAACTAATGATGTTTTCTTTTCTGGAAAAAGTGTAACATTATTTCACTTTCTATTAAAAAAATACCATTTAGCGTTCGTTTAAAGAAAAAATTTAAGCTCGCAAGGGATGATACAAAAATTTCTAATAAAATTTATATTTTAGAAAGTCATTTTATTGCGAATTTTAATTGAAAAGTGTAATAAGTGTAACATATTTTTCCAGAAAAGAAAATGCTATAAATTTGTAAATTGTAATATTTTAAAATAAGGTCTGTGCGCTATGGGAAATTTTCTAATTTTCTGATTGGCCTCTAATATATCTACAACATAACAATTAAGCGTCTCTGTTAACTTTTTTCCCAAAGTTGCTTTATCATTACATTATAAATGATTTAACAAATAGGGACTGTAAAACAATGGTAAAAGCATTTATTTTGCATTATATAATTTTATCTTTCCCTCTTGTTTAATGTTTCCCTTTTAGTGATCGTATGATTTAAACTCGGTTGACTTTTGCGGGACTTGCTTAAATCGCAGGTTTTTCCATTATGGCACAAATCACAGCTGCCCTCAAAGCCAACATATTCTATGCCACAGTCACGGAAAATTTTGCATTTCACTTTGTCTTATTTATCGCAAAATAGGAAGCACTTAATAAAACTATTTTACTTTTTACTTCATTTCATTTTGTTTTATTTAATTTTAATTGATTTTATTTATTTAAATTTAATTTAATTAAGTGTTATTTTATTTTATTTCGTATAATATTATTTTACCTAAATATTATATTATTTTTATTTTACTTTATTTTATTTAATTTAATTTTTTTATTTTATTTCATTTTATTTAGTTTTAGTTTAGTTTATTTTATTTTATTTTATTTTATTTTATTTTATTTTATTTTATTTTATTTTATTTTATTTTATTTTATTTTATTTTATTTTATTTTATTTTATTTTATTTTATTTTATTTTATTTTATTTTATTTTATTTTATTTTATTTTATTTTATTTTATTTTATTTTATTTTATTTTATTTTATTTTATTTTATTTTATTTTATTTTATTTTATTTTATTTTATTTTATTTTATTTTATTTTATTTTATTTTATTTTATTTTCTTTTATTTAATTTAATTTAATTTAATTTAATTTAATTTAATTTAATTTAATTTAATTTAATTTAATTTAATTTAATTTAATTTAATTTAATTTAATTTAATTTAATTTAATTTAATTTAATTTAATTTAATTTAATTTAATTTAATTTAATTTAATTTAATTTAATTTAATTTAATTTAATTTAATTTAATTTAATTTAATTTAATTTAATTTAATTTAATTTAATTTAATTTAATTTAATTTAATTTAATTTAATTTAATTTAATTTAATTTAATTTAATTTAATTTAATTTAATTTAATTTAATTTAATTTAATTTAATTTAATTTAATTTAATTTAATTTAATTTAATTTAATTTAATTTAATTTAATTTAATTTAATTTAATTTAATTTAATTTAATTTAATTTAATTTAATTTAATTTAATTTAATTTAATTTAATTTAATTTAATTTAATTTAATTTAATTTAATTTAATTTAATTTAATTTAATTTAATTTAATTTAATTTAATTTAATTTAATTTAATTTAATTTAATTTAATTTAATTTAATTTAATTTAATTTAATTTAATTTAATTTAATTTAATTTAATTTAATTTAATTTAATTTAATTTAATTTAATTTAATTTAATTTAATTTAATTTAATTTAATTTAATTTAATTTAATTTAATTTAATTTAATTTAATTTAATTTAATTTAATTTAATTTAATTTAATTTAATTTAATTTAATTTAATTTAATTTAATTTAATTTAATTTAATTTAATTTAATTTAATTTAATTTAATTTAATTTAATTTAATTTAATTTAATTTAATTTAATTTAATTTTATTTTATTTTATTTTATTTTATTTTATTTTATTTTATTTTATTTTATTTTATTTTATTTTATAGTTGCATCAGTGATCGGCTTAAATATTTTCTCTAAACCCCATTTTCCCCCGATAAGCCACTGTGTAAGATACAACCTCCTTGCAACACCTAATAACATGCGTTATTACATTTTTTTATAACAAAATCCAATTACAAATTAAGGCCGTGCATGAATTTATTCGGTTAGTTATTTCCTTTTTCACCCACTACCATGTAAAAGGGAAGTTATAAATAATTTTTAGTACGTTTAAATAGGTCCAGCTTTTTTTTTTGTCAAATCTTGTTAACATTTTGTAGTAACATGTCCTTTTAAGTTTTCTATAATTTATATTGTCTCATATAGTAAACAAAGTGGAAAACTCTTATTTATTTTGAGTTTTATATATACAAATGTACACATATGTATATGCATACTGCCTTCCAAATGGGGATTCATGTACAATGTACATTTGAAAAATAATTCTGTAAGGGTGGAGAATAAAAATAAAAGGATTTGTAAATAAAATACACCCGCTAAACAATGCAAACTGAGTCAGAGATAAAAATAAATATAAATTTAACCGCATATATTAAACAAAAAGTTTAGGCATGCTAGCATGACCATATTATATGCTGGTACACTAGATACGTTCTTGGCCTCAAACACAGGAATAGTTTTTTTTTTGGCGTAGAATTCATATTTGAGCAGATAGATGGTAATAGGTCATAGCTAACGGTGTATATGTATTATACCAATGTACTTCATTAAGGCTCACAATTTAGGAAAATCCCGAACTAGAACGTAAAAAAATTAAAACTTATTTAAATTTGTTCTCCGAAAATGTCACTAAGTATTAGATTATGACATTATCATACCCAGTAAAAACTTGATAAGCCTCAATTTCTGTGTAGAGTGCACTAACATAAATATACATTTCATTTTGGGCAAATAATACAGTGCATGTGTATGTCTAGCGGCTCCTACTATTAATACTAAAATAACTTTACTACTGATGCTTTCATATTTTTTAAGCAAGTATGTGAGAAAAATATCTGACATATAAATGCACTGCACGTACATAATATCACTTGCCCCAAGGACTTTACTAGTTACAAACATACAGCCAGATATATAAGTTCTTTACATAAATATATGAACATATGTATGTATGCGAAGACATACCGAAGTGTTATTTAAATTTAAAGCTTCTTGTGCATATTTTTTTTTAATTTAAATATCATTGTATTTATAACACAAATTTAAATTTAATTGACCTGGGGCCAGATTCCGGAACGATGAGTTTTGAAATGTTCACCAATTTCAGTGTTCACAATGCACTAAACTTTTTCCAGTGGACATTTTTGACACATGTGTTCACTATAAATGTCTAAATAATTCATTCTTATAAGTATTTTTTATTTTTTCTAAAAATATATATATATATACAAAAAATATTACTATTCTTTAGAAAATCACATTAATTCATAAAAATATTTTCATTTTATAAGAATTAAAACAAACTGAACTTAAGAAATTGTTCCTGATTTTGTATATACACACAAAAAAGTAATATGAATGATTTTGTACTATTAATTAAAATATTTGTAGTATCAACTAAAAAATTAATTAAATTTTCACCTTTAAGCGATTTGATAATATCAGTTAAGTTTTTCCACTCAAATTAATTAATACAATTAAAAATTTAATTATAACAATTAAATTCTTAATTGAAAATATTATTATTATTGTTATTTTTAAGTTTATTATAATTAAAAATTCAATAAACTAAACTAAGGAAAACAAAGCACTAGCAACTAATGGCTATCGGCTTCAATTGAAAATATTAATTGGTGAACATTTTTTTTGTGTACATATCTGTCACACTAACACTATGCTACTGCTTTTAACGTAAAATAATATGAAATTTTTATAACAGCACACATAAGAATGTCATTTTTAAATCTACGAAAAGAAGGATACTGTAAATTTTTTGGTAATGAATATGTGTTTCATGTTAATTCAACGTAATTTACAATAACCTTTAAAGAAAAATTTTCCTTTCAAAATAACTTTGTTTCGTGTAGATTTAATATTCCAGTTCAAGTTGAAACAACAAGAATTTTATTACTGAAATAACAAAGAAATAACAGAAAATTAATAGTGACACTTATAAATGTGTTTACCAAAGGTAAATCAATTGTATACACAACAATCGTTTCCCATATTCCGTTTCATTGTAAATTTAAGTTAAATAGCTGATGTTAATAAGAATCTGTACCCAAGTAGATAGACTAGGGTGCTGATGAAGTGCGTGGCTGCACAGAAAAGTATCGGTATTTCCCCAGGGTTAAAGTCTAAGTTTAATTTTTCTTCTCTTCTTTAGAAACTCACATTAATTAATAAAAAATATTTCATTCAATAAGAATTGAAATTACTGAACTTAAGCCTGACTAAAAATTATTTCTGATTAAAAATAACAAAGAAATGTTGAATGGAATCAATGTTATGGGAAGTTGAAACAACATGATTTTATGCTATTAGTTATTTATACTATTAGTTTATTATTGTCTGTGTTGGTTAAAGCATCGAATAGTAGTCAACACGCTCACCACTTCCACCACAACAATTTTGAATATTCCTTAATTCATAAAATATGGTTTAATTGAACATTATTTAATTCATTATTTAACATAAAATTTATTTGAAATTAAAGTTATAGTAAAAAACCACAAATTACGAAGTTAAATGGAAATAAGCCTTTTAGCTCATCCACCATTTTTTCCATTGCATTTTTAGTCATCTTCTCGGAAATCCCTTTAATTTGATACACATATCATAAAAGTGATAAATGTAGATACATGTCCGCCTTTTGGCGTCTCCGCCATTTTTTTTGGTCATCTTTTTGAAAATCCCTTTCATTTGATACCCATATCATAAAATTCATGTTTTTGCCGTCAATGGAATATTCAAAGGTTGATCACATCGTAGTAGCTGCATACATATTAGAGGGCTGCGTAAGCAGTCTTGAAATGTAAATACATCTTTGTTTTTAAATGTATTGTCGTCGCATGTATTATACTAAACCAATAATAAATGCTGTCGTATAATAAGCAAAGCACGATGGATGTATTGATGTTCGTGTATATGATTGTTTACAAGCGATGTGGCGAAGACTTCTTGTTCGTAACAAATACTCAAAAGAAGTAGTGTTTTCACCTTTGATGCGTGTATCCTAGATATTTTTCATATTGCACGTTTAACTGTGTGTGTAAAATGTAGATGGGAAGCTATTGTGTGTTTAAGAGTGGTTTTTTAAAACAAGCGCAGAAAAATAAAAGATCATGCACAACATTGCCAATTTAGAGGAATTCGCTGCAGTAAGGCATTTTAAAAAACCTCCATGTCTTGAAAATTCTTTTAAATGGTCTTTTGCAGGGGTCTAAGACATACGTATGTACATACATGTGTATATACACAACTATTTTTTACATTTAATGTAGAAAAAAGAAAATTATTTTTATTTCTGCTCAAGAAAATAAAATCAGATAATAAATATTATTTCTGCTTAAAAAAATAAAAATCCAAAATTGTTAAATTATTCCAGTTTTTAAAAATATAATTAAAAACAATCAAAATGGTGTGATTGGCGAGGTTCTACGATATTTCCTTGTACTTGATTTTTTCTTTAAAAATTCAAAAATAATCATCTTGGTCGTGTACATTTTTTCCCTCGAAATTTTTTTCACTTTTCACAAAATTGCAATCGTGAATAATTTTCACCCCCAAATTTTTCATTGTTTTGATTTTCCCTTATCATGAATAATATTTTTCACGTGAATTTTTTCACTTTTCCTTTTATTTTGTTTAACCTTATTTTTGCAGGCGAACTAATATTTTCCTTCGATGCTTTCCTTCGAATTATATATTAAACTTTATAAATATTTATTTTTAGCACAAGATTACGAGGTAAGGTTCATGATTCTTAACAATAATTCTCCGCAAAACCTTTTTTCATGGAGTAGGAATAGCTTTGCCTCACACACAGTAAATTTCATTGTAGTGCACTGCGGTGGTATACTAAAGAATTTTTTTCCACTGCATTTAGAATATTTAGAAACACATCTTTTAAGTTAAAAAAATTTAATTTGAGACCTAAAATTTTTGTTTAACTGATTATTAAACTTAACTGATTTTCAATTAATTTTCGAACTTTTCAAATCGTCTTCCCTTCTTTACATTCACTGGGACTTATAACGTGAAAAAAATTTCACGTGGAATTTCCGATACCTATTTTCTGTTTGAGTGGAATACAAATTTCACGTGAACAAAAATTCTACTTGTTATTCACGATAGGGGTGAATTTTTGGTACCTGCAAAAAATCATTTAACAAATTGTGGTACCATGAATCAAAACAATTCACGTATTCTATTTGATTTGAAAAATGCGTATAAATATATTAACTGATTTCACACGCAGAAGACTCAACACGTGTAAGCTGATGGTGATGGTGCAATGGCCTTGCAAAGCAGCATATTGTCTGGTGTTCAAGTTATTTTGTGTTTTTTACTCAATCTAAAATTGTAGCTTAAAAAAATTATTATTATGATATCAAATCTTTAAAACCATTTTTCATCTGAACTTCATCTATGTAAATATTCTCAATATAACACTACCTTTATTTTACTACTAAACCTACAATCAAGAGTTTGTAGAAAAAAAATATATATAAATTTAAACTTCTCCATTCACACTCCCTGCCAGTAGTAAACTTTTTGTTAATAATTTCTGCTGTAATTTTCCCTTATATATGTACGTATATTACATAAAAATGCTATTGTTTTGTGGTTTACTTTTGTATTCGGTCTTCTCTAGCTGGACTATATATTTATGTGGGTTGACAGTTTTATTTCAGTGTTGCATTTTTTTTAGCATCGCACTAACGAAATACGGTTACATTTCATGGTTTGCGATTCCTAATTTGTTTTTATGTATTACTCGTATATTTTTAATATATTACTACTTTTTGCATGTTATATTTCATTTATATCATTGTTAAAGAATGCAAAAAAAGCTGGAAGCCAGCAAAAAAAATGTGTTAAAAATCTTCAATTTAAATGATTAAGCGACATATTTTTTCTACAGTTAAAGCGTTGCAAAAAGCACAGTAAAAATAATAATAACGTTTGTTATTTGCTTTATCTTTACTTTTATTGTGTGTTTTAATAATGTTTTAAATTAAGTCTATTGATATCGCTGTATGCACGAGTATAAATATTATTTTCATAGTTTTTGGTATGTAATTTTATTTATTTTTTAACCCATAACTTCTTTCCTGATTATTTACTTAATGAACTCATTTGTGTTGTAGTCACGTATACATTTTTAATAAATATGTATGTACATCCATGAATTAATGCTCTTTTTAAGTTCTCCTTATTGTTGTTCATTTCATCTTTAACGTTATTTCGCATTCATATTATTGCAAATGACATTAAGTGATTGATCACTTTCAGTTGCAATAGTGTGTGTTCAAGTGGAGTACGTGTGTGTTTATATATGATTCGATTGTGGGTTGAGTTTTTGAACAACCCTTATGTGTAATGTGATTTTTCTCTTAGTTGATGGAAAATTCCCCAGCTCAACAGCGAAAATCAGATTGTGTTGTTAATTAATGATATTGATTAAAAGTGGTTGGTGCTAATAAAAATATTTTTTGTTTGCTTTAATAAAAATATACAGAAATTGTATATATTAAGTCATTTTTATATATCATTTTGTTAAATGAAACCAAAAATAAGAAACAACATATAGATCATGTTTTGTTTTCTTTTCTATTCTGGCCTCTTGCAATTAAATTTTTAAAATATAGAAGCTAGTTAAGTTTTGATCATAAAATTTCTTTAAAACATTCTTCGTAAGTACATTTTATCATTTCCATACTTAACACTAAAAAATTCCCCGAAAATTCCCAAAATTTATAAAAAATCATTATAAAAAAAATTTAATTTTACGCAAATATTATGTAAACTAAAATTTTTTGTAATGCTTACATTACTTTAATTTAAATTAACAACTGATAAGTTTAGTCATAATCTAAAATTTTCTTTGGGAGGCTCAAACGAATGAGCCCCAGCCTACCGTAAAACAGCAAAAGATCCTCAAATATTAAAAAAAACCAAATTTTTATTACAAACAACTTAGATTTTATGCAAATGGTAAATAAACTACTATTTTTTGTAAGGATTATATTAGTTTAATTAAAATTAAAAATTCACAACCTATAGTCATATACAGGGAAACTAGAAATGTGCTCTAAAAAGTGCTCTATGCACATTCAATATGCACTAAAAACTTGAAAATATGCGCTAACAACACAAAAAATATGCTCTTAAAAATAAAATAAACTGGTGTATTTATAAATAAAATTATATTATTAGTTCAAAAAGTCAATAACATTTGCATATAAAACGACAAAAATAAAATATTTAAAAAAAGGAAACAGCAAAAAAATGAACAAAGAATAACTGGGTTTGAAGAGTACTGAGGTTAACATAAACAGCTGGCAGCGCTACTTCAATTAACAATTTTTTGCTTTATGTGGTCTGTGATTTTGACGTTCTTCGGCTTTTACACAGCTATGGTTGCCCCAGTTTTGTATAACAAATCCTTACGCAGTCACCTGTCTATTTACACCATGAAGTGTAGCATACAAGTACAAATTAACTTTTTTTTTGATAATCCTGTAAAAATTTAACTTCCACTTTATAAGAGATAACGATATTAGAACTTAAGAACTGTATTTTGGATAAATAAGACAATATTTTTTTTATAATTTCTATTGCAAATAAACAACAAATTATTGACCTAAATTTTCAAATAAACACCGTTGCCTGTCGTATCTAAATAAACTTTAATACATTGACAATGTTGCTTTAACTTTTACTCGGGCCGGAGTCCCTCCCAAATGCCAAAACAAAATTTTTATTGAACTACATGGAAAACTGAAAATGAGACTTAGAGGTCTAAGAATAAAAATGAAAATTTTGATCAACAAATAAGATGGCATTAATATAATAAAAAAAATCTATAAAGTACCAAAATATGCCCTAATAGCGTAAATTATGATTTAAAAATTCGAAAATATGCCAAAAATATGCGTGTAAGACTGAAATATGCAAAAACTTAATTTAAGGGTCAAAATATGCAAAAATATACACTAACAAATCGATGCTAAAATTCATAAAAAGTTCTGAGACGAATAAACATGTTATCTCCGCATTAATACATCACCCAAGAAAAAAACACGTAATTGCATATTTGCGGTTTCCCTGGTCATGTGTTATGAAATTTCTTATAGGGAGGCACAAATGAATGGTATCGCATTTTTATGCAAATGCATGTTTTGTTTTGGTTATAGATAAAAAGATTTTGACCAAAGGTGAAAAGGACCCTATTATTTGCTCTGTTTTGTGCATCTGTCCGTCCGCCTATCTGTCTGTCACAGGCTGTTTTCTCGAGGATCTGAAATGTTCGCCGAAAATGTAAAGCTTTGGCCTTTACAACAATAAACACATGACAGTTAAAAATTAAAGGGTATTCTAAAGCGCGCAGTGAAAAATTTGGAAATTTTCTTGATCTTGATCTTGATATTCAAGAATATGAATAAGAATATTCGAAACGATATTCGCGAATACGAATACAAATGTTATATGTGAAACTTATAGATATAAAATTGGGTTTCTATTTACGCCTGCAAAATGTAATATAAACAAATGGTTATGAAAAAGAACTTCATACTCCTGTTGGCGTACTTTAAAGTTAAACAAAATTGCCCAATATTTTAATCATCATCATTAAATAGCATTTGAAAATGTTAAAAAGCATAAATTTCTATGAAAGATTTAATGAAAATTTATTTTTAGCCATTTATTTAAAAATTGTTTAGAATTTATGCATTTATTTATACAATTTTTTTTTTGAGAAATATTCGTATTCGTCTGAATTTGGCGAATACGATTGCGAATACTAATGTCTAAAAATGGCCGAATACTCAGCAATTTGAATACGAATATTCGTGTATCACTAGTACATATCTGAGGCATTAAATAATAATGGTTTAACTCGAAATTTCGTGAGGGTTTTGTCTAAAATTAATTGTGTTTAGTTTTTATGTACAATTTTTAGTCACCAAAAAAGATGCTCATTTATTTAGAATAAAAGTGTTAATTTTATAAAAATAAAAACGTTTTATTAGTTAATAGTCGCTGTTTTTTAGTTTAGATGTTATGAAAAAAATTCATTGGCAGAAATATATAAGCTTAACTCGAGCTACTTAACTTAAGCTACTATGTTGAAAGGCAAAATAATTTTTATTGATAGTAAGTCGAGATAAGTGTTTTAGGTTAAATTTAAAAATGCGGAAAACCAGAGATAAGATAATTTTTCAAAACCTTAGTTAATTATAAGGTTTTTTCAATGAGGTATAATTTGAATGGACTGTTAGTTAGTGAACTTACATTAAGTTTAAATGCCCAAACATTTAAAATTGTTGTAGCTGCCTTAAAAAAAATTAAGTTGAGTTAAGATGTTATGACTTATTTATTGTTTTCCAAGAAGAATTAAGTTAAAATATACATGCGTATAGTTTTGTTAATAATGATATTTAATACTTCAAATTTAGCTGAGTGATAGATCTTGAATTAGAGAAAAAGAATATGTAATAAAATAAAAAAGCACTTATGTCAACTTAAGCCATTATTGTTTATTGTCACAGATATATACATACATATATATAGATACCTTCAATTTTCAAAGTTAATGTATTTTTATGTTGACGCCAAAATGAAAAAACCGCTTGGATGAAAAATGCCACCAAAAATTAAATAAATCGCTAAAATGGAAAAAAATCACCCCAAAAAAATCGCAAGAACCGATATAATTGCCAAAAAAACGCTAAAACTAGAAAAATCGCTAAAACTAAAAATATTTGTTGCAAAACAACAAAAAAACCTTCAAAACCCGACAAAATTGCAAAAACGAAGAAAATGCATATAATAAAAAAATTGCTTATACTAAAAATATGCATTTTAAAAAAATTGAAAACTAACTTCAACAATCGAAAAAAAATCAACAAAATCGCAAACAAAAAGTCCCAAAACCGAAAAAAAGCTCAATTCGGAGCAATGCTTGTGCGAATCAAAGTCGCACTTTACTAAGGCCGGGTTTACATCTGTGTTCCAAATGCCACACAAGCGTAAAAAAAGCGTAACCAACTAATCACTAATGAATAACTGTTTGATTCAGACATTTATTTATTAAATTAAACAGTTTAATACATAATTAATAAATAATTTTATGGAATTCAAAATGATTGCAAACTATTTCAATCAATAAGTATATGTCTGAATCAAACAGTTTTTCATTACTTATTAGTTGGTTACGTTTTTTTGGGCAAATGACACACAAGAAATGCCAGATGTAAGTAAGCTCAGCCTAAGTTTATTTACGTCTCAAAAAAGTTTGAAGGGTAAAATTTAATTTCTAAATATGACAAGATGACGTTTTCTAACAGCAGAATCCAAAAAATTTCAATCAATTATGTGGCAATAACGAAAAAGTGCTTGGGTCATATTTTAAAATTTTGTAGGAGGGCACTTTTAAACTTTCAACTCGATTTCCAGAAATTTATTTCTTTTGCAGTTAAATTTTATTCTATTTGGCATAATTATACTCAGCGATGCCAATATAGCGCATTTTAATTATGACCAACGTGTTTTTTTTCATAGTAGCGCATTTAATAAAAATGCGTTAAATTAGTGCGTTTTAAATAAAGTCAATAACATCAATTCAGTTCAATATTTTTTATTTTCTTTGTATAAGTTGAACAATTTTCTGGCTGTCACGAATTAAGTTCCCTTGACTGTATTGAGAATTTAGAACGCGTTTTAATACTGTAAAGGAAAAATAATTTGAGATTTCATAACCAGTATTATGTACTAGATGACTCAAAAAATATACTTAACTTATTAAGCATCTATTATATGTAGCTGAATTAAATAAAAAAAACTAAATCACACATTTTGTTTCGTTTATTTTCGTACTCTGGTTTTAAATACAAAAAAATCAAAAGACAAATATTTTTATAACTCTAATAGTGTCGATTATTTTTGGTAAGAAAACCACGTGACAGCACCTGTATCTAAAATAAAGAGCATAGCTCTAAAAATAAGATAAGTAGGACTACTAGAAAATCGTCTAAACTCCAAAAAATTATATATATAATTGAAAAAAAAAAAAATATTGTTTCATATGCTAAACCGGTAACGACCAATTGCTAATAAAATTTTTCCAACTTGGACATGTTTTTTTTATTATAATTAGTCTGGAGTATTCTAGTTGTACTATAAAAGTGCTTTAATGGAGTCCTCATAAAAATAATTACATGCGTGAGGCTGTTCATGGCCGGAATTGATAGCTTTGAATAACAATTTTTGTAACTTTGCCCTAATTTCTTTTAATTTTTTTGTTAATTCGAAATTAATATGTAAATTAATATATTTTTATTATTATTAATAATATAAGTAGTCAGAAACAAAAGAAACGTAGCTGCGTAAGTCTAACAAGTATGCAAGTTTGTATGAGGATCTTTAATTAAAATATTCTTCTCAAATTAAATACAAGCAAATAAGAAATATCTATGCGCTTATAGAACTAAGTAGCACTTTAAATGTAGTCTCTTGGCTTGCAAATAATTAAGTTTTATTACACAGCCCCCTCACAACTGCTTCCAAGGTGAAGTAATTAAACTTTTCTCTCAACTTTCTTTAAATACAATACATTAATAGCTGTCTGGTTCAATAACAAACATCATAAACTATTTAAGGTAATTGAGATTTTTCTTTGCTAATGTGTAATTTTCCTTCAGACGTTTGTTTGTTCGTGAAAATTTAAAACACAATGCGTGTCGTTTGGTGTAACAAGCGAAGCTTATGTCTCACTGGGCAGGGGTCATTAAATGAGTAATAAATGAAATGTCAGAAATTAAGTAGCTAGACTTTAGACTATGTACGAGAGGAATACTTGTAACAAACCATCAGCCACAAATCCAATGTGATTTTCTTGCAAAGTTGTTGGTTTTTGATTTCGCAAATGCATTATACGAAAGAAATAATAGTAAACTTATCCATTACATGCGGCTTAACAACTTTTCCCAACACTAATTGTGTATTCTGCTCAACGAATAAGAGGACAATGAAACAGTCGACAGCGGCAAGGAGGGAGAAATAGTTAGTGCAAAGCAATATTTGGCTTAAAAACTTTAGATATAAAAATGGCATTGAAAGTTAATAAGAGACTAGACATTTTGGTGGTGTATTTAATACAAGGAAGTAATGAACAGTGTGTAGCAATATTGGTGTGATTTAAAATAAAACTGGCTGAATTTTATATATTGAAAGAAATTTTACTAGTGCAGATACAACTTTAATGAATTTTTCGATCAATATCGGGGACTGTAAATTTTGCAGTTTAAATTTTCATTTCTATCTCTACGTTAATAATAGTTATAATCGCAAACTCGTAATTAATTTATCTTATGCTTAAAAAAGATTGAGACTGAACTTCGAGGCGTTAATGTTTGATATAAACCATAAAATATGCACTCGATGCAAAAACTTTGATGGCACAATATTAAGTTAAATTGCTAATAAACTTATGCACAAATAACATACTTCACACTACTTCTACTTTCGCATTTTAGATTATTATATTAACATGGTGATGCCATTTGAGGGAAGTACCTAAAATTTTAGATTATAAGTATTACCTTCGAATTATGAATTTTTAGAGGTCATTGCACACAAAAATGATTTGAAAAATACCGCTAGCTGGTGTATTGAACTCATGTTTTCTGTGATTGAAGCCAAACGTTTTAATAACTGCATACTAGTGATGTAACGAATGTATACATAAATAAAATTTTTTCATACAATATTTATGTACATACATACTTACAATTCAATGGTAAATTTCAAATGCCTATACCATCTTATAATACGCAACCATTAACTATAATTTTTTCACAATTTAAATGCACTTGTCGTTAGCTTTATTTTTACACTACTTTTATTTCACTTATCAAACTTTTACTGCAAATTAATATTAATTAAAACACCTGCACCCGCATATTAACTACCGAACACTTGTAAGAAAAATCAACGACTAAATTAAGATACTCTAATTAAATGAGCGGAATGCATTGATATATCCAAACAAGTGCAATTTGTGAATTAGCTAAATACTCGTATATATAAACACATATGAGAAAAATATAAATATGTATATGTTTATTGCAGAGTGTGAAAACAAAAGAAATAAATTCAGTGAAGTGCGACTTTGACCCGCGCACGAAGGGTTTCGTATGGGCACGAGATATGTAATTCAATACGAACAATATAAACTATAGTTTTGGCATTTTTTTCGTTCTTGGGTTTTTTTGGTTTTAAGCGTTTATTTCTAGTTTGGGGGTTTTTTGAATTTATTGGCGCTTTCTGAGTTTTGGCACTTTTTTCACGTTTTGGCGATTTTTTTTTTGGTTTCTGAAGTTTTTTTTTAATTTTGGCAATTTTTATTATTTTGGCGTTTTTTTTATTTTGGCGATTTTTTTATATTGGCGCTTTTTTAATTTTGGCGTTTATTTCATATAGGTGATTTATTTTTAGTTTTGGCACTTTTTTTTCGTTTTGCGGACTTTTTTCGGTTTTTAGCGTTTATTTTAAAATTTGGCGATTTTTTTAGTTTTGGCGATTTTTTTTTAAATTTGGCGATTTTTTTTTAAATTTGCCAATTTTTTTTAATTTTGGCGATTTTTTTTAATTTTGTCAATTTTTTTTTTCACATACACATTTATTTTGGTTTTGGCGCATTTTTCGAGTTTTGGAGATTTTTTTTCGGTTTTTGGCGTTTTTTTTTCATATTGGCGATTTTTTTTCATTTAAACAATTTTTTCGATTTTGTCGATTTATTTTAGTGCTAGAATTTTTTTTTAATTTTGTCGATTTTTTTCGATTTGGCGATTTTTTTAAATTTTTGGCGATTTTTTTCAGGTTTTGGCGACTTTTTTCGGTTTGGCGATTTTATAATTTTCGGATTTTTTAGTTTTACCGTTTTTGAAAATTTCAAGAGTTTACCTCTTACGGTCTCCAAGAATAGCAATTTGTCAAAATTACATAGTCAAAATTGCATTAACTGATGGACCACCCTTTAATTTAAATTTTTTAATATTTTAGTGTTTATTGTTGTAGTCTATACAAAAATACACTAATTTTACATATTTCAAGTGTCAATACACATATGTACATACAATTGTATGTATATTACATGGGATTTTAAAAGTTTTCGTATCTCATTTTGGAACAGCCTTTAATTTTTAGCTTTTATACATTTGTTGTTGTAGCCACCAAAGTTCTACATACACTGTCCAAATTTCAGACCCGTAGCTTTTACCGTTCCTGAGAAAATAGCCTTTTTCCTAAAACATGAAATATGTTTAATTATTAGAAAAAAAGTTAAAGTTTTCCAACCCTGAAAACGTTTTTTTAATTTGTTAAATTTTTTAATTTTTTTTTTAATTATAAATACCAATTTTATTCATACCGAAGTATAAAATAAGTTAATTTAATAAAAAAGTAATAAAAACTAGTTTTCGGTAGTTATTTTCTATGGGAAAATAGAGTTTGAGTTTTCCAGCTCTAAAACCGTCCGCCCAATTTTGCTGATTTTAAATAGCAAAATTTTTCGGAAAATTTTTGACACACCAGTGCAAGAACGAAGTCTCTAGCTGCTCTGGGAGCTTGGGAAAACCGATTTTACGTACAAACAGACGGACAGATGAACATCGCTTGTTCGTCTTCCATATACATAAGGATCCAGAATATATATACTTTATGTGTCGCTTATTAATATTGTAGAAATTACAAACGGAATGACAAACTTATATATACCCTTTTGCCATTTTTTGGTAAAGGGTATAAAAAATAAATGAAACTAACGGTTTCTCAAAAAACGTAAAAAAATTACACAAAAACAAACGTTTTTCATACAAATTTGTTCATGTGCCAATAATGACAATAACGCATAAACATAAGTTTGCCCCTCCCCGACTATGTATAAGAAATATACATATGTACATACATATAAAATAAAATCGGGTTCCAAAAACGCATTTAAAACTTCACATGTGATTAGAAATTAAACTGCCATAAACAATTAAACATTTCCAATAAAAAAAATTCATTCTCAGTTATTTGGCCTTACCCTTAATATAGGTATGCTATGCATACATATATAAAATAATATATAATATAAATATGTAACAGGAATTCAGTTTTTGTACATAGGTTTTATAAAGCTACTAAAATAACTTTTATTTGACAACTACAAAGATTATATGTAAGATCCATTTATGAGTTTAAACTTTTGTGCAAAAATTATTAAATCATTGGTAGGAATAAATATTTCATTCCCAAGACACATTTAGGTTACTTAGGCCGGGCTTACATCTGTGTGCCAAATGCCACACAAGCGTAAAAAAAGCGTAACCAACTAATTACTAATGAAAAACTGTTTGATTCAGACATTTATATATTAAATTAAACAGTTTAATACATAGTTAATAGACAATTTTATGGAATTCAAAATGATTGCAAACTATTTAAATCAATAAATACATGTCTGAATCAAACAGTTTTTCATTACTAATTAGTTAGTTACGTTTTTTTTGGGCAAATGACACACAAGAAATGCCAGGTGTAAGCTCAGCCTTATAGTTTCAGTTTTTAACCGATTTCTTTGTTCTGTTTTAATGATTTTGATGACAGAAAATGACCGCTCTGCGGCCGCACTTCTTTGTGACAAAATAGGCAATTTACACATACATCGACTTAAATTACTTAATAACAATATTCGGTAGATATCAGGCCTTGTTCGGTAGAATTGGTTGATTGTTAAATTCACAAACAGATTCGGTAGAATCTACCGAATATGGGTAGAAGTGTGCACACCAGGGCTGCCGTTTTTGGTTATTTCTAACCAAAAGTGGTTATTTTTTGCTTTAATGTGGAGATGTGAATATTTTTCTCATTTTGGTTATTTTTTTGCCAAAATAATGATATACATTCACATATTTTTTATGTTATACTTTTTAAGCTTTCATGTTCTTCAATTTTTAGTATTGCTACCAAGGCAACTGAAAATAAAACAGCTGTGGCTTAAATCGCTAGTGCAGCCACCTGTTATGAATTCGCCTTGATTGCTACTCACTTGTTTACAATACTTTTCTTTTACAACACTGTCAACAACTTTTAATTTAGCTAAATAGTCGCAACTCTGTACTACAGACCACTATGTAGTCCATAGGAGGTGAGTTTGTTTATCAGCCCGTATAGCCTCCTTCTTAAAAAAATTGGTCACATCTTGGAAAATGTTAATTACTTGGACAAATTTAAAGTTTTTCGAAAATCTCCTGAAAACTCGAACTGTAATTCTGAGTATGCGCGTTTTTAGAGTACCATGTGGTAGGTGACCACTTTTGTCCGCCAGCATAGCCTCCTTCCCAAGAAAAGTGCGTAACCCTCAGAAAATTCCAAGTTTAAAACTTGACGATATTTGGTTCATATTCATGTTTTTCAGAAACAGATTCATGGGCTTTAATAAAGGAAAACTTTATCTATAAATTTGCACTAATTTTTCCCGTCTCGGTTGCATCATTTAATGGAAAAGTCCTTTGGAAAGGCATTAACCGAATTTTTATAGCTTAACAGAGCTCTGTTAATACGCTAACAGAGCTCTGCAAAATCTACATTTTCATGACTTTTTTGGAGTGATGTTATTTAATAAAAATACTACATAGGGAAATTTGGTTATATTTTTTTTTATTTAATAATTTTTAAAGCGAATTTTGGTTGTAAAAATTTTTTGGTTGTGGCAGCACTGGTGCACACTGGTATTTAGCTAATTCATAAATTCACCTTGCACTTGTTTGGATATATCAATGCATTCCGCTCATTTAATTAGAGTATGTATATTGATTTAGTCGTTGATTTTTCTTACAAGTGTTCGGTAGTTAATATGCGAGTGCGGGTGTTTTAATTAATATTAATTTGCAGTAAAAGTTTGATAAGTGAAATAAAAGTAGTGTAAAAATAAAGCTAACGACAAGTGCATTAAAATTGTAAAAAAATTATAGTGATCGGTTGCGTATATAAGATGGTATAGGAATTTGAAATTTACCATTGAATTGTAGGTATGTACATAAATATTGTGCGAAAAAATTTTATGTATGTATGTATACTAAACTAGTATAGCATAAATAAAGTTTGCCTCATTTTGTTCTGTTTCTCTTTTAATATTGGTGAGTCTGCTATGTAAAAGAAATAACAAAACAAAACAAGATATTGTTGTTGTGATATTGTGATAGAGAAATATCATAATGATAATCTTTACGTCCGACAGTCTGTTTGAATTGTTTTGAAAATTGTAATTGAATTGTAAGTATGTAATCAATGTGTGACAAAATTGTGTGTACGTTTATTAAAGGGGTAATTAAGAAACTCACCTCAAGGTGTTTTGGGTCATATTTAATTAAAATTGGTGAGTTTTTAATATTAAACCATAGAACAAAACGTGTTATTAATGTTTTTAATGATAAATAAAGTCACCATATTTTGTTTTATATCTCTTTTAGTTTTGGTGTGTCTGCAATATAAAAAAACAACGAAACAAAATGAGGTGGGATTGTTTTTAATTCCGATAGATATATATCATAATGACAGTCCTTAGGATTTTTGTGTTTGTAGGTCTGTGTGACAAATTTTTATGTACGTTTATTAAAGGGGTAAGTAAGAAACACACCTCAAGTTGTTCCGTGTCATATTTAATTAAAATTGGTGAGTTTTCAATATTTAATCATAGAACAACACGTGGTATTGTTGTTTTTAATGATAGATAATATTAAACTCTGTCAATACTTTAAAGTAATTGAATACACAAGATGAAGTAAAAATGCAATTTCATCTGTTGTATTGAACTCCCTTTATTGCAATTAAACGTTTTAATACAGCTGCGTACAAACACACATACTGTGATTGTATTTGTATATGAAGTAATCAGTTTTGAAAGCTCTTAAAGTTTGTTAGGATGTTTGAGGATTATAGAGGCAAGGAGTGTTGAAAACGATGACGGAATATAAAAAAATCAAATACCAAGATTTTATTGTTTTAAATTTATTATTATTTATACTTATATTTATTTTTTTCAAATTAACTCATACCAAATTTTAAGACCATTGCTATTATAGCTTTCAATATACATATAAGATTTTTATAATCACTTTCTATTTAGGGTGACCCTTCCCCCCGGTCTTATTCTACTAATATTTTTATTATTGTATTACTGTGCATCTCTGTCTCAAGAGAGTCCATAACAAATTTTATGCCTTTTGCTGTTATAGCTTTCAAGATATTATTAGAAGATTATTATTATATTTTACTTTGGGAGTTCCCACTTCCCTTTGTCCTATTCAACCAATATTTTGCATTACTTTGAAAGGAGTTCCTACTAAATTTGAAGACTCTTGCTATTATAGCTTTCACCATGTAAGATTCTTATTAATTGCTTTGTATGGGGGTGCCCTTTTTAAGGTCCGTTCTACAAAATTTATATATATTCACTTCACACTTGCTTCGCAAAAGAGTCCATACCAAATCTGAATACTCTAATACCAATAGGTTTTAAGATATATTATTATTAACTAAGTTGTTAGAAGGTTGCCCCTTCCCTTAATCATATTCTATCAATATTTTAACTTACTTCGCACCTCGATATCAAAAGAGTACGTACCAAATTGCAAGACTATTATAGCGGCTATGCCCCTTCCCTTTGGAGTTTTCTACCAATATTTGGAATTACTTCGCACATCGCTTTCAATGGAGTCCATACTTAATTTTAGGCCTCCTGCTGTTATAGTTTTCAAGATATAAGAATATTATTCATTACTTTGCAGTGTGTGTAGTTCCTACGTATGGGCTTGACACCCACGAGAGTAAATATATATAAAAACATCCACAACAACAACACAACAGAGTACAATACTTAATCTTACTTTGCGAAAAAAAACAGCAACAAATTTAGGAGCTTTCAAAGCTGTTTACGTCCAAATAAAATATCGGTGTATATACCAGTGTCTTGATATGGGTATTCTTAAATTGTACCAAGAAAATGGTAAAATTGTACCGAATTAACATCAGTTGTACCATTAGCCATCTGCTAACTAAGCATACACAATAAGAACTCATAACAATTTTTCATTTATTGAAAACAAAAACTTAAAGACATTAACTAATAGAGGGCACACACTTTGCAAAGTGTTTCCACAACACTTTTATATTAAATGCTGCATACTTTGACACAGACACTGCAACCTACAATGCGACCTATAAACATAAAATCATTTTTATATTTTCGGAACTTCGAATGCAATTTCGAACGCGACTATAAACAAGATTACACACTGTGCGAACGACGAATGCAACTTGCCTAGTTGCATAAACACGTTGCTAAGTCAGTACTTACTATAAAGGACTGGGACAAGTGCTACCAAAAAAAAATTCAAAATATGAGAACAAACTACCAATGTTGCAAATTTTGGTACTTATGATCAGTTAGGCAACTATGTTAGAAGAAATTATTATTACTGTAATGCAAAGCACAATTTTTTTCAAATTGTACCACTGAAGTATAAAGTCTATCAGTGTACCAATGCAAATATTATTGTACCAAATTTGGTACACTTGTACCACAAATCCCAACAGTGAGTGGTATATACATATGTTTGAACGTAGCTGATATACATAGATAGATAATAAAACTTTTAAAGGAAAATAAATAAATAAAAACATTTTTTTTCTACTTACATATCGCTCATTTATTACAATATAAACATATCTGGTAAAATGCGTATTTGGAGTTAATAATACAGAAAAGGTCGTTATATCATATTTTATCTTGTGTCTAATTTCGTTTTTGTTATTTCATTCAAATACAAAAACTACAGCAAAACTTTGTTTAAGGCAAGAATGAAAGATTAACTCAGCAAACGTTTGCGACTTGTACTTTTCGAAATATTACCGTTTAGTGATTGTTTCATCCACTTAAAAGAACGAAACAAAACAAATGCAAACAAAATTCAAACGTTTATTTTTGTACTCTGCAATAAAATATAAAAGCCCAAATTACAAACTTGTGCAAATGTTCTTGCATCGTAGCATATGCAAAATGGTTATTTTATTGATACTCACCACTTAACAATTCTTTGTTGTGAGTATCAATATCCATAAATACTATACCATTTTGCACAAGAATTGGGCTAATATAAATAATATATTCAAACATACAAACATACATAAATATCTACATCCATAATATATGTATATACCGAAGAGTACATAGTAAATTCATAAATTCACCTCGCACTTGTTTGTGTATATCAATGCATTCCGCTCTAATTAAAGCATCTTGATTTAATCGTTGATGTTTCTTATAAGTTTTCGGTAGGTGCTAGGGTTTTTATTTAATCGGATTTTTGCTTTAATCGGTTAATAGCTCGATTGATTAATCGAGGTGTTTGCTTAATCGGTTAATAATCGGTTAATTTGGGTATTAACCGGTTAACCGATTAATAAACTTTTCCATAAATTAAGTGCTTTCAACAAATAAAAGTGCATAAATTATTTATTAATTTGAGTTTATTAGTAAAACCAAAAACACATAATAATTCTTAAGCTAATTCGGTTGATTTTTTTTAGAACATTTCTTGTAATATTATTGATAGTTCTTCTGTTGTCCTGTAGTCTCCTCATATGACTCATAATGAGAGAGCTCAGCGACGAATATTCTGCAAAAAAATTAATATCTAAATTTCTTAGATTTCGTTTTTGAACTTTATCTCATTAAGTCGAATCCTTAATTAACGAAGTAACTTGCAAATATGCATACATACATTCGAATGTCAATGTCACTAAATCGAAGATGTTATCTTGTAAAGATTTTTGCTTGAAGCTTTTTCTGCCGTATTCTTAAAAAATAGTTTTTGTTTACAAAAGGTTTAGAAAACAAACTTTGTATTGAAATTTGTTTGTTAAACGTTTTGTAACTCAAAATAATTTTTATGAATATTACCTTTTATGTTTGTGTACGTAATTCTTAATAACACATTGATATTCGTTCTATAAACATATGAAATTTTTTGCCTTATTTCAAAAATTGTTTGGTTGAAGTCTGCTGATGAGTTTCTTAACCAGAAACGAAATGCACATTTTTCGAACATTAAAGACTTCTTTCTATTCATAAAAAATAAGATGTGATTGAAAGTTATTTAAAAAAAATTTCTAAAAAATTTTAATAAAATACATTTTAAGCCGAGTTTAAATTTTATTAATATGGGTTAGTGAAAAAATATTTAAATTACACATATACATCCATATTTATGTAAATTTGTTTATTATATAAAAAAATTGTTTTAAAAATAGCTTTGAAGATTTTTTGAAGATTTGAAAAATAAAATGCAGATTTTGAAGATTTTTTCGTGAAAAATTTTTAAATTTTCCAGATTTTAGCCTCTAAAATTCTGGCAACACTGCACGTAATGCTAATATTTGCTCTGTATCTCCAAAACAAACAAAACAAAAGATAACATAAAGATAAAAACAGTATATCAATCTAAAGTTATTCGAAATAAAAATTTTTGATATGATTAAAACATGTTTTCTCAAACACATGCAGTGTTGCCATTATTTATTATCAAAAATCTTCAAGTCGGCAAAAAAACATATTTTTGTCTTTAAAAAATCTTGTTTCTTATTATAATTTTATTCAAAGAATATTAAAACACATATGTACGTACATATGTGTATATGTACCATGAGCTTACTGCATTGAATTTCAGTTAATTCGTCAAATTCAGTTGAGACGTCTAGTCGCAAAATATCCTGTGATAATACCAATTATGAATAAAGGAGGATTCATCCTAAGTTTCAGGAGTGGTTTTTGCTTTTAAAGGCCAGCGAACAACAGTCAAAGCGTCTGAGATATTTTGCAAGTTGTACTTGTGCAACCAAAATTTATTTGCCATATCGTCGGTTGTTTATTGGTTTGCGGCACAGTATATTCAAGATACATTATGTCTAAAGCAAACCAATAACCCACCGACATATAAGCATATTAAAAATTAAAATATTTTAAAATTTTTTAACTAAGGCTGAGTACATATATAGAATTTCTTGGCAAGAATATTGTGATGTCTTTTTCAAATGTGTTTTTTTTGATATGGAAAGCAATGCTACACAACAAAATATATCGTAAATGACAAACGTTGCTCCTAGTAATCACTAATGCAGTATAAGTCTTCAATACATTGAACTTTCTTATTAGCTTAGAATCCTATAACTTCTGAAGCTCTTCTTTGTATTGTTAGTCACTGTAAACATGAACAGGCAGACAGACATTCACCAAAAGAATGATGCTTTTAAGTGCAAAAACAAACAAAAAATTAACACAAAAAGAAACCGAGACAGCAAAGTGTTAAGTTAGTGTTTGGTGCATATCCCGCGGGAACAACCACTGGTTGAATTGTTTTGTTAAACCAATAAAAGAAAAACAAAAAACAAATATTAATTTTTTTTATAAAGAAAATTTTCGATTTCAGTGGTCGATTCCAACAGAGAAAGTCACTTATGCGGTGGCAAAAAATTTAAAACCAAAAAGGGAAATAACTTTGCCAACAATGTTGCGGAAAACATGTGCATAAATGAAAATACAATTCATTTATTTTTGATTAAGTTTTAAGAGTAAGAGGGGTTGATGTTCTTAAAGAAATACTCATGTATTCTATGTATATGCGTATATTCTATAAGAAAAATTGTGGGGTGTGTTGCAAATAAAAAGTCAATCCGAATTCCCCATGCAATCACAACTATACTATTAATATTTAAAAAGGTCATAGAGAAAGAAAATAAAGCCCCTCACTTGAACACAAAAATAGATAAATATTTGTTCAAAAAAAGTATCATCTCTTTTTGATTTGTACAACAAACACGAACGTATACTTCTGTATTTATTTATAAAGCAGGGGACATTTTATGTGCGTACGTTGGCTGTAACTCGAGTAGTCTACTACTGATATTTAATGTTGCACATTTGCGGAGAAAATCGAGCTAATAAAAAATATTTTTTTTTATAAAATTATACAAACGTAAATGTATACATATGTGTGCATGTATATATGTATGTATGTATATGTATGTACAACGCTTTGTCTGGTGTTGTTCAAGCAATAATTCTCAAGTGTTCTTCTGTACGAGAAAATACTTCTAATTTTATATCCTTGAACCCAAGTGCTTTATTAGATTTCCACACTTGTCTTTATTGGCTAAGATTCATTTTTTATTTATGATCAAGACACTTCTACAAAAGGAAACTAAGGAAATAGAAGCTAAAGAATATTTGGGATTGATTTTAAAATTCGAAAATTATGTGCAAAAAAAACTGCCTTAAAAAAAATTTAATTTTGTGAGTTTTATTTCATATAAAAATCTTGATTTTTAATCTTTGTGCATATCAATGAGAGATAATATTTTTATGTTATTTATAGACAATCTAAAAAATTGTTTCATTGGTTTAAAAAATTTATGAATTTAGGTTAAACATTATTCTATTAAAAAAAATTAAAATAATGTAGATGGTCGGGAATTTATTAATTAAGGCACAGTAACATAAGACATTATGACCCTATGCTCCATCGAGGAGTGAAAGGAACATACATATATAACATAAGACATTCCCAAGAACTCATGATATTGCTAAATTTGCATTCCGTAAGTGGTACGAATTTGAATCATATCTAATGGTTGTCACATATACTTATCATTGCTTATCATTTACGGTTCTTAAAATTTTCTTTTCGGTGTACAATAATGATAACTTCCTTTGGGAAAGATCGTAAGAATTTGTCTTTTCGCAAATTTTTCCTTTTTATGCGAAATCAGTGCAAAACATTTTTTTCATGTAAATTTCAGCAAAAAATTTAAAATTGTTGATGGAAATTAGTTCATTCATTTCTTGAAAAAAAAAATGTACAAGAATGTTTTTAGGGACAAAGAAGAACATTGGTAATGGGAGCGTCATGATCGAAGGAAAAGGAAAATTAAATTCTGGTGATGGAATAGTTGATTTCTAGTAATTTGTTAATTTGTTTAAGCACTCATTTCTTATAAAGGACTCTGATAGCACTATGCAACAAATTTAAATTTTTTTTGCTATAACCTCAAAAATTAGATGTTTTCTTAGCTAATTAAAGGTCGTTGAATACGAATATGGCACTCATTTATTTTTCTTAAGCAGCGTTGTCGAAATATTTGCGAAAAACGTGTCCTTTTTGCAGTTTACAAAGATATTTCCAAACATCTTGAGAATAGTTTATTAAAATTTGGCAAATTTATAATCATTTCAAAGATATGTTTTTCTTTTATTATTAGCTATGTTATTTTAGTGGTTAATTTTTTTTGTTGCATAGTATAATAGAAAGAATGTTAATGATGCTGAATGATCTACGTCAAAGATTTCCCAACCAATGAAAGCAGCAGTAAAATGTGGCATACGAAGGATCTTAAGAATAAATGGGAAGAGTTAAATTTTTTTATAGGGAAATTATAATTTTTTTATGACTAATATGCGCATATATCGTTTTATTATTTATCATTTAAAACTTAAAGCGTAACGGAGAAATAAACAAACTTACTTTTGCATTATGTAAGGACTCTGTAGAAAAAATTTTGTGTTGTAATATTTAATAAAATATATTTATTTTTTGAACTCAGACATTTTGCTGCCATCTTATAGTCTTCTTTAGCTAATATTTATGCATCGAATGCATACTTTACATAAACATATTTTGTATGACGAAAAAAAAACAACATAAAGTACGAGCTCGATTTCCGCAACCGAAAGGACATCGGGGTTATTGCTTTTACCAAAAAGTTGCAATAATCGAGCACTAAACGATTCATAAAAATTAAACTAAATATTAAATAACTCATTTTTAATAGTTAAGCAAAAAAAAATTATACATCTGATTAAAATAGTTATAAAACAATATTTTATACATGAATTGAAATTTAAAACTTGTTAATTTTTTTTAATAAACACAATCTATAGTTTGGGTAAAGTAATGCTAAAATTTTGGTTTTTATTTTTGTGATATTGCTGCCTCTTTAATTTCTTGCTTGGTAACTAGTTTTTCATAAGGAATATTATTCTCTGTTGCCCACTCCATCAGCATCTAGAACTGTTGTGCAAAAATTTTTTGTAATGGGCTCTTTTGTGAAACCAAAAGTAGTTGTTAAAAGTATGTTTTAAATTCAGAAAATTCAGAGAGAAAAGTGTTTTAAATTTACAAAAATAGAAAAAGTTGCTTTAAAAAAGGAATAAACTCATAAAGACTGTAATGTAAAAAAATTATATATTGTACTAATCGGGGTTTGCAATAATCCGTGGTTGCGCAAATCGAGTTCGTACTGTATTTAGCTTATGTTTGATTTAAAGGCAGATACATTGGCCATATGCCATGAAATCTGTACATTTATATTGTTTTGCTTATAACTTTTTTTGTTTAGATTCTTTTTGTTTTTAATAACGGCTGCCAAAGTTCAATGCATTCGGCAATTTCACAGTTAGATGCTTGTTTTGGAATGTCAAGTACAGGGTTGTAAACAGTTAAACTTTGTATAAGTGCTCGAGTTCAATGTTTCAGTAATTGTAGTAAGAAGTTTGTTTAAATTTAATGTGTTGATATGTGGCAGTTACACTAATACAAGCTGAAGTATTTATGTGTTTGCTATATTTGCTATTAAAGTACTTTAATGAATCTGTGAACGATTTTATTTTCAAATATAAACAATTTTTGTTTTTTTTTTAATTTTATTGAGTATATCCGTTTTTAATAAACCTTTTTTCAAACTTTTGGATAGCATTTTAAATAATTTTAAATGCCCACCTGTAAGCCAAAAGTATATGTCCTTCATACAGCGAAATTTCATATTAAAATCTTCGAAAAGAAAGTTAATTTGACATTGTGAGCAATGATTTCGCTTTATATGTGTTTCATTTTAATTACAAAAAAAAAATTACATACTTCTTTTTCTTATTGAAATAACTTTATTTCATGTTGACTCATATTGAATCATAGTTTGTTGAAGGCGAAAAAGCGTGAATTTTATACTGAAATAACACGATTAACCATGTTAAATAAACATAAATTTAAATATATATAGCCATTTAATTTTATTAATTAATTAATTTACGTGATTGTGAAATATATTAGTGCATTGTACTCATCGCGTAGTATTGAGAAACATCCACACACAGAAAACAATACGAATGTAAAATCACCATGCAAAAATCTTGATTGCAAATAATATTAAATTTATTAAATATAATAAGTTGTTTCAGTATGTTGGTATTGCTGCAATGCACTGTTGCGGTCAGTTGTATGACTAATGCTAGGAAAACAACTGTGACGAATAATGAATTTCATCGATAGTACGGCACAGTTGATTATTGTGTCTGCAAAGAGAGAGAAAATTTTTTTCAAAGAAAAATTCTTTGTCCGTCCCAGTTGTGTTCCTAGCATTATCCTTGATTTGTTGTTGTTTGTATTGGTGTTCGTTAATAGCCGACAAACTTCGTATTGAAAGTGAAAACTTCCTGCTGCTGGCTAGTAGGCAGTATTCTAGTCTTTTAGTGCGATGGTGGCAGGTTCGAATTCTGCAGACAGGCCAAAGTAGCCTTGCAGTTTGTGTTTTTTTTAAACTATAACTTTAACTTAATAAAAATCCAATGGAATTAAAATTTAATTCATGATGGTACTTTTTTTAGTATGTGTCTAAAAATATTTAAGGTTATGAAGCTGCTGCGATAAGCGCATTGACTACCACGTGATAAGTTCGAGTTCAAATCTTAGCCAAGGAAGTCAACACAACATATTTTAATAAAATTAAATTAGATTAAATTCATATTGTTTCAGCTTGAAATAATTTTGATTCGATATGGTTATCTTGTTATTTCATTACCGAATGAACGTTGTTCCATTATGAAATAACTTTGTTTCAATATGATTTTCTTCATTTGGACTTAACAGCACTGGAATGTTAAACAAACGTAAAGTAACGTTATTTAAAAAATAATTGCTTGAAGATAACTGTAAATCATGTCGAATTAACATGAAACACACATGGAGCAAACTCATTGCCAAAAAATTTTAAGAACACCTTGTGTTCATACATATTAATGTGAAATTTTTCTGTGTACATAGCAACTTTAAATATTCTCAAAACTTTTGATTTTTGTGCATTTATGAGCTTTTTGACCTTATCTGTCCCTTTCCGATGAATTAAATTTGATAGTTTTACTAGTACTATAAGTGTGTCTAATCCAACTTCACTTTCGTTTTCGAATTTCTATGGCTAACATATAACTTTATGTTTAGGTTTCAAGCCACAATTTCTTATTATAAATTGTTTTTGGCCAATAAACCACTTAGCAATAGGGATGAAACGATACCACTAAGGTATCGATACTTTTACTTGATAATGTATCGGTTCAGAAGTATCGATACATACTCAGTATCGAATAGAAAGCATCGATACTTACTTGCATCGGTAAAATATATTTATGAAGTCCAACTTTTGTTAAAAACATAGCCATAAAAATCGCCAATAAATTCATTTATCGCCAGCAAAATCGCCATGTCGCCAAATCAAAAATTTAGACAAAAAACAAACTGGAAAAATCGC
The DNA here is from genome assembly GCA_905220375.1 of Tachina fera. NCBI lineage: Eukaryota > Metazoa > Arthropoda > Insecta > Diptera > Tachinidae > Tachina > Tachina fera. Next base: position 39,765,543 of record LR999965.1, on the reverse strand, counting down.
CACGTTTGGGCTGAACTGGACTAGAGCAAAAGATATAGTAGAGATGACATTTAAAATCTTTGTGCACGCATTTCAAAAAATTTTTGCAGCTCGCAATTTTATCGTCTATTTTTACAAAATATTTGATTTGGGTGGTCCCATTTTCACGAACTTACTCTAATATATATTCTAGATATAAATTCACATTTAACACGAACAAATAAATAATACCTCTTTCCGTTTTTCCTGGGTAAATATTAAGTCCTTTCGGCTGAGTTTAGTTTACTGCAATATTGAGAGTTTTTTCTCCTCTCTGAAAAGTTGGTTAAGATCTTTGGCCGTAAGAAGTATCTTGATATCGTCTGCAAAGCAGATAGGTGCATGACCTTCATTAGCCTGGTCTCTTACCAGGTTGTGTGTAGTGGTTACCCAAAGAAGGGGTGACATTTTTTCGCTTTGGGGCGTCCCACGTCGCACCCGTTTCCTAACGTTTATATTATGCATACTGCAGCCTATCCACCTATTCCCCAGCATGAAGTTTCCACTACTGCTTATGGTATAATTTTCGTCTCCCAGAAATCTTCAATAATCGTATAAAAACGTATAAAAGATATTCTCTCATCTTTATTAAAATGCAAAAACTGAACAAAACTCAATTAAGTCTATAGGACTTGGAGTATATTAAATTCCCTGCGTATAAAATTATATAAATCGTTATGCTTTTAAATTTATTTTGTATAACTTTCTACATTTTATATGTTTAACATTTAATTACCGACAACAACATTGTGTATTTGCACTTTTGGTTAAATTAGTTTAAACCTAAACAAATTTATACAAAGTTTTACATACAGCTGCTAAAAATAAGAAGAATATTAAAATCAACCAGACAGCAGTCACGCTTCAAACCTAATTGAGCCAAAAATTTAAGAGATTCGGAACATAAAAACTGCCACACTGAATGGAACAACTTGATTTAAAAATTAACACTGAGAGAAAAGTCTAAGCAGTTCAAAAACTGTACTCCTAAATGCGTGAAGTCCTTGAAAATATCAAAAAGGAAAAATAGTTTTAAGTCTTGTCCCACCATGTCAAACAAGTATTCTTTCGATTAATTATATTGATTAAGTGTACGAAATTTCTTGTCAAACCGATTTTCGATATAAGCAAACTTTTTTCGATTTAAAGCCTGGCGGAAAGTTTCATGTATGGCCTACAGGATCAAGCGATTGCCATTTTTTTCGAATTCTAACATTCTTATCTGTAAGATTTTCAATTATATAATTCTCAGTGTGCGTGCAAAGTTTAAAAATAGTTTAACTCTTAAAAACTTTAGCTAAATATTAAGGCAAGCATGCATGCATGCACGGACATGAAACTTAACACTCATGCTAACTAACAAATTGTGACAAAATTTGTGGCAACACTTGAGAAAACAGTACGTATTGGTTAACGAACAAACAACAACATATTGCAGAAGTTTATGGCCAAATCTAAGTTTATATAAATACAGCACGTACACACATACTTGCTTAATTATGTACATACATATGTATGAACGTGTGTAGGATCATGAGTTTGCGTGTTGATGTTTAGCGAGTAGAAACGTGTATGAGTTGGTATAAACTTACAAAGTTGTTTAATTGATTAAGAAGTTTTGGCTAAAATGCTTAAGTACTGGTAAACTAAAAAATACCAGAGCAAAGAAAAAACTTTCAAACTATTTGCAAAATTAAAACAACGTAACGGTGACAGCGGCAGTTGTAGTGACAGTAGCAGTGGTTGTACACAGAGATGCACAAATACTTTAGGTAACTGCTGTTACTGACATTCCAATAAAAAAAGTACGGGTGGAGATTTTTGTAGCTAAAACATGCGAAAAATAATAAACGTGCGTGTTAGACTTAATGCATGTGGCATGTAAAGTAACGTAAATCTCAGACGGTTGTTGAGAAGTATTTCAAGCAAAATTATGATAGAATGTTGCTTTAGTATTTTTTTTTAATAATAAATTGTTATACTGCAACAAATTTACACAAATTTGAAAAAGAGTAAAAGAAGAAAAATGTTATACTTAGAAAATATTTATTATAAAAGGCTGCTTTGTTAAGGACTAGAGAAAGAAAGTTAAATTGAGATGTATTATAGACGAATGAAAGAAATATCTTAAATATTGAATTGAAAGTGATATCCGGCATATGACTACCATACCAAATTTTACATAATTTTTTACAACAATGTTTAGTCTGAATAAAAACAGGATTTGATTTTTTTTTTACAAATTTGTTTAAAAAACAAATAACACATACCTATTTGCAGTTTTAAAACACATTTTTAAGTAAAGAGTAAGTAATTTTTGATGTGTAAACATCTATACGCTAGGGGATAAAAATCTTCTTCACAATACAATCACAAATTTTTAGTAAGATTGTAAAGCGTTATCAAATTGGTGTGTGCTATGTATGAGTGTATTAGTGTAATCATACGAACAAGAAGTAGAGAGAAACTTAAGAGCTGCATAGAAATACACTCAACCGAATTTTAAAGCATACCTTCAGGAGCAACACTAATTTTAAAAGATTTTGCTTGTGAAGTGTAATAGTGTTGCCAAATATAAACAGCCTTATTTATAAATTTTATTAAGGCTTTTTAAAAAAAATTTTGTAATAAAATTTGTCTTAAAAAACTTTTATAAAGCCTTAATAAGTTTTATAAATAAGGCTAAAAATAAATAACATAAATATAAACTTTTAAATAAAAGAGCGTTTTAAATGTCAAATATTTGTTTAAAACATATAAAGCAGTATTTATAAAGAATTTATAATATTATATTATAACATATCTTCATTTTGTACCGTTGCCTTACAAGCTGGTACACGACAATTTGGTAACAATCTCAATCTCATGCTACTTATTTTGGGTGGAGATTTTAATAAAAATTTTGCAAATCCACAGTCGCATGCTTTATCAAAATTTTTATTTGACGTTTTTCACTTGTGTATGAACAGTTCTCCACAAATCCCCACAACTAATAACTTCACTACTATATATGCAGTTTTCCATAGATTTTTAAGTACAGTAGAGTCAAAAGCTTATATATCTTTAAAAAAAAATTTCATTACTAGATGCTTACACATCTCCCCTGTGATCGGAATCTAATTGCTTTTTTATTCATAACACCCATGGATGTCGTACGTAAACTATTTTTCTATCACTTTTTACAATAATGGACACAGTATGTCTTACAAGTCTTTAATAATCCATGGTTTATCACTGTATACCACAGACACTTAAAAAAAATTTTATTTTAAATAGTCGGAGAAAAGATCTAAAATTCGTCTGTATGATTTTGACTTATACGTGGTTCTTGTTAGTTGAACATGGCTTACAACATTTTTCAAAGCAAATTTCTCGTTTTGGAATAGTTTTAATTCATGTTGATTTAATATTCCAGTAGTGTTAAATCAAAATAAGGAATCATATGGAATCACAGTTATTTCAAGTTACATCAACCTGAACTAATTTTTTGTTGGGGCTTAAGCTCAGTAAAACTGGATTCACACATTGTTTCCGAACAAAATTTTTGTCCGAACAAAATTTGTTTATATTGAGTTTGACGTTTCTCTTTTTGAGAGAGAGAGAAACTCCATATAAAAAAAATTTTGTGCGTACAAAAATTTTGTTCGCAAACAATGGGTGAATCCAGCTTAATTGCAATTCTTATTAAATGAAATATTTTTCTGTGCAGCCACGAAACTTCATCAGCACCCTAGTCTGACATCAGTTATTTAACGTGAATTTTTAACGAAATGGAATATCAGAAATTCTTTTTGTGTATACAATTATACAATTATTTACCTTTGGTATATACATTTGTAAGTATGACTATTCATTTTCTGCTTTTCCATTTTTTTGATACTTTCATACATATTTACCAAAGTTAAATCAATAATTGCATACACAACAATCATTTCTTATATTCCGTTTCATTAAAAATTTACGTTAAATAACTGATGATAATAACAATCTCTACCCAAGTAGATAGGGTGCGGATGAAGTTCGTGGCTGCACAGAAAAAGAAAAATATCAAATTCAAAAACTACGTAGCTACACTTTCTTAAATCTTATAGGTAAGAAGAAAAAACTAACCTCCTGTTTGTGTTAAACGTTGAGGTTAGAAATCTTCGCGTTTTTGTAATAGATTAAAGGATGAAAGCTAACAAACTTATTCTCAGTTATTTTGAAACTCATTTCAGTTTTATGTTAACATTTTGCTGTTGTCATTTTAGATGGTAGCTTAACTGAGTGGCAGCGCGTTGAGTACACAAATTGTGATGATACATGTTCGAACCCCAGACATTTTTTTTTAATTTACTGACTACAAGTTGGTTTAAAAAAGTCAACTTTAAGTTAGCTGAAAGTAATGCATAGTGAGCCAATTGACTACCGCCTAGGACATCGCAATGTTAAAGTGTAGTCAGTATTAATTGCGAAATAGTTAGCTTAAAGTTAGTTTAAAGTTAGCCAAATTTCTGACAGGGTATTCACATACACATACATATAAAATTTATAAAACTAAAAAACCAATAATACATAATTTGCTGAAAATCACATTTTATTTGAACTTTTCCACCATATTTAACTAATTGAAATACATTTAAAGGTTTTTTTTTGCAGAAAATTAAACTTTTATGCAGTACAAAATTACATGAAATTTATTCCAGCTGCATATAGACAGACAACATCTGTTTTAAAATATATACAATGTCCAATATAAACGTTGAAATGCAAATGTTTTTGGAGATGGCGGAAAAGCAGCAGAAGCAAAATTTTAAAATCTAAAATAATGGCGAACATAATTCTACCCAACCTGTTTGCATTTTATTATTTCCATATCTAGTCTGTTGACTTGCAAACGTTTGCTTCATAAAATGTTGCCCGCAATCGACCTCCAAAAAGGAAAATTATATACATTCATGTTATATTGTATGTGTGTATAACTCGCAATAAATGTGAACAATAGTGGTTTAAGTGAATAATTTATGAGAATGCGTACGCGTTTTTGGTATTTAATTTTGGTTTATGTGGCAAACAAGTTGTGTTTTTCCATTTGTGGGCTGTTTTTGCTGTGGTCCTTTCTATATGTAGCTTTGGGTTTTTGCGTGTATATGTATATATGGGTGTACATATGTGTACTTGTGGGCTTATGTACATGTGTACGTGTTGTTGAGTCTGTGACACCTCAAAGAGAAGTAGTGAGCAATAGCGTTGACAAAATAACTGGATGCCAAGCCAAACATATGTTGCATGACTTGTTTTGGTAAAGCATTATTTTATTTTAAAAATATTTAAATAGCAAAAGGAATAACCTCAGAACGGGCCCAAATTGGATACCTATAGGGTAGTAGATTCTACAACATAAGACGAAATTGAGGTCGCTTTTTTTACAGAAGGTATGAAATGGCTAGAAGAAATTGATACTTTTCTCTCAATACATATCTTTACGTAGAGTATAGAAATTATCGAAGCCTTAAGAAAACATAAAGATCAATCTCTAAACACACTTCGAGGAAAAATGATAAACTATATAAAATATATTTCAAGTCACGCTATCAATTTTCTATTAATCCAAAAAACAATCCATGTTCATTGCCATAAGGGCATAATTGTAACAAATATGTGATTCTAACAATTCTTAAATTTATTGCATCAACCGAGCGTATGCTTTTGTCATGACTAATTAACTGATTGGTTAACACAGCCGAATAAAATATTATGAATTGGATTTTACTACCAACTTTTGGTATTGGCAACAAAAAAATTGTAAAAGTAAACACTTTCTTTCAGTTGCTGCAACTGATTACGAAGTTGAGTTTACTTTCATAGTTTATAGCAGAAAATTAAAAATTAACTTTTGTGATTTTCAAAGGTAGTATGATTTATGAATGCGCCAGTGGTTTATAAAAATCTGTGCATACGATAACAGGTTTGTGGCTGTTCAAAATGTGTGGTTTAAGAAATGCATATAAGCATACTTCACCACCAGCAAATAAATTTCAATTAAAATAAACTTATGTCAATATGTCAAATAATAAATTTCTTAAATTGTTTATTTTTATTTGCGTCTATTTTATTATTATTTTTATTTCTGTAAGGAAGGCCAATTTTTCTTTCACAGGTACCAATTATGATATTGTTTTAGTTGTACTAACCATATTTTCGGTAGCACGAATAACTTTTATTTCAAATTCAATACTGTTAACCAATTTTTTCTGTTGCTGCAACAATTTATTATTGGTTAAGGGTTATAATTAAAATATGGTGGTACCACAAGAAAATTGCAGTCGTTATACCAGAATTCTATGTAGTTGGTGCAACCGCCAAAATTCGATTGGCAACAAATTCGGTTGTTTCAATGAATCTGTTTTCTCTGTGTGTATACGTTGTTATTGTGGAGTAATCGATATAATATAGATTTAAATATACAGGATCAGAGAATGACAATGAGTACAAAAAAATTATACCTAAGTAAATAGTCTTAACTTAAGTAACTGCTTATAATCATAATTGTAGCGCAAGCAATTGGTACGCTCACATATTTCCTCTCAAGCAACTATGACTACAGTCGATTCCAACATACATAATTACCTCTACTACCCACAAGATTATCTCTACTACGAAATACTAAAATATTCTCCAAAATTAAAAAACAGGCATATACGCATTATGCATATTGATTGCCTGTCATGCTTAAACTCCAAGTATGCTTATACTCAGAGTATGGATATTTACATGGACAAAAAAATATACGCATGATATTCGGGATATTTATTCATAATCTGGATATAAAATGGAATACAAAATGTATTTTGGCTGTTTAAGAATATTTTGTATATGTGTGTTAATAAAATAGCCCTGTATATACGCATATGTAAATGATTATTACTCAGAGTACTTTTATACTCATGCGTACGATTACAGCTCGCAGAGTCTTTAAATGATAATTGTATACCATAATATATACTATAGTCATTTGTACTGTGTAATTCAAATAATATGTATGAACATAGTTGTTAGTTGTTTATAGTTTTACGTTGTCGGTTCAAAATTAAAACGTTTGCATATGGGCTTGTTTTTTTATATTGAGCTATACGAAGAGGCAGATAAACTGGCGAGGATGGTATCGCTTTGAGAAACACCATAGTGGAAAGCGCAAAAACTTTTCAAACATTTAAAACCAAACGAAAATAATGGTTCAAAAAATGGGCTATACATCAGATATGAGCAGAGCTCTACTGTTGAAAGAGTGACAAAAATGTGGTGAGGAAACCCAAATAGAGGAAAGACCAAACATATTTTGAAACTAAAAAGGCCAATACTTTGGAGATTGGAAAGAATTATAAACATACATACAGAGTTAAAGAATCACCTGGCTCGTATGGGTGTTATCGATGATAAAACATGATGAAACACTGATAAAAAGTACTAAGCTAGTATCCAGCGTTTAGTCAAACCAGACGACAAAATTTCTATTTGGAAAATATACCAAATATAATAGATTGGCATTTCTACACTAATGTCAACTTTTTGTAGCGTGCGACACCAAACAAACAAGTTTCTTCAAAGAAAATAATCTTTTATTTTTACTTTTTATATATTTGTGTAGGCCATCAGCAGCTCTACATTAGATAAGATTTTAAGAAAAATCAAATCACATTTTTCTAAAATACAAAGTTAATAGCTTGCTGTCGCACGCGACAAAAAAGTGAACTTTTTCGTAGAAATGACCATATCTTAAGGATTTACAATTAAGCCAATATTGTTTAGAAGTTAAGTTTGATAAAAGTAGAGCACAAACATACACTAAGGGCATATATTGAGACACCATTTCTTTCTTATCTTTTCCAACTTTACTTAATATAACCTAAGGTTTAAATTTGTTTAATTTATTAGTAAGAAATTGCTTTACTTTTCTTCTTTTATGATTTGATCAGTCTAAAATTCGTAGCACTCTGTAAGCAATATAACAAGTGATATTTTTTAAGAAACAAAGTGTACTAAAGACAACTTGTAAATTATGAAGATAGTTACTAACAGAACGGAACAACATGCTGTTTTTGAAGCAAGCCATATCTTAATCATTAGCTTTCTTGAGTTTGGTCCACAAAGTACACAGCGATGTCTTGAGACGGAAGATAATTGTTTTTTCGGACGATCTCGCTCACACCGAAGTTTGGTCTTCTTTAATACTTCTTTCGTAGTTGCATTGATTTAACGTATTTTAATTTTATACTTTATGTCCTCATTCGCTATGCAATTTTTGTAATTAAAATGTTAAAATTAATATTTATGAACGAAAAATCTTAAAGTTAAATATAATTCCTTGCTTTAATTTTGTACAAATGTTCATTTGTTGAAATGTATTTTCATTTTATAGTTTCTGGTTTCATTCATTGTGTGCTTTTTGGAAGTAAATGGTAAAAATGAATAATCATTTGATTATTTTTTTTTAATCACTTTTTTAATACTAATAATATTTCCTACATTGTGTTTTTTATTTCAGCACTACAAAATCTTACATTTAATTTGTAAAAATGTTCTTTTGTTCATGTCACAAATTTCACAGTTTCTCTTGATTTTATTGTTATGATTATATTGTTAATAACTTAATAACAAATATAATACTGCTTTAAATTTTTTAATTTGGTGTAAATTTTACCACTATTAACATATTTTTCAATGCAAGTGTAATATGTGAATTATTTTAATTCATCATATTCGAGTTTGTTGAAAGCTTTTTGCGTAATGAAAGCTCAAATTTACAAACGGTATTGCCATTGTGTTGTTTATTTCTTTACTAGTCATGCACACGTTCTGTTAATTTGTTTATTTTTGTTCTATTTAAGACAAACATTCTTGGCTGATTTAATTATGCTACAAGCCTATAACTATCAATTTTAGTTGTTTTTTTATATTTTGTTTCGTTCGAACTTATTAAATTACATGTGAGAATTTTTAAGTAACAAATTGCTTTCAAGACAAGTTGTAAATTGTTATGACAAATACTACTTAAATTTTAATATTTTTTTTTAAATACATTTACTTAATTCTTTCATTTTGTAACTTCTTACTTTTAATTTATTTTACGAAAAAGAAAAAAATACATTAAAATCCCTCATTAACTTTTGCTAATGAACCCTTCTAGACTCGTAATAGTTTATTTTAAAACAATTTTCATTAGGTAGAAAATCAAATAAAACGAAAATGAAAATGTTACCCTTGAAAAGAGCATATAATTCCCGGGTTGCTACTTGCAATTAGTGTTGCATTAACAGTATGACATTACAAGTGACGTCTGTCGTTCATTTCGAAATGAAAGCATGCAAGCACACACACATAAATACACAGACATAGTGGCACTAACAAAGTTACTTATCCTCATAAACTTAAACATATGTACGCACGAGCGCACACGTGAATAAGTATACATACTCCTACTTACGTAGAGAGTAAGAAACGATAATTGTTATAAAGTATTTGTCGTTGCTGTTGTTATTTTTGCTTCTGCTGGTTCAGTTTAGCAAGGAGCATAAATAAAACGCATGCAACACATGACATTGAAGTGCAATAGAAGAGGAGGTGCTAGAATTGAGACAAATGTTGAATGGAATGTAATTTTAGTGCAATTATTTTTAGTGCCAGGTGAGAATAGATGTATAAACAACAGCAACAACAACAACAGCAACATTACACAGCGTTGCAAAAGAAATAACAATGACAGTAAAAACACTTTCATGAAATGGATTGAAAAAGCTAACAACAGTATTCCACTGTGCTGTTGCAAGCAACTTGAATAGGATTTTTTTTAGTTGGCAATATGTGTATGTGGGAAAAAATGCTTGGAAAAGCACAAAGTAAAGCTATTAATTGTAAAATGAAAAATTACTTTAACTCTTAAAGGCAACTTGTGGCAACTGCAGAAGCAAGCATGCAGACTATTTTACTATCGAAGACGTGCAAAAAAAGGAAAAGTATTTGGGCGATGAGAAAAAGTAAGAAATACGCAAGTAGTGTAGTGTTAAGAAGTTTCAATTCATTTGTATATATTTGAAACTATCTCTGTGACGTTTTAGCTGATCAAGAAAAGCTGGATTATACTTGCAGATTGATTATGTAGGCAAAAAGGGCGTAACCACGCACACACAAAACTTAATATAATATATTGTTAATGTGCTTTAATAGAAAGGAATTTCGTAGGATCGCTCATTTCATTTCCGTCAAAAAGTACTTTTTTAAGCTATTTTTCAAAAAAAAAAAACTAAAAGACCCGGAAAAAGAAGCCTTATAAGCAGCGCTACCATTTGTCAAGTTTTTCCTTTTTTGGAAATTTTTTGAGATGCCAAAAAGTTTTTTGAAAATATAAAGTTTTTTATAAATATGTACATAATTTAATTTTCACAGTATATTGAATGAAAATATTAAGTGATGTTTGTTTTAAAGTCCTGAACAAGACCATTTATAAGACCTTTCAAGACATGAGAGATTTTTCAAATGCTTTACTACAGCGAAATCTTCTAAAAGAAATGGTAAGAAAACTGTTAGCCAGAAATTTTTTTCAGTTGTTTGTCTTGCCAAAAGTGTTTTTTAGCGTTTGTTGTAGAATATTTCGCTGTAGTAAAGCATTTGAAAAATCTCTCATGTCTTGAAAAGTCTTATAAATGGTCTTATGCAGGACACTAGTTTGTATGCAATTAAACGATCTTATATTTTCTCACTCCCTTATTACTGCAACATTGTCTAATTCTGTTTACTCAATCTTATGTACGATTATGCCGCTTAAATAGCTTTAAATTTTAACAGCCCTATTTAAAAAACTTATTAAGGCTTTTAAAAGGTTTCTTTAAAACAAATTTTCATACAAAATTTTTCTTAAAATGTCTTTATAAAGCCTTAATATTTTTTATAAATAAGGCTGTAATAAAACAATATACAAATAAGAAATATATTTTTTAATGTACGTGATATTTTTTTAAAGATCTCTAAATCTAAATATAAATTTAATTTTATGTTTTTTAAATATGTTATGTTTTTTGGTTTAAATTGTTTTTACAGTTTAAAATAAAATGAATTTCAAATACAATTTTATGTTGTCTTTTAAAAATTTGGTAGAAAAATTTTTTTTTTCAAAAAAGTTTTTTTGTTCAGATGTAAGAAGTTTTTTAAAAAAATATATGGTAACGCTGCCTATAAGGCACCTATAGAAGATAAAATTGTTTTACAAAAATTCTTAATATAAGAACATGCGGAATATTGCTAAAGCAATGCAATAAATAAAATGAAAGGATTCTAAAGTTAAAAATTCTGATACGTTACAAGATCTTTATATTAAAGTTTGCATTGAAGTATTTCAAAAATCTATACACAGCGCCTTAATTAATAATCATAATAATAATTAAGTTTAAAATGCTTACATTTAAACATATGTGGCCTGTGCAATCGAAACGAATTTTCTTTCAATACAAATTTGAAAACAAATGTATTCTTTCTAAACTATTGAATATGCTTTTTGTTCTTTTACTTCTTGTTGATTTCATTCAATATTATGCGAGTTTTGATAAATTTTTTTAAGACAAATTCAAAACTTGCTATCCCACTGTGCACTAGAATCAGTGAAAATAGATTACAATTTACCTTACAACAACTTCATGCAGCCTTTCACTGCAACTGTAAAAAATTATTAGAAAAGCAATTATAATCCTGAATGTATGAACGAACGAACCTCTTCTCTTTCTACTATTTTGTATGTATGTATGCATGATGTGCAAAAAAAGTGCAATAAAAATATGAAAGTACAACATTCTATACAAAAATGCTACGAAATATTAATGGCTCCACAACAATAAAGTTATTACAAATGTATCACTGCACAGGTTCATATTCTTATGCACACACCTATTCAAATTCTTGTTACCATGTTTATACATAGAAAAAGGAGAATTATGGCTTTAGACATCAACATGCCAGTACAAACAACTATGAAAATAGAATATTCATATGTTTGTTTATACACTCAGTTATTTTCTCTAATACTCACATAGAGGAAAAACATTACCTGGCTGAAAGAAAAATAAAAAGCAACCATATACCAAGCACTCATTTACGAAGAAAAGCACTTAACAGAGACGAAACACTTAATCTTTGCAATTTAGTTAACAACCTTGTTCATTGATGTTGTTTTAAGTTGTTGCTTTGGTTTTGATATTTTTGTTTGTTTGTTTGCTCCGTAGGAATATGCAAAGTTTAAATAACGTTTTTTGCTCAAATCTGCTTAAAATTTTAAATTTTATTTGTTTGCCATTACAGATGAATATGAAGAAATGAAAGAGGTTTTATTTGAAAAGTCATAAAGAGAAGTGAAACTTAAGCAACGTCTACTTACAGAGAAAAAACGATAGATATAACATAAAAAAATTGTTTTAATATTTTTTTTATGGGATTAGTATATCACTAAGTTCTTATATGTTTGCTATATTACGTTAGATGTTGACAAACTTGCTGCCACAGACAAGAAAGAAAACATGATTGCGTCAACCATAATTAAAGGGCAATGCTCAGTTTATTTATGAGCGTGTGAAATAAAATGGTTTGTTAAAACTCTGGTATTCATTCCATAAGACTTCAGAATGTGAGTTTAGTGCTGCTCCTCAGTATAGTATTTTAGGTATAGGAAACCTTTTGTGAATGTGTAATAATCTTACCTAAAGATCTTTAGTGTATTGTTTTAAAATATTTCGAAAAATCCCATGAAAGCGATGTTGCATTTGCAAAACCTTATTCAACTCGAAGTTACCCCAAATTCATAGTGTAGTTTGCTCTTCATTTGGCAACGGAATAATCGAATTTACCAAAAACTATGTCCATTGTATAATTGTTGAACAAATAATAATATTTTTCTTAATTTATTTTTTGGAGTTTCCTTACAGGTGTGATGCAAATGTCAATACACAAATAAATTTCATATTTAAATTTACGGAAGCATGGTTTATTAAGCAATTGTGTGTTTTTTGTTAGGTTAGGTTAGGTTAGGAAGGGTGGTGTCTTACCGCACCTCCAGCCAGGGACCTAATTCGGTCCATTATGGTTCCCTTCTGTTGCCCAAAGAGTAATATTTACCCTCCCATTTGCAGCCATCCCTTAGACACCGAATTCCCATTATGAAGGCCCTGGTGTCGTCTAGTTTACACTTTCCGGCATCAGTAATGCTTTCATGGAAACGTCTTCTCAGCCTATGACGTTGCAGTTTCTGGCAATGACAGATAATATGTTGAATGGCTACTGGTTCTTCTTCATCCCCGCACATCCTAAAAAAATCTGGAGTGCCAGTTTCCCAAATTCTGGTTCTTGCTCTGACCAAGCAGTTACCTATCAACACGCCTATCATGATTCGCATCCCCTTCCTATTTTATTTTATGTTAGATCTCCCTGAGTCAAGTTTTGGCCAAAACCCCTCCAGGCTCTAAAATCCTCCCTACTTCGCCATGAACTGTTGGTCCTGCTTTCTACCCAATTACTGAGTTCTTTATAGTAGTGACATATCGGTTATTTTTCCGATCTGTCCGACACTCCCTCATCTAACGCCGACCCTATTTTTTTCAGCTCATCGGCAATTTCAATTCCCTTAACACTGTTATGGCCAGGAACCCAACATAGTCTGACACTATACTTATCCATAAGCAAGTTCAGGGCTTTCCGACAGTCACTAATAAGTTTCGATTTGATATTGCGTCCCTTCAAAGCTTTTAGTGCTACATGGGTGTCGACGTGGAAGGTTACCTTCTCACCTTTAGCTACATTCCTGGCCAACAGCTCCCGTGGCCCTGAGGATCACCAAGATCTCATCCTGGAAAACATTAAATTTATTCAGCAGCCTGAAAGAACTACGAATGTTCATTCCCATGATATAGACACCAGCCCCTGTTCCTTTTCCCATTTTTAATCCATCTGTAAAGACACCAATACCCTGATACAGCCTACGGGAATTACCATTAAGGGTGTTCTACTAAAATCGATTTCAGTGACCTTATAGTTCGTAAGCCCAGGGGTTACGGATTCTTGATCATCGAAACTGATCTTATTTAAGATTGATGTGTGTCCTGATATTTCTGTCCTCACCAAACCTGTTTCTACGAGTCTAAGGAGATTTCGAGTCACCGTTCCCACCACTAAATTCTCTATAGGAAGTAAATGAAGAATAACGTCCAAGGTAGCCTGATGTGTGCTCCTCTGAGCACCTGTGATGCCCATCGAGGCACATCTCTGAACCTTCCTCAATGCCTCCCAACATACCACACAACTATAGGAAATAACCAGCCTGACAACCGATGTGTAAATCCCAGGTAGTTAGCCCCCTCTGCTAGTCTCAGCTCCACCCCTCCCATCCTGTGTAGTACAAAGCTTTCTACTTTCTATCTCCGGGTAAAGAGGACCAGCTCGTTTTCTCTGGGTTGACTTCTAGTCCTTTACTGCTGGCCCAGGAGAATAGATCGCCCAACGCTGACTGCATGATTTCACTGATAGTGGGAAGAAACTTTCCCGTTATCAGTAAGACCACATCATCCGCATACACAACTATCTTCCGTCTGCTCCTGCCAAAGTGCCTAAGAATTGCATTCATTGCCAATAACCACAATAGAGATGACAAAACTCTTCCCTGTGGTGTACATCTTGATACTAATCTCCCCAGGCTTTCTCTTCCCATACTCGAGTTCAGGATTCTGCTGTTAAGCGTGATAATTATCCACTCCACTATTAAGTTGTGAACCCTAAGAGTCTTAAGCGACTCCCTAATAGCCTCTATACTTATATTGTCAATGTCTAAGAATGCACCCAGTGAGTAATCCTTGTACTGCAGTCCTTTCTCTATAACACCAACCACGTCCTGAAGCGCACTCTCAACAGACCTGCCTTTACGATAGGCAGCCACTAATAACTTGGGTATCAATTGTGTTCCTTAGATGCAGATCAATCAGTCGTTATAATGTTTTCAAAAAAAACCACGAAAGACTGATTGGCCTGAAATACTTCGGCTTTGAGGGACTTGCCTCACTATAAATATGTCGTAACTTATTTAAGTTTTTGTCCAATGATAACAATTTAATGCTTAATAATTTGGCTACAAGATTGTATTTAAGATTTTGGTTTAGGATTAACTTTTGAATTTTTTTTTGCATTCAGTGATAAGCAGTTAAATATTTTTTTTTTGTTAAAATTTACTCTTACCACTGTCCGTTACATATGTACGTTTAGTATATTTTTTCTAACCATACTTAAGTATGCACATAAATCTAAAAATGCTTATTACAAACATTGAGATACCCAGTAACACTCATACCCACATACACATGTACATATGTACATACCAATAAACATATCAAACATAAACTAAACATTTGTCATTAGACATTAATAGCTTAACATTTATCATGTTCAACTTAAATAAATGTTGATGACCGTAACTGAACAATACGGCCCGAACACATACACACATTTCTGGAACTACACACACCCATACTGACTTGTATGAGAGTGTAATGTTTGTTTACTGCTATTTACCGTAAATAGGTGTAATTATGAGAATTACACACATTCCTTCACATGCCCATACGCACACTCACACAAACAGATGTGTAATTTTACGCAAAGTGCAATAAACACGTTAAACCAAAATCACAAATACGTACATGTGGAGATGTATTAAAAAAATATAATTAATGTTCCACAATTTAGTTTTTCTTTTATGCCACAATTTACTAAATCAAAAGCCTGATAGGACTGAGTGTGAAACGAGGAATGAGAATTAAGCAAAAGTGAAAACATTTTGTTAACAAAATGTGTGAATGTATAAATGTATGTATATGATGGAGAGAAACCTTAAGGATAATCATTTGCACAAAATTTCATTGTCATTATGTTAAAATGAATAATTGATGCTTTAACATTTATGTTTGTGTTCTTGAAATCTAATTAAAAGGTTACATGAGGTAGAAGAAAAAAATAAATATGTTTTTCATATTAATTCATTCTTTTAAGGAAAAATATTTAATCGCTTAAAGTTTTTTTGGCGGAGGTTGGATTTTGTAATTTTTGTTGTTTTTTAGGAATTTGTAAATGCTTCATGGTGATCTCATTAATATTAAGAGAATTTGAAATTTGAAAAAATCGCTGTAGCTTATAATTTTTTTCAACGGATGGAGGGCGTAAAAAATTATTTTGTATATACATACATATAAACATTCTCCAACAGTATTTTATTTTACCCTTCACCAAAAATGGTAGAGGGTATATATAGGTTTGTTATTCCATGTGGAATTTCCACAATATTCATATGTGACCAATAAAGTATATATATTCTGGGTCCTTATGAATAGGCAAGACGAATAAGCGATGTCCGTATGTCCGTCCATCCGTATGTCCGTCTGTCAGCCTGTCTTTACTTGAAATCGGTTTTACGAAGCTGTCAGAACAGCCAGAGACTTAAACTGGTGTGTCATAAATGATCCGAAATAAGTTAGTATAGAAAATAAGCAAAATCGAGCAGACGGTTTCAGAGGTGGAAGGATCAAACTTTATTTTGCCATATATATATATATATATATATTAACTATATATATTAACTATCGAAAACAAATTTTTATTTATTTTTTATTAAATAAACTTATTTTATACTTCAGTACGAATAAAATTGGTATTTCAAATTAAAAAATTAAAAAGACGTTTCCAGGTTTTTTTATTATACAAAAGTAACTTACAAAAACAAGTTTTTCTTTCTTTTCTCTCTATAAATTAAACATATCTTACATTCTTAAAAGAGAGAGATTGGTCTAGGAAATCAGAAAAATCAGAAAGGATGATTTGAAGGTTGGGAAACTTACTTATTTTTTTTTCTTTATAAATAAGATATATTTTATGTTTTGGAAAGATGAGTTTGGTATAAAAAATTAAAAAAATAAAAAGCACAGCTCCAGAGCTGGAAAATTTAAACTTTTTTTGATATTAAAGTAACTAAATACATACATTTTTTTCTTGATTCTCGCTTTTTTTTTGTTCACATGCAACATTTTATATATTTTTAAAGAACTGTTTTGGTATAACGAATCATCAATATATAAACGGACGAATCCAGGGTTGGGAATCTTTACCTTTTTGTGATATATAAAACTATTTAAATAAAAGTAGTTGTTTCTTCATCAATAAAATATACTCTTTACTTTAGAATGAAATAAATTGATATGAAAAAAACAGAAAAATCAAAATTATGGTTCCAAGGTTGGAAATTGTTAAAAAAAAAATTTGGTAAAAAAATAACCAAAAATTATTTTTTTCAGTTAAACATATTTCATGCTTTTAGACAATCTTTACCCAAGATTAATTTTCTATTTGATAAATTTTTATATGGTTATATAATTTAAGTATAAACGAAGGCGTCTGCCTTATTATGCTCTTAGCACAGTTATGATACAAATCGGTGGTTTTTCGTTGACAGCTTGTAAGGAGTTCTTATTAATTTTTAGTAAACGATGATTAAAATAAAATTTAATTCAATAAGAATTGAAATTACTGAACTTTAGCCTGACTAAAAATTATTTCTGAATAAATTTTATCGCTAAAAAACAGTAGTAACTATAAAAGAATTTCATTTCCCTGAAACCCATACTTTGGGCTGAACAAATTTAAAAAAATTCTTTAGGAATAAACATTTACAAAATACCGCGATATATACCTTTAGCAAGGGGATATTAAAATTTAGACACTACACATTTTTTCTACATCAAAGATTAATAAATAAGGGAGAATATAAAACAGCCCAGCTAAAAAAATTAAATATGGTCCATATATTTTTAATATATGAATGTATATAACTATATATGAATATGTATGAATTCATCTATGGAAATATATGGGATTATACATGGCAAAATTATTTAATATGAACTAATATATGGACTAATATATGAAAAACATATGAGCTCATATATGAAAATTTAATTATGAAGCTCTTCATATGTGGATACATATATAAATATAAGATTTTATATATGGAGCCATATAAGAATGAATGTATACATGATATCTCACATAAGATCGTTTTTGCAATCAAAAAAGCTTGGAATTCTATCACTGCTGAATTGGAAATCCATTAGAAAATACATACGGTATACAAAGTTTATATGCGTACCCTCAACGTTTAAAAAAGAAAAACTTTTTGTTAAAAAAAAACAATTCTTGTATGATTTTATACATTGTGGCCCCATTTAATAAATCAAATAATCAAAAGGATAATCCAGTCATTAATTATATAGAAAACAACAAAATTCTCTAGATATGAAACAAAGTTCATATTACTGTATTGAAAACTATTATTAGACGGATTCTTGTTTCTTTTATAATTAATTGCATTAGTTTTTAATCTGAAATCTTAAGCTAAATGTTATGTACGAATATGATATATGTGTTTTTTTTAAATAATTGATTCACCTTCTGATGAATGAAATGACTTTTAGTTCGTTTTTAATTATTTGTCCAAACAAATGTTCTATTAAATACAACCTCTCTCTCGAGTCTAAAAAATTTAATTTTAGTAATTTAATTCATTGCACAGCAGTGCGCTTTTGTGAATCAAGAGTGTATGGATATGATCTTTGCATAATGTGGAGGGAATTTACACATACATTTATATATAATCATATATGCCCATATACCCTAATTTTTCGGATCCGAACCATATATGGGATATCATATATGCTCCATACATATTTTTTTAGCTGGGTAGTGCATAAGTAAATCGAATGAAGACAATGTATAACAAGCTGATCCAAGGCTGTTTTCTTTATATATAGCTATTGATAAACATTGTAGAAAAACAAACAAAACTGTAAATACTTATGTATGTATTAAAATTAAAAATCATAATTTGCAAAATTCAAAATCATCAATCGACAATATAAATCATGAAATTATATTTTGGTCCAAAAAAAATCAAAAATATGATAAAATCATCATTCTGGCAGCACTGGGCAAGCAATCGAAACGAAACACACATGGACAAAATGGAGACATGAGAGTAATGAAACATGACAGTTCGAATAGAATAGTACATCAATCTAGTGGTCGTTTCTTTCGTTCAAAAAAAGCGAAACAAACGAAACATGCATGTCTTTGCAAGAATGACAAACAAAACACACATTTAAGGCCCAACTAATATATGAATAAGCGAACTTAAGCGACTGTGCGGTTACATATAAAACGTATGTGGCAAACTATAATGTACTTATAGAACTTTTCGTCAAGTTTCGTTAAATGTCATTTGCTTAAGCTAAGTGCCAAACTGAACGCACATTCCGTACGGAAAACACTGTGTGCATTTTTTAAACTCAAGCAAACAACATCAGAAAATATTCACTGATTTTAAATATTTTTTTATTGTTTGTTATTTTAAACTCAGAAAAGAAAGCAAAACTTTTATTTTCATTCTTTGTTTTACAATACACATATACACGCATACAAATGAGTTTATTAATGTATGTTCATTGTTGTACTTTTTAGTAGGCAAAACAAATAAACAAGTAATAAAGTGGTGGATATAATTATACGTGAAATTTTCATTGATTAGGATATTCCAACAAGTTAATTTGATTGAATTGCATTCATTTAGTTGTTATAAAAAGAAACAAAGTTACTAAAAAAATTGTGAACAATACCTTTAAATGCAGCTGTGGCTAAAGAATACTTAAGTGCATATACATAAGTACATTGTGGCCACCTAAAAGTCAAATTTGAATTGTTTAAGTATTTGACAGACTTATCGTTCAATTCTGGCATTAGCTTAAGCCAGCTTATTCATATTATAGTTGGGCCTTTACTCTCATTTTTTCAAATTATTATGGAAACATTCGAATGTTTTGGTCATGATACTATTATACAAGGTACTTGCACAGCTACAACAAAATTACAACACCAAAAAAACACATTTATTTTGTTGGTATAAACAAATGAAAAATTGTCAGAAACAACTGTCTTTTGCTTATAAAAAAAACAATTACAGGGTAACTAAAGTCCAATTGCAGACACGGCATTCCTGCATGATTATACTTATTCAGTGTTACCAGTCTGTGTGTAGTTAGACAGTGTGTAATTTCTACTCACATGTATACGCCATGTATGCTTATTTATTTTTGTTTTCATTTTAACCTACACAAAAGTGGTGTTCTTCAATGTGTAATTGGAGACACAGACATGTGTAAATTCATTGGCAACACTGTAATCATTTTATTCACTCACATACACAAACATACAAGCTGCAAACTTGTAAACAAAGTTTGACAATTATATGCAATGCATACAGTAACAGGCTGTGCTTGTGCATGTACCTAGTATAATTGTATAATGGTTTTGGTTTGAAGAGGAAATAAAGGAAACATTCACGCATTTATTTTGTTTTTTGTTTTTCTCTCTGAATCAGTTGCTTGTGCGCAGTGTGACCAGATTGTAAAATAGTGTGAAGCTAAATCAGGTTTGAAATAGAGCTAAAGAAGGAATTTTAAAGCCAACAAATAAATCTATATTTTTTTTAGCAACTTTTCAATATTTCTATATTTTTATAGTTTAAATTGTGTTTATGTAGGTATAAATAATATAAAAATATATTTTTGGTTCATTTAAATAAAAAACATTGACAAACAAAACAACATATTATTATTTATTAACTTGGGGGTTACACAATCAATTTTTGCCTTTCAAGTTTTAATACATTCATACTTTTTAGGGTTCCGTACACCAAAGGTGAATAATTTCAGTAAAGTGCGACTTTGACCCGCGCACGAAGGGTTCCTTACGGACACGAGATATGTAATTCAATATGAACTTTAGTAGCCTGTATATGTGGTTTTGGCATTTTTCTTTCGTTTATTAGGTTTTTTTAATTTTGGCGATTTTTTTATTTTTGGCGATTTTTTTCATTTTGGCAATTTTTTTTTTTTTTTGATTTGGCGAAAAAAATGCTTTGCATGTTTGGCTTAATGTTTTTATAAAAACAAGCTTTTCTTGAGACTGCTTAAATCACTTTACCTAATAATTCTAGCTTAACATTAAGGAAAATATTTTTATAAAGCAACAAAAGAGTAACCGTCTGAAGTGCGAGTGCATTTTAATTTACTTAAGTTTTCAACAGAACATTTACAACTTTAATTCCTTTTAGGCAAAAAACAGAAAGGAAAATAAGACAAAAACAACAGCAAAAATAGCTTACTTTACTAATAAAGAAACTTAATGTAAATCTCTTTATAAATAAAAAAATAAACTTAAGTTGTCTTTTTTGTACTTATGAATACTTTCTGTAACCCCGACACAAACAAAACCAACAAGATTTTCATAAAATATCAAAAAAAAATGGCTGGAGAAACTTTAAATCCCAGCGCTGATTCGTGCAGTAAAGAGCAGCACATTAACCCAGCAGGCAATTGATATCGATAATCCAAATGTCAAAATTTGGAAAAAAGCTTGCAAAATACGTAGCATTGAAAAAATTTAAACTAAATATTAAAGCAATTTTAAATTTTGTGCTGTTCTTGCTATGCGATTTGTAATTTTTTTTGGAGATGTATTTAAAAGTCCAAGAAACTTAAGCGATATTTCTTTAAGGTTGCGATCGCTCTTTTATGATGTGATAGTGAATTACATTCAGTACGTAGCTGAGAAAACCCATAATTAGAATTTTTAAATTTACAAAATATTTATATATATATATATAGAATCGAAGCATTATATCAAAATCATGGCATTGTTTTCACCACAACTTTACCATCGTGCTTGCTGATTTAATGTTTTCGCTAGAAATGTGAAAATATGGCGATTTTATCGTGGCACGCATGATTCACGCATGATCGTGATCAAATTTATAATTCATCACGCGTGAGTGCGTGAGCGTGACTTAAAATAAACTACTCGTGCGTGATCGTGCGTGAGACATTTTTAAGAATCACGCACGAATTCTCACGCTCTCACGAAATATCATTCCAGCATAGGTACAAAAAAAACTGTTTGATTCAGACATGTATTTATTGATTTAAACAGTTTGCAATCATGTTGGATTCTATAAAATTTTCTGTTAATTATGTATGAAACTGTTCAAATTAATAAATACATGTGTGAATCAAACAATTTTTCATTAGTAATTCGTTGGTTACGCTTTTTAACGCTTGTGTGGCATTTGGCACATTTTTCATTAATGAAAAACTGTTTTATTTAGACACGTATTTAGTAAGTTAAACAGTTTCATACATAACAAATAGATAATTTTATAGGATCCAACATGATTGGAAAATCATAAATATATAAATCAATAAAAACATGTCTGAATCAAACAGTTTTTCATTAGTAATTAGTGGCTACGCTTTCTTTGGCACATGGCACACTCATGGTCTTATACAACACCCAGCAGCATAATCAGGTGGCACCTCCCGATGCCGCTGTAAAATAATAATAACACTAGCATTTAGCTACCTGTTATTAGCATTAAGTACACTTTAATGGAAAAACACATCCTATAATGATGAGAAATTGTTTTTATTGCGAAAAGTATAGATACACTTATTGTATAATATTTTGTTTTTCTATTTATGTAGAATTTTAGAAATCACAACAGTTATAAACTGCTATTGTGTGAATAGAAGGAGATGAGTCAAACGCATTCTATATATTTTTTGAACTGCAGCCTACAACCGGAATAGCTCGAGAGTAGTTAAATATATTGTTATAATTTTTTCAGGCGTAGTATACAAACTCATATGAACTTAAAAGATACCAATTTAGGAAAATAAAATTGTTTTAATATATTTTTTTATGGTACACAACTATATTTTCCCTAAAGTTTAATTTTTTTCTGAAAATGTGCGCGTATATCCGCATTTATGAAAAATCACTTTTAAGTTTTGATTAAAAATTTTTAAAACTATCTACATAATAAAATATGGTAGTTGATATTTTCAAAATCTACCGTCACAACTTTTTATAAGAGACTAAACACAAAAAAATCTTTAGAATAGACTATTTTGGGATATTGCTGAATGTAGGGTACATGCTCAAAATACAAAATAACAGGTTCTAGGCACATTCTTAATGCACTTAGCGCTATGTAGTTAGAAAGTGAATGTATTAAACAAAGTTTTTTACAAAATTTAAAATTATGAAGATACTTACATATATAAAACATGTCTTTTTCATGGAAATTTTAAAATTTGGATTTTTTAGGTTTTTTGATTTCACGAATGTAGATGTTCATATTTTATTACTTATTTATCCAGCAATTTATTAAAAAGTTATAGGCGAAATAATAAAAATGTCAAGGCAAACATTTTTTTTTATTTTAAGTTATAAGAGATACGGAAAAACATCTTAGGAAATTGTTTCTTTTAAGCTTAGCCTAAAATGCTTCATCCGGTAAAAATCGGATAGTTTTTAAAAAAAGTTACATGCCTCAGAAGTTTTTTTTGTCCCAGGTGGTCAACTTTGTCCTACTGTAACTCCTCTCCAGCTCAAGCCAAAAGGCTGTCATGACATGTGTTATAAGTTTCATATAAATACGATCAATAGTTTAAAATTTACAGATTTATTACCATTTATTTTATAATAGTCCCCACTGTGCAATGTAAATTTTATATATATACGTGCATACATGTATACATATACACTAGCATACATGTATACATACATACATATTTATGTGTAAACCCCTATTTTTCAACCCCAAAACCATAAAAACTTGATTATATTCTTTTTCGTGAGCGTGCGTGATCGTGATAATTTTCAAACCACTCGTGCGTGATTAAGAATATTTTATTCGTGAGCGTACGTGATCGTGAAAATTTTTAATATCATTCGTGCGTGAACGTGCGTGATTAAAACATTTTTCCGCGTGAGCGTGCGTGTCGTGAGTCAGAAACGAACACATCTCTAAGTGTTCACACAAACAAACTACTCTTATTGTGTACTGTAGGTGTATTTTATGTATGCGTGTAAGTACATTGATGTTGGTGTTGCTATTGGAGCCTTGTGACTTTTAAAACTGTAAATCCCCCGCGGTGTAGACGTCTTCCTGTAATTAAATTAAGAAATGGAAGAAATAAAAACTTTTTTTGTATGTATTATTTTCTTCTATGCATATGCAAGGTGGGTTTGTGTGGAAGTAAGACTATTTACACAATTATTAATGTAAAAAAATAAAAGAAAATAATAGCTGAAAAAGAGATGTGCTTGTATACAAAAATATGCGACAGCGATTATATTTTGATTTTTTTTCTTGCGTTTTTTTATTTTTATAAAACATTGAAGTTTTTCTTTTTTATTTAATATTTTTCTTTCATAACTTTGCTTTTTTTTAGCACATTCCCTTTTTACGTTATATTTTATACATTCTTTCATTTATATATTTAGTGATGCTTTGGAGCACTTCCTATGGCGTTCATTAAGAGCATCATAAAACGGAAGTGAGAGTGACGCGACATTTCAAAGATATTCATTTATTCGTGCAACCAAATTGAAAAAAATATTAAAAATAAAAAAAACCCTTTTTGTAATGAAAAAGAAACATTTAACTGTAGTGTTCAGTTACTAAATGATAACGAGTAACTGTAGTGAAAAGGGTTTTAGTGAAAAAGTTTCGCATTTTTTATACAAAATAATTTAAAATACAAGAATAAATGAATTGAAAATAAAGAAAATCAGTTAAATAAATAATTTTGATAATAATAATGCAAAAAAAAATAAATTATGACAAAAGAAACTTTTGCTGCAAGGCAAGTATACTTAAAAATACATCTGCAGATTTTTAATATGATTTTATAGAATTTTTTGTAATGAAAATAAATTTAAATACTGTAAAAAATAAAAAAATACGTTATAAAGAAAAATGGGAGAGTCAATGTGTAAGTAAGGAAATGAGAAATACTTTAAGTGATTCTAGTGGGTATAAAATAACGTCTCCTAGTTGGGTAAAATCGTTATAACTTAATATACAATACTATTCAGCAAAAAATTACACATTACCATCATTACACATTGTCATATAATGACTTACTTTTCTGATTACCAAATTTCATTACTTGCTTATAAATCACATTACCTAAAATTTAAAAAAAAATATGTACGATTTGCTAAATAAGACGACCACCAAAAATGCTTAATTCCAAGCCCGATTACCTGTTTTGTAATCCCAGGTGGATTACCCGTCCTACAGTGTGTATGTTGACAGTTCCGGTGGTTCATTAAACACTTTCAATGTCCATGAATTGTAAACACGCTATAATAACCTTATTCCTGTTGTCAACATCAACATCGACGTCACGTCAATACAATACCAACAAATTGAGACTTGTCTACTCTCTCTTAAGAAAATTGTTTTGCTCTTCCTTAATGTCAAGAAAAGAGCATTATCCTGTCAACATCATTCAACTGTTTTCAACAACAGGTAGACAAGCGTCAACTTTTAGGTATTGTATTGACGTCGATGGACTCGAGTAATGGCTAAAAACTTACTGTTAGAATACCACGATATTACCTGCACTGTTAAGCAAGAGTCTCCATTTAGCGGATATACCGCCTCACAGTGGCACATTGAGTTGGCGAGTTGGCGGTCAAAATTCTATAACTTTTGACAAGGTTAAAATTTTTTAATTAAACTTTTTTTGTTAGATAGAATACATCTTAAGCTTTAACCAAATATATTAACTGTAAAATCGGGCCATATTTAAGTACAGTTATATATGATTGAAAAAAGACTTTTAAAAATATAGGTATTTATGGCCTTAAAAAAATTAATTTTTGAATGTAGTGATTTAACATTGCATTTTGTAAATAGTAACGTTAACTGAACTAAAAAATTACATACTTAATTAAGCCGCCCACCCGGGTTAATTTTATTTTGACCTCTAGCCCTCTTCTCCAATGGACCACTTAGAATACGGGTTTTAAGCTCATAATTGATTAAAATATATTAATATTGATATCATATTTAGCAAAATCAATTTTATTTTAGTCGTTGATATCGCTGTGAAATCTTAGGGCAATCGGTCCACATTTACTCATAGAGCTCTTGTATGTCAAATTTCGTAAAATAGCCTTGATGATCATAATTCACTAACAAATGTAAGTTCGTCAGCTTTACATGTTATTACTGTATGAACAATTTAAAAATAAATTTTAAACGTGAATCCATAACAGATATGTAGGAGATCCATATCCGAAGAAATGTTTTACCATAAATTCTAAGAAAATATTTTTATTCCAAGTAAAATAAAATTTCTTTTATAAATTTTTATTAATATTTATTGTGCTTTTTTGCTCTAATTTTTATGTTAATTTGCATTGAATACATTTTTCATTTGGTGAAAATTTCATCTAGGTATGCCTTTTGTTCATCTTCAATGAGCTGCTAGGCGTCTTTGTCCAATTCCATGGGGTTGGAATTCCATTTTTGTCGAATGCTGGAGATATATGGATCAGAAGTGCACAGTAAAATATTAAAGACGTATTATTTTAAAAAAAATGTTGTGCACATTTTTCTCTTCAACGTTAACAGTAGAATATGAGAGAAAAAGAATTTTGGTCGCTTGCTTATATACGATCAACGAATTAATATAATATATTGGTACACCAATTAGGTACTGCCAATTGTGAGTGACAAATTTATTACAGAAAAAACATCAATAGCAGTTTTGCCGAACAAGCGGGTTGTTAAAGTAAACACTCAAATCATAACAAAAACTATAATACTATACTCTATGCTTATTAGGAAATATACAAATACACAAACACATAAGCCAGTCGAGATCCCAGGACCAAGCAAACAATGAAAGGGCTACTATAAACAAGGCTTCAAAAATTTAATACACCTGATTCAACATCAGAGGCACTGCAACACTGCAGTATTAAAAAAAATCGTGAAAAAGCAGAGTTGTAATAGAATGAAGCTTTCCTCTATATATCTCTTCACCACCTGTCTTTGCTTTCCTAAAAGAAGGTAACAACTCCTAATATTAGTTGGGATTCACTGCCTGAGTGTTACTTCTCTTCAAAAAAATATTAGAATGCTTTTAAAGGGTCCGCCAGATATCTTTTTTTTTTAAATATATAAAAAAACTACTGAAGCTTCGGCTGTGTGGGACGTAGCGCCGTCCTGTTGAAACCAAATGTTGCCAATATCCTTCTCTTCAATTTTTGTGAACAAAAATTCGTTCAACATGGCCCGATAACGATCGCCATTGACTGTAACGGCCACTCCTTGCTCATTTTCCAAATTATGCCTCTGGACCAAAATCCGCACCAAACAGTAACTCGTTTTGGGTGCGTCGGCTTTTCAATGTATGCATGCGAATTTTCTGTGCCCCAAATGCGACAAATTGTGCTTGTTTACATACCCGCCAACATCAAAATGAGCTTTATCTGAAAAGATGATTTTTGTTTGGCTAAATTGGCATCTTCTGCAAGTCGATCGCTGGCCCACTTAGCGAAGCGATAAAACTAATAATCTGTCAAATTAGACATAAGTTAAGCGTTACCATTCACGAAATAAGCACTAGTTAAAATAAAAACGTTAGATGGCGGACCTTTTACATGATCTATTGTCCACTTAAGCATACAGGAAGAATTTGAACATGAAATAAGGACGGCATCGAAAATGACATAATATTGAGAATTGAATAAGTGCTGAACTTTCTTGATACATTACGTTGACAAAAAAAAGCGGTGCATCTCCTAACCAGACAGTCTTGTGTAGATAGTAGTAAAGCTTACATCGTTGTATTCCATTAGTAAAAAATTTAACAACATGTGCTTAAAATTCTTTAATATCAGTTTGGAGTAAATAAAGTGTTCTGATTTAATAATGCCTTAATTCTGTATAACTATCGTATCGTCTTGTCTATGGATGGAAAAAAAGTTGCAGTTGTGATTCCATAAAAGGCCATTTACATTAGCTCGAAATCTAGTACTTACGAAATTTCGAGCTTAATTTTTCTGATTTTTATTAGATTCCCCATGCAAAACGAAATATATTTTGTTAGTAGATTTGTAGGAAATCTAATCAAAATCTAATATTTTTATTTACTTTTTATTACTCTGTAAAAGAAAATGTAATTAAAAAAGTTGTTGTAAACGGTATATATTTCCATAAAGATTTTAATTAAAATATGCTAGATTTTGCGCAGGTGCCCTAATAGAGGGCATACGAATTGTACACTAATGTTTTTTTCATTTAATTGCAAACAGTCGAACCTATAAAACTATTTACTTCAAGTAAAATAATATATATTAATAATAATACTTAATGTATAATATTATATTATAATATTGGTACTTATATTTTTAAATTTAATATACATTTTTTATATAAATTTGTTTCGAGTATTGATGTTGTTTTTTTTATCTTTTTAACAGTCCAAAAAAATGTTTGTTAAAGTTTATTTATTTATTTATTTATAATAAAGATCAATAGCATTAAGTAAAAAAAGCCACAAAATCGTTCCCTTTAGCAAATTCAAAATCACAAAACAAAATATTTCTTACCCAAATAGGGATACAAAATAAAATTATTTGTTTATAAAAAGATGTATTGTGACAAAAGTTTTTTTAGGTTGCCGTCAAATCGGCAAATTAACATAATAATGGAGGAGAATTAGAAATTAAGAGTATGAAATTTAAGCATATTGTCGCAGTTGACTAAACAAAAGGGTTTATTTCATCGTAAAATGCTGAAGGCTAAGTAAAAAAAGGCAGATAATGACATCAAGCCAGATAATATTTCTTTTGTTTAAAATTAGTTTATTAAAAGCTTAATCTTCTTGAAGATTTCTTTTTAAATATTGTGTTCATGAGTATGCAAAGGAAATATAAATACATGTCTCTTCTAAAGGAAGTAAAAAAAATGTTTTTTTATCTTTATGGAAGTCCAGCAGAGCTAAATATCTTGTTTCCGAAAGTTTTTGATTTTTGTCATCCTCATCAATCCATCATGTCAACAGAAATTTATTTTATGACAACTGTACCACAACCAGAATAATTTCAACTTAAAATCTACCTAAACAAGGTTAATCTAAAATAAATAATTTTGCTTCTTGTGTGTTTCATGTTAATTTAACATGAATTATAGTAATTTTCAAAGAAAATTTGTCTTCTTAAAATAACTTTATTTCACGTTGAATTAATATTTACGTACTTTTAAAATCAAAACGAAGAATCATGTTGAATCAAAGTTATTTCAAGTTAGATAAACATGAATTTAATTTATTTTAGTAATTGTATTTTATTAATTAACTTACGTGTGATTGACATAGACATATATAAATTAAATTAATCAATCTTTTGGCATGGTGATTTTACATTGGTATTTTTTCTGTATACACGCAATTGTTTCTAAAGGCATTGATTTAGTTTAAATTTTTTGATACTTTTGCAAAACACAAATATGTATGTATGGTAATTAATAATATGTAATAACAATACATATGTACATATATATACTTTTTGCATATGTAGTACAAATTTAGATTTTCTGCCACATCTACATATATAACAGATATAAATTATTTAATGAACAAAATAACAAATATCACGGCACAAATTTTGTCTTTTTCTTACTTCCAAATGAAAGTATAAAAATTTAAAAAAGTGTATGTGCGTCAAATTGACAGTGAACAATGAACTATTGTCATTTAAGTCTACAAGTAAAAGCTTTAAAATACGTATATGTCACATGTACTTTTTACCCGGTGACATATAACATTTACGTCAGAATGTTTTTTCTTTTCAATACATGCATGAATATGGGACACAAATGTAAAATTTTTTATGCTGATGTTATTGACACCAACGTCAGTTGCAAAAAGACATACTACGTAGTACATGCATAAAATGCTAACTAGCCGGGATACAGTACAGTGTCGAGCGAATGTTTTCCAACATAAGAAAAATAAATACTTATAAATTTGTGTATGCACTTGAGAAACATAAATATCGAATGAATATTTATTTATTTTTTTTAATACATATTTTACAAAGTTAATTTACATACTATGGTTGCACAAATATAGGCGGAGTAACTAGACCATATGCCCAAGATGTTATTAACAGTATATTAAAAAAGTTTTTGTGACTGACTCTACACGACCAATGGATTCACATAGGAAAGTAGCAACATAGTTGTCAACGAAATTCCACAACAGAACTTCGAGAATATACGGTTAGCCGCGGCAGATCAGGCAACCAGTGCAAACGAGACGAAAAACTCTCGAAGGCCAAACAACACACACAAGCCTGACCGCACTTAAAAAATAATTACGTTGAGGTGAGAATATATTTGAATTTAAACCCAATATTACCATACAAAATACTGGTTTAAAACTCTTAAAGTGAACTTTGTGACTAAGTTAACTTTTTTTTCGCCTGAAAATCTTTATACTAGTCCAATGCTATGTTGAAATCACAAGAAATCATATACATTATTATTAACTCAAATAGGTAAAGCAAACGTGTGGATTTGATTAAGAGAGTTAAATTTTTTCTCCACAAAAGTAATTTATGGCTTCTTAGAAGACATCGGTTACATAATCTACATTGAAAACAAAACCAGGGGTCGAATCGTAGCATCCATGAACGTACAACTCTTCACGCAAGAACATCATTTTCGTTTTAAGACATACGTGAACGTACTGAAATCCCATTCAGCTTCTATGATTACGGATGTGACGACTTGAGCCCAGATTTCCATGTTCCATAGTTTTCTTTTGATATCTTTGAAAATGCTTTTAATATTCAATATTACTTGTGGTCTGTTGTGGTTAATATCGGAGTCATTTTATGATCCTGTTTTTGCAGCCGTGGTTAGGGCCTTAATTCAATTCTCAAAACTTGAGGTTGCTTAAGAATAAAGTAACTATAAAAATATATAAAATGCTTTTGAAAATATATATTATTTTTTGCACCTATTGAATTTTTTTGGGACTTATTTCGATTTTAATTATTTGGAGTTATTTTAAATTACCAATTGGAAATTATTAAATTTTTTCTGAATGGGACTTTATTAATTTTGGTTGGGAGTTATTTTATTTGGTTTACGTACCGTTTACCGGCCTTTGGTAATGACACAATCTTGAACTTAAGAAAATGGGCGGAAATTTCATATTATATTTCAGTGTTTCTACTTAATAAATGCTTACTTACTTAATAATGCTTAAAGTGAAATGATCTTGAATTCTAAAAAGCTGGGTAGATATACGCCCGTTAAAGTTTAGTATTAAATGAAATGTACTTCTACTTCTCTGGTCTTAGCATAATTTGGAAAATAGTTTGGGATCTTAAAATGAGAAAAAAAAATCTTGCATTTTAAAAAGTGAGTGTGGTGGGTCCATGCTCATTAAATTTGAGTATTAAATGTTATGTAATTTCACTTATCCCATCCCCACAAAAATTGCCAAACACCTGAACCTTTTGGAATGGCATAATCTTGTTCTTGATCAAGTGAGACATACTTTTACGAAACTGGACCCACACCTTTAGGTTTGAAAGTATCGATATCTTGCATTTTGAAAAGCGCCTGGGACAATTAAGATTTGCAAAAGTCGGTATTAATAATTCCTTGAAAATTTAAAATTTATACTTTAAAATTAAAAAAATTCAACTGACTTCAAAAATTCGAGGGCTTGAAAATTTTAGAAGAGCGCGAAAACTGTTATTTCCTCAAAGTGCAAGGGCTAATAACTAAATTTTGATGAATAGTACCATTTACAGAAGACATCTTAATTCTACTAATGTTAAGCAAATACAGTTATTGCTCTTGGACTTAGAGAAAATAACAGTTTTATTTTGTCTACTAAAATATTCAAGAATTTCAGATAACACTTTTTGAATATAAATCCTCGATATGTAAAACATGTAGTGCTACTCAAAGTTGGTGACAAAAATAACGACAAGTATACGCATAAATATGTAAATTTAGAATTTGCTAAACTGATAGGCACCGACTTGAAATAGCTCTACATAAAAATAATGCACATTAAAATGTTTTATTTAACTGAATCTAAATTATTTTTAACTTTTTAGTGCTTATTTTTTAAGGTGGTTAGTATTTTTTCAGTTCTTTTCTTAACTTTTAAGTGATAGTTTTAAATTTTTAGGAAATTATTTAGAAAACTATATGTGATTCATATTTCTAATTAATGCCCTAATTCAGTAAGAAGATTTAGAATAATTTTATTTGAAAATACTTTTGCGTTCTTGTGTTTGAACTCTCTAAATTATTTTCTTCGAAAATGGTTTTTGTCTTTCACAATGAAAAATAAAAATGTTTTTAAAACATAACAATTAAATTAAAGTATTTTACAATAGTTTGAAAAATAAATGAAAAAATATGTTTTGGATATAATGTTTGGAACAAAACCATAAAGAAAATACACGAACCTTCTAGATTAAAAATAAATAGTAATTGTTTCAAAGAATTACAACTGCGGCTTTTTTTGTCCATAGACAAGACGATACAATCGTCAAATAGATTTAGGGCATAAGTAAGTGATCGTCTTATTAGATAGACAACGAAATAGTTATTCTGTTTCTAGAATTTAATATTTTCCTAAGCTTTTTTTACCTATATATTCTGATAATACTAGTATTAACTTCCTTTTTTAACCTATGATGCCAAAGCACCATTTTATTTAGACAGCACTTTACTTACTTTCGCACAATATTTTTACAAAAACTAACAGTTATATTATCCATGTAAATGTGGTTTATATTTCCGCTAGCACTAATATTATTGCTACTGTTTCCTAATGTAGCATAAAATAGAAAGTAAGAGAGAAAGAAAGGAAACATTAAAGCCTGCTGTCAATGTCAGTTAGACATAATGCTGCTCGTGGTGATGCTGCTGGTAGAAATATTGATTTTAGTTTGTGTCTTTCGTTTAACTGAATGTGTTTTACGTAAATAACATTTTTCGCTCTTTTCAAAGAACACACTGACACATTTGCATACATACATACGTACGTACTATTTTCTAATAATTGCAAGCTGACATGCAAGAACGTGTTTGCTCTACATATTTTACTTTTTATGTCTTTTGAAATTTATGCATTTTTTAATTCTCAACTTAGGCTTTAAATAGTTTAAGAAAAAGTTATTTTTAAAAAAGATAGAGGAGTAATCTATGTTGCCGACATCTGCCAGCAAAACTAAGGACTTCAATTTATCACACACAAGCTTTGTATGTTTGCCCCATCACTGAACTCAGTCGTATTGCATCACAGCATCAGAAAGTATTTTATGACCTTCAACATTTTTTTAAATATCTTTTAATTCTTTGCAGGCTGAAAAGTATAGTTTTATACACATATTCGTACATAGATGTATGTATTTATGTTACTTGAATATTTTCACTCGCATTTCTTCGCACAGTTCTTTCTGTTTGTTTTCCATTTTGCATTTTTTTAATAAATATTTTTACCCTTTTTATTAAGGCTTAATAATGCTTTCTTTTGACATTGTTAAACTCTTGATACCCGAATAATGTCATGCATGGCTGTTTTAAATTTTTGATTTATTTGTTAAAAAAATTTTTATAAGCTGAATCCTTTAAATTGGGTTTTTTTAATGATAACGACTAGCTAGTATTTTTCATTATAAACTTACTCTTACAATAGTAAAAAGATCTGCATTAAGAACAAGATATTTTATTTATTTGTTTGTATATTTTTTTTTAATTAATGGAAATAATTTTGCAAAATTTATAAAAAGGTTTATCCATGATTTTTGGTAAAACTTATATTGAACCTTGCCATTACGTACGCAATACAATATCACTTACATTAACGCCTGTTTATCCTTTTGGTGTGATTTTCACTCAAATTTTTAGAATATAAAATATTTATTATCCTTTTAGCATACGTATGTTAAAGTAAGAGCCTTTAGAGTTCCTAAATCAAAAGAAAAGCTGAACGCTTTTAACGTGAATATGTTGTTTACCCTCCAGTCTGTCTGTCGCCCTCCAGTCAGTCTATCCACTCTCTGTTCTGGACCGTATGAACAACTAAATTAACTGAAATTAATAGCCATGGTCCTGTTGCAAAAATTTAATAAATATACTTAACAAATAAACCAACATGTGCATAATTGGTAAAGAAAAAATTACAATGGCAAGACTGTTATAAGCTTAGAGTTGGTAAAATTAAGCTTTCATTTACCAAAAATGATGAATGAAAAGAAATCACATATTCCATTTGCAATAAAAGTTGCGTATATAAAGCTGAAATCTACATCAACTGACACCACACACAGT
The DNA here is from genome assembly GCA_905220375.1 of Tachina fera. Lineage (NCBI taxonomy): Eukaryota > Metazoa > Arthropoda > Insecta > Diptera > Tachinidae > Tachina > Tachina fera. The sequence goes on along the minus strand of LR999965.1, from coordinate 39,731,192 downwards.
GGACCAAATACAAAGAATACTGATGATGAAGGTGTAGTGGCTCTCGAAAACAGCTAGTTGTTCCGTTTTACTACGTGTTTGTCAGAATATTTACAATTAACTTTGGTGTTATTTTTTCATTAATAATTATCATATTTAATTTGGCTTACAAAGCGATACGAGTTTAAACCCGATCATATTATAAATATAGTAATTTTGTTGTTGTTTGTTCCGCTTTACAGCAAAAGGATTGAGCGGATTTTGATGAAATTGAAATCTAGTAAAATCAAAATCCTTACCCTCGATACCAATTTTTTATTTGTCACATTTATCAAGATTTTGTATCCAAAACTAAAACTATTGACTCAAATTTTTCCTAAGCTACAACCAAGCAATTGCATGATATTTATCTAATTCAATTGTCATTAGTTGCAATACTACAGGCCAATTTCACCAACTCTATTTAAATATCAATTCATATTTGAATGTCGATTTTCATTAATTTTTATATGGAAACATGGCATTTATATATGAATTTATATTTATATAAGTTGGTGAAATTGGCCCTAAGTTCAACTAGATTTTAAATAGATTTCGATAAAATCTAGTAGCAAAGTAGGCAAATTATCTGTTGAAAATTTATCAAATTTAGTTTCTCATTTTAGATTTTACTGCTGAAATATTGATATGAATTAAATTTTACCTTACAAATTTTTTTTATTAACCTCTTTCGGTACGCTATCTAATATCTATCATTTGGAAATTTTTCTACTAATCCTATAAAAAAAGTACACTACTAATACGCCCATGTTTCTTTTCATTTCTTTTTTCATTGCAGAATAACACTGTATGAAATAGTGCTAACCTAAATTGATAAGAGGTCACGTGCTTTAAATTACAATATTTGACATGAAATTGGCAGGAGACAGTTGAGTTGAGGTAAGTAAACAAACGAAAAAAAAATGAAAAAAAAATAGAAGAACATTTAACAATTGAAGCATTTTTATATTCATATACACGCTTGTACAAATTTATTAGTTTTAACATCAAATAACATTTGACATTAGTAGTGACACATATATCAAGCACAACCAACAACAATTACAACCAGCTCGATTGCCTTACACACATCGACTTATACATACAAACTTTTTAAAACTATAAACACTTGACCTAATGAAAATAAATGTTTTATGCAGAAATAAACAAATGTTTTTAAATGACATGTGAAAGGTGATAAATTAAAAAAACAAACTTTAAAAAGGCGTTGCTACATACATACATACATAAGTATATGAATTATTGAAGAGTATTATTAGAAATTAAAATAACTCTTTATACACATTTAACAATTTTATATTAATAACTACACTCGGGGAAGAATTGCAACTTGAAAATAAGAACGCGTCACATTAATTCAATAATTTTCAATATAATAGAAAATGTATTTGAAGTACTTAAAAATAAATAAAATTAATAAATTAATAATGAGGGTATTCATTTCAGTTTTTTTCCTCTTTGGAAAAAATGGAAAAATGTAATTTTTTACAACAAACTCAGGGAAAAAAAATTTGAAAAAAATTTTGGAATTTTTTTTTTCCTTGTGTTTGTTGTCAAAAATTACATTTTTCCATTTCTCCAACGAGGAAAAAAACTGAAATGCATACCCTCAATGTAATAAATTAATATTTTTCCATAACGAAATAAGAAATTTCAACATGACTAGACTTTCGTTAATGTTTCTTATTAATTCAATATGGTTTTTATTGATTTTAAGCGGTTTCTTTTGGCGATAGTTTTGCTTTATTTGTTGTTCGTATCAATTCAACATGATTTACAGTACATTAATTTTTTTCCTTTTGAAATAAATTTATTTCATATTAATATAATATTTCAAACATTAAGAATCATGTTAAATAAAATTTTTTTCAAGTTAAAACAACGTGAATTCGATACTAAGAACCAAATAATAATATTTTTGAAAATAACAAAAGAAAAATAAGCTTAGCAAATAAATTTCAAATTAAAATATAATTATGACAATATGTCGAATAATAAATTTCTTAAAAGTATTTATGTATATTAAGAAAAAAATTTTTGAAGTATAAATAATTTAAATTTTTTCTGTTTCATTTTTTTTTATTTTGTTATGCATTTTATTAATAAAAAACGTTAACAAGAGGTGCAACTTTTATTTTCTCAAACGACTTTTTTGCGCGACATTATTTTTACAAAACGACGTTTCTAAAATTCCTAGCAGTAACCCTGGTTGTGATGCTGTTTAAGTCGCTTTGATTGAAACAGATTTTGTCCGTGAGTATTTTTTTAGCGAACGTTTGGAAGACAAACTGTGGTAATTTCCTTCTTCTATTCGACTTGGCAATTTTGGAAAAAATGTTATAACATAGTCTGAAGTTTTTGCGTCTGCTTTGAAACCCTATGACAATTATACATCGCTATAAAGTCTTGTAGTCCAAATATAGGAAGGCTTATCGTAAATTGCATGTTTTTCAAATGCTTAACGTGCACGAGTTTGATTTTGGTCTCCTGTTTGCATAATTTTTTTATTTTTATTTTCAAATTTGTGAAAAATTTTCTTTATTGCATTTGTATTGTATCACTAGCATTTGTCAATGCGTCCGCCCTCTTTTTATCGTCAATGTCAACATATTTAAAAGTACATTAAAGGTAAACCAACAAAGGTCTCTCTATCTCAAAAAAAAAAAAAAAATAAAATAAAATAAAAAATACCCCCCATATTTTTGTACAGTTTAATGTAATATTCAAATTTTTTAAGAATCTAATGATCGATTTGATATAAGTTCTTTATCGAAAAATGAACGACATTGAAGTCACATTGTAGTCATAATTTAAGGATGGAGAGTACTGGAGTATTTTGATATCTTGTGGGATAGTCTTAGATGTAACTGATCTGAGTTCACAGCAAAAGTGATTAAGATCCGTTAATAAAAATTTGTTGGCATTCTCCGGAAGATGTAGACTATTGTCACATCAGATATGTCTGTCACAAAGTCTAACTAGAGGAAATATTGTTATATTGCATAACCAACTGGGTGTTCCTTGTTAATACTTAAGACATATTGCGCTGTTCCTTCTGCTAGTTCTGTCATACGAATATGTGAATGATAACTCTAAGTGCGCTTGTTGCCATGATTGCAACCTTTGCATAAATCATTTATATACATATTTGTTGATTATATATCATCTCATTCGCTGACCACGAAACACTTTTTTAAAATAAATGGAATTCATAAAAAGGTTTTAGAAGTAAATGCCTTCAGTCCATATTGTGTGATAATTGCAGTTTGTATGTCACTATTAATTTAAACCCAGTATGGGCTGAGTGAAGTGAAGTGAAGTCTAAAATATTTGCTGCCTGGCCCAATATGTTGACAGAAAACGTTTAATATATTAGTTACATATCAATGATCACAAGTAGAAAAGTCCTAACTCATATTTTCACGAAAGTTAGGTTTTCAGTGATTCCAATACATTTCACACAAATGCACCTTGTCACAAAAATTTATTACAATAGTTTAAAAAGTAACGCTTTTAGAAGCAGTTGTGCGAACATTTTTACTGTTTATTATTGTGTTCTTACCTTCTATTGTAAAGTTACAATTATTTGAGTTTGGGTCTTTCTACTTGTGACTAACAATATATCGAAAAAAATTCAATGCAAGTTGTCGGACGAAGGTTTTCTGTTAAAATCATTGGCCACACCGTTACTTTTTATTTGCTAAAGGTCGAATGACAACTCAATGCTTTTCTAGATTTTTAGTGGACGTTGACAAATACTCAAAGCTTATTAATTAAACCCTAAAAAGTGTTTGATAGTGCCAAGTATTTTTTTATTTTATTTCTTATCTGGTAATTTTAATTTTGACCATTTTCTATTTACTACTTAACGATTGGCTCATAAAACAATTGTGGTTAATTTTTTATAAAGGGTTTATTTATAAATTGTTGGACATTTTTCTCTTGATGATTATTTTATCCTTTTTTTGTGGGTTTGAAATAAATGTAATTTTCAGTGCTTTGAGGCGTGTGGCAAATAATGCGTAAATTGTTTTGTTTTATTTTTCTCTATTAAATAAAAAAGGGTATATTTGATACAAGAAATGAATATAATTGCACTCAAGTGTTGAATTAAATGGTGTAGAAATATAATTGTTTTAAAATTTGTATAAAACTTTGTCTTCGATATAAAATATTTTTGGTTTAGAGAGAAAAACATATTGTATAAAAATACGTCAAAAGAAAGAATAATTAATAGAAGTTTTTTGATTTGCCTTTAAATTCTTTAAATACTTCAGTTTCGTTTTGATTAAGCTAAAAAATGTTATCTTCTTTTTTTAGTTTGGTAAAATAAATTTGCAGTTTCCTTTATTTTGTTTTAAGCAATTTTTCCTTGTTTTTTATTTTATTTATATTTTTTTTTTTTTGTTAAAACCAAATGTTGGCCAAATTACCAAAGTAATCTAAATACCTGGAATTACTGAGTTGTTGATTTTGTTTTTCTTTTCGTTTGTTTTGTAAGCTTTAATAGAAACTACATAAAAAATCATTTAGTTTATATAAAGCTGTACAAGTTTTTCTAAAAATATATGTTTTTAGTTTTTTCTTCTTTTTTTATATTAAAAGTTTGTTGTATGAACTTTCTCTTTTTTTTTTGCCAGAGAATTTCTTAATATACATTTTTTGCCCTTTCTGCTATTGCCTTGCTCAGAGCCAAAAATATTTCATTTATTGCCTTTTTATTAAGCAAATGAATAAAAGCGAAATTGAGCTGAAATGTTCTAAGTAACAAGTATTGAACATTTTCATTGGAATAAAATTTAACAAAAATATTTAGTTTGTTTTTAATTAACATTTAGAAAAATGTAAAATTTTGGAAAGTTATATATATATATATATGAATATATATAAATATATTCGCTTTTTAGATTTCTCCACATTAAAAGCTACAGGGAAGATCTCTGCTGATAGTTTGTTCCACATACGAATGGTTTGGTTATAAAATTATTTCTTTAACTTAAGCCGCTTGCTGGTTATAATCAAAACCCTTTAAACCAAACGTGTATGTGTGTTAAAATACCTTTCTGCTAGATTATATTTGATTGTTATTGTGTATGAGAATTGTCACACACATATGTGCAGCAAAATATTGATGACAGTTTTCTTGTGCTGTTTTACAACAATCATAAATCAGTTAACAAAAATTAAATATAACAATTTACCGACAAATGCTATATTTATGAGCTATTTTGCACTCACTTTGAGGGGATTATACTTGATTGATTTTTAAATATGATTTAAAACAAGCAAGAGTGCTATATTCAGCTGTGCCGAATCTTATACACCCTTTACCGAAGTACCTATGTATATGTAGTATACAGATACGTAAATAAGTACATACAAAAAAAATTTTGTTATAGTGTAATTTTTCGTAAGCGACCTCTCAATAGTTTTTGTTTAAAGAATTGGATCCAAATATTTTATTTTCGATATTAGCAATGGTTGAATATTTTGTTCTACTCTCTTTATTTTAAAATAAGTTACATTTATTCTTCTTCCAGTTGTCAACATTGACCTCACGTCAATACAATACCAAAAAATTGGAGCTTGCTTACTCGATCTGGCGATGTTTATAACACTACTACTACTACTATTTAATAATCCTAACATAGTCTTAGTATTGTATCTCCATACCAAGTAAACTAACTTGTTTTGTATTTTCCCACATTTAATAATTTCTGATGTTACAAAACTGTTTATAGTCTCAATTGAAACATCCCATTCAATCCATATTCCTTAAGAATCTTTTCGATTTTGTTCAGCAGAAAGGAACGTTTTCAGCGAAAGGAAATTCAACATTTTCTTTAATTTATTCTATACTTATGACTGTTCTTTAGAGATAAATTTAATTTCTAAATACCATTTACTAAAAATTAATAAGAACTCGTTACAAGCTGTCAACGAAAGACCATCGATTTGAAACAAAAATTGTGCTGAGAGCATAATAAGCAACATGGCACAAACTTTTGTTTATTTTTAAATGAGATATCCATATAAATATCTTTCTGAAACATGAAATATGTTTAACTGAAAAAATAATAATTTTTGGTTTATTTTACCAATTTTTTTCCCTGGTGCATAAATTTTACTGCATAAATTTTACTTTCTGGTTTCTAATACTAATTAATTTTTTTTATAAAATATTGAATATTTAATTAGAAATAACTATTTTGATTAAATTAATTTTATATACCAGAAAATGTTTAAGTTTTCCAGTTCTAGAGCAATGATTTTTATTTTTCTAATTTTTTATTCCAAACTATTTCTTTCTAAGACATAAAATACATTTAATTTGTAAGCAAGAAAATTAATTGACCTCAATACTTTTATATAAAAAAAATTAACGGGCTGGCCCACGATGTCGACAAGACATCGCTTAGTTATATTTAAAACAAAAAAATTTCTTATTTTGTTTTTGTTTCCAATACAACTAAGCGACAAATAATTTCTTGTCGACATCGTGGGCAAAGGCGTAAGTTTACCAACCCTGAAATCAACCTTTTATATCTTTCTGACTCCTTATACCAAACCTGTTCTTTTAAAAACAAAGAAATAAGGAACAAATTTATTTATTATTTTTATTTAGTTATTTAAATAACCAAAAAAAAAGTTCAAAATTTTCCACCTCTGGAGCTGTGGTTTTAATTTTTCTAATTTTCTATACCAAACTTTTCATTCCATAACATAAAATATGTCTAATTTATAAATAAAACGAAAAAATTAATTTGCCCTTCTAACTTTTATTTTCATAAAAAATGTAAGTTTCCCAGTGTTGCAATAATTTTTTTTTATATTTTTCTCATTTGTTACACCAGTATATTCCTTTTAAGAACATTGGATTTAGTTAATTTATATAGAAAACGGAAGGACCAGTTTTAGTAGGTTACATTTATATAACAAAATAATATAAATTTTTCCAACCCTGGAAGCGTTTTTATATATTTCTTTTAATTTTTTATATTTTTAATACCAGTTTTATTCGTAATGACATATAAAATAATATTTTTGAAAAAAAAATAGTTTTAGTTTAGTTACTTTTATATGGCAAAATAGAGTTTAAGTTTTCCAGCTCTGAAATCGACTGCTCAATTTTGTTGATTTTCAATGCCAATCTATTTTGGATCAAATATGTAGCTTTTCTAGGAGCTTAGGAAAACCGATTTCACGTACATCAGACGCACAGACGGATGGACGGACATCGCCTGTTCGTATTCTTTATTCAAAAGGACCCAGAATATATGTATATACTTTAAGGGTCGCATATTTATATTGTGGAAATTACACGCGCAATTACAAATCTATATATACTGTTTGGCATTTTTCCTAAAAGGTATTAAAAGAAAGCAAAACTCCGTTTCGGCATTTGATTCCTACACCTTATAATGTCCTTGTTAATGTTCAGATTTAGTTATATATAATCCATATTCTATATTTCATTTCTATTATTTTCAAATAATTTTGTTTGTTGTTAAAAAATCTTGATGGAAAAACTTTATGTTGAATAAATGTCATACCAGCACGGATTTCGCTCTGGAATTGTTTGTTTGTGTAGGTGAAGTAATCATATTTAAAATCAATTTGTTCCGGGTGTGAAAAAAAATTTGCCAATTATATTATTATTAATAACACATTTCATTCTTTAGTAAATTTTCACACAGAAAGTCACCCATATACATTAATATCATTGTTGTTACTTTGCCTACAATAAAAAAATGTAATTTCCTTTTTTGCGACTACAAAAAAAAATTCACCAGACTTTTGTTTGGATTTAGTTGTTCGTAGGTTTGTGCGTGTAAATGTGTATATTTTCTACCTTTTGTAGGTATTTCAGTTCTACAGCGCTCAAAATACTTCCGTTCATTATGAATATGAAGTTTTGTTTTCCTTATTTATACTTTTATGCCGGAACACCAATTGAAAAAGGAAGGGAAAAAGTAAAGAAATTCATGAAAAGTAAAAATAAAGGAAAACAATGCATATATAAGCTTACACCCACAATTACTGTTCTGTTGTTATTTTACCAAGTTTAAAAATTAAAGCATACACGTGCACCCTGTAGGAAGTGTGAGTAATAAAACAATACTGATGCACTATTGACTCTGTGACTAGTACTGCTGATAAATTATCACTGAGCTGCCGAAGCTAATAATAAATATTGGTTTCTCCTCATCAGACGCAAATACTAATATATAGACGCTCTATTGACAATAGCTCCAGAAAGCCACCGTTATAATCGACAAAAGTGTTGACTTAAAGACACTTAACCCCAAACTTCCTACACTGCCTATACGTACAATGTACATTGTACATACTTCCAGAGATATTGACACACAAATACATTTATTAACAAAAAAATAAGAGTCATAGTGGCATCAGCATACTTCACTTTTATTGCTCTCGTAAGTAAGCAAAGTAAAAATTTCCTTGTATGAAACCCTGTATTGTTGCAAGAGGGGTTGGTTGCTTGCATTTTAACCCAGACAATGAATATGTGAAACAATTGTATTTTATCTTGCAAAATTATTAAAGAAAACAAAGAAATTGGTGGATGGGTGGGTGTGTTTGGGTGTTTCCACTTGAAAGTTTGTTACTTTCTAGTAGGAGGGAATTCGATATCAATTGCATAAAGTTCTCGCTTGGTCTTTACGATTTTATTCCTGCTATCTTAAGGAAATAAAATGAATGCAGTTATATTAATTCAAAGTTGATGACATGAGAATTTTATTTACGAAACGTTTTCAATTATTAAAAAAAAATGTTTTTTTTTGTCAATTCACTTAACGATACGCAAAAGAGCAAAGAAGGACGAAGTAAAAACGCCTATTTGAAGCATAAATTTAGGAAGAATAATTAAGACAGTTAAGAAAAATATATTTAGCTTTACCTTAATGTGTTACGAAATACAAGGGCTTGTTTTAATAGAAATTCTAGTTTCTACCTTTAACCATAAATTATTAAATAGTTAATGTAACGTCAAAATTTGCTCGTCCTTACATTTTATTGTTAGGCAAATAATTTTCGAAAATAGTTCAATATACTCCTACATAACATAGTTTTCAACACAGCTGATTTTGTATATTGAAACGAGCTTAAACATGAAAATGTGATAAAAAATAAGACTACTAAGATTTGATCCCTCTAAGTGTTGAGTTCATGTTAAAGACCATGTTTTTGCGTCGTAAAATATTTATCAAACTTGTTTAAAAGCCATTACTCAAACATAGAAATATACGAATTGATTTTATGTTATGACGTGTCTCTTTTGAACCGGAAAAAAATCAATCACTGATTTCAGTTAATTAAGGCAATTATAGACAATTTTTAATATATATTTTTTTTACTCTAGCCAACATCCCGTGTGCTTCGCTACATCTCATACAAATTTTTTAATAAAAATAAATGCCACACTTGCGGTACAACTCTCACTATTTTGAAGAATACAGGACTCGTTACCAGGGACAGGGGTTTTATACAAATGCATGTTTTTTCCCTTAACCCTTGTAATGGCAAGAACTAAGTATCCTTACGGAACAATGAATTTGCGGAAAAATGGCATCGATTTGTTACTGCATATTCGTGCATATTTTTATATATTTTACTGAAAATTCATATTTTCTTCATATATTAGTCACAAATGCATATTTTTGTCACATATTTTGATACAAATCTATGATTTTGTGTAATTTTTTGTAAAAAAATCAAATTTAAAAAAATTTTTAATGCAAAACTTACTTTTTTTTGCAAATTTATTCCGTTCCATGTTAGAATTCTCGAGCTGACGAACAAAATAAGACCTGTCCCGTTAACTGTTTTTTAAAGGATAGGCATAATTAAATAGAGACTAGAAAAAAGAAGTCAGTCAGTTTTCGTTATTTTTTTAAGGCAGGACCCAATTGGTTTAGAATGAAAATATTTTATGACTGTATAGATGTGTACTTGGAGATCCCGAAAAAAAATTAAAAAAAAATCATGTTCTGAGGACGTGTCTAGTTTTGTTCGTTAGCTCTTTAATTGTAGAACGATTTTACAAGCACATACACTATACTCTATATTTAATAGAAATTGGCATTTTGTTGATTTCAAGAGAAAATTGTACGCTATTAAAGCCGGAAGTAGTGAAACAATTCTGCGGGAGCTTGATACTGTTTTTAAAACTGATACCTAAAGGATTCAAAAAATAAATAAACGTAGTTGCTAGTGTTAAATTCATGTAATTGTTAGCTTGAATAAATATATAAGATTACGTAAAAAGAATCATTTAAATTTAAGCCGATTAGATCCACGGACGTTACAAGGGCTTTTTCAATACACAAAAGCTTTCTAGGAATAAATTGTTTAAACTTCACATTCGAAAATATAAAAATATAATATTTTTAAATAAAAATAAATTAAAATTTTCTTTTTCTATTTGTGTATCGCTCCTTTACTGCAATAAAAACATATCTCGAAAAATGTGTGTTTGGTGTTACTAATGAAGAATATATACTTGTATCATTTTTAATCTTGTGTAAAAATTTAGTGTTTTTAGTGCGTATTTTGCGTTTTTAATGTCATATTTTATGCGTCTAAAATACCTTTTTTAAGTGCATGAAATCCTTGTGCCTGATCACTACTAAGGTATATTAATATTAATTTTCAAATTATCACTGAATTAGTTTCCAAAACATTTTTTTAAGTAAACATTTATTCCATTTTCAGACCCGATTATTTTTCCTTTACATGCAAACATACTCATATTCCAAAATAAATAAAATATTGTATTTGTTTTCCGATATTTTCTCTTTTAACAACTTATAAGACCAATGAAGTAACTTCTGTAGGAGCAAGTAATAAAATAACTCATACAAAATCTCAAGTTATATTAAAATTAATTTAAGTAAAAAAAGAGACTCCAAAAAAGTCATGAAAATGTAGAGTTTACGATGCGGAAGTAGGGCAAATTTCGATCCGATCTAATGATTTTTACATAGGGTTCTCATTGCAAGAAGCTCTCTTTTTCGATGCCTGGTCACTGAATTAGAAGCGATATTACAAAAAATTCCTTTTTTTGTGTTCTATGATAATATTTTCATCTAGGAAAAATGGTAAATAGTTGCCTTTTTTAACAATTCGTTTCTTTTTATACGAATTTAAGCCCGAAAATATGGAGGAGTTACAAGGTTTTGTGTGACTAAAATAAGCTTCTACATGGTTTTTTGCTCACTCTCGGCAAATTAAAAATATCGATTTTTTGGAAGCAATGAAAATGTACTTCCGCTAGAATGACTTCCATTTTTTTCACTGGGAATATAAACTAAATACGAGAGTTGCCGAGCCCTAAGTAATATTTTTTTAAATTACTACGAACATTTAAACAAAAATTAGACAACGCAAAATACATGATACAGTTAGTTTTTTTCACAAAAAGTCTTTTAATAAAATGTTTAATAACTCAGTGAAATCCGAAGAACTTTTTTAAAACAAACCGGCGAATTACTCCATATTAATTATGTTTTTTATGTTTTGTACATAAAGTTACAAACACTATGGTTCCAGTACAACAGCCTAAGCAAGAGTCCAAAGTAGAAAAGTGTCGAAAAAAACCGAAAAAATTCTATTTGGTGAAAAAATTCAGATATTTATCTGAAATCTACTGAAACAATATATATGTATATGATTCAAAAGGTCTTAGACTCTTCTTTCTAAATCCGTTTAAAAATTTAAGATGGGATGATATTTAACTTAGTCAGAGGTTTAGAAAATTTCAAATACAGCTTGTTGTTATACTCGACAATACCTGCCAGAAAAACAGTATCACTTCGCAGGTTTTTTTTTGTCAGAAAAAAAATTGTCATAGAATTAAAAAAAAAAAACTAAAGATTAATTAAAAATTCAACTGTGTCAAGTAATCTTTTTAATAAATAAAATTTTTAGCAAATAGTTTAATTGAGCCAAATAAATTTTAAACAAAACTTTTAATCAATTAAGTTTTTAAACAATAGTTTAATTGTTTCAATTGATTATTTGCGTATTTTTTTTCATTAAATATTTTAATACGAGAAATATTCTTTTTTGTGTAGGGAAATGAAAATATAATAGAATGCGTCATATACTCATTTCGCCATTCAGTTACAAATTTAGAATTAAAATGTAACAAGTCCCCAAAAAACAACCTGTGTTGATAAACACTTTTTTATATATACATACATGCTCGTATATACATATCTTCTTTATATTTATATAATTCAACTGTACGTGTGTATGTCAGTGAACTCCTTCTAAACGGCTGGACCGATCTGAATGAATTTCTGATCCTCCGAAACAATCACACCGATGTTAATGAAATTTAGAACAAAGATAGATTTGTATATATAAATTCAAAAAGGCTATATTTGTTTTTAAAACTAGGACCAGGAGGACGATAGGGGAACTTACTGCCCCTCCTAAACGTTCAAACCAATTTTAATAAAATGTAGAACATAGATAAATCTCCGTCTAAAAATTCACAAAATGACCACAGCCAATTTAAGTCTACTCAGTATCTTTCTGTATGTGAAGAAAGTTGCTAAAAAGTTTTAGAAAATACATATACAATTATATATATATATATATATATATATATATATATATATGCACACATTCATTTATAGAACAAGATATTACAGACCATCAATTTAATTTATGACAGTTAGCGACATATCACTCATCTGCTAAGGCATTAATAAAATCTGCTGTTGTCATTAAAATATTTATGTTTTATGCATTTAATATTTCAATTATCATGCAGGTCATACTAGTGACTCCCACGTCATGACCAAAACGTGAAGACAGCAAAGTTATGACACTTTTACGCCTACCATAATCAGACACTAATAAGCAGACAACACTGCTGACATTTTTTTTTGATTAAACAAGGGTTTTGTAAATAATAACCAAACACTGCTTAAAGATAAATTTTTATCTCATATAACTTTTTTTTTGCTACAACAATTTATCATATATTCTTCGTCCTTCGTATGCATACATTGACTTTAAGAATATATCATACATATACTATACTATAGTATAGTTTTGCAAATATGTATACATATATGTGCACACTCGAACCTAAAAAACCACAAAATAAAACAATGTTTATTAAAAACTAAAACACAAGGGAAACAGTGGTTTTAGGCAAAAGTAGAACGTGCATATGAGGGAGTACTGAAAAACAGGGCAAATAAAATACTATACACACTGAATGAAGCCTCTTGTCTAGTTACCTCTATGCAACTCTATGGAATGAAGTTATTTTGTTATTATTCTCTCAATGTAACTATAGCGTACTAGATATATGGGACATTGTTTTGAAAAAAAAATAAAATAATAATACTTGAAAAAGGCAAGAAAATGAATGAAAAAATAAAAGTTTTGCTTGAAGTCCATTCCCTCACTGCTCCAGTACTTGACAAATTGCAAGGCAACAATAACAATTTTGCGGTTTTTCTTGTTTGTCTTTAAGCATGACAAGATAGAATTTGTAACTTTTTCTCTATTTATAAGTATATAAAATGTGTTTCTGTACATATAAGTCAGGAGTATGGTTGTTAATTTTAAAGGAAGAAAGTCTAACAAAATGCTTGTTGTTTATACGTAGTAAAATAAGGTCACAATCTCAGGATTTTTTTCTTTTTCTTCACTGTCATGCTGTCGAGAATTTTATTCAAAATAAAACAGTCACACTGATTCTTCAAACTAACTAAAGCGGTAAAGTCTTTAAAACAATGAATATATAAAACAAAAGCATTAGTATTTTTATTGTATATATAAAAGATATTTATTATTTTGAATTAAGGTAAATTAAAGATTTGTTAATATAAATTAATTTAAAATTTTTTTATTATTTTTATTTCCTGCAGGTTACCCAATAGTTGTAGTACATTTTTATTTTATCATATTATGTTTGTATATATGCACATATATCCATATCTATGAAATAAATTTTATGATTGGCAAAATAATTTTTATAGGTCGATTATTTAGCATTGGAACAATAAAAGGTTTTTTATGGTAAAAAATTCTTTATACTGTAGTTCGTTAAAGGGAAGCCCGACTGTATGTATAATTTTGTTTGCTGTCAACGAAAACTGTGTTGGTGTTCAATTTATTTTCTTTTTTGAATTCCGGCACTTACATATTTGCTTTTTTGTCTCCGTGGTTTACAATAGGATATTTAAAATTTATCATCTTATAAAAGTAGACTTGCTTTAATCAAGGACCAACGCTTATAAGTCGCAGAATAATGTTAAATGTCACTTTTGTTCTGAATCTTATAAAAGAAAATATTTCCGTTCAAATTTTGATAAGTAATATTTTTTTTAATGTTCCATCACGTGTGTAGGACGTGTCTTTACAAGTTTACAGATCTAACTATACCAACTAGGATCCATTATTAAGAATTTGTTCTGATTTCAACAAATATTCTACATTTATTGATTATTCTCAAAGCTTTAATTCTGCTAAATGTAGTATTATTTTGTTGCTTAATAATTAATGTTGTTTGTTAATATATTTTGTTATGGTCTGTAAATAATAATAAATTAATAAATAAATAAATAAAATAATAAAATACATTTCTTATAAGGTTTCTTGTAAGTCATAGTAAATAACACAAAACTTGTTGTCAAGATTGTATTACTGACTTCAGCTATGGAGCTTTTTTTATCAGTGTAAACGTGTAAAAACTGCATACAGTTTCAAATAACTCAAGTGAACATTTACTCAGGACTAGTACTGTTTTCACATACCTAAACCTAATACAAACATTTTCCATAACATAATATATATATAGTACATATATTTTCCATAAAAATAATTTTGGATAACGAAGATATTTTTGGCTAACGAAAATAATACACAAACATAGAAAATTATGTTGAATTAAACATTCAAAGCGGAAAAATAACTATAATGTTGTAAGTTCCGCTTAGTAAGAAATATACAACCACACTGACACATAAATCCGTGCGGAAAAAAGACACAAACAACAACAATAAAATTTTTTATCAATGCATATACACACACACCAACATTACAAATTGTAAGACGAACTAATAACGTGATTGAGAACTAAAATTGAGGGGTTTCTCTTGTTGTTATTCTGTAAAATTTGTTTTAAGTAAAGAAAGAACGATACATCTGCTAAGAGCGGAGTCAGTGTAGTCATATTACATAGAGTAGCGAAGTTAACATCGTGGTATTCCAGCAGATAATTATTTAAAATTGTGTAGTTCAAAGTTCTCAATATCGGTATTGATAAGAATAAAGTATTTTGAGTAAATTTTAATTATTATTGTTAGAACTTTATTTGTTTCCATATATATATGATTTGATCAGGCTAAAGTTCTTATCGCTTTATAAGCCAAATTACGTGCGTTACGTGCGTTTTAAAATAAAATTTAGTTTTAGTAAATATTTTTTACTGTTCCAGTAAATTATTTGTTCCAATTTTATTTTATGTAAAAAAACTGTATAGAGTGAAAATTCTTATTCAATCTATATAAAGATAAATTGTTAATTGTTAATTTTTTGTTATTTTTCAGTTAAATTTATTCTTATATACTGTAAGAAAGTTTGTCTAACTTTTTTTAATTTTTTCTACAAATTATTTTATAGATCATTTCTTGCAGTGTCAAATAAGACTTTTAGTAATTTGTTTTAGAAAAATACGTAAGAATATGAAAAAGGTTAGTAAATGTGCTTGAAAAAAATCTGCAAAAATGTTTTTCTGTTGCTATTAATATATTTTACTGAAAAAATTTTGAGTTCCAGTTAACTTTTTTCTCTAATGCCATAATAAGTTAACTAAATTAATTTTTTTTCAGTTAAATTTTTACAAAATTGTTATCAAAATCTATAAATTTCTTTGCAGGTCCGCATTCATACAAAATATTTACTGATTCAATGAATTTGGTCATTGAACACGAAATTTAGTTTTTCCTGTTTACATGTGATAATTATTAATGAACAAATAACACCAAAGTTAATTGTAAATATTCTGACAAACTAGTAGTAGAACGGAACAACTAGCTATTTTCGAAGGCCACTACACTTTCATCATCAGCGTTTAGTGGGTTTGGTCCACTGTGTGCGGTTTCGGCTGATGTAGATTTCTGCCTAATATACTAATCTTCTTATTGCAAATGGAATATGTGAATTGTTTTGATTGATCGTATTACAATTTACTGAAAGGTTTTTGTAATGAAAGCTCAAATTTACCATCTCTAAATTTACAATGGTCTTGCCATTGTCGTTTGTTCTGTATTAATTATGCACATGTTAGTTAGTTGGTGTATTTTTGTTTTACTTAAAGAAAACTTTTTTTGATTTGAATTTTACACTTATGACTTTTTATTTTAATGCGAATATACATCTTTCATTTACTCAACCAATGTCGAAGCTAGAAAAAAATAAATTTTAGAGTTAGTAATGCAGAATAATACTTCATATTGTTTTTTATATTGTGTAAAAATTTTAAGCAAGTATCTTGTTTACTTAGCTCTTGAGAGAAAAATGAAACTGTATTTTTCCATTAAGTTGTGTGTAAATTAAAAACTTTTTACTCGTTTTCTCGTAAATAGGTTTTTTTAATTTTGGTAAAAAAAAATTGTAATTATGTTAATAATAATTTTTTTTGTTATTATGTTGTCTTAGTAAATAAAAGATATTTGAACAGTCAAACTTAACGCTTTGAAAAGATAAGAACATTGCAATATATTCTAAAGTTTTCAACTCCAGCGATGTTTTAAGATTAACGTTTTCAACTGCATATAAAAAATTAAATGCTCAATCTATAAAATTATTTAAGTTTTAATTTCGATTACCAATTTATAAAAACTGCATTAGAAAATAATACGGATATTTACGTCAAAACTTGCACTATTGCAGAAAAGTAAAATTACAAAATTTTAAATAAATATAACAACAACCACATAGAAAAATATCTTGCACAAATGATGCAAAATTGTCAGGGTCACAGTAAGTGCAAGATTATCAGTGTAAATTTTTCTAGATTGTGCAATTTTTTTGTGGCATTGCCAATCCAAAAAAAAAAATTGACAAAAAGTACTTATAAAATCAATCATACACCAAATTACAACGCAGAAATACCTAAAGGCCGGGGCACAATGAATCCATCATACGTTAAACTTCGACTTAATCAAGTGACATTAACGCAGCGAAGGAGAAGGTTGGCACAATGAGTACTTCATTGACGGAAGCATTTGTAGGTTGATTCTCCATTTTATTTATTAAATGCAACTTTTTTATTTATTTCATTTATTTCTTTTGCTTAATTTTATTTTTGCTGCCACAAAACACAAACACATACCAAAAAAACAACCAATATCTGTCAAACTACTCAACGTACGCAAAAAGTTAAAAGTTGGACAATTTTTGCACTTTGCGTTGACGGACACGTACTTAATGTAATAGACCCCATATGAAACCATATATTACAACTTAGCTGTCAGTTGAAAAAGGCGAAGTTTAGCGTATGAGGGATTCATTGTGCACCGGCTTTAAATGTTTTTTTTTTAATGAAAGAACAAGTGGTTGAAGATATTTTCGATACAATGAAATTAACTAAAAAATTATATAATTAAAAAAATTTTAAAAATTCTTAGCTAGAAATTATAAAGAAATTTTTAAATTCGATTTTAAGATAACAAATAAATAATTTCTTTATTTTCAAAGACCTATGGCTCAAATTGTTATTAGAGCTTTGTTAAATAATACCAATATTATTAATATTGATATTTTTATTTACTGAATTAATTACAAAATTAATCAATAAAGTTCTAATACTTTGTTTCAGCATTTAAACAAACGCTTTTAACAATTAAGAAACATACGACTACAATATATATATATATATATATATATATACTTATATATATACTTATATATATATATCTATATATATATATATATATATATATTTATGTATATATATATATATATATATATATATACATATATATGCAAATATTGTGTTGTTTTATAGACAACTAAACAAAATGGGTTGTTCACGTAAGAGTTGACATGAATACCTTTAATCAAAAAATATATTATTAATACCTTACCAATAACACTGATTGAATGTTAATATAACTTTCAAAAGTTAACGACTTCTTAATCTTCTTCACAGCTTAAGATTCTTAAACTAGAAATGCTTTAAATACGCTTGTTGCACAATATAAATCTGAATAAAGTGCATAAGTATATGTATATATACTATATATATATTGCATTTCATTACTTTTTTCCTAATGTCTGCATGCTTTGAAATAATACACCATTTAAACAAAAATAATATAAAACAAAACAACATTAAGCGCAACTATACAGCAACAACAAAATCTCAAGCTTATAGAACATTAACCTCAAGCATTGAACTTTAGAGACAACCCATATTTTTTCACTGAATATTTACTAAATAACCGTAGGCTTTTCCTAAGTCTACGAGTAGCGTTTGTACCCACACTCTGGCAAACCTTTGATTTCTAAGCACTTCCATGACTGAAACTCGTACAAAATAAAAAATATAAAAAAACATACCACCAACAACTATGGTAAATAGTATAGAGCAAAATAGAGTAAAAAGTATACAAAAGCAGATAAAAATATTGAAAACTACTTTTATGTATCTCTTCTTTATGTTAGTAAACTGGCAAGCAAGTCCAAGTTTAAGTTTGTCTTTCAGCCTGTTCACCAAAACAATGCAAAAGAAAAAGCAAAACGAAAATCGTTGTGCTGAAAATGCATTTTCTACTCACATACTTTAAGGCAATGCTACTGCAAACTTACACATATCCACACGCCCACATGTACCCAACAATTTATATCAACTTAAAAGCAAAATCCCTCTGTCACACTGCCAGTATTTTATTCTATTGTCTCAGCCTTAGCGCTGGTGTACTGACTGGCTGGTGGTGATGGTGGGGGTAGTGATGATGATGATGATGACGGTGTTACTGCATTGGTGTTGGAATATGTTGAATTGTTTGTGATTTTCTTTTTGCATTGTTTACTGTGTGTATAAAGTTATTACGATAATTGAGAGTATAAACATTTGAGTATGGTGGAGAGTTTTTATTTTGTAAAATTATTTTTTTTTTATTTTGTTGCTGTAACTAAATAGAAAAATAACTGTTGACTTTGGAAGTTTTGTTGATTTGAAGAGTTGCGGAATTTTTCATATCGGTGGAGTGTTACATGGTGAATTGTTCTATGCGCATGTTTAAATATTTGCCGGTATTTTAAGCAACATATGAATGAAATTATAGCAAGTCTGTTGTTGAAATGGATGCTATAAATTTTTTGGTTAATATTCGATGGGAAAATAAATAAACGTTCAAATTTCAAGAACATGAATTAAAAATTTTATTACAATATTAAAAAAATCTTCACTTTTGTCACACAGTGTAATTGCGAGAAACCTGCAACATAGAATACATAATTAATCAAATATCCTTTAACAAGTTTTAAATAAAAAAACAAATCAAAATAGTGTGAAATATTTGTACTTACTGTTATTAGGACTAATCAAAATAACACTGCGGTAAGTGAAAGGGACACAAGACCAGTCGCGGTTCCCAAGTGAGCATGATCAGTCCAAGTTCTAACACTTCCTAAGAAACCGATTAGTCATTCTTATAAGGGGATGGCCTAGGATAAGGTTTGTAAGCACCTTTTGACTCCTTATTAAACTATCTTATGGGAACTTAATTGGTGTAGAGTGCTATGCATTGTATCACTGTAATAATTGATTAATTATGAAAACTTTTATTGTTTCAAATGCAATTATATTTATTTTTAAGCAGCAACGTTTTGGACTCGAACTGATAACCTTCGGCATGACTAGTTTGCACTCCACTTAAGAAGCACTCATATTTCAAAAAAGTGCATTGCAGGGAACAAAAAACATTGTGCTTGTGCTATTTGAAAAGATCCCACTAAATTGATCTTATGCTGTGCCGTTTGCTGCAATACTGATACAGAGTACCAACCAAATTTAGTGAAAATTAGGGCGACACACCACAAAAATGGTGAATATGTAATCATTTACACGTGATGTCTTTTTCTACCGCACCCTAACCCCTACTTGTGCAAACTCTCCCTTATTTTAAGAAATACAGTTTGCCTGTAAATTATTAAAATTTGTATTTTTAGCAAAAAGAAATTGGTAGATTTACAAAAAATAATGTGTATATCAGAAAATAAAAGAATTCGTGAATTCTGAAAAGCAATTTTATGTTCAATACAAAATTTTTAATAAACAAAAAATATATTGTGGTTAAAATAGGAAAAATCTATAGAAGAAAATTTTTTATATATATATTATTTTTTTAATAATATTGTAAAATAATTGAATAAAAAAAATAAAAATTTTGTAAACGGTACGAATTTTCATAATATTACAAAATGTTTATTTAACCCGGCGTCGGGTTAATTTGCTGGGTTTTGTATCAGTTTCAAAGCCTACTAAGTTTATTTTTTCTTTGTGATTTTCAAAAATATTATTATATTATAAATTCTCATATAGTTTCTGAACGTCTGTGCATAAAGTAAGAGGTTTGTGACTGTAAAAATTTGTGGTTGAAGTCTACTGATGATTTGGTTCAAGCTCCAATGAAATCCGTATATAGACATGCTAAGCCACCAGCAAAAAAATTTCAATTATTGTTATATTAAGAATATTTAAAAATGTAAATGGATAAAGTTGAGGAATTGAGAACCATGTAACCAGTTTGACTACAACTTACTTAACTTATTTTAACAATTTTGTATAATTTTCAAATGTTATTTAGCAACCACTAAATTTTTGGATTGTTTTCGTAAACTTTAATCTACGGGGGCAGGAGTATGGAGTTATTTTCCATACAAATTTTTTTAATTGTAAATGTCTATAAATTTCACATGCAATAGATATTCGTATTTGCTAATATCATTTTAAATATTCGAATTCCCGGATATCGTTTTAAATATTCGAATTCACGATTATTAAAAATATACATTTGGCACATATGTATATGTATGGATACTAGTGATGCACGAATATTAGTATTCGAATTGCGGAATATTCGGCCATTTTTAAATATTCGTATTCTTATTCGCGAAATTCAAGCGAAATTAGTAATTTTTTCTGTTATGTAACATTTTCAAAGACCCTCCCTCCCCTTCATAAAAAATCGTAACAAAACTCGAACCCCCCTTCCCCTTATAAGAAATCGTAACAAAACTCGAACCCTTCTTTCCACCACCCCTGCTTAACAAATCGTAACAAAACTCCAACACACCTCACCACTAGAGCGTTACGGAATATATGGACAGCTCCATATGCAAACAAAGACATATTTAAAGTGTTTTAAACTTTTTAATTTATTCATTAAAAAAAAACAATAAACTAACTTAAAAATATAAGGAACTTCAGTATGATGCCATAAACTTAAAATCTAAAAAAATGAAAAAAAAATTTGCCAAATTCATCACATGGGTGTTAATTATATATTAAAAAGTGTAATTTTCTTTATCTCTCTGTAAGAAGGTGCTATATGTACTACACATATATATACTACACCGTCGGCCAGGTTGAGTCATATTTACCTTTTCTTAGTTGACGCTCAACTATCTCTGCTGCCACGCAATCATCAACTGAAACGACATAATAAACAACATGCAAAAACGATACACTCCAGCTACTGAGAAATTTGGGAACGTCGCAAAACGTTGAAAAAAGTTACACAGCAATTTAAGAGCATATGGGTCATAATGACCCAACCTCGTCATGCAGGTCACGCCGGGTTAAAAAAAAAACTCACAAATACGAAATTTCTTAGTGATACAAAGTTACCACTAAAAATGGTAAAGAGTATATATAGGTTTGTCATACCATCAGGTGTGTAATTTCCATCATATTCATATATGACCCATAAAGTATATATATTCTGGGTACTTATGAATAGGGAAGACGAATAAGCGATATCCGTCTGCACGTGAAATCGGTTTTCTAAAGCTTACAGAAAAGCTTGAGATTTCGGTATTGGCTGTAAAAGATGATTTCAGAGATGGAACACTTAAACTTTTTTTAGTGTATAAAAGTAACTACCTAAAAAAAATTTTGATTTTTTCTTGTCATGTGAACCTTTTTGATATTTCATGAATAGTTGAAACAATCAAATAGTTATAAACAATCAAAATTAATAAAAATTCTATTACAGGGTTGGAAAATTTTAAATTTTTTCTGGTATACAGAAGTAACATACTTCCACCATTTTTTTTTGCTTTCCTATATAAATTCAACATATTTATATGTAGAGAGAAATATTTTACTAAAAAAAATTAAAAAAAGAAGTTATAGGATGAAAGTAGGGTTGGAAAATTTTATTTTTTTGTATATAAAAGTAACCAGGTAAATTTCTTTTTTTCTTTTTCCTTAGAAATTAAAAATTATTGATGTCTTAGAAAGAATAGTTCGGTATACAAAATTAGAAAATAGAAAGCACAGCTCCAGAGCTGGAAAACTTCAATTTTTTTGTTACATAAAAGTAACTAAATAAAACTTATTCAAACTGTGATATTAGAAGTTAGGGAAATACTGTAGTATTTTATTTAAATTTATTTATATTTGCAATTACATTTTACTATATTTGATTTATTTCGTACATTTTATATCTTATTAAAATACATTTCAGAAATTTTAAATTAAAATGGAAAAAAGATATAATATGTAAGTCAAGTGAGATACTCTATTTTCATTATTTGTAATTGTATTAGAGTTTGGTCTTATTAATTATTGCCAATGTTACCAGCCTTAAATAAAAATATTTATCCCTGAAGATGTTGGAAAATCCCAATGAAACGTCGAATATATTTTAAATTAAATAAAAACGTATTTAATGACCTTGAAAGCCTGCATGAATACAATATCCATAAAACTACTCTATTTTGGTTAGTTAATTAAATATATATTTTCTATATTAATAAAAGAAAGTCATAAGCACTAAATTTTACAAAAATTACAAATAAATATGGTTCCAGGGTTGGAAAATTTAAACTTTTTGGGTTGATAAGAGAAACTAACTAAAGCAATTTTTTTCTTTTAAATTAAACATACGAGTAGGTATGTATATATAAATTTTTATATGAAAATCTAATTTGAACAAAATCATTGGCACTCATTAGTCTTCCGAAGCTTTGTTCCGTATTATGCACAAATTTAGATGGGTAATTAGTTAAGGTACCACTTTTTTAAGTAAAATCATGAGCAGTTTTCTTTCAATTAAATTCTTTTTTCGGAAAATACCCATAGTTGACTTACCATAAATTGAAGTAGAGGAAAAAATAAATCATGTATTTGGTACAGCCAAATATAGTACTCTAACTTTGTTTTTGGAAATTCTTCAGGATCTGATCCTTAAAAATATATATATATATATATATGTCCTTTATTTATATAAAAAAATATAATGCCAATGCAAAAAAAAATACAAAATAAAATATTTAGATAAAATGTTCACTGGGAACATAGTGCGTCTCCTTAAGAAAATGCTTCCTAAAAATTAATTGGAATAAATATAATATTATGCATACATGATTATATATAAAAAAGTTGAAAAATATTCATACTGCTACAGCAGCTTCTTATTTTGGTTCTCCTGAAATTTGATTTTTGGACATATATTGCTATTCATAAAAACCACAGATATGTATTTCTGGCAAATAATATTTGCGGTTAAGAATTTTTTATTTTTCATATACTTTGTGATAATCGAACAACTGATATTATAATTTAATAAAGCAAAAAAGCTATCGCAACATATATCTTTAGCTAGTTGATAGTCCGAAATTATTTTCATTAAATTTGTTTGAGATAACAAATATTTCTATTTGAAATAATAATATATTTATAGTTGCAACAAATAGCACCTGCTATTTTAGCGATCCGAATGCTGAAGGTAGGGGTAAAAGAAGGACAATACTTATTATGTATATGAATTTTTTACACATCCCTGTATTCACACGTAGATGCAAATTAATGAATCATATTTGTCCATATACCTATTTTTTTAATTCGAATTGTAAGTAGTATTTGCTCCATAAAAATCTTTTTAGCTTAATTTTCCAACATATTTTTCATTACTGCCAAATAAGCATATCGTTATCTTAATATAAAAAGGCCCTAACTCATTACTTTTTAAAATTTAAGATTTTTTTCAATTTTTGATACATTAGATGTCCTTCTAACAAAATAAACCAAAAACTCGAATTCAAAAAAAAAATTATAATATTTACCTTTATATATTCAGGTAATGATGTGGAATTAGCCTAACATATAATCTTTACGGCATCTTTTCTAAAACTATAAGCATTAGTTGACAGCACTTCTTTTTATTTTGTTAAAAAAATATATTTTCTGCATGCCAGAAATGAATAATGAAATTTTAATTGCTAAATTTGAAAAAAACACTTGATTTTCCTAATAAAATTAATTGTAACGGTATTTAAACTGTTGTGCTCTCCGACTAATAATGCATATTTTCTGAGACACACAAACACATACACTTACACACACGCATAATGCTGATTACTCCGAAATAATTCTTTACACCACATTACTATACCTAGTATTCACATAACTTCACTTATGCTCTCCTTATGCTCTCGTTTTTCTATATTCACCACGGCATGCATGCTAAACTCCAAAAACGAATACGTGCAACACCAAAAAAAAAATAACTTTAGATTTCCTGTGTATTGGACAGCAGTTTCCTGGCAGGATACTAAAATTCAGTTGAGCTTTGGTTATAGACGTTTGCGGTACAACGAGCGGATAGTGTACACAAATTTATTTTTTTTTGCCTAAACGTGTGCATTTTGTATGCTGAGTTTATTAAGGAAAGCAAGTGAACATAAAAGTGATGGAAAGATATTTACAAACAGCACAACATTGAAGTTGAATTATTAAAGTAAAATAAATGAAGAGAAATTACAATAACACATTTACATACAACGAAACTGGCAAACGAAGCATTAAACGAACGTTTTGGTATTCCCGGTACCTTAATAACAAGTGAAAAAATACTGAGTAAGGAGTACCTGGATGGGGAAAACCAGTAAACATTAAGTTATTTAGTAACGAGGGTGGAATGCATGCAGAACATAGTTTAAAATCAAGGAAAAATGGCAATAACCATTACGAAGGATATTGTATCAAGAATGCCAACGTGTTTAAAATTTGCTAAGAAGTAATTGTGTTGTGTTTTTTTTTGGTGCTTTGCTAAATCGGTGTGTATGTATATATGTATGTGAGTGAATATGCAAATCGCTGTACATCTTTATATGATAATGGTTCATAAAAACATAATAAAATGAACATAAAACATGATTGTATTACAGAAATCCACACTTGAAGTAATAAGAACAAAACAAAACTTTATGCTTGGGCATGTGAGAAATTTGTGTGCGTGCCTGTTAGTGTATGTGTGTATATTTTAGTAAATAAAGCTTTAATAAAATTTTAAAGCACACCTTAAGGAGCTGAAAATTGATTATGTTGTGTTTTTGATTTAAATTTAATATTCTAGAATGCTCTAATGATATTTTAAAGATTTTGTGTAATTTAAGCAATTGTGAAATACAATTTAAAGAATAAAATTAGCTCTTAATACTGTTTATAATATTCTCGCATTATGATGCCTGATATTTAGTTAAAATTGCGGGTAACTAAATATATATTAAGTGAAATACATAAAATCATAAATATGAGAATACAACAGAAAAACAAAAGTAACACATAGTTATAAAACTATTTAATAATGAAATCCTCGTTTAAACAGTTTCGCAAAACAACTAATCAAATCTCTAAGTAAATTGAGTAATAATATTATCAGAATATTATCAAATTTGTATACTTTTATATATAGATAAAAATAAGTATGATAAAACCACACACAAGCTCTTTATTCACTATAAAATAACTTAAACCTTAAAGTAAAACTAAATAAAAAATTATATAATAAGAAAATATAAAGATTTATATGAAAGCATCTACACAGCAACATACAAAATGTAAAATGATAAAAACATTTAAAAAAATTATATACAAGGAAAATATTACCAAAGGAAACAGAATGAAGTTCATCATCATCCGAATACTTGCATATAATGCCACAAATATAAATTACACGAGTCTTGAAGCACTTGATCAGATTAGAGGTTAAAGGCATCTTCTTTTATAATATCGTTACAAGAAATATTAAAAAAAAACACACAAAGAAAAACAACTACAGACATGGATTTACGTTTCGTTTTCATCATATTTCTATTAAAATGGAATTACACTCAAGGTATGTTGTGTCTTATTATTTTTTTTACGATTTTACTCAAAATCCACCGCAAAATGTTCTGATTTACCTGCAAGCTAAAACCAAATCATTTATTTATTTTTGTATCACAAGATCTAATACTACACGTAAATTTTGCAATGTAATATGAGTTGAAGCTGAAAAAAATTGCGAAAATTAAAAGAAAACTAAAATAAGATAATGAAATAAATTGAAAAACCTCAAGGGAAAAAGTAAAAAACTCATTATTTTTTTTTTTAGAAAAATTGTGCAACCTAAACAGTCAAAATTTTTCCCAAAATTTTAACTTTTATATTCAATAAAAGTTAAATTGTTTTTCAAGTGAATTGTATTTAAAAATTTTCCTAGAAAATTTTCTTAAAATAAATTTAATTTTTTTTTTAAGTTTTACTTAAATTTTGTACGAGAGTATTACTCTTGGGTTGAGACCTAAAATAATTGCTCAATTCATTAGCCATATTGTATTGCTTGAAGTTGAATTTGAAAAGATAATTTAAAATAAAATGTCTAAAAACAAAAATCTTCTACAACTAATTAATTTTCGTTTTAAGAGATTTCTATTAAAATTTGCGATATGCAAGACGTGTTGTGAATTGAGCAAGTAACAGTTATTAATTTTTATTTTTGTTCAAACTTAATATTTTATTTTAATTTATTTTAGTTTATTTTATTTTATTTTATTTTATTTTATTTTATTTTATTTTATTTTATTTTATTTTATTTTATTTTATTTTATTTTATTTTATTTTATTTTATTTTATTTTATTTTATTTTATTTCAGTTCTCGTTGTACATTCATAGTGAACAGTCGATTTAGCGGAGTTTTTATTTCATACTAAACAAAAAAAATTGTACGAAAAAAATATTCGGAATACATATTGTTATTGTTAGCTTTATTTGCATTGCTAATATTTTTTACATAGTCATAATTAACAAAAACAAAAAAACCGTAATCAAAAAAAAAAATACAAACAAACAAACAAAAGTGCCCTTGAGGAATACTCTATATGAGTACCTCAAAAACAAATAACTGTGAAGTGAGTTCAAATGGCAGAAATGCCTATTTTACTGTGAGTTCTGAAGCTCTTAATGAAAATAATAAAAATAAAAAATCTAATGATAGACTTACTGAGAGCTCTGAAGCTCTTAATGATAACAAATTAAATAAGAAATCTGATAGTAGACTTTTTTTAACGGCGAGGCCACTTTTTCGTCAGCGATCAACTTCGCTTTGTCCAATGCCAACTAGTGATTCGTTAACATTACCGTTGCCTAGTACTTCTACATTTAACTCAGCGATATCATCCGCTTCGGGCTCGTGGTCATCACTTAACCAAGTTTTTACTGAAGTTAAGAGCAGCCCAAAACCCAAGGTCCAAGTGGGAATGGACAGATATATTACAGTGGTAAAGCGCGGACGAAGCCCAAAGTCTTCGAAAATTTCATCTGCTCCAAAAATGTCTAGGGATAACAGCGTATCCTCTATTAACCGCCAAAATCGTTTTCAAATATTACAAGTTGACAACAATGAACCCGATGTATCTACGAACAAAACATCCAAGCCGCCTCCAATCTATTTGAGAGAAAAAAATTCAAACGCTCTTATAAAAAATTTAATTTCAGTCATTGGTGAGAATAAATTTCACATCGTTCCAATAAAACGTGGTAACATTGATGAAACCAAAATTCAAATTTATGAAGAAAAAGATTTTCGCAAACTTATTACTGAATTTGAAAAAAGTAAGAAAAGTTTCTACACATATCAGCTTAAAAGTGCTAAAGGCCTGCAGATCGTATTGAAGGGCATCGATTCCTATGTTGCTCCCGAAGAAATAAAAGATGCACTCGTCCTCCAGGGATTTAAGGTAAAAAATGTATCTAACATAATAAATAGGGAGAAGATTCCTCAACCTCTATTTCGCGTCGAACTTGAGCCAAACGATATAAAATTGAAAAAAAGCGAGACTCATCCAATTTATAATTTGAAATATCTCTTATATCGAAAAATAACAGTTGAAGAACCACACAAGCGTTCTGGACCCGTACAGTGCCATAATTGGCAAGAATATGGTCACACAAAAACTTACTGCAAGTTACCTTCAGTTTGTGTTATCTGCGGTGAATTGCACGGTACTGCTGGTTGTACTAAGCCTAAAGATCTAGCAGAAAAAAAATGTAGTAATTGTGGAGGTAATCACACCGCTAACTACAGAGGATGTCCTGTCTATTCTTTCGTTAAACAAACTATAAGACAAAAACCTAAATTAGCTCCAGCACAAACAGCAAACGCTTATTCCGCCACTTTTGCTCAAATGAGCCAACCTGTCACTTCACGTGTATCGTATGCCGATGCAGCTAAGACTAGTTATATTCCCACACAAAATATTCCGCCTCAAAATAATTCAACGAATGAAAACTCAAGCTTTAATTTTAGTCGCCTTGAAGCTACTATTGAGAATCTAGTGCTGACTATAAATAATTTTACAACAAATATGACTAGCATGATGCAAGAAATGCTACGAATGCAGTCTACACTGCTTCAAGCATTAGTTAACAAGCCATGAACACGTTAAAGATAAGTTTCTGGAACGCAAACGGCATTCGCCAACATAAAAATGAACTTGAGCACTTCCTCACGGAAAAAAATATTGATATAATGTTGGTTTCTGAGACTCATTTGACTTCAAGAAGCCTATTCAAAATTAATGGCTACATTTTATATGATTCAAAGGACCCAAGAGGAAGAGCTTGCGGGGGATCAGCAATTTTAATAAAGTCAAGACTCAAGCATTATATTCTTGACAACATTTGTGAAGAACATCTACAAGCAACGAATATTTGTGTCGAAAATTTTTGCACAAATTTTGTCATATCATCAATTTACTCCCCTCCTAGATTCGCAATTACTGAGGATCAATACGAGGATTTCTACAAATCTCTTGGCCCTTGTTTCGTAGCAGCTGGAGACTATAATGCAAAACATACTTTCTGGGGTTCGCGTCTTATCACACCTAGAGGACGAGCGTTGTTCAACACAATTTCAAAAATGGGCTTGGACGTAATTTCGAGTGGGGAGCCCACTTACTGGCCTACTGACATACATAAAATTCCGGATATTATAGATTTTGGCGTCATGAAAAATATTTCTAGGGAATTAATTCACGTCGAAGCTTCCCTAGATCTATCGTCCGATCACTCTCCCACGATCGTTACAATCTGTAGCCCACTGAGAAGTGCTCTACCTCACCCATATGTGAAAATGGTCAGTCGTGTTAATTGGCTGCGATTCAAAAAATATCTTAGTAGTCATTGCACTGAAAACATTAAGCTAAGCACTCATGACGATATTGAATCTAATATTGCTAATCTTAACGAAAATATTAAGCAGGCAGCTGAACATGCCACTTCCTCCCACCCCCAGACTGGTTTTAACAGAATATATTCTACAGATATTGAACTTCTCGTATGTGCAAAAAGAAGAGCTAGAAGAGAATGGCAACAGCACAGATCACCCCAAAATAAAATTAGATTAAAAGATTGCACTAAAAGACTCCAAGAACTGCTTGCATATGAAAAAACTGCATCTCTTAAAAACTATCTAGAAAATCTCGATGTCACACCAGCATCTAATTATTCTTTGTGGCGCGCTGCGAAAAGAATTAAAACACCCGTTGAGTTTAAACCACCTCTGCGCACTTCTACCGGAGTTTGGGCCAGGAGTGATATTGAAAAAGGTAACTTGTTTGCAAAGCATTTAAAATCCGTATTTACCCCAAACACATGTACTGGTGTTGTTGATTTCCCGAGTGTAGTTGCGCTACCCCCTCGACCCATAAAATTTAAAATGTGTGATGTACAAAATCTAATTGCTGAACTCAACCCTAAGAAAGCACCGGGTATTGATGGAATTAGTAACCAAATGCTAATAAAATTGCCTCGTATTGTAATTAGAATCATGTTATTCATTTTTAATGCCATTTTACGACTAGAGTATTATCCCCACAGCTGGAAGCTTGCCAAAGTTAAAATGATTCCAAAGCCGGGCAAAGATCTTACCAAGGCAGAATCATACAGGCCAATAAGTCTGCTATCAACAATGTCAAAACTTTTCGAAAAACTGCTCATGTCAAAATTGTCCCCAATTCTAATTGGTAGTGGGTGTATCCCAGACCATCAGTTTGGTTTTAGAAGTCAGCATAGCACCATTGAACAAACGCATAGATTGGTTCAATGTATAAGAAGAACATTTGAAGAAAAGAAGTACTGTTCTGCACTGTTTATTGACGTTTCGCAGGCATTTGATAAAGTGTGGCATGAAGGCCTAATTTTAAAATTAAAATCATATCTACCAATAAATTTGGTGAGTTTATTAGAAAGTTACATTACGACCCGGAAGTTCACGGTTGTGGAAGGAGAATTCATGAGTGTGCCCGAAACTATATCATCCGGTGTGCCACAGGGGAGCATACTGGGGCCAGTTTTGTATTTAATTTATACTTGTGATATGCCTTTGAGCAGCAATATCCATACATCTACGTTTGCCGATGATACAGCCTGCCTAAGTATGCACGAAAATCCTAATGAGGCTTCCCGATATCTACAAGAATATATTACACAACTGGAACTATGGTTAAAATTATGGAGAATTAAGGTAAACGAGCAAAAGTGTGTTCAGGTAACATTTACCCTGCGAAGAGATACTTGTTCCCCAATTCGAATCAACAAAAAAGTTGTTCCTCAGCATTCACATGTAAAATACCTTGGTATACACCTTGATCGACGACTTACATGGAAACACCATATTGACTCAAAGCTAATACAAATGAAACTTAAACTAACTCAGATATATTGGCTGATTGGTAGAAACTCATCACTCATCCTAGACTGCAAACTTTTATTATACAAGTCGCTCTTGAAGCCAATATGGTGCTACGGAATTCAGTTATGGGGCACTGCTTCAGCTTCTAACGTCGAGAGAATCCAACGAAGGCAAAACAAAATTTTACGTTTGATAACATCGGCTCCATGGTACATCAAAAACTCAAATATACATCGTGATTTGAATATGCCACTAGTGATTGAAGAAATAGCAAAATACGCAGGCAAATATTTAACAAAACTCGAGTCACATCCTAATCCGCTTGCTCGTAACATCTTGAATTTTACTGGCCACATTCGCTTGAAAAAGAAGGACACAAGGGCTCTTTTACTTAACACTCCAGATGGGATTGCTTGAAAATATTTTTTTTCGATTATCACTACTTATGTATTATTTATAACTATCACTAAGTTTATGTCCGACAGTGGTCGGGCCTAATACTTATATTTTAGATTTAAGATTTGAATACTTATTGTTAGTTCATAATTGAAGATACAATAAATAAATAAATGTATTAAAAAAAAAAAAAAAAAAAAAAAAAAAAAATTTATTTTATTTTATTTTATTTTATGTTATTTTAATTATTATTTTTTTTTGTTTAGGCTTAAGTTTGTATTTTGACGAAGTCAAACTACACGTGATTATTTATAAAGAAAGAGAAACACCAAACACTATTGAAAGCAATCTGACAAACAACAGCCCAACTAAAAAATTTTCTGCTGTCAAAGGTCGCATTACCTTCGCACCTAAAAACTGTCGAAAGGGAGTAAAAAGCAAGTACTAAGCTCATAAGCTTTTGTATAATTTGATCCTCACAAAAACATAAATTTGAAAAAAGGCCAAGTTCCTTTCCAAAATTTCGGCCATCAAAAGTAGTGAGATAAAAATTTGACCAAGTTCGTGTTTGGTACAATATACCTATCACTGCAATAGGTATGCATTATATAAATCGTAAGGGTGTTATACAATTTCTAGATAATCCCGATATAAAGAAATGAACAAAAAATATGCATTATTTTTTCCTTTCTTAGAAGAGTAAAAATATTGCCAAGCTAGCACATTATCTAGAAATTATATAACACCCTTACGATTAGAAATTTATATAATGCATACCTATTTCAGTGAGAGGAATTGTACCAAACACGAACTTGGTAAAAATTTTTATCTCACTACTTTTGATGGCAGAAATTTCGGAAAGAGGATCTGACTATTTTTGGATGGTTTTTTTAATAAAGCTTTTTAAACTTTAAAGTTCTAGTCTGTTATAGTTCTATTCATAATGTCTGCGCCAGTTCAAAAGGCAGAGTTACATAAAATAATGGGTTATAGGGTGATATGTGCACCATTGTGTCATAATGAGGATCGAGTAATTTGATTAATTTTTTAAGAGTCATCTGAGTAGAAATATGTAAAATAAAGTGTAAATTTTAGTGAAATAAAGTCTGCTCAGACGAAGTATTTTTGAAAACGCAAAATTAATGCTAGCATGAGTGAAATGTGCATGCAAGGTTTCAACACGTAGCTTGTGTTTTAAATTTATCTAGTTGGTAACTTACATAAGCCTATTTTTTTTGCTAAATTTCAGTTCTCTTCCGTATAATATTTCGATAAAAAATTAATAAACGTGGCCCTAATTTAACAATCGGTGCTTTCAGATTTTTCCTGTTCGTAAATCCTTTTATTTAAATTCTTAATTTTGAGCTTAACTTGCGTGTCCATTCCCCCAATTAAAACTTTCAGGATTTAAAATCTTTGTTGGTTATCTCTAATATAGATTTATTATATAGATTTATTTGTGCATTATTCCAACATTCGTGCCAAATTTGAATAAAATCGCTTGAGATAAACGTTTTAAATTTGCTCTTTTAATTGTGTGCTTTATTGGAATAGCCCTACCCCCCTGGTTATAATCTAGAGGTTTTCAGATTTTTCTAGTTAGTTGCTAATCTAGACCTACTTGTTTATTAAATTTAAGCTAGCACATTTTATTTATTTTTTTCTTATGGGCGTGATACCGCCCACTTTTTCAATCTTAATACTTGATGTAGCCATTAGTTATCTTTCCTGTCGAGTTTCGTTGAAAACGGATAGAAATAAATATATAAATATCTAGTATATTCAAATATGCTGACCCGAATTACATGAAATAGGAGGCTTAAATTGTATGGGCGTGTTAACACCCTTTTTTTCAACGAAAACTTAGAGCTTTGTATTATCACAACATGTATGCCAAATTTCAATAAAATCGCTTGAGTTTAACGCCTTAGATTTGTTTTTTAAGTTCTGAGACTTATGGGCGCAGCCCCGCCCTCCTAGGTAAAATTTTTGGGTTTTCAGATTTTTCTAGTAATTTGCTTATCTATAACTACTGGTTTCTCAAATTTCAGCTCACTACCGAACATTTTAATTTTTAATCTTATGGGCGTGTTCACGCCTACTTTTTTTAACCCCAAATTTTTATTTGGCTAACAGTTATCTTTCCTGTTTAGTATCGCTGGAAACGATTAATAGTAAATACATAAATTTACATTTAAATGTGCTGACCCGAAACACATGAAATAGGAGGCTTAAATTGTATGGGCGTGTTAACGCCCACTATTTTCAATAAAATTTTAGAGCTTTGTATTATTTCAACATGTGTGCCAAATTTTAATAAAATCGCTTGAGTTAAACGCCTTAGAAATGTTGTTTTAATTCTTAACTTTATGGGCGTAGCCCCGCACCCTTAGATAAAATTTTCTGGTTTTAAGGTTTTTTTTAGGTAAGTACTCACTTAGTTCTACTTGTTTACCAAATTTCAGTTCACTAGCGCAATATTTAATTTTTATGGGCGTAATCCCGCCCCCTGGTTAAAATTTTCAGGTTTTCAGATTTTTCTAGTTCATCGCTCACTTAGATATACTTGTGTATTAAATTTCAGATATGTACCTATAGCGCAAGTGCTTCATAATATTGATGAGTGAGTCAGTGAGTATGTCTTAAAATATACACTTTTTGCACCTCCATATCTCCGGAACCTTTCATTGTTAAACTTTTAAACTTCGTTTATGAGGTCACATGAATTTGTTTTAATTATTGTTTAAATTTTATAATTTTACGATTGCGGGGAACAAAGTTATGAGGGTGGTAAAAACAGCTCGAATGGCTTCCTGTAAATACACACTGCGTGCATTGGCCGGAACTTAGCCTGGCGCACTGCCCTGCATCTAGATATGACAACTAGATACCCAACTTTAGCATGGTATTAAATATTTTAAAATACATAAAGACATGCTTCAAAATAAAAGACATTTTTGCGCCCATCAATAATTCATAAAGTGTTATTGTAAAAGTTTAAGCAAACTAAAATAACAAAAATTTTTACATTAGGCAAATATAAAATAATACTACATCTTAGAATAAAACTATTGTACTTAGTTTCTCAATTCTAAAAAGTGAATAAAATTTTAAAGTCCATATGACAAAAATCAAATTTGCAGTAGCCGACGTTATTTTTCGAAATTAAAAGTTGCTTATCAGCCCGTTTTTCGAAAATGAATAAGTGAATACGTTCTTTAAAATAACGAATGAAAACATTTTAAGGATTTTAAAAATATTAAATAATTTTCATGTCAGTGATAAAAAAGAGCTCTACTTATTACACCTTTTACAAAAAAAATTGGAAAAAGGGATATATATGTACATAGGTTTGTTATTCCGTTTGAAATTTCCACAATATTAATAAGCGAGCCATAAGGTATATATGTATATTCTGGATCCTTATGCATAGGGAAGACGAACAAGCGATGTAAGGCTATCCGTGTAATCGGTTTTCTGAAGATCCAAGAAAAGCGTCTCTAGCTTTCTCGTCTTAGAATGGTGTCTCAAAATTGTTCCGGAAAAGATTGGTGTTGAAAATCAGAAAAATCGAGCAGACACTTTCAGAGCTGAAAAACTAAAACTTTATTTTGCCATACAAAAGTAACTACCGAAAACTTATTTACTTACTTCATTATGAATAAAATTGGTATTTCTAATAAACAAAATTAAAAAAAATTAAAAAGACGTTTCCAGGGTTTGGAAAACCTTAACTTTTTTTATACAATAGTAGCTGACTATAACAAAATTTTCCTTTTTCTCTATAAATTAAACATACATTACATTGTTAAAAGAAAGAGATTGATGTAAGATATTGATGTATATAAAGGTAACTAGGTCTAATTATCCTTTTTTATATTTATAAATTACACATATTTTACGTTTTGGAAAGAAGAGATTGATGTAGAAAATTATAAAAATAAAAACTACAGCTCCAGAGCTGGAAACTTTGATTTTTTTCTGGGTATTAAAGTAAGCCATTAATTAGGCCTTCTACATCCGAAAGAAGGCGTACAGAGGCCTTCTAGAAGGCATCCCTACTCCTTCTAGTTCCGGTTGTGGCCAAATGGTTGAACCGATTTTGATTTAGTTTTTTCTCTTTGAACTGTGACTTGAGAGTTTCTAGCTATGTTTAAAGAAAATCAGTCCAGCAGTTAAGAAGATATCACATCTTCTCTAGATTATTTCGGAGGTTTTAAAATTTTTAATTATTGTTATTTTTATTCAAGTTTAAACGAAGGTTTGTGCCATGAAACCTATTAATTTTTTTTTTATTTTTTGTTATTTTTATTCAAGTTTAAAGGATGGTTTGTGCCATGAAATCTATTATCCTCTCACCATAGTTATGTTTCAAATCGATTGTTTTTCAATGACAGCTTGTACCGAATTCTTATTAATTCTTAGTAAATAGAGATAAAAATAAAATTTATCGCTAACAGTCCTAACTATAAAATTAATTCAGTTCAGTCTCATTTACATGAAAACGTTCGTTTTTGATGAACAAGTTTGAAAAAAAATTTTACGGATAAAAGCTTACATAATACATACACATAATAATAATGGGATGTTTAAATGGAGACACTTAACAATTTTGCAACATAAAAGTTTAGTAAATAAAAGAAGTTAGTTGACTTGGTATGGAGGTACAATACTAGGACTATGTTATAGGATTATTAAATGGTAGCACGGTTTCAGAACATCTCTAGTGCCAGTGAACAAGCACCGATTTGTTGGTATTGTATGAAGTGACGTCGTTTTTGACATGAACAAATTTCTTAAATACAGAATAAAGGCATTTAATCGAAAAATACCGAGGGGTCACTTACTAAAAATTGCACTACAGCAAACATTATAAATTTTTTCACAAAACAAATATGTATGTATTTGCTTATAGATGTATCCCTATAGTACATATATGCACTTTGGTAAAGGGTATATAAGAATCGACGCAACCGAATATAGCTCTTTTACTTGTTTTAATTAAATTTTACACCACATGGTATGCTTTTTAGAATATCTTCATATTATATTCGTAACTAATTCACCATGCATACATATTTATTTCTTGACACAAGACAAGTATTGAACCAACAATTTTCTGACTTATTGGCAAGCACTCTAACCAATTGCCTAATAGGGCAGCCTGAATAAGCAATGAAATTTTTGAGTTTTAAAATTTTATTTTACTTACAAAAAAATATACTTCAAATTCAAATACTCCTCGGAAATATAAAAGATTTACTTAAATCTTTTGCTAAATGCAAATAAATAATATATATATATATATATATATTCCATAATTAAAGAAAAAATTAAATTTTTCTAAAATTTAGAATATATTTTTATATCTTTCCAATAATTAAAATTTTTGTGTGTATTTTTATGAACTATTTCTAAAGATATGAATTTTTTATTTTTTACTCATATTACGTAAT
Organism: Tachina fera; assembly: GCA_905220375.1. Classification (NCBI taxonomy): domain Eukaryota; kingdom Metazoa; phylum Arthropoda; class Insecta; order Diptera; family Tachinidae; genus Tachina; species Tachina fera. The sequence continues at coordinate 39,694,059 of LR999965.1, read as the reverse complement.
TTTTACTAGATTTGTGTAAAAATTTACTTAAACTTAGAAAAAATTACTTAAACTTAGAATTTTTTTACTTATATTTATAATTTTTTTTTCCTTAATAATAGTATATGTCTTTTTTTAGTGTAACGTAAACTTCTAAAAAACTTTGCAATATATTTAATTCATATCCGTTTAAATTTTTTTTATATCTAAATTAACCTAAATATCATTTACTAGTCAATTATATTATATAAGATCCTGCAACAAATGAATACAAGGAAATGAAAATAAAAGCTTTTGGCCTCACCTATATTTTAAGCAAACTATATATGTTTTATTCTTCTAGAACTTAAAATTGCCGTGGACTCTAATTGATAGTTTTCATGATGTTTTTGCCAACCAAAACGTTCATCATAAACAAATTATCAAAGTAATTTAAGGTAGAAAAGAAAACTTTGTTTAAGTTTATATAAAACGAATGTTGAACTTATTTAAAAAAGTTAGAGAAGAAAAGCTAACAAACATTAAACAACATCAAAAGAACATTAGAACAGGAATTAGGTTACTAACTAACAAAAATCGATTTTTGGTAGCCGCTACTATTATTTGTTTATAAATATAAAACAAACTTAAAAAAAAGAATAAGAAAAACACCAAATAAATTAAGCAACAACAAAAACTTATATTAGAGTTTACCAACCACAGGTATATTGGCAAATAAAACAAACCAAAGTAGGGAGTGAACTCTTGAAATAGTTAAAGAAAAAAAAACGCAAAAAAACTCTTTGAGGCAAACCAAAAACAAACCAAAATTTTCTAAATATTGCAGCTAATCAATAGACAGATACACGTAAACTTAGCAAACACATGAAGGTTTTAGCTATATTCTTGGTATCCACAGAGAAATAAAAAAAAACTCGAAAGCCTAAATAAACAAACATGTTCAATTCCAGTCTGTGCATGTACATTTATACATAACACTTGCACCATTAAATTGCAAGTAAAAATTGGGGAAAAATAAAAAATTATTTTTCTATCCAACAACTACAGGGAAAGTGGCGGCAAGAACATATAAAGTTAAACGACCAATAGTTTCCATAGTAAATAATCTGAATACGTACATGACCTGTTTATTCAAATAGACCACAAAATTAAATGGTAACATTTAGTTTTTGGCAAAGACGCAAAATATTGCTGTACATGACTGGGAATACTAGAGATTTTATTTTATTCTTGTTATTTGTTATGGAATATTAAATATTTGTGAATGCTCAGACAAATTTACTTTTAACAGCTTTTCGTGATAAAGTGTCTAACATTCGATAAGGAAGTTTGATTATTATGTTGGATTTACTAGTGTGATAAGAAAAATATGTACATATTTAAAGGATTCAACCGATATTCTTATGATAGTATTGTCATAGTGCCATAATATTTTTAATTATATTCATATGATTGTATTTGCCTCCGTTTTTGCTTTCGAACAAAAATTTAAAATGATATGATACTATGGCACTTAAGACTACTATTTGAATATCCCTATTGCACTTCAATATTTTGTTTGTATATATATTATTTAAGAGGAAAATATTTTACTAATTTCCTGACCTATTGATATGATTTACTTTTCGAAAACTTAAATGTTATAAGCAGGGCTCAGACCTTCACGCGACTAAAAATTTATTTAAAGCGCTTAAAAAATTCATCTTAAAATAAAACAGTATGCAAGAAAAGTGCATTTACGTACGAGGCAAGCAGCAAAAATAAAATAAAATGGAAAAATTTGTTAAACGTGATAACGGTTGATGTAGATTTCTGCTTTATATACTCAGCCTTTATTGCAAATGGAATATGTGAATTATTTTGATTCACCGTATTATAATTTGCTGAAAGATTTTTTTATAATAAAAGTTCAATTCAGCAATCTCTAAATTTACAATCGTCTTGCCATTGTCGTTTGTTCTTTATTAAATATGCACATGTTAGTTAATTGACTTATTTTTTTATTATTACGTAAAACATAATGTAACATAACACAAACATAATATTTCAGGTAGTAAAATTTAAAACCTATTTGAAACAAAAATCAGAAAACTTTCTATTAATTTTTTCAACGGAATTTACTTGTAAAGAGGGTGTTAATCGTTGGAGAAAGTCAAATAATTTTTTAAAGAAATTAATAATAAATTTATATTTATATGTACAAATGTAAATATCAATGGTTAAAACGGCAAAAATATGCATTTATTGTCAAAATGTTTGACGATATACATTTACCACCAATATATGGAAATATATGCAACGACGTGGCTAACACGAAATGTATTTCAATATGATAAACATTTTCAATATTTAGAACCGATTTAAGACGAAGAAATATATCATAAGCGACGGCACGGTATCAGCGTTAAGACAGACGACTTTTCAGTTTGCTTATTATTTAATTTTGTAATAATGCAACTCTGATCAAATGAAAGGTTTTATCGTTTAGAAAAATTTTAATAAAAATTTTTTTATCGTATTATTTGCCATTCCTCTTGACATTTTGAATTCACGCTATCGCATTTGTACGTATTATTTGAATTTATTTACATATATTAAAACAGAACAGCACCTTACTAACATATCAGCATCTAGACTTGGAACTTGTTTTTTCTCCAAATGTGGTCATTTCAAATTTTTTTCAATTTTCATTTTTGCAAGAAAAAGATTTACAGTGGTCATATCTATCTGCCCACTGTAAGATATACACGGCTAGTTTTTACATTCGTAAAATTACATTACATTAATTTTTTAAACGATTTTAGTTAAAGGATTTATATACATTCTTTCATTTACTTTTTATTGCAAGTAAATAATAATATTTTTTTTTATGTGAATACGCTAGTAATTTTTTTAGCATTTCATATTTGCATATTTTGGTATCCATGGGTTAACTAAAACATCCATAGCAAGACAAACATTTTGAGTGGAGCTGTGAGGTCGTCAAATTTAGTTGTGTTTTAAAAGACGAACGAATTTTTGAAGCAAGTTCGTCAAACTATGCGAAGTTGTGTTTGTAGCATAGTATGGATTTTTCCATGATGCTTGAAATAAAGTGGGAATGAAAACGTCGTAGAAAACAGTTTCATTACTTTTCTAGTACACAGTGATACCGTTTTTGCGGAATTAAAAACGTTCTCAGTTTCATACTACAGTGGAATGTAGAACCTGGGCGATAATTTTCTATACTCTTTCATAAAAAAGAAATTGAATCGCTCTTTGTCATAAAAAACTCAGTTTTTTGTAAATTTTAATTTGATTATGATCCGTTTTTTTTGTAACAACCAGGGGTTCAAAACTGATTTTGAGTTTTATTATTTGCTTTATTTGATGAATATATAGTAAATTATTTTAATAAAGAAAAAAGTGTTTTACATTCTATTGAACTTTTACGAATTATAGTTATTACTTTTATGAATTCTGTAAGAGGTCTTATTTCAGGAAAAATATTTTTTAAATTTAGTAATTTAATACAAAGTTTAATTTTTTCTTTCTGCATATATGTAAAATTTCATAAAATATTCCTAAATATTTAATCATTTCAATTTAGAAGTTTCGCTAAGACCTGCTTCCATTTTAAATTTTTTTCCTGTATTTTTTTGTTGTTGTTTGCCAAAAAATAACCCATTAAAATGTATTTTACATTTCGCTGTAACAACCCTTGTCTTCCAAACTTTTGCTTTCTGCTCATGAATAAAAATTATTAACTGAACAAAAATGTACACCAAACAATCTAAGAAAAACATGCAAATGCTATTTTAACGAAAAAGGAAATGAATAATTTATTATGTTTTCCATTAAATAAAATCAAATCAAAATGAAAATAAAACAATATAATAAAGCAGGGAAAACATTTAATTAAATATGTTGGAATAATATTCATACTTATCTAATGGTAATAAAAAAAGAGAAAACACATAAATTATTAAATTAATTGTTGCACGTTGAAGTGAATTATTTTATTGGCTGGAATTGTACGTGCAACTAGTGAAGTTATGAAACATTATGTTATGAAAAAAAATTATAAGTAAGAAGGAAATCTAAACTAAAAGTTGAAACATTTAAGATTATGAGGTTAAATATTTTTAGTAAAAAACTTTAAGCAGGGAATGCTATAGTAATAAAAAAATATTTTTTCTCTGAAAATCCTTTTATCCAAATATAAAGATTATTCCATCGAAATTAAACAAGGAATTTGTGTCACTTTGTATTCTTTACGTATTGATTTTTCAAAACAGCGACATGACTAGTATTTTTGAAAATTATTGTGCAAAAAAGTGAAAAAAGATTTTTCTTTAATTTTTGCAAAAAAAAAGTTCACGAATTAAATTTTTTTGTATATCGTCAAACTGGCTATAGGGTTAAACTACCTATTGGTAGTTCTTTAAAACCTTAAATGTAAGACCATGTGAAATTTTCTCTGTTGCAAAGTGTTATCAAAAATATAAAATAAATTTGAAAATTTCAAGAGGTTTCAGTCCGAAAAAATTTTTAATTTTTCGTTTTCTTAAGACTCTACTATCGCAACTGAAATAATTTTAGATAGGAATTGCCTTCTGTGGCATGGCTGTACATCTCTTTTTGATATGCTTAAATAGAGCAGCAGCCAAAAAAGGAGAAACTTAAATATTTTATTTAAATAACAGGATTTAATTTCATGTTTTTAAACAATTTAAAAGAAATAAAATAAAAAAATCAATAAAACATTTAGCAATATGTTTTATTCCATCAGATTTGTCCATACATACGTATGTTTATTTTTTTATAATCACAGTGTGGAAATTGTTGCCATTTCATAGTTAAATGGCCATAAATTTTTTTTACATAACTATATACGTATGTATGTATATATCTCGTACAATTGTACACACAGTATTGCCATTCATGTGCACTAGATACAATACACAAACAAATGCATACATTAATATTTACATCTATCTGTAGTAGTAAAATTTGAGGACACACATATAAACACATGCTGTAAAAAAATTATCCAAACATAAATATACACACACACACACAAACTGTTACAATAACAGCTGGAATAGCAAAACAAAATATTTTCCTTAAAAAAAATAAAACATTAAAATAACAACAAAAATAGTAAAGAAACCTTTTTACATGTGTCTCTTCAGCCAAAGAGTGTGTGTTAAAAAACTGTACGACTATTCAGTACATTTTATGACATTTGAGCTCAGGATTTATTTATGATACTCCAACTCCCAGTGAACTATAACACTTTGTCTGTCACTAAGCACAGATAAATAAAACAAAGCGACAAACTCAAATAAAGTGTAACATTTTCTACTGCTTCTAAGCATTAAAGTAAACAAAAAGGAAAAAACCAAAGCGGAAACAAAAATATTCATTCAAATAATAGAAATCAAAGGATTTTGTGTGTGTGTGTGCCTTACACTCACATATTGCCATTTGCAAAAACATACACACACTCACACATTCCTGTTCTTTTTCAACACATTTATAGATTGAGTTTTGAGCTTTTGTTAACAATAGTAATATATTTAAGAGACCGTATGTCTATGGCAATGTGAAAGTTTATTACTCTGTGTGGAGGTATAAAAGCAGAAGTGAGATTTTTATAACAATCACAAAATTCTATGGGATATACCTTTTCCACATTAACGAGGGTAGCAATTTATGGTATAACAAAAGCCTTTGCAATTCGAACGGTTGTCCATTGCTAGATAATGTTAACAATAAAACAAGTAGGAGTGCTATATTCGGCTGTGCCGAATCTTATATACCCTTTACCAAAGTGCTGTTTATGTAGTATAGAAATACATACATACATAAGTACATAGATATGTAGGTACATATTTATTTTGTGAAAAAAATCATCATTTTTGCTCTAGTGCAATTTTTAGTAAGTGACCTCTCGGTATTTTTGGATTGAATATTTTTTTTGAATATTAGCAATAAGTTGAATATCGATGACTTACTTTCTCAATCTCGTATCTTAAAAATTACAAGTTTTCAGCAGAGAAAAAAAGAAACGGTTTATCTCTTTGGATAAAAGTTCATATGCAATTATTAAGGAATTGATTATGTATATATAATCAGTAATAATATATAAGTAGTAATAATACACTAATCTTTTCTAGTTTAATTATGAAACGCGTTTATTAAGATACGAGTTTGCTGCATTAAGAGTCATTTTAATTTTTGATACTTGATGAATAAGTTACTCGTTTGTTGCATTCATAGCTGTATAAACAAATAACGGCGTTATATCAAAACTATCCAATGAAAATAATATTTAGTATTCCTTTTCACCATTTACTCAAACTAAATTCAGTAAAGTGCAACTTTGACTTGCGCACGAAGCGTGCCGTACGGATACTAAATATGTAATACTATATTAGCTTTAGCCTATATAAAATATAGTTTTAAAATTTTTTTTTCGTTTTTGGGGGTTTTTCGGTTTTAAGCGTTTTTTTCTGCGTTTTTGGCGTATTTTTTATTTGGTGCTTTTTTAGTTTTGATGCTTTTTTTCGTTTAAGCGATTTTTTGAGGTTTTTGGCGTTTGTTTTTATTTGGCGATATTTTTTCATTTTGGCAATTTTTTTTTCAATTTGGCGATTTTTTCCATGTTAGCGAATTTTTTAATTTTTGCAATATATTTCATTGCTAGAATTTTTTTAATTTGGTGATTTGTTTCGTTTTGGAGATTTTTTTAATTTGGTGCTTTTTTAGTTTTGGTGCTTTTTTCTCCTTTTAGCGATTTTTTAAGGTTTTTGATGATTTTGTTTTTATTTTGTCGAATTTTTTTCATTTTGGAGATATTTTTCATTTCAGCGATTTTTTTCATTTTAGCAATTTATTTTAGGTGATTTTGTCCGGGTTTAGACGATTTTTTCGGTATGGCGATTTTATAATTTTGGGAATTTTTTGTATTACCTTTTTTGAAAATTTCAATACTTTGCCTCTTACGATTTCCAAGATACAGCAAGTTGTCAAAATTACATAGTCAAAATTACAAAACGATACGAGCATCGTTTGGAACACCCTTTAATTTTTAACTTTTATATCTTTGCTGTTGTAGCGACCAAAGTTCCATACTCTGTCCAAATTTCAGATCAGTACCTATTACGGTTCCTGAGCAAATATCCTTTTTCTTAAAACATAAAATATGTTTAATTATAAGAAAAAATATTCAAGTTTTCCAACCCTGGAAACGTCTTTTTTTAATTTTTTTTAAATTTGTCTTTAAATTAGAAACACCAATTTTATTCATACTGAAGTACAAAATAAGTTAATTTGATAAAAAAGTAATAAAAACTAGTTTTCAGTGGTTATTTTGTATGGGAAATTAGAGTTTGAGTTTTCCAGCTCTGAAACCATCTGTTAATTTTGCTGATTTTCAATAACAAAATTTTTCGGAAAATTTCTGACACACCAGTCAAAGAGCGAAGTCTCTAGCTGTTCTGGGAGCTTCGGAAACCCGATTTCACGTACAGACAGACGTACAGACGGACAGACGGACATCGCTTGTTCGTCTTCCCTATGCATAAGAATCCAGAATATATATACTTTATGTGTCGCTTATTAATATTGTGGAAATTACACACGGAATGAAAAACCTATATATACTCTTTTATCATTTTTTGGTAAAGGGTATAATAATATTATATAATAAGAAACTACATTCTGGTTATGCGTTCCTCTAAGTATGAAAGTAGTTTAAAGCTACGGTCACACTTGGCATACATTTGCTCAAAAAAGCGTAGCCCCTAAATACTGATGAAAAACTCTTTGGTTCAGACACGTGTTTATTAAGTTTAAACAGTTTCAAACATAACTAATTGACAATGTCATAGAAGCCAACATTATTATAAACTATTAAACTTAATAAACTTGCGTCGGAATCAAACGCTTTTTAATTAGTATTCAGTGGTTCCACTTTTTGGGGCAAATGTTTTTTAAGTGTGTGAAATGTTAAAATTTTTTCTGCGAAATATTAAATAAATATTTAAAAAAGTTCAATAAATCCTTATTCTTACTAATATTATAAATGTTTTACATTTGAATGAGTTTGTTTATTTGTTTGTTTGCTACGCTTTCACGCCAAACCCACTTAACAGATTTTGACACTTCTTTCACCAATAGAAAGCTACATTTCCAGCGTAAAAAATAGGCAATTTTTAACCGGTTCGGAACCGGTTTTTTATATTTGGCAGATATTCTAAATTCTTTCATCAATAGAAATCAATAATAACAGCATCAAATTTAGCCAGTTCTTTATCCGGTTTGAAACCGGTTTTTTATATTTGGTAGAGATTTTCAAACCACTAAACCAATTTTGAAAGGAAAGTTACATTACCAGTCGAACACAAAGCCTAGTTTTTATCCGGTTCGGAACCTTTTTTTTGTTGTAGTAAACAATAATTTAATTTAAGCTAATTTTTAATTATTAGTGTTCGCTTTTTAAGCCAAATTACATGTGATAATTATTAATGAACAAATAACACTAAATATTCGCATTAAGACATAGTTGAACTAGCCGTTTTCGAAGGCCACTAAATATTCATCATCAGCATTATTTTGTATTTGGTCGACAGTGTGTGGTATTCGTTGATATAGATTTCTGCTTTATATACGTAACTTTTATGAAAATGGAATATGTGAATTTTTTTGATTCATAGTTTTTCAATTTGCTGAAAGCTTTTTTGTAATGAAATCTCATTTTTCCATCTCTAAACTTACAACAGTCTTACCATTACCGATTTCAAATCATTTATCAATTACCACCAGTCTTTGCTACATCTTACACTGGTGAATGTATTTAAGTTTGGGTTGAAATGTTGGCGTGTTTAGCTACGACTCATACTCAACTAAATATTTTTGACTGAAATATATTTTGATTAATTGCCCTTAAAAATCACTAAAAAAATTATTAAAAAAAAGTATTAATAAACAAGAAGTAAAAGTAAGCACATTCGCAAGAAATCATACAAAAGTAGTACTGCAAAATTGGCTAATATGTATTTATTTATTTTTACATATTTGCTCATTGCAAGAAGTTCTGTTTTACGATTACTAATTATTGAGTTGAATGTGGTGCACTGTAGAGCCAAAGGCCCTTTTTTGAGGATCAATTCATATCTCCACACCTACAGCAGTGAGGGCCACCAAATTTTATACGGGTAACTCTGAAAATAAAGTGCATGCTCCTGCAAAATGTTGGCGGCATAGGACAGGGCCGGACACTCCCCATACAAAGTTATTACTATTTTTCATATATTATCAGAACTACAATACTCAGAGTCATTTAATCTTGTATGAGTAGCTCGTAAAACAAACTTAATGTTCCATAAAGATTTTAGAGGTATGAGAGGGGGAGACATGTATTTATAATTATTAAACATGATTATTTTATATAAGAAATACGGATGCAGGAAAAAAATGTATATAAACGATGCCTTACTAACTAAACAAGCAAACATTTATGTATTACTTTCACGGATGCCTGCCATTAAATGTCGATTGGTATCAAACTCATTCAGTACCCAATCGTCAAACCCGTGTGTTTTAATGAGTTTGATCGTGAGTTTGTGTAAACAACGAGCTACTGAATGAGTTCGATACAGGTCTAATTGAATGACTTTGGATACTACTCATTCAAAAATATGTTTTTCAACAATCTTTAGGAACTTAGCTCGTGAGTGCGTGAGTATTGAATTTCTACAATTACACACGTTATATTTTATATTCAATATTATATTTACACAAAAGCAACCACGAGTGACTAGCGCGTGACCAACAAGTGACTAGTAAGTGACTCTCGCTTGACTCACAAGTAAGAAGCTAGTGCATCATGCATGAATTTTGAATAACTCACGCGTGATAAATGATGCCATTTACACATCTCTAATAAAAGCACATGGGACAATTTTTATTTCTATTTATTTTATTTATTTATTTATTTAATCGCTTCGCGGGTTGGGTTTGTTAAAAAAAAAAGATTTATAATATTGCGAGGCCACCTTGGCTTGTCTGCATGTTTAAATATAAGTTCCAAAAAAATTTATTTCATTCATCAACAATAAAAGTATTAGCGGATAACAGGCGCATTGACAGTCCTCTGCTCGATCAGAGCAAGAACCAGCATTTGGGAAACTGACGCTCCAGCTTTTTGTAGGATGAGCGGGGTTGAAGAAGAACCAGAAACCATTTAACATATTATCTGTTACTGCCCGAAGCTGCAACGTCATAGGCTTAGATGGCTGTGCAGACATTTCCATGAAACATTACTGATATCGGGAAGTTTTAATTACAGGTCAGCAGGGGTTTCATCATGAGAATTCGGTGGCTCAATGATGGATAATAAGGTCTTTTCTGGCTATAAATGGTGGGGGGGGGCGAGAAATATTAGTTTTTGGGCAGCAGAAGGGAACCAAAATGGACTCAATTGGGTCTACGAGTGGAGGTGCGGTAAAGCACTACCCTTCCTAATCAAACCTAACCTATTAAGTCTTAGTTTATGAACATTTTCAAAAGACAATAACAGTTAATTAGATCAGGATTGTATTTTTGTGTAAGTCATGCGATTGCGTACGATAGTGAGTACCAGCCTTTATTGGTGTTTCAGATATAAAGAAAAATATTTCATTTGCAAGAAAGTTTCGTATATAAGGCAGAAATATATATCAACTGACACCACACACAGTGGACCAACACAGAAGAACGCTAAAGATGAAGATTTAGTGGCCTTCGAAAACGGCTGGCTGTTCCGTTCAACTATGTGTTGTCAGAATATTTACAATTCACTTTAATGTTATTTGTTCATTAATAATTATCACATGTAATTTTGCTTAAAAAAAGCGATACCAACAATAACAATTAAAAGTAAAGAAAAATAGTTCTTTTGTAATGGCTTTAACTATTTTATATCACTCTACCTAAGTATGTTCAACTATTTTTGCTTTTCTTTTTACGATATAAACAACTCTCGTATAAAAATACTATTTGTGTATTTTTCATATGCATCATTATAAAAATAGATCCTTGTGTAAATATATCATCTGCTTATATCAATGTAAAGCACACAACCATACAATCACATTCATGTCAAACAACCAAATGACAACCACATTATTCAATTGTAACAAATTTGAAGTGGATAAACTCAGCAACAACTGTGACATTTGTATAATAAAAAATTTATATCAAAAATTGCCGTTGGCTTTTTTTTTTGCTTTCGTTTGCTTCATGTTACTATGATTAATCCAGTTCTTAAAAAGAAAATCAATAAGACAAAATGAAATATTAATGAAAATATTTAATCTAGAATCAGAATGTGGTTATTAACATAATGAAATATTTTGACCTCGAACACACTCTTTACGACAACTCCTGGCTAATAAAAAAGAAAGTAAAGTATTAATTATATTTACAAAAGTACAGACATTGTACACAATACTTTATGTAGTTAATTAATAGTGAAATTTTTCTTATGCACTTTCATATTAAAATACTTACATAATTATTTATCTTTATCTATTTATTTGTTCTTTCTACTCAAAGTAAATAATTTTTACATTCATACACAAGGGAGTTGGTAATTATTTATGTTATATGTTTGTAAGTCTGTGTACAAATATTTCAGATTTAATTCAATATTGAGACGGAAAGCAACAAATTAAATAAACTGAAATGATTACATGGCATTTTTTATAATTACAGATGTTGATATAAATGAAAATAAGTGTTTACACACATTTCCTATAAATTTGTCTGCATTGTCAGTATGTGTGTATGTGTCCATGTTTAAATAGCAAGAACATGTATAAAAAAGAATATGGGTAAAGCCAAAAAAAAAATTAAGTTTATCTTGAAAATTTTTTAAGGCTTAAAGTTGTAAGTTTATGGAAAGGAAAATTATCGATAGAAAATTGAAAGCAAGCAATTGTTGCTGAAGTGTATTCAAGGCTGAAGTCATTTAATTTTTTTCTTTAATATAAAATATTTTAGATTATTTAAAAAAATTAAATCAAATTGTCACAAAAACATAATAATGACATCTCAGTTAAGAACAGCGCTTGACAATTTTACTCGTAACATGTAAAGTATGTTATAAAACTTATTCACTGAAATTTCAAAATTTTCATTGCCCAAGACAAATTTTCAATAAATTATTAGCCTGTCGCAGTACGCACGCAATTCCGATCGTAAAAGGTTTCAATTCCCAAGGTCGAGTCTTAATAAAGCGTACAACAAAAAATTTCTTCGGAATTAAAACACTTCAAATTTTCAAAGTGGACTTGCTATTTTTAGGGATTTTTTTTATAGAAAAATATATATAAAACAAGTCAAAATGCATTATCAAAAATGGTACTCGTATGTCTGTCTATCTGATTACCATATTGGTTCTTTAAGCATTTAGTTAATATTTATTCAAAAGCGATTAAATTTCGTAAGGTTGTTGAGCAAAAAAATTAAAACTGATGTATTTTTTAATCACAGTATAGCTACATAATTTTTTTATTGTTTCCTTTTTGTTTTGCTTCTTATTTACTAACCATGTTTTATTATTATTATTTCATTCTTTATTTAAAAAGCAAAATCGTTCGGAACCTAAGGAACTCAAAACAAAACCGATCAAAATCGCAAATACCGAATAAAAACCATTCGGATTGGAATCAATGACGTGGATGTATATCTACAATAATAATTTTCTTAGTTATTTAAAAAATTTAAATGTTTAAAATTTTATTTTCTAAACTGATTCATTGTTATCACACAACGCAATTCTTATGACACTTGAAGTTTTCATTAGACCCAAACTATAGCCCAGTTAAAAAAAAAATATTATTATAATGAGTCGAATGAGGCAGAATCGAAAAGTTAGCGTTGTTTTTCTTGTATACTTTCCAAATAATCGAAATTTTGTTAAATACCCAATTTGTCACAATGCTTCTTACTACTTTTATAATAATCACAATGTGGCAACTGAAAGATTTAACTAATATTCTTTACTGATACTCTGTTTTACCAACTTTTTTAATATTTTTTTTAATTCCTTATAATATTACACAGAAAAAATTATTGTTGAATTTTTTTAATTAAGTGATTGCTTAGAAAAAATAATACTTTTGATTAAAATTTTAATTGAATATATGTTTATTTTAATTGACTTTGCTGCTCTAACAAAAAAGTGCTATCAACAGAGCTTAGCTCAGAATACTCTGAAATGGGTAACAATTTTTACATGTTAATTGTATGTAAATAATGTAACGTTTGTTTTTATGTATGAAAATCGAGCTGTTTTTTGTAGTATGCCACATTGTTTTGAAAAAATATTTTCAATTAAAAAACTCAATTAATCTTTTAATTGGTTTTGATATTTTATATGGGAGAAAAAACTACTCAGCTTAACTTTTTTTTGATTCGTAGTAATTTTGACATAAGTTGAATAAAAATTAAATATGAAAATAAAAAACAGAAATTCATTTTGTTCCCTTTTGTTGAGAAATAACAAGACAATAATGATAAAAAATGCAAGCTTATAGACCAAATGTAGATGGTAAAGTTAGTACATTGGCGATATTAGGGATTTGATGCAAAAGGTCTTGCGTAAGTACATATGGAAAACATCGAAGCCTTTCTTTAAAATCCAATTATAAAATACACACAATTCAAAGAAAGGCTACGACGATATTCTGCATTTACACTTACGCAAGACTATTAAACACCGGATGGGGCCATTGTACGATTTTCCTCCATTCAAACTTCAAAGGCCATGCGATGCATCAGTTAGGTTTTTGGGACAATACACAAATGTTTCCATTTTTTTAATTTTTTATACATATGTACATAAAATTTTTTATATTTTTACAATTTTTATATTTTTATTCTCTTAGATTTTTTTATATTTCAATTACTATTTTAACTGAATCTATAAAAAATTGTAATTAGTTATTTAATTGAATCCTAAAAAATATTTCAATTAATTTTTTAATTGAATCTTCAAAAATATTTCAATTAAATTTTATTTGAATCTTTAGAAAACCATCAATTAAATTTTTAGTTAATGTAATATATTTTTAATTGAAAAAACCAAAAAAAAATTTCAATTAAAATTGATGAGTTAATAATACAATTTTCGTGATTGGTAGAAAATTAATAAATTTTTTAACTGAATCTTTGTTTTTTTAATTGAATCTTGTTTTTACTTTTTTCTGTGTACTACTCTTTACCAAAAAATTGTAAAAGAGTATATAAAAATTTGTCATTTCGTTTGTAATTTCCACAATATTAATACGCGATCCTTAACGTATATGGATCATTCTACGTTAAGAAGTAATTTGATGTTAGGAAGGGCGGCATGATAAAAAAATACTGAAAATAATAATTTTTACCAAGATAATAGTATTTAATCATGTATTTTGTATGCATGTTTAACAATGGCCAGGCAATTGAGTTACTTTTACGGGTATTTTGAGTGACCAGGAGAGAAACTCTGTACAGGGTAGAAAGATGAAGGCCACCTTACTTTACTGGGGAAGATAAATTGAACACAAACTTTATTTTCGTAAAAACCAACTTGAATTTTTCACTATTTGATGATAATTTATAACAAACAAAAATCAGACTATAATTCTCACATAGTCTTTTTTGTTTAACTTGAATTAGGTATTAAAATTCAAAAACAAATATACTTAGTATCTACATACAAAAATAACATAACATCTTTTTTCTAAAATGACATAAAACTACTTGAAAAAAAAGTAAATTATTTAATTGCACATATTTTGCAACGTGATGTTGAAAAAAACATATAGAGCATCAATGCTGATGGCTGTTTGTTTACAAACTGGAATGCCTTCTGGAAAACTGCCTGAGAACAAGACTGAGAAGATACTACAAGCTGATTTAATTTTCCATAACTTATTAGTGCTTCCTTGACAGGTTCACTTTCAATCCCTTATATACTATCAACATTGAGGCGAGGTTTATAAATAATATACGTGAACTAATAAGTAAGAAGTAATATCTCACTTCCGTATCTACCCTGGATGCAAAGTCTCTACCATGGCATCTGATGAAGCAGGGGAGAGACGTTTTCATTAAAAAACTAACATAATCAGAAAAATATAATAAAAATTTCAAAGATTTTGTTACAGAATAGTAAAGGGACAGGCCAGGGTAGATACTTTTTTCTTAGTAAACATAAAGTTATTACTAAACTAATTTAGGTATTGAAATTTATTGGTAAAAAAGTATACTTTATGTTTTATAAAATATGTTTGATATTTCCGCAAAATTTTCAAGTTATATATGATTTTTTGATGTAGCCGTCGAAAGTGCCTCTTAACGTAGAATGACCCATATATATTCTGGATCTTTGTGCATAGGGAAGACGAACAAGTGATGTCCGTCTGTCTGTACGTGAAATCGGTTTTCCGGAGCTCCCAAAATAGCTAGAGACTTCGGCCTCAGACTGGTGTTTTAGAAATGATCCCAAAAAAATTAGCATTGAAAATCAGCAAAATCAAACAGAGTGTTTCATTTTGTCATGCACAAAAACTGCCGAAAAATAGTTCTTATTATTTTTTTATTAATTTATTATTTTTTTATTAAATAAATTAAATTGTTGTTTCGAATTAAAAAACAGTTTCAAAAATTAAAAACGTTAAAAAGACGTTTCCAGGGTTGGAAAACTTTATTTTTTTACAAAAGAAGCTTACTAAAACAAAGTTTTCCTTTTTTTCTATAAATTAAAAATATTTTATATTTTAAAAAGAAAGAGATTGGTATAAAATATCAGAAAAATCAAAAATTATTGTTCCAGGGTTAAGAAACTTAAAATTTTTGTGATATATAACAGTAACTAGGTCTTGTAAACTATATATATTTTACGTCTTGAAAAAAAGTTTGGTGTAGAAAATTACAAAAATAGAACCCACAGTTTCAGACCTGGACAGTTTTAAAATTTTTTCTGGATACTAAAGTAACTAAATAAAACTATGTATTTCTTTTTAATTTCCTTTTTTCTTTGTTTACTTAACATAATTTATATATTTGTTTAGTAGTATTGGTATAAGAAATCAGAAAAATGTTAAAAGTCATATTCCAGGCTTGTAACCTTATTTTTTTGTGATATAAAAGTAACTATGTCAAATTATTTTTTTTATTTTTAATCAGAAATAATTTCTTGTTCAGGCTTAAGTTCAGTAACTTCAATTCTTATTGAATGAAGCATTTGTATTAATTAATGTGAGTTTCTAAAGAAAAGAAGAAAAATTAAACTAGACTTCAAAGTTGGGGGAAATACCGATACTTTTCTGAGCAGCCACGCACTTCATCAGCACCCTAGTCTATCTACTTGGGTAGAGATTCTTGTTAACATCAGCTATTTAACGTAAATTAACCAGGGACCGTAACGGCTATAATTTTTATTTTAAAAATTACTTTTTAATCGTTATTTCTTGATTTTTATTTATTACTCACAAAATAAGAGTTATTTTGTGACTTTTATTTATTCCCCAAAAAAATAACAGTTATTTATTGATTTTGTGAAGAATAAATAAAAGTCACAAAATAAGAGTTATTTTGTGAGGAATAAATTAAAATCAAGAAATAACTGTTATTTTGTGTGGAATAAATTAAAGACACACAATAACTCTTATTTTGAGAGGAATAAATAAAAATCATTGCATCTATAGGTATAGTCGATGTAACATGGAGTACCTTGGTATATTCCTTTTGCACTTGGGACTGCTCTATTTGTGTGATTTTTTTCAGTTTAAATTTGGAAAATAATCGTTATTTGCGATCCCTGAAATTAACAATTAACAAATTGCAATTATTTGACTAAAAAAATTTCCGAATTATTTTTCCAAAAAATTGTTTTTGGACATATGTTCATCAATACATGTATTTTTAGTCGATATATTTCGATGTAAAGGTCAATAAGTTATAGAGAGCTTGGAAAAATATAGATTTTGAGGTGCTTTTAACCAAGCTTTCAACCTTAATTATTTTTTATACCAGAGCTGGCTCAATAAAAAAATAGTTGGCAACATTAGATTCAGCGTCCTTAAATTAGGTCCGGTCTTGTTTAAAAAAAATTTCGAATTTGAGCACAGTGTTATAATAATTTCTACATAAACCGCTTAAAATTGGTTACTCTTAAATTTATTTTTTAGTATTATTTTTCATCTTTGGCCATGTTATATAATAGGAAAAAAAATTGAATAGTGCTAAATTGGTGATTGGGGTACTAAACAGTAAAATCGTACCAAATTTTACATCCCTGTCTTTGACACATGCTCTTTGTCAAAGTGAAGCCTGTGTTTAACGGCATGGCCTGCGATGTCGACAAGAAAGTTTCTATCGCTTACTTATATTGAAAACAAAAAAATTTAAAACGTATTTTCAAACTGATAAATTGGAAAAAAGAGAGTAAAATTATAAATCAATCTGTTTTAAATGTTCAAGGCTTCAGGTAAAAAAAATAAATTGGTTTATAAGTTGAGAGTTTTTCTCGCCAATGATTAGTGTGTTGAATTCATTTGAAAATATTTTGCAGACATTCGGCTTACAGTTGACTTGTATATTTGCCGTACTGTATTTATATTTGCGAGTAGTTTGTTTTATTTTTATTCAAAGTCAAGGCATATTCATACCAGTGATGTAGGGATTAAAGTAAGCAAATATAAAAAATCTCTATAAACTTTTTAGGAAAGTCTCTGCCACCTTTACTTTTTAAGCTAACAATAAAATTAATAATTTATGTATGTATGTATGTATATTAAAAAATATATTATGTGTTTATATCAAAATCGTTTTGCTTGCACAAATAATGCAATGCAAGGCCACAATGTTTGCTCATAACAAACAGTCATCAGGCCAATGAACGTGCAATATTTATTTACTTTAATATTTGTCTTGATGCTGTTTTTTAATTCATTTAAATTGGACATTGTTTAACAACAAATATGGTTAAAATTATTAAACTTGCTCAAATAATTTGTTTAAGCTTGAACATGTTTAAAGAATTTAGAATGCCACTTGGACAAAACATAAATTTTTTTCATTTACTTCCTTGTAATAATGAGACAAAGCAAAAAATAGCAAATAAAATAGCTTTATGAAATTTCATATAAGGTAGGCTTAGTATACTTTATATGTATACTTTAAATGTTACAAAATGCATTGATAAATATGTGTTAACATCCAATGTACATTCAAATTATAAGCGGCAAAGAAAGTCACCTGATCCTTGGCAACCACTTGATATGGATTCGCCTTGAGTTTTTTTGTACACCTAATTTTAATCATCTGGTATTAAATCATAATTATAGTTTTGTGCATTTACTTAAACTTGCTACGAATTTGTAAAAATAGTTACTGGAAAGTGTTCATTAAATCACAATGTTTGCAAGGAGAGAGCGTCAAAAGAGAGAGAAAAATTGAGAGGCAAAAAATATCTAAACAGATGTTTTTTGTTTTATTTTCAAATAAACTATTTAAAAAAACTAATTTTTTTATTATTAAAAATAACATTATTTATTGCATCTTCAAAAACGAACTAACAATAAGTATTCAAATCTTAAATCTATAATATAATTATTATGCCCGACCAGAGTCGGACATAGACTTAGTGATAGTAATTAATAATATATAAATGTCGTATTAAATACAAAAATATTTTCAAGAAGTTTCATGTGGAGTGTTTCATATTAAAGTCGTAGTGTCCAGTAAAATTCAAGATGGGAATCTGGTTTTGTAAATATTTTGCCTGCGTATTTTGCAATTTCTTTAGTCACTAGTGACATATTTAAATCACAATGTAAATTAGAATTTTTGATGCACCATGGAGCAGATGTTATTAAACTTAAAATTTTTTTTTTGCCTTCGTTGGATTCTATCTACATTAAAAGCAGAAACAGTGACCCATAATTGAATTCCGTAGCACCATATTGGCATCAAAAATGACTTCTATAGTAGAAGTTTGCACTCTAGGCTGAGTCTTGAGTTAATTTAAGTTTCATTTGAGTTAACTTAAAGTCAATATGATGTTTCCATGTAAAAACTAAAATTTTTGAATTAATTTATGTAAAATTGAAGAAAATTTTCTTAATTTCATGTTTTTTTTTACTAAGGCACATAAATAAAGTTTTATGTACAATGCATTTAATTTATTTATCATATGCGATCAGGGATGGAAAGTGTTTTTTTTTGTATTTGTTAATCGAATAGAATTACAAAATAATGAAAAAATGCATTAAAATAGTGAATTTTATAAGGAACTGTTTAAAATATTTCATATTAACGTCCCTTTTCACAATGTATGGTTAAGAGTTAACGTGAACTTTAACTGACAGTTCTCCATACAAAACTTGCCGTTAAAGTCCCTGTTAGTTTTTAACCATACATTGTGAAAAGGTATGTAAATGTCAATTTTTAAAAATTTTGTAATATAAAATATTATAAAACGTGATTATTTTATAACAACTGAGAAAAAGTATAATATTATCATGATTTTTTTTACAGGTAAAGTAGTTATTTACTTTTTCGTATCTTACTCTCTGGTTGCAAGTTTCAGCTAGGTATGTAGATGAATGCACCTTTTGTTTAAATAATATTTGGAATAACTTATAAAAACACAAAATTAATTTATATTAGATAAATAATAAATTGTCCAGAATTTTAGCTGGTAATGGGTGCATTCCGGACCAACAATTTGGTTTTAGAAGTCAGCATAGCACTATTGAGCAAACGCATAGATTGGTTCAAGTTCTAAGGGGAACATTTGAAGAAAAGAAGTATTGTTCTGCCCTTTTTATTGATGTTTCTCAGGCATTTGATAAAGTATGGCACGAAGGTCTATTTTTAAAATTGAAGATATATTTGCCAATAAGCATACAAAAACTTTTGGAAAGTTATATTATTGGTAGGAAGTTCATTGTTGTCAAATTCATTAATGTTCATTAATGTACCCAAATCAATATCTTCCGGTGTGCCTCAAGGTAGTTTTTTGGGTCCAGTCTTGTATTTAATATATATTTGTGATATGCCTGTGAGCAGTAATATCCACACCTCTACATTTACCGATGATACAGCCTATATGAGTATACGCGAAAGCCCTTATGAAGCATCCCGCAATATACAGGAATATATTACTCAGCTGGAAATGTGGTTGAAGTTATAGAGAATCAAAGAAAATGAGCAAAAATGTGTCCATATAATGTTTACCTTAAGAAAAGATATTCGTTCTCCCATTCCAATCAACAATCAAAATATCCCTCAACGTCGATCGTCAATCGAAGGCTTACATGGAAACATCATATTGACTCTTAGCTAACTCAAATGAAAATTAAGTTATCTCAAATACATTGTTGATTGGCAGAAATTCAACACTTAGCCTAGACTTCAAACTTTTACTCTAGAAGTCGCCTTTGAAGCCAATATGGTGCTACGGAATACAGTTATGGGGTACTGCTTCAGTTTCAAATGTTGAGAAAATCCAACGAAGACAAAACAAAATTTTAAGTTTAATAACATCTGCTCCATGGTACATCAAAAACTCAAATATACATCGTGATTTGAATATAACACTAGTGACTGAAGAAATTGCAAGATACGCAGGCAAATACTTAACTAAACTCGAGTCACATCATAATCCCCTTGCTTGTAACATCTTGAATTTTACTGGACACATCCGCCTTAAAAAGAGAGACACAAGGGTTCCTTTCCCCTCGATTTTTACTACTTATGTATTATTTATAACTATCACTAAGCTTATGTCCGACACTGGTCGGGCCTAATAATTATATTTTTGGATGTAAGATTTGAATACTTATTTTTAGTTCATTTTTGAAGATACAATAAAAAAACATGCAATAAAAAAAACCATAAATATGTTTTTAAATAAATGTAACAATAACTTACCTTTTATAAGTATTAATTCTAATATATCCATCACTAAAGGATCTGAAGATATTTAATAAATTTAATTTAATAAGAATTACTCAAAAATATCAAAAGTTTTAAAGAGAAAATTCAATAGTAAGTATGAGCTATATATTTTGTATGCCAAGCCACAGTAGTCATACGCTTACAATCTACTTCAAGATGTATGTATGTATAATTACATATCGTTAACTTAATACGAAAAGGCCCCAACTCATAATTTTTCGAAATCGATATGTTTACACATTTCGCTAGACCATTACTTGACACACCACCTAAAATTAATCATACTAATATAACACTAAATTTGTAAAGTGTTTTTAATAAAAATTGCGTTTAAAAATTTTTTTTATCAATATTGCATCTTTTTTATTTAGTTTTTTCCTCCTCCTGGAAACCATGAAAAACATGAGTTAGGAACTTTTCGTATTACGTTAACGATATATAATATAATTCTGTGTAAGAAAAGGCCTTACAAATTCCTTTATAAACATATAAAGTTTAGTAGATTTGCAAACAATAGCCTACATTGAACAAAAGCTCTACACACTGAATACCTTTATGCCTAATCATACATAGTTAGAAGCCAATGAATTGTCATAAGCAACCATAAACTTATCAAACTGATTACCAGGTTCCCAAAAACGTACATGCATACATACATACATACATGCAGGCATTCTACACAATAGCCTGCCTGAAATATATGAAAATAAGATTGAAATGAAAAGGCCTGCCGAAAACAAAGCAACAACCTAAATGCCATAAAATTTCAACATGCAGAGTACAAAACAATTTACCTAAATCCCTACTGAACCTATACTTAAGTTTAATTGTTTGATAATGTTTATAACATTTATAATAGTAATTACACATACATACACGCACTCATTTAGATATTTTTTTCATGTTTGTATGTGACACGGAAGACTCAAACATGAATCCAATTGATTTAAATGAGTTATTTTTTGTTTGTTTGTTTCTTATTTCAAGAATATGAGTAAAAGAGAGTTGAAAATAACTATGTACATTAAAGGCAAAAAAGTGCAAACTCATATTTTGCATGTTGACGAAACATTTGTTTTCATCTACGTTGTTTATTTTTTCCTTCTTTAGAGCAATTTTCATATAAATTTATTGCTAATTGCTGTGAATGGGTAAAGTGAAAACTGCTGATAGTGGAAGAGGAAAAGGAGTTTTAAGTCATTATGTTATTAAAAAAAATATGAGTTATGAAAAAGGTTAGCTTTGCATAGCATTTGCATATTTTTTCTGGATCAGTACAACATTGCAACGAGAGAATAAAAAAGTATTTTTTTTTCATATTTTTCCGAATTTAGCAAAACTGAATATTACAAAACTATTTAATGTCTCAATTTGAACATCCCGCAATTAAAATTGGATGATCACTTATAGCGCGATATAAGGTAAAAATGATATTCCCACAGTATTGTTCAATTTAATTTAGCGGAAAACAGAAGTTTCAGGGAAATGAAACGAAGTTTGTCGGTTAGTTTACTATTTTATTTATTTTTTTATACAAGGGCGGATCTATAAGTCCGTGACTTTTCGAACTTCCCTAGTAGTTATATGAAATGCAATACCGTTGACATCAAGTACAACCAAATAGTGAATTTCAAGTGCTCATTAAACATTATTTTTTGGGAAAATCCCGTTAATCAAATCAAGGAAAAGCTCTATAAATACTATGGGAACCATCGATTTCAATAGTAAAAAGGTGGTTTACTGACTTTTGTTGTGATCGCACAAGCACAAATGACGCTGAACGTTCTGGACGGCCAATTGAGGTCAGTACACACAAAAATTTCAAAAAATCCATGATGTGGTGTTGACCATGAGTGTGTGAGATTTTTGATGATATATGCATCCCACATGGGCCAGTGGTTTCTGTTTTGAATGATTTCTTGGGTATGATAAAGCTTTCCACAAGATGGGTGCTGCGTTAAAATGAAAAGGCAAGAAAGTTTTGGTGGCTAACTCAATAGAAACTATAAATTCTTTTTTTACCTTTTGACCTTCACTTTACACATTTTAAAAACGGGTACAAAATTCAATAGTTAGAACCTAAATGTACTTACGTAAGAAAAACTCTCCTTATAAAATCAGCTGTAAGTATACGCACGCCGTAACAGTGCGTGTCATGGATTTCATAATATATTAATACTATTAATATTATTAACTAGTGTTTATTATATGGGTGGCGCGTTTGCTCACAATCGACTTCAGACGCATGTGTAGTTTCCATGGCAAGAATCCATGAATAGGGCTTCAAATTTAGCCCTTAGTGACTAGTTCCTATTTTCAAACTTGAAGAAATTGCTTGGTGGAAGGAGATTTAGCTCTAACGATGGAAGTATTGACCAAACAAATGCATATTTTAAGGACCTCAAAAAATCTTATTTTTTGGAAGGGATACAAAAACTGGATTTAAGTGAACTAAGAGTATTGAGTTAAAAGAAGATTATGTGAAAAAAAAATTTATAAAAATAAAATTGGTATTTAAAATAAAAAAATCTAAAAAACTAAACAGACGTTTCCAGGGTTGGAAAACTTTAACTTTTTTTCTTATACAAAAGTACCTTACTAAAACAAATTTTTTTCTTTTTTATATAAGTTAAGCATATCTTATGTTCTCTAAAGAAAGAGATTGATGTTAGAAATCAGAAAAATCAAAAAGGATGATTCCAGGGCTGAAATACTTACTATTATTTTTTTCATTTTCTTTATAAATTATATATATTTTACGTTTTATAAAGAAGAGATTGCAGTAGGAAATTATATAAATAAAAACCACAGCTCCAGGACTGGAAACTTTGAAATTTTGTCTGGATAAATAAAACTATTTTTCTTATTTCCTTTTTTTTGTTCAGTTAACATGCTTTATATATATTTTTCAAGAACTACTAGCTTGGTGTAAGGAAGGAATTAGAGAAATGTAAAAGGATGATTCCAGGGTTGGAAAATTAATTTTTTTTGTATGCAAAAGGTATAATTATTTTTTCTTTTTGCTTATAAATTATTTATACTTTATTGCTTGGAAAAAAATAGTTTGGCATACAATTTATAAAAATAAAAAACATAGCTTCAGACCTGGAAAACTTAAACTTTTTCTTGTAAATAAAACTGACTAAATAAAACAAAATATTTCTTTTTTTAATTAAATACATATCCTCACAAAAACATAAATGTGAAAAAAGGCCAATTTCCTTTCCAAAATTTCGGCCATTAAAAGTTGTTAGATAAAAATTTTGACCAAGTTCTTGTTTGGCACAATACTTATCACTGTGATATGCTATACATTATATAAATTTGTAAGTGTAAGAGTGTCATATAATTTGTAGATACTCTGCGAACTTGATTTTATTTGGGCAGTAGTCATCTTTCTTGTTGAGTTTCGTTGGAAACGGATAGTAATAAATTTATAAATATGTAGTATATTCAAATGTATATGAAGTAGTAGGCTTAAAATGTATAGGCATGTTAACACCCACTGTTTTCAACTTAAATTTATAGCCTTGCATTATTGCAACATGTATGCGAAATTTCAATAAAATCGCTTCTGTTGAAGGCCTTAGATTTCTATTTTAAATTCTGATCCTTATGGACACAGCACCGCCCACCTTGCTAAAATTTTTGAGTTTTCGGATATTTCTAGTAATGTCCGAATCTATAACTACTCGTTTATCAAATTTCAAATATTATGGGCGTGTTTCCTCCCATTTTTTTTAATCCAACATTTTCTTTGGCTAGTGTTTATCTTTCCCGTTTAGTTTCGTTGGAAACGAATAATAGTAGTTACACAAATAGTACATTTAAATGTACTGGCCGGAAGTACATAAAATAGGAGGTTTAACTTGTATGGGCGTGTTAATGAGCACTTTTTTGTATAAAAATTTTGACATTTTGTTATTTCTAAGTTATGGATGAGGCCATAAAATTTTAATTTAAATAAAAAATATATTTTCGATAACATGTCCCTTACGAGAAAAATTAAAAAAGGCTCGATATTAAAATCAAGTTTTTGTTAACAAAAAGCAACAGCCAGATATCCAAATTAAAAAGAGACTTCCAATTAAATTATGCTTTAAGTTAATTAATATTTTTTCAGTTCTGCATTTAGTTAACTAAAAGCAATAATCTTCAGTTTAAGTCTACACATATTTGGGGGATTCAAAGGTTTGTCTTAAGTGTCAAAGTATTATAACGTTTTTAAACGATTGTTTGAAAGAAAAAACAAACAAAAAATTATATTAAAATAATAAAGGACATTATGACACTGCAGCACTTAAGATTGCTATATGAGTACTTTATGACATTTGATTTTGTTTAATTTTTATAAAAGTAAAATTACATTTACTTTGAAAGTATTTTTAGTATTTTCCCACAAAAAAAATATTGTCCATTCACATTCCTGCTACCGCCTCCATAATTAAACATGATTATTTCACATTATTATTTTTTTCTTCTACATCATAAGGGATAGAAAAAGGTTGGTCTCGTTTATATATATGTAGTAGTGATGCACGAATATTCGTATTCGTATACGAATTGTCGAATATTCGGCCATTTTCAGGCGAATACGAATGTATTCGTATTCGCCAAATTCAGGTAGATGTGAATATGAAAGTATTCGTATTCACGCCAAATTCAGTCGAATACGAATACGAATATTTTTCCAAAGAAATTAAATAAATAAATGCATAAATCCTAAACGAAATTTAAATAAATGACTAAAAATTTTAGTTTGTACAAATACTTTAATTTTTTTATAGAAATTTGTGCTTTGTATGATTTTGAAATATTATTCAATGACGATCATTAAAATTTGGGTACTTTTTATTAACTTTAAAGTACGCCAACAAGAGTGTGAAGTCCTTTTTCATAACAATTTTTTAATATTTCATATTGCATATAATATTCGTATTCGTATTCGCGAATATCGTTTGAAATATTCGTATGCGTATTCGTATTCGCGAATATCAAAAACTGACATTCGTTACATCACTAATATGTACATACATACACAAAACACTATATACATATGTATGTATACTACACATATATAGCCATAGATAAATATGTTTTTGTTTTCAAAAGTAGACTACAATTAAAATTCGTTCGTCGTGCAATTTGTTGTAATTTGTTCAAATTAAGCTCACGGAAATTGCAATTTCATTATGTTTGTTCTATAAATGTTGTTTTTATGTATGTGTGTATTTTAATGATGTGTGAGTGCCTGCAAGTATACGGACTTGAATGCTTTCGAGCCTTAGCCATTTATAATAGACGTAAAATCATTTGTATACATAATGTGTTAGCAAGTTTATGTGATAGTATGTAGTTTATCCATTATGTTATTTGCTAATAAAGTAATGATGACAATTAAATACGATGACTTTACTAACTGTTGAGACGATTGTATAGGGTAAAAGGGAAATTAAGGTTCAATTAATAAATAATTAAGTGTATGATTTTACATAAAAAAAGCATAAAAGTCTATTGCCATCAAAAAATATATTAAATTCAATTATTAAACAAAATTATAGATTAATTTTCATAACCACATGGTTTAAAAATACAACGTTATTATTTTGAAATTCCCTAAACAGGAAAAAAATTTATAACTTTTAGTAAAGAAGAGTTTTTCTTTGGTTTTTATTATTAATTTTTTAACTTTGAAATCTTATTTTATAAAAATGTATAATAATATATCTTTTATTATTTCAGGTAAGTGGCAGATAATTTTTATTAAGTCACCAGCAATTGTGAGTAAACTTAAAAGTTTTTTGTTTAAAAAAGGCGGATATTATCAAATTTTTTTTTCATAAGTTTACATAAAATCTGATATCAGGAATAACATTTTAAGTGTAAAAAATGGGTTACAAAAGAGATTTATTTTATGGCAGCTACGTCCATGCCATATGCACAATGTAAAAATTTTTATAAAAGAGCTTTTGTGCTTTGACGAGAGTACAACAGCCAATTAAATCATGGCAAGAACAATTTTTGCTCTTAATTTGCAAAGAAACAAGTACAAATTAAAGAGCTTTCAAAGCTGTTTACCTCAAATGCAATTGTCAGAGTAAATAAAATGCTTTAAATAATCAATGTAACTCCACTATGTTTCACTAATTACAGTAAAATATTTCGCTTACGTGATATCAGAATATTACAAGTTTAATAAAAGTCCATTTATATTGTAATGAAAAATTCTTGTACACAATATATTGAAGCACTTTTTTTATTGTGGGTAGTTTATTAAATAAAAACAAAATAATTCTTATTTGCATTGCTGAAATGCAATTATTAAGTTGATTGCCCACAAAAGTAGAAAAAGAGAGAGAGAGAGAGAGAGTTCATGAATGTTTGTTTGTTTTATTTATTAAATGACATGATTGCGAACAATATTTTTTAATTAAAAGACACTAATTTTTAGAAAACATGCAAGAAGAGTGATGAGGACAGAAAAGTGTTAATAAACAAAAAAAAAACAAGATTATTATTTTAACTAATCATTATATTTTTAAGGGCCGTATGCGTCATAGGGAAAGAAGTTATCGCGATAACATTCTTTAACTCTATAGATTTGTAGCAATAAAAAGTTAGACAGAGGGAAAATATATAGGTTTTTTTTTGTTTAATTTTGTAATACATTCAATTGTTTTATTATGAAAAATTGCACTTGAAACGGCCGCAGACATGAAAAAAATTGTTTATTTAACTTTAACACATTTTTGTATAAAAAAAAGTTCATTAAATGAAGTAATTCAAACTGCAAGGGAAATATGGGAAGATTTAAAGTAAATAAAATTTTTCTATCGTTATTAATTTGAAAACGCTTTGAAATGAGCACCATCTAAAATTCAGGCCGTAACAGACAAAAAATCAAAAATATAATCTTTGACTAAAAATAAAGAAAATAACAAAAAGACACATTTCGATAGAATTTCAAAAGGATACTACGATTTTATTAACAGTATTTAAAATTCTGTAACTTTCTTGCCAACAAATGAGTAAATCAAAAAGCCTTAACTACAGTATTATACAAGGAAAATTACAAGAAAGTTGGCATCCATGTCACTCTCAAATACATATTTAAGGCATTCAAACAGTCAAAGAAGTGTCATACTGCCGTATTAAAAGAAACTTATAAAATGTTTAACAAACAAATTTCCATAGAAAATTTGTTTTGTAAACCAATATTTTTAATTTTTTGTGTAAGGCTTATAATGTTTTAAAATGTTTGTTTGAAAGAAACAGCAAGGACAAAAACAATTAAATTTAATTAATTTAAAACAATTCAAACATTTCAAAGAATATGTAATATTTTGACCGCTATAACAAAAATATAGTACTTTTAAAAATTGAAGCGTGTTCTAAAGCGAGCAAAAAACATGTTAAGATATTAATTAAAATACATATGTATACAAACAATTGAATTTTTTAAAGTTATTGTATCTTTATGCAAACTGCACCAATTAGGAATGAAATTCAAAAACTAAAATGATCAGGTAATGGAATTTTGACTATCTGATAATAACAACTTGCTGTATTTTGGAAATTGTGAGAAATAAACTCTTGAAATAGTCAAAATCGCTAAAACTAAGAAATTCCGAAATAAAGAAAAAATATATAAACCGAAAAAATTGCCGAAGAAAACCCCAAAAAAATTAAAAACGAAAAAAAGCGGCGAAACTTCAAAAAAAAACTTCAAAGATCAAAAGAAATAAGATACGGGGTACTTAATTTAAAAAAAATTTCTAAATCATGTAAGATATTAGATTATATATTCCACATTTTGTATAGTGTTATATATGTTGTAAGCGTACACGTACGGAACAATTCGTTTCCAAGTCGCACTATACTAAATTTATTACTGTACAAAGCTTTTGTTGGAAATTTTTCTTTAATAAAATAAAACCAACCAAATAATATATTTTTTTATTTGTTTTAAAAAGATATAATCAAGCAAAAGGAATAAAAAATATAAAAAAACATACTTGGACTAAATCTTAAATTTAGTAAGTTATTCGTTTCTGCCGTAAGAAATACCGCTTTTTGGATTTTAAGTGACGATTTACTTAACATTTTGGTCTTTGTTTTACATTTTTGAATTTCCTTTCTTATGTTGGCTTTGTTTTGTTGAAGTTTCATCTTTTTGTTATAATGAGACTTTTGTGAATTACTTGAAATATTAATATTTTCAGTCACACCCGTCACAGTAGAAATTTAATAAGTGAAATAAAATTTTTACTTTATATGATAAATACCCGATAGCTTTAAATAATGAAAAATAATAGCTTGCCACAATAAGAAAAAAAAGAATTAATCATGTAATAAAATTTTGTGAATCTCCATTTTAATAGCCGAGTAATTATTCATAGGAAATATTTGGTCACACCCGTTCAGAATCTTTGGTGCCTCTAAGAATTAAAATTCCGACTAGTGAGATTGAACTTTTGCTTGAAATTAATACTAGCCCTGCAGGATATCCCCAAGTGATAGGAACCAGTCCGAGTTCTAACACTTTCTATAAAGAGAACCAGTATCTTTTATATGGGCGTAGCCTAGGATGGGGTTAATTGATACTTTGCATGCAACTTTTGACTTGTCATTGAACTATCCCATAGGTACCTAAGCTGTGTAGAATAATATAAATCATATCGAGGGTTTATATCCAAAAAGTGCTATCTGCAAGGCTTGAAAATTTTAGAAGAGCGAAAAAAACTGTTATTTTCTAAAAGTGCACGGGCTAAAAACTAAATTTTAATGAATAGTACCATTTACAGAAGACATCTTAGTTCCACTAATGCCAATAAAATTATTGCTCTTGGACTTAGAGAAAATAACAGTTTTATATTGTCTACTAACATATTCAAGAATTGCAGATAGCACTTTTTGAATATAAACCCTTGATATACAAATGCCATTCCGACATTTAACTATAACAATGAAAACTTATAAACTTTTTTTATTGGTACAAATGCAATGACATTTTATTTTTAATCTTTTTTTTTGAGTTTCGAACCGACAACCTCGTGCATGACAGGCTTGCACACTACCCACTCAACCACAGGTCCACTTATGTTTCAAAAGTATAAATACCATTTATGCTTGGGTTAATATGCAAGTAAAGCTACGGGACTGGTTCTAGAGTTTCAGTGGAGGGAGCAATTAACATGATAGGTTCTGTCTTCAACTACATCGAATATGCTCAGTGCCGTTTAGTATAATACTAGGCCGTTTAGTATAGACTAGACCCAATTAAATTGGCTCAAGATCAAGACGATACATTACGAAAATGGTGAATATGTAATCATTTACACGATATGTATTTTTTTCACCATACTTCTCCATAATTTTGATAACACTCGCATTTTCTCAAGTAATAGGATGAGTACGGTTAGATCAATTGTCACCAAATTTTATGCAGGGAGGTTAGACCGGTCATTAGAGAAGCCACATCCGTCTCATTTTCAAAAAATTTTGTGACAAACATTAGGTTTTTCCCAAACAGTAAATTTTTAATACAATCGAAAAGACTTTGAACAATTTACTCCAGCAAAATTATTGCGTGAGTTCAACAGCCAACGATTTTGCAGAATATGTCATAAAATTAATTATTCTGGAAAAACTGAGATTTATAAATGCACATCCGTCACTGATATCAGATGGTTATTCTAAACAGAAAGTTTGTTCCCTTGGTGTTCTACCTAATATGAAATGATTTTAAAATTAATAACCGCATACCGTTTTTAAATTAAAAGATTTATATTTATGAATTCTAACAAGAATTAAAGTATTCTGGCCACACCCGTCAGCTGTCAGTGAAATTATGGTTTTTCCCTAATAATTTTAAGTTTTTTATTTAAAGTTTTTGAATACATTTCAGAGGGTTGCGAAGAAATTTTCTATTACACCATTTTTAAATTCTAGTGAGTGCTTTCTCTTGAAATTTTTTCATCATACTGATATCAAAAATAATAATCTTTATTTGCACTTATAGCGCATTATGCTTTCAACGTATTACTTACAGAAACGTAAACAAATTCATCTTTAAAAAAACCAAATGGCACTGTTTTAATACGAACCAAAAACTTAAACAAAAATATTTGTGATTTAATATTTAAGTTTATTTCTTCTTAATAAAGAACTAGTTTAAGTAGCGTTCCAATGATTTATGCTTTCCTACATTTTTCTTCTTATATTCTTTTATTTTTCTTAGCAAATTTATCAAAGAATGGCAGCAGCAAATTGAAATAATTTATGATTTTTTAATGATTTCTCAGAAACATAAAATACAGTCTTTATATTTCTTTAATTTTTTCCATTTTAAAAAACAATTTATTCGCCAGCTTTTCAACAACTTCTAATGTCTTATTTACATTTGAAAAGAATTGCAAATGAATTGTAGAAGATAAAAAAATAACCCAAACTGGGTCATTTCTTTTAAAGAAAAAAAAACATTAAACAAAATCTTTTGAGGTTTGTAATGAAAAAACTGTAGAAACATTTTCCAACTCATTTTGCGGTTTACACTAAAGGCCAATAAGAAAAAAGAAAGAAAGATGGTTTTGCGGTTAAAGTACAACAACAAATAACTGAAAAGATATGAAAAATAATATAAAAAAAGTAAAAATCAAATTATTTCAATGAATATTTTATGAAATTTTCGAATATGAAAAAACCAACAGCGAGTTTAAAGAACTATTATAAAAATGCTGTCTGCATTTCATTAAGTAAAGTGGCCGAAATGGTAACAACCATGATTTAATAATGAATAGAAATAGAAACCAGGAGAGCACACTTAGCTAAAACTTTTATATTATAAAATTTATGTTATATAAATAACCAAAGCCAGTTAAATTCCCTAGATAATAATTCTAAAATAAAAGAATAAAAAATAAAAACTTCATAGTTTTATCAAAAGCAAATTTTTATTAAGAGTAAAATTTATATAAATTATTATATGTATATTTTTTGTTCCAGTTTAAAGTTGGTTTATCAGCTTTTGTAGTTTCATAATAGAATGTATTATTTTTATCTTTTAAGTTTTATCACCATTACAGCATTATTTAACTGCAGTTGGCATTAGTCCTGCATAATATTCATACAAAAGAAATTACAAAAAATGTTAAAGCAAATAATACTAAAGGACTAAAAAAATCATATATTTTATAATCACTAGGGGAATAATAAGCAATTTTATATTGTTTTATTTATAGACTGCACTAAAAAATTAAATAAGTTTTTATTTTATAAATTACACATGCTATGATTACATGTATGTAAGTATGTATGTATGAACATAAGTATGTACATATGTAAAAGAATTCGGATATAACACTCATGACATAATTTATATA
The DNA here is from genome assembly GCA_905220375.1 of Tachina fera. Taxonomy (NCBI): domain Eukaryota; kingdom Metazoa; phylum Arthropoda; class Insecta; order Diptera; family Tachinidae; genus Tachina; species Tachina fera. The sequence goes on along the minus strand of LR999965.1, from coordinate 39,661,717 downwards.
ACTGCAAGTATATACATACCATAGAAATCTTAATAAAATCATCTGCGGCAATGGCCGAAAAATTTCAATTGAGTTTATATCGAAATATTTTAAAATTTTGAACGGTATCGAGTGCCCCCTTAGGTCCATGGCATGGCTGAATATTTTTTTATTGCCAAACATACAAATCCAAACAATTTGTTTAAGTTCTGAAATTAAACAAAAATACTTATCTATTTAAACATTAGAAGATGGCCTTCATTTTGATTTGGTGAGTTTTGTGTTTCATGGTATTCCTGTACGGGTCGTGTCGTGTTGGAAAAATTCATGATTTATATTTATTCATGCACACATACCATGTAATGACTTTGGGTACGAATTATGTATCCAAAAATAGATTCCTTTTAAAACAATTTTAAGAAAGTTAGCTTGTGAGTGAGTGAGAAGCTAATTTTTAAAATCAGGCAATTAATTTGTTTAAAATCATTATTATGCTGAGTACACATCTGTCATTTCTTGTGCTGTCATTGGAAATGACAAACGTTGTTAAGATAAGATTTTTATCCGTTTCATAACTTTTTATGAATTTTGGCATCGATTTGTTAGTTAGTGCATATTTTTGCATGTTTCACCATTTCAAGCATGTTTTTGCATATTTCAGTTCTACATGCATATTTATAGAATTTGATTTTCGAATTTTAAGAGCAAACTTAACGATTTTAGGACATCTTTACATGATTTATTAAATATTTTTTTTTGCATTAATGTGATTAAAAATGCTTATTTTGACCAACATACATATTAGTGTCCTGCACAAGACCATTTATAACACCTTTCAAGACATGAGAGATTTTTCAAATGCTTTACTACAGCGAAATATTCTAAAAAAACGTTAAACAACACTGTTGGTAAGACAAACAACTGAAACAAATGTCTTGCCAACGGTGGTATTAACTCAAAATGTTTAATTTCGTCTCAGTAGAGACGACAAACTGTTTGTGCTGTTATTGCTTTTGTTTCAAAACCTTGCAATCATTGATGAAGAATATTTATGTTTAGAAAAGAGTCACAACTCTAAACAAAATCGATTAATTGTATTATAAAAAGTCACATTTCGAATTAAAACCAGTAAAACAAATTTTATTAACAAAAAAATAATCGGAATACGTTAAAATTTATATAGATAGATAAATATTAATGTTTTTAGTTAATTTCTTGCAAAAAATTATATTTTAAAAATTTTGCGTTGATACTCTCTTTTTAATTGAGTTCAATATGTATGTTTTATGCATGTAGTGTAAAGTTTATAAATTTTATGTGTTTTAAGGTTTTAATTAGCAGAAACAGAAATCAAAATGTCTGACATAAGATTGAATGCATATAACAGAACTCTGTTAGTTATTTAACACTATTTGCTAAATGGACTAGGATTCCAAATTCTTGAAACTTGGACGAGATAGATATTTTTTTTTTTAATTTCTGTACGAAAGTATTTAATGAAATTATATAAGAAAGATGTAGGAAATATATCTGGTCTAGTACTGTCAATAAATAAGAGTTAATATAACATAATTTCCTTGAGAAGATTAGTGGACAATTTTGGCAACCATCGAAGAGCAAACATACTGCAATATGCAGGTATGGTACTTTTAAGGGCCCTCAATGTGACCAAAACTTTTCTGAAATAAGTTTGGAAATTGATATGACCGTGCGTCTACTCTTCCATATGTGACCAAAACTTTTACTGAATTGATAAATTAAAATTATATGTCCAAATAATTCAATTTATATTATTTGTAAACGCATATTTTTTGAGTTTTATATTACATTTTTAGTGCATATTTAATGCGTATAAAACATTTTTTAGAGCATATTTCTGGTTTTCCTGCATCGAAGATGATTTGGTTTCTCTGCAAGTACAACATACAAACATTATAATGGTCAAATCAAAAAAAAATAATTTGAGCTTGAAGTGTACGTTAAAACAAATTTTCCATAAAATTTTTGACAAAAGAACACTCGAAGTTATAATTATTTTTTTTTTTGGGATGCGGACCTAAACCTTAAGCATAAGTAGAAAAAATTCATTAATGACAAAACAACATTAATAAAGGTGTTAGCAGAACACGCCAAGCGCTTACTATTATTTAATTCAATGAGTGAGGCTATTGAAAGATCGTACATAACTGCTGAGGTGCAACAGTGGGCAGCATATTGTTTTATAAATCAACGCTCATTTATTTATCCTTTGAGATAAAAAAAGTCCCTGCTTAATTGAGATTCATAAATAATTTTTTGTTTGAATTTCCAATAAAACCCTGAAATGCAAAAAAAAATTACTTAGTAGGGCACTTACACCTTAACAAAATCTAGAAGATTTCAACTAAAACCTTTTTAAAAATCTATGCCATTTTTACAAAATTTTTTTTTTGGCATTTATCAAGATTTTTTATCCAAAAACAATACTCATTAACTGAAAATTATCCAAAACTTCAACCAAACAACTGCAATATTGCCACTTCACACAACTTTTCATGTACACTGACTGACTTTGTAGCACAAATTTGACAAAATCCATAGTTGTATCATTTAGTTCTACTAGAGTTTAGATATATTCTGTCAAAATCTAGTGACAAAGTAAGGTTTGTTTTGTGCGGGAAATCTATTAAGTAATTACTAGATTTCGTCGAAATGTAAACGCACTATTACCTATTTGATATTTATTATTTGACTACTAATTTAGAATTTGATCCACTTAAGCGAATTTGTCTCGACGCTTGAACTTTTTTTAACATATGTATGTCCAATAAAATTCTTAAACACTGACAGTCTAATTCATAAAAAATATTTTAGCTTTATTACAGGTTTATTTGACGAATTTCCCATAGAACTATGTCAAATAAGTGCTTAATAAGAAAATCAATTTTCAATGTATTTGGTTTGAGATGTTTTTTAAATTTAAAACTTTTGTTTTTCGGTAAAAATCTCTTCCCTTGTTCTTTCTGGCATTTTTACTTTAACTTCTTATAAATACAAATATAATGAATACTTTAGGAAGTTAATTGGGATAATCTTCTTCTCTTCACGTAAAACTTTAGTATTTTTACTCACTTACATTTTCTAGAAAGCCAAGGGATATATTTTCAATATATCTGTTGCTATAGGTAAAAGTGCTTAACTATAATATACTAAAGTATAACTTTAATTAAGCTGTTATTCAAAATAAGATTAAAAGTAAAAAAAAGATAAATCGCAAGTCATAGTGCTATAACTGCCTGAAAAATCACTCAAATTAATTGAGATTTTGACCATGAATATTTTCAAATATGCAGATTATGGAGATTTAATCAACTTATTTCGAGTTTAGCACTTTTTCCTTTTTGCCACCAAATATTAGGTTTGGTACTATTAAGTTTAGGCCTGTTTATTATTTCAAAGAAAAATAATCTTTGGTAAAATCCTTAGCTCTTACGTTTGTTATTCATTTCATGTTTTTGTTATTCAGTTTATTACTAAGAATTATAAAAAGAGAGCCTGGAGCAGAAAAATAAATAAATATATGTATATATTTATTTCCTTACAATTGTCGTAATTATTTACCTCGAAGCCCAACACAGCAATTATACTAACTACTCCGCAGCGGTAAGTGGATTCGAAAGAACTTTTAACACAACAACAAGCAAATAAAAATGGAAGAACTCAACACAAATTTAAAAAAATATACCCGCACACAAACGCACATGCTCGACAAAAAAAACATTATAAAATTGCTTACGGCAAGAAATACTTGTAACGTAGAAGTAAAATAGAAAAAATCACTTTCACGTTTTAAAAATACGTAAACATTCGACTTGCACAAACAACTAAAGGCGTATTATTAATTTATGCTACTGTTTTCCTTGTACTCACTCAACTTGTGTGCTTCAATAACAATAGAGTGCACGCACAGTGGGGCCAGTTAAAAGCGAATGCTTAAGCAAGAAAACAAACCGAAATTCCTAATTATAAACTTGTTTATACAAAAATAATAGCTCTGTTATACATCTGAGCATTTCCACCTGAAAGTTACAATCACATCAAAATCAAATCAATAGCAAAGTTCAAAAGCGCAACTTTTTTAATTTGATTATTTTTTTCTCACGTTTTATTTTGATAAACGTTCTTAATCACTCTCATCGCGAGTAAAAGTCCAAGTGAAATGTTTTTCTTTTCCCTTAAATTGTGATCACTAGTTTTTTGTATTGTTCTTGTGCCAGTGTCCTGTTTTCTAATTTTGTTTATATTTTTTGGTTCAGGAAATATTTCACGTGGACGACATGTTCGCATTTCGAGTAGATAATCCATCGAATTTTTACTCTGAAAATTTTTTTAAGTGTACAAAAACTCAAGAAAAACTGTAAAAGAATCTATCTATCTATTAAAACCACATACATATTTCGATGTCATGTTCGTTATTAGAAAAAAATTTTTTTGTCAATATAATAACTGTTCAGTAGAAACAGAGATATTTAAAAATATTAAAATAAAAAAGACTGCTGCAAAATATAAAGATAAATGGCCGCCATACCTATATAGAGTTGGTCACGTGCGAATTCGTAAGTGCAAAATTAAAAATATATTACTTTAACATTTATGTACCATGTTGAGAGAGAGAGACAGAGAGCTTCGGAGAGAAAAATTTAAGGAAGATAAATTGCAATGCACAACGATGGTTTTCCTCTTAAGAATTTAATAAACAATTCGGATAGGTATTATTTAAGCTTCAGAAAAAGTATTAAAAAAATTCCATAACTTAAGAATTTTTTCATATGAGCCTACATAATATTTTCACCATGTGTGACATTATAATTCACCGCAATTCGAAGGCAGTATATCAGACGTCGACTAATTAAACACCATTGGCTAACTTGAAATATTTGCTTTATATCATCATAATGTGGTAAGCCAAAAAATCAATGGTTTTTAGTTATTCGTAAAATAAAATTGTAAAATCAATTTTTTTTCTAAGAGCATACAAATTTTATTCTTCTAAAAGCTCATAAAAAAAGATTCAAAATGGTTAAAATAAATACGTTGAAAACTTGTTTGCTCATAATTTTGTAAAAAGAGCAACAGAAAAAATATAAATATCGTAATGAAAAAAATGTCACGTGCAACTGTGACTAAATTTAAATGCAGAAGACTACATAAATATTTTTTGTATTAAATTTAAACAGTCCACAACATTATAAAATTGCTCACATCAATATATTCTTTCAGGTTTCGCTGAATTCAGCGTTTTTATTATTGGTCACAAATACAACTTGTCTTTTTTCACATGCAAGTGCCTTAGTTTTTTAAAATTAGTTTTAAGACAAATAAGTTTTGAAATAACAATTTATGACCAATTATTGAGCTAATTTTGAGCTAAATGCTAATTTTTTCTTATACATAAGATCATTTAAGTGCAGTGGAAAATAATTCTTTCATATAACACCGGAATAAAATTTACTGCATGTGATCCAAAAGAGGTTTATACTTTTTAGCAAAAGGGAGTTGCTTAGAATTTTTATTAGCGATCCTAGACATTATATACTCATCTGGTCCTAAAAATAAGTATTTTTGTAATCTTTACTATTTAAAAGGAATTCGCTTCCAAAAATCCAAAAAAAGAACGAAAAACTGAAAGGAAAAAAGTGAGGAAAACCTCATAACAAGAAAAAAGGAAAATATCTGGAGGGAAAAATGTTCATGAAGGTGGCGTTTGCAAATCATATTCTTAAGGACAATGTCATATGGTCGATGTATTTTTCTTAATTTTGACAATAGTAAATTATGTATAATCCCTAGTAACGTTTTCCTCATTGCCAGCATATACATGCTTGGGTATTGTTCTGACTTTTTGATATCCCGGTAAATGGGAATAACTCACTCCCAAGAATTAATTGGAAAAATTAAATGTTGAGAAAAATATTTTTTTTTAATTTTTTAAACTAAAATGTAAAAGCTTTATTACAATTAAACAAACAAAATAGATATGTTTAGTAATTCAAAGTAATTGAAAATTATTCATTTAAATTTTCAACATACGATTTTTAGAGTTGTGAAAATATTTAGCAGATACTTTAAGTGTTTTATCCAGACGTGTAATCAAATTTAAGCTGGTAGTTTTGTACGGAATACAGGGAAAATATTCCTCTGCATACCATATGTACAAAAATTGTGCAAAATATAAACTTTTTAATAAATTTCCTTGACTCTTTATGGTGCAACATCGAGAAAATAATTTTTTTCTATACAAATAATATTTTTCTCATAGCAGAAGTAAAAATTTTTGTTTAAGGTGTTTTTTAATATCAATTATTGGCGTGAAAAAGGGTAAATAGTTAAAGAAGGTCAGAGAAAAAGACAATAATGGACATTCACATTAACAAAATTTATTGCATTAAAACGCGGGCAAAATATGTTTTTAAAAAATCGCACTGCAGTAATATTGATTTGATAAAATCGTAGAGTTTTTTAAATACATATGTTGTGATGTAACAGATACAATTTCTTATTAAGAAAGAATCGTACCGTTTAAAATTACATATAATACCAAAGTTATTGCATTAAAAAATATTAACAATTGCTTCTACTTAATGGTTCTTATGAGGATTGAATAATTTGTTGCCTTTCTGCAACATAGCCTCATAAAGGGTTACAGCGTGGGTATTGAAAATGACTCTATGCAACAATTAATCAAATACATGTAACTGGTTTCCCTTTTTCAAGAGATTTAGTAAAATTCCGTTTGATAATGAAGGATATTTATTGCATATTATATAGTATTTATAGATTTATAATATTAAGCAATCCCACTGTACAATGGCACTGCGTTCCTTTCGTTAACAACGCAGACTTTTAAATGAAAATAACAAACAATAAACTTAAATGAGAAAAGCTCACACGCAGCAACCAACTAAAAGAACTTTGTAAAAAAACAAAATAACTACTGCATATGCTGATCTTGTTTTCATTGTATTCGGTTGTGTTTTATTTTCTTGTCGTCGTTGTTTGTACTTGATAATGGCGATGGTGATTACAACTACGACTACATAACAATCATTACAGAGAAAAAAGAAAAAATTGAATTTTATTGTTGCTTTAGTTTCTGAATAAATAAACAATGGAAATGAATGACAAAAACTCGTAAAACATTTAAGAAAACTGAACTAGAATGAAAAGGAAAACTTGTTTTTTTTTTAATTTCAATCTACCTGTCACTATCTTTTTTTCTTCTAAATTTTTCAATTGTTTTTTCTTTATTTTGAAGTGCACTCACTTAAAAGTAGAATAAGAAAAAAATATAAACTCGTAATGACATTTTTAATGCTACAACAAAAGAGAGAAAATATATTTTCCAGCCTAAAAGCAAAAGTTAACATTGAAAAAAAAAAACAATACGATTATTGCAGTAATTAAAATTTTCTTTATGGAAGGTTAACGTGAATTCTTTATTAGCAATGTTTCACAATTAGTTATTAATATTTTAAGGGATGAGGTAAAAATTAAGAGGTAAGTCATGTTTTAATGTTTTTCACAGTTAAATAAGAAGAGTTAATTGCTTAACAAATGCGAAAGAAAATGGCAGAAAATTTAGATTAATATTGCCATTAAAAAAAGGACTTCATTGCTAGGCAATGTATGTATGTATAACATGTTTTTATAGTATACTCACCGTAGGCATTGTGCTTTTGTTTGTTTTATGTTAATTTATTTTAGGTAGTGCTGAATCATTTCAGTTATTGTAAATGATATGGCATGGTATCATTTAAAATAATATTTTCGTTTTATATTTTCGTTAGCAGTTTTTGCTACTAATATTCGGTACACATATTATCGGATGGTTACAGGTTTGCCGCAGTAATAATGTATTCTTAATATACTATCAGGCAAACCAGTAACTAGCTGACGATATTTGATTCTCGTTTTTAACCGACTTCAAAAAAGGAGGAGGTTAACAATTCGTCTCATTTTTTTTTAGGGGTGTAGGTTCATAACTCGGTGCATTTTAGACCGATTGTAAAACTTTTTTTATTGTCTGAGAGGATATAGCTTCCCATTAGTTCCATTAAAAAAAGTGGGCGAGGACATGCCCACATTTTTTAACTTGATTTTACGATCTTTTACTTATTTGATTGCTGCGAAACCTATCAAACATCTTCTTGGGTCTTGGAATTACACAATTTTAAAGTTTAAAAAAACGCCCATTAAAATGTATTATAACATTTCACGTGGTTCTACTTAACTGATTCCTACCAAACTTACCACACACCTTGAACTTTAAAATAGACACATTATTTAAAAAAAGGGATCACGCCCATTAAAATTTAATAAAATATCTTACAAGCTTCTATTTCACCGATTTTTATGAAACTTGGCACACAGCCTAAGCTTAAATAAAGGCACATTACTGCTTTTAAAAAAGTTGGCGGGCACGCCTATTAAATTTTAGTATAATATTTCACCAATATTTACGAAACTTGGCACACACCTTGAACTCTTAAAAATACACAATCTTGTTTTAAAAAAAGGTGAGCGTAGCCACGCTTAATTAAATTTAAAACTAAATTTTAATAAAAAGCTAAAAATAAAACTTAAAAAAAAATTAAACCAACTTCACTACTAAGCACGTAGGAACATGACCGGTAAAAAAAATTGCAAGAACTTTTTATGTAGATACATATATATATATATATATGAATGTATGTATGTATGTGCTTAGTTACCAATATTGCTGCCACCAACTTCAAACAACACTAGAGGTAACATATGTAAAAATATTTTATTTAACTAGATCAATATTATTTTTAGCTTTGCAGTGCTTATTTTTGTAGTCGGTTTAAATTTTTTTAAAAACTTTTATTGTTACATGTGTTTCGTTTGTATCGAAATTTTTGTTATTAATTTTTAATATTTAATTTTTTTTTTAACTTTAGATTTTTTTTGTATAATTTGATCGCGCTTTGTTTGTCAATCACCTGTGAGCAAATGTCTGCATTCCATATCGATCGAATTAAAATTATATGAAAATGGTTTGTATTGAGTTCAGTAATTTGCCCAACAGTGCGTATTAATGTCCTGCACAAAACCATTTATAAGACCTTTCAAGCAGTGATGCCAACTTTTTTGGCTCTAAAAGCACATCCGAGTTTTAAAAAAGCACTAAAAAGCGTAAATTTAAAGTCGAAAAAGCGAAAAAAGCAGTAACGTGAAAAAGGAGTGAAGTTTAATAATGTTTTCTAAGCTATTCTCTATTTCAGCAATATTATAAACACCTTTAATAAAATATATCAGACAAAAAAGGTGTGCTTTACACTGAACAAATAAATACACAAAAAATAAATACATAAATTTCTAAAAGCACTAGTTAGTCCTTTTTCTTAGTTTAGCAGTAACGCTCAGAATTTGGCGTTTTGAGTCTTCAAAAAGCACTAAAAATAGTGCCAAAAGCACCAAGTTGCCATCGCTGCTTTCAAGACATGAGAGATTTTTCAAATGCTTTACTACAGTAAAATATCCTAAAACAAACGCTAAACAGCACTGTTGGCAAGACACACAACTGAAACAAATGTCTTGCCAACAGTGTTGTTTAGCGTGTGCTTTAGAATATTTCGCTGTAGTCAAGCATTTGAAAAATATCACGTCTTGAAAGGTCTTATAAATGGTATTGTGCAGGAGATTTAGTACGTATGAGTAACATTATTATATCCAAATAATCTTCGATTGTAAAATATTACTCATACGCCAACGTTCATTATAAATGTAATCATATAAATTTAATGCCACAATATATTTTTATCACTGTCATTATTATTCTTTTTTCTCGAAAGCTTTTCAAACATTTTTATACCCGAACACTCGAAAACTTTTATTTTATATTAATCTCAAAGCAGTTCTCGTCGCTAAGTATCACACTCAACAATATAAATTTAAGGGATATAAAATCCTTTTGCTCTTATTTCTCCATATTATTTTATACTTCTACCCACTATTTCTTTAAAACTGTATGAAAAATTCTTGCTAGTTGAAAAGAAATTTGTGTACATAAAGAATATTTATGTTAAGTTGCTCTACTAAAACTAATTCCAGCATGCACATCATGATGAAGAAATTTTTTCGAGAAAAAAAACATAGAAGAAAAAAATTCGCTTGCTAAATTTAGAGAAAAGAAAATGTACATATTTAAGTGCAATAATATCCAAGGATTCCCTAGATGAAAAATGTGCATATATGCAAGAGCATAAAATAAGTGTTACACAGCAGTTAAGAACGAGTATTTTTTGGTTGCACTGATGCAATATTGAAATGTCTGGCATGTTAGATATTTGTGATCTGTATAAGACAAAAATTGCGAAAAATAGGATGCAAATGTGGACGTTAAAATAAACGATTTAATCTAGTTTTCTCACGGTTTTATTGATTATAGCTTTGCAAGGAATAAATTTAAAATTTCCTTTGCCTAAATGGAATTGATATTACATTACATTTATTGACATTGACATGGTCAGTAATGCTACTTCAGAAGTCTATATGGTTACTAGGTGTTTAACTAGATTCTTCAAATAATAAATTCATTTCCATGACTTATTTGATTCTTGTCTCTATGGGATAAAAAAGTTGCTTCGAATGTTTGAATTATCTTAATTGTTTTGATTTTATTATCGTTAAAGTCTTTTGAGTTCCCAAGATGAATTTATAATTAGAAATATTAATCTTTAAAAGTTATATAAACAGTCTTCCAATAAGAGATTTCAATTTGATTTATATACAAGAAGAATTTTTAAACGAAATCATCGAATGTTTATTTAATTTTAAAGAAAACCATATGATTTTAATATTGGAGGATCTGGTAAGATCAGAAAAGTGGTAAATAAATAAAATTGTGTTGTCGAGAAGTCGCTGTTAAGTTTTTATACTTTTTTTGTCTCTTGGATGCATTTTTTGTATCTCTTGGATGTGAACGTAAAGTTATATTTAAAGTTCGTCCAATAAATAGCACAATACTTTCAAATATTGCGGAAATAGTGGGGTTTTAAGCACAACCCCAATTTGTTTTTTTTTTCTGTAAATATAATTCAAAGGATATTTGATTTTATTCCATACTAATATAATGGGTAAAGTGAATAAAAAAATCACTTGCTTTTTAATTAAAAAATTAATTTTAAAACCTAAAAAATTTTTTAAAAAATTTTTAAGTTAAAAGTAAATGCTTTTTTATTTACTTAACCCAAAATTCTTATAAAAAAATTTATTGTACAATATATATTAATGCACAATTATATTGCACAATAATATTGCAAATATATACGTATCTTAAGGCAGTTAAAAATTTGATTACTTTAGAAAGTCAATACTTTTTATGTGATAAAAAATTGTGTCATAAAACAATTAACGCAATACAACACCATTGCTATAGCACTAAATTTTCTATCTCTGATATTCTTATATATGTATGTATTTGCTTGTGTAATTTTATACACATGCACTTTATTTGCTTTAGTTTTCTAGCGCTTTAAAAGTGTTTAAACAAGTATGTACACATTTTTGACTATTTTAAGCTTAAACTAAATATGACTTACTGCACGCTCATAGTATAAAAATTTATAATATTTTTCTTTTATACTCAACTAAAATATACGGTAAATAGAAACTAAAAAAAAAACTAAAAGTCTTAACGTTTTATGCATATTTTTTGCTTTTTCTTTATTTCTGCACAAATAAAAGAAATAAGAATAAAATATTACTTAATTCTTTTGCAGTTCTTAGTTCATTCTACTTTTGTCTTAATTTTTAGTTTTGTAATGCAAACTACAAAAACAGGCATTATATCTGCTTTTTATGTTTTAATAAACTAGAGAGAGAGTGACAACCAAGGTCTTTGCAAAGCGAAAAAAAAGCAAGCTTTTGAATGTTAAGAATATTTAAGATGGAAAAGTAAATATTTAGAGAAGACTTAAGCTTATAATATTTAAAAAAATTGCTTTTAGTAAATTGTAATGAGTTTAAAGTATCTTAAAGTGCATTTGAGCTAGTTTAAATTACTGCAAATTATAAATTGAGTTTTAAAATTTAGAGCACTAATATGAATAAAAGCAGAAAATAATGTAGAAATGATGTGTTGAGTAAAATGTTTCTTGTGTCTTTAAAAAAGTTTTTTAGTTGACAATATTTATACCGTATAGTTCTCAATGATAACAAATCTGTATAAGGAAAAAGTGCTTAAGTCATATATTACTGTTTTACAGCAAAGCACTCTTACTTCACTTCTTTTGCAGTTGAGTTCGGAAATTCTCTGTTAACCTTTAGTTTTTAAGCAAATATCGTTCTAAGCAAATATCGTTCATGTCTTGTATTTGATGTGTTTTAAAAATTTTTTCATATCTTTTTAAACAAAGAATACAAATCTAAACTTTTCCCTTTGACCAAAAGCATAACAAAACTTTTCACTTAAGCTAATCGTATCATAAGTCTAACAATAAATTCAAAGCATGAGGGACATGTACCATAAAAGTAGGAAAAGTTTTCTATGGTTTCTTAAAAAAATAACTAACTAGGCACCATATAAGTTTATAATCTTTCTTTCCTTTTTTTATATTTATATAATACAATGAAAAGGTTTTCTTTCAAAGAAAAAAAATTATTTTTTTCATATTTAAGGAGCATCAAATGCTGAAAAAAGTAACAAAAGAAATGAAAACAATGGAATGTATTATGGAAATCAATTCAAAATATTAAATCAATAAATAACGTATACAAATGGGAGCATAAGGCAGCTTAAAAAAGTAAGAAAAAACAAGATAATATTGCACAATAAAAAAGAAGTAAATCGGAAGAAAACCCTTATCACTGTGACCATAAAAACAACAATGCAAAAAAAAATTGGGTAAATCAGATTTTCATGATAAGACAAATTTCTTTCTTTCCACTTACTTTGCATGAAAAGGAGCATTATCATTTAATTCTTTATAAAAAAAATAAAATGGCAAGAATCATTAAATACGTGAGCTTGCATATTTGCCCTGTCATTAGCATAACGAAGTTAAAAGAGATGGTTGCCTTAACCTACTTAAGTCAAATCATTGATATATACATATATACATATATTTTGCTTAATAGTTTGCAGCCAAGACTGTTTTTATTCTTAACAAAAAAAAATTTGGTAAAGAAAAATCTTTTGTTTAACAACCAACCCTTAAAAAGTAAATATCTACCTTTTCCTTTAAGTTAAAAGCCATACAATATGCATACTCGTATGTATAATATTATATGACACTTTGTGTGTTTCTTGCTCTTTGGAACAATAAAGTCTCATAAATACAATATGCCAACGTCAATACAATAAAATATTGTGCATATATTACATGTTTTATATAGGGAATATATTTAGGAAATGAACCCCATCTGTTTTTTACATAAAATATAAATAAAATTTTAAATAAAATTTAATTTATTAGCATTTTGCTACGAATGTGTAAGATAAACTTTATTTCCCTACAAACACTTACAAGGATTGTTTTTATATTGGTAATGCTGCAACTTTTTTCTTTTTAAAATACAACAAACTTACTTGTTTGTTTTTCCACGTATGTATCTGAGTGCGTGTCAAGCAAAATTTCTTAGAAGTAATTTAATAAGCTTACATATGAGGAGACGCAGAAGGTGCCCTTTTGAATTTTTTTTTTAGAAATTGGTTTTTATTTGCTATTTTTGTAGTATTTTGGTTTGAAAAAAATTTAAGTACACAAAAAAGCATTTCGTTCTGCGTCACCATTTTATTTAGAGTGCAATTTTATATTGATAAGCAAGCACTATGCCCAATAGGCTTACAGGGTAGTGTGAAGAGGCGTTGAAATTCTTGTATTTTAAACTTTTATTTTATTTACAAAAAAATATATGTATCTCAAGTTCCAATATTCCTCGAAAAATTAAAAATTTGCACAATATAAATAAATATCGTGTCCTATTATTTAAAGAAAAAAATACTAAAAACTCGTAAATATTTTTCTAAAATTCAAATATCTATTTATATATTTGAAGAGTAAGTTATTTCGTAAAATTTATTATACCCTTTACCAAAAAAATGGTAAAGGGGTATATATAGGTTTGTCATTCCGTTTGTAATTTCTACAATATCAATAAGAGACACATAAAGTATAATATTCTTATTCCTTATGCATATGGAAGACGATCAAGCTATGTCCGTCTGTTCGCCTGTCTATACGTTAACGGTTTTCCAAAGCTCCCATAAAAGCTAAAGACTTGGGTCTTAGACTGGTGTGCCAGAAAT